>CM045763.1:54312677-55512677 GCA_025200525.1 Camellia lanceoleosa | reverse complement strand
CAACATGAATCAGAGCTTAAGCATGGTAAAACATGAGTAAAAGCTTCTTTGAGTAGAGCCAAAAGCATGCTAGAATGATGGTCAAAAGCATGATGCATATTAGGCTAATGAGAGGATTTGCACTACAAGTGGAAGGAGCATGCATGATGTGATCAAACCAAGACAAAATAGTGTTTTATCATGGCAAAACAAGGCCTAAGATATGCTGAAATGGAGCCACAAAGAGGTATAAAAACATGCCAACTTGATGAGCCATCAACACAAGCATACAAGAGAAGAGGAGGGGGGACAACTCCCACCTATTTAAGGCCTCAAAACACACTTTCCACCACTAAAATTCCTTTGGAATTCAGTGGTGAAGAGGCCAAATAAAGGCTAAAACAAAGGCCTAAAGTGATGGTTCAAAACAAGGCCAAACAAGGCTCTAAAGGGGGTAGACCAGCCCCAACACCAAAGAGGTCTCAAACCAACATGTTAAGCACTTCAAAAGAAGACTTTTTTCAGTTGAAAGCTAAGCCAAAAGAAGCATGCAAAGTTGGCTAAGTACTCATGCAAAATAAAGCTTAAAAGAGGATATGGGACTCACCCTTGAAGAACAACAAAACCAACAGCTTTTCTGAGCCAAAACCAACCTTAGGATGCTAAAACAAGTCCTATGGAACCTCAGCTCCAAGGTCAAGAGGTTTGGCTAAGGGGTTCTAGGCAAAATGTGTGAAGAACACTTACTTTAAGGCACAAACAAGGGCCAATATAGAGAGAGAGAGAGAGAGGGAGAGAGGGAAATATATAGAGAGAGATATGTATCTTCTATCTCAGATTTCAGAACCTCTGAAAAGGGAGAGGGGTCTCCCTTCTTATAGAAGTCCAAGTCCTAAGCTTCTTGAACAAGCTAGTACTTGGTTCAAATCCGTCCATACATGTGTATGGAGGATACACCAAGTGACCAACAGCTGGCACCAGCTGGAAGCAAAATATCTGCAAAAGCAGAAAAAGGGGGCTCGGCCAAAAAAGTGGCCGATCGACCAAAAAGAGTGCCGACCGGCCAAAAAGAGTGCCGATCGGCCAACACTTATGGCCGATGGCAAGAAGGAGAGGCCAATAGGCATAGGGCCTGGCCGATGGGTTGTGGGGCTGGCCAACAAGCCATCCCCTTCCCTCAGAAACAAAGTCATAAGCTCTTGGTCCACAACCAAGCACAAAACAGACAGGTTGAGAGGCTCCAAGGCAACGCGCGCAGCCGAGACCTTCAGAAACTTAAAACAAACACGAGCATGGATGATCATCGAGTGTGCAAATGATGATGTCCAAGTCTCGAGGACGGTCAAAAATAAGGTGTCTACAATTGCCTCTCTTTGACAGAACTCGAAAGTCATAGTATGACGAGAGTGAATGTCAAAGCCCAGTGACGACCCATTTTTGGGAAGGCTGAAGACTTAGACAAACATACAAGATAACAATAAGATGCGCCTGCAGGCAGGGGCAAAATGCAAAAGACATGCGCGATGCGGAACATAACTTATGATTATGCAAAGAGGGCTGTAATGAAGTATTCATGAAAAACAAATACAACATTTTAAGTAACCGAGTAAGAAACAATAGTCTCATACATTCCAAAAGAAAGGATGTAAGAAAATTATGCAATTCTCACTGCGTCTCACGCAGAGAAGGCTAAAAGCGACTACCGAGAATACCCGAAGTCTCAAACACAACATCTCTTAGCGTATCACACGCAGGAGAGGAAAGAGCAACACTTCTCAGCATATCACACGCGAAAGGAGAAAGTGAAAAAGTGAACACCGGAACGCATTTGAGTGTTCGAAACCAAAGACGTCCTAACGCACCACATGCGAGAGGAGAAGGGGTTGCGCAAGAAAGCACGATGCACATGACAGTGCGAGTACATCCAAATGCGACACGCGAGTGGGAAAGGTTGCGCAAGAAAGCGCGATGCACATGACAGTGCGAGTACATCCAAACGCGGCACGCGAGTGAAGAAAGCTTGGCAGTCAAATTGAACCGGAACTTCTCTTGAATGAACCGTATATACAATATCGTCTGGTTTCACCATCTTCAAATGAATCATACATACAATATTGTGCCTGCACAAAAGGGAGGTTTTGACAAGTCCAAAATAATAGAAACACATGATCAACGCTACATCAAGATACAATTTCAATATAAGATGAACGCGTGCACATAGGATGCCGATGGAAAGGTGCATAGCGATGCAAGTGAAAAGTGCATAACAATGCAAGTGAGTGTGCATAACAATGCAAGTAATGTGCACGACGACGCAAGTGAAACGTGCATAACAATGCAAGTGAGTGTGCATAACAATGCAAGTAACGTGCACAACAACGCAAGTGAGGTGTGCATAACAATACAAGTAACGTGCGTGACAACGCAAGTGAAACATGCATAACAATGCAAGTAATGTGCGCGACAAAGCAAGTGAAACGTGCATAACAATGCAACAGGAGTGCGTGACAACGCAAGGGGTGTAAGATATAATGTACGCTCCATGCAACATTATGATGTACATATTCAATGTAAGCATGGTAAAGGCATGTTCTTCGCAATGTTGAGATACAATATCAAAACGAGATAAGGCATGCTCAATGTAAGAGTGAAAAGCCGTACAACAAATGCGCACCTTGCAAACATGATAAACACTGTAATGCGACATATTCAAAAGCAATTTTTGAATCTTGCAATATATAAAAGGATACAAAAAAGGATACACCTCGTGTGTATCGAGTGCCGCATATGGAAGACACAGTTCGAGGTCACCACGGAGACCACTTAAGCTTCAAAAGTGTATTTTCTCGCACTTTCTTGAGAGATGAGGGCACAAATCAACAAGATAACCCCAAACAAGGGCATTGGAGGTCCATCAGCCACAAGGGGGAGCCATCGGCCATCAAACAAGCTTATCGGCCAACAATTTAGCCGATTGGCCAACAATTTGGTCGATCAGCCAAAAGTGGCAGATTCGGGGCAGTTTTGTCCGTTTGCCTCGGGTCTTTAAGTATAGGGTTCCAAACATCATTTCCTCACTTCTCCCTAGCCGAAATTCATCCCTCTATCACTCTAGACCTTTTTCCTTCCTTCTATCTGAGCTTTACACACTTTTCCAAGCGTCCCATAACTTTTGATTCGCGAAACCCTCGTTGTTCTCAACGTTTTGAACCAAGTGAAACATGATTTTGGTGCCACATTCTTGATTTCCATCACTTGGGGCTTGTTTCCCCCAAGTTATCCTTGATTTTCGTGCCCCCTTCCAAGCCTTGACATTTTCCTCCATTTTTCACTCCACGGGGTTGACTTTCGGTTGACTTTTGGCATTCTTGCCCATTTTCCATACCTCCAACCATTGTCTCACTTTTCTCGAGATGGCAGATGATATTCCACAGGGAGGGGCTCCTCTAGGGATGGAGATGGATCCCGAGTTCGAGCCCTTGCTGCTCAGCATTCAGCCCTTTGACCCGGCGACATACTAGCCTGAGGTACATGTGTTGCCTCCTGACAGCATTCACCAGTTCAGAAGCTTTGCGAGAGGTGCTCCGGAGGACCTCCTACTACGTGAGCCGGAGTCACACCTATCCTATGGTGCCGCTGAGGTATCCTCTTCTTCTTTACTTTCTGCTATGTAGGTTATATGTCTTGGATAGCCGATACTGCTCTTTATCTGATCATCACAAACCCACTTGTACATCACATGCTTAGTTCACTCTGAGCACATTCATACATGATATCTGTGTCAATTTGAACATATGTACACACACTGCATTTTTATTAATTCTGAGTACATTCAAACACTGTATTTCTGATACAGCTTCACATCTGTTTGTCTTGAACACAGGTAGATTCCCATGCCTTCCGGGGTTATGGGAACACCATTGCCTGGGGTTGGTACATGGAGCTACTCGACGAGGTTCACCATATTGACGAAGGGGCCAGTTTCGGTGTTTTCTGCATGGGACTCTCGCACCTCACTGCGAGTAGGCCCCTTCTAGGAACGCTAGTGGAGAGGTGGTGGGACACCACCGATTCCTTCCACCTTTCTGCTGCAAGGGAGATGACGATGACTCCCTTTGACTTCTCCATGCTCACTGGCATCGGAGTAGGGGGTGATTCGATCCCCTTCGACACTGATATGGGTGAGTGGGATGCTGTCCAGATCTTTTTACTCGGCGCTCACCCACCTCTATCTCAGCCAGGGTTCGTGAGGTATTCATGGTTCGAGGACCAGTTCAGAGTACAGACGCCGACGACCCATGAGGAGGTTGAGCAGTACGCTTGGGATTCCTTATGTTCATGCTAGGCACTACTCTCTTCGTTGATCGGGCGAACATAGTTGGCCTTTATCTGTTGAGCGCGGTGGACGTGACCCGAATCCGGCGTTATGACTGGGGCAACATAGGCCTGGCCACATTGTACGGGTATATGAGTTCCTCATCTCCCCGCAGTGGACACCTGCTAGGGGGCTACTGGTGAGCCTGGGAGGTACATCTTTCCCCTTCTGTTTTACAGTTTTGCTTTACACTATCTGTACACCACACACACCACATAATACGCAATCTACTTTACACTAGCTGTACACACTGCACACATGTGATTTGCTTTACACTGGTTGTACACTGCACACGCTGCATAAGACACTTCACAAATTGCACGATACACTGCACATCATTCTTTGATTTCTGTTTCATCTGTATTCTGCTTTACTGATAAACATACTCATTATTGCCTTTTCACATTCTGTAGTTGTGGGTGTGTGCCTACTTCCCGAGGCTTGCTCTAGAGCCGGAGGTAGAGACGTCCCACGTTGTTCCATATTCTCATCGGTTCGATGAGAGGTGCGAGAGGTGGCCGCGAGAGTCTTTCTTGTTCTTCCGCAGATACTTTGACACTATAGCCGCAACAGAGGTATTTTCAAACCTTACAGTTCATATGAGCCTTGCTTCATATTGCACTTTCGATAGTAGATAACAAACCGTATATTCTGTCATTTGTTGATAACTTGGTAGCCCTGGGCAGTGCTGCCTGATGCAGTGAGAGAGCAGTACGTGGGCTCTCGGGAGACTGCCTGATTCTGGGTTTTGCTGGAGGGCCCGATCTGTCGGGCATGGTACTTGGAAGAGCGCTTCTTATGGCAGAGCCTCGGTTTACCCGAGCAGATAGTCCCGATGCCACCTCCCTCACACATGAGGTAGATAGTGACATACACCTCGCAGGAGGTGACCGATTACATGATTGGTTGGGATGCTAACTTCTTCAGAGATGAGGGCGACTACACCGCCTTTATTCAGACACATCTCATGTGGCCTTTGGCTAGTGCTCGCCGAGGTGAGAGAAAGAGGCCTGCAGGCCCAGTAGGAGGAGCGGGAGCATCAAGGGCGAGCCAGGCCCATGGCAAGAGGGATTCCCGAAGGGGACGGAGAGCAGAGTGGCCAGACTTGCCCACCACTATGGCAAGTCGCGGGCAGGTTGGAGAGACCTATCAGATACCCATCATTCCTCCTCCGGCTGATCATGAGCTCATTGGAGTTCGAGGCTCGACCCCGATATGTGCAATTCTTTTCATTCTGTACATTCATTTCGTTTCAGTTGATTTCTCGCAGAATACTAATTACCTCAACACAGGCTTCCATCGAGTACACTGGGTAGGCTCTGGAGCTGTCGGCTTCGGTAATGGGGATGCTGCAGAGGAGTATGGACCTGCTGAGCATTTATGGTATTCCGGTAAGTAATTTCAACTTCCGTCCCAAAATGCTCTGTATAGTCTGCTGCATATTGATATGATGTATTACATTGTCAACACTACATTTGATACACCTCATTCACATACCACTCATGGCACTGATACACTACATCTCATATACTGGCCACGACCCTCATATACTGCAATCATACATTGCTCACAACATTCATATACTGCTCACAGCATTCACACACTGTAATCATACACTGCGTTTGATACCATACTCAGCTTCGCATAGCATAACTGATGCATTTGCCAATTTGTTCTTTTCAGGCCCCATTCCAGATACCGGCCACAGCGGGTGCCCCAACGGGACCATCAGTACCTCCTTGAGCAGCAATGAGAGTAGGATGAGGGATTTCAGCGTACAGCCAGAACAAAACTGGACGTACTCAGACTGGGAGTAGTTCATGGGCACCTGCCCCAGATGACGATGAGTCTGAGGGGGAGGCATTGAGCCCACAGTCAGAGTCGTCTCAGGATAGAGATGAGGCTGGAGACGACTCGGGTTCAGACTCTGGCAGCAGAGCTGAAGGCGATTATCCTGGACCTTCGTCCTGGAAGAGGACGAGGAGAGATTCCCGCACTTGAGGCGACTGGCGCCGATTTGGATGCTGATTCAAATGTTTTGTTTTTTGCTTTATTTTCCTTTTTGCTAGTAGTTTTTGCACATTGTACAGCGTCAGGCAGATTTATGTTCTTTAAAACTTTGTACTCTTTTTGCAAAAGAAAACATGATGGAATGAAAACGGCCTTTTTTGATTGAAAAAGTGTTACATTTTACATTCTAAGCATCGCATCGCATCGCATCGCATCGCATTACATCACACACCATGTAAATGAGATTAAACTTTGTTTGAAAACCATACATTCGAATTGCATTGCCTTAACCAGGTAGTGAACCAACTGACAACTGAAAGACCAAAACAACTCAATAAGCAAAACAGGACTTGACATACTAATCAAATGTAGATACAACTCGATAAGCAAGACAAGAACTTAATCAACGTAAAATACAACTTGATAAACAAATTAAAGTAACACAAGCACGACTTTGCAAAATCGTCACCGAAAGGCATTCGAAGTGGAACGAGTCACAAGTTCTCAAAACCTCCAACACATGGACAGCTCAGGGAACAAAATGAAAGGCCATCGGCCAAGGTGGGAGGCCATCAGCCATCATAAAGGGCTATCGGCCACAAAAACTAGCCGATCGGCTAAAAAGATGGTCGGTCGGGCATCAAATTGGCTGGTCGGCTACTAATGATGAGAACCTCCAGAATGCTGCCACCTCTCTTCCACTTAACACCTTATCTTCTATTAAGGTTCCAGTTTCGTGGTTTTTCCATTTCAACTCTGTTTTTGCACCAAATGGAGGCATCTCTTATCGAAAATCTCACAAATTGGATTGCTAACTAGGATGGCTCGGAAAAACTAAATTTCTGGGGTTTCGGCATAAATGCACTATTCATGTTGAGCCGCACTCCGCTGCGTTTTCCAATCCTCCATGCTGCGGCTAGGTGTTGGAATCCAGTAACTCATGTTTTTAGCTTTGGCAGACAAGAGTTGTGTCCCACTTTCGAAGACTTCCAAGCTTTGGTGGATTCCGAGCGTGAGGAAGAGATCTTGCCCCAACTCCGTTTCGGTCACATCCAAGCCTTAGGACGGATGTACGGGCTCACTTTGCATGACGCTCGGTCTTTGATTTGCGATGGGGAATTGGACATCCCCCGCTTGACTTGTCGGTTTTCTGATGCCGATGATCGCGATGATCATCATTGGCAGGGTTTTCGACGACACGCCCTCTGTTTGTGCGTGCTGTCTCATTTCTTGCTTGCCCCAGGCTCCGGAGGGTCTAGCATCCGTTTGATTGAGGTTACCCAAGGCTTAAAAGAGGGCAAGAGTTGCATTGCCATGTCACTAGCTGAGACATTGATGGGCTTGGATGCTTTCTATCGCCGAGAGATGACTAGATTCGTGGGGAGTCCGTTACTACTACAGGTAATGTTTCCTACCCTATCTTACATATATTTCTCACATCACTCGGTCCTTGGGCTCGATTTTTCTCTCAAAACCTTTTTCTCACTTTTCTCTCTATATACACCTCTCTATTCTTTAATCTCTCATTTTTCATCCCTCCCCAGATATGGTTGATGGATAAGTTGAAGGTTGTGGACTCATGCCCAACATATTCAGCCCGCGACTATTTCTTCTGGCGACGTCTAGTCGATGCCCCAGATGAGGGATGGTGGTGCGAATGGATGTGCAGTCTATCTGCTGCCAGTATTGCTTGGCGCTGCCCCTGGCTCAATCTGCCAGCGATGAGTTACAGCATGTCTCGCCAGCCCGAGATTCAGTTGATCGGCCTGACACACTGTGTCTTTTACTTCCCATTCCGATTTCGGCGCCAATTCGGGCATGATCTGACTTGCTCGGAGGAAGGGATAGAGTACCCTGCCGCATTTCCAGCCCGAGGTGCGCAGCTAGCTCGGTATGCCACAACATGGAGGACGAGAGAGCTTCTGGCCCCCGCTCCCACTTTCGGTTGTACCCTTTCTGATGAGTGCATAGCCTGGCTTGATGAAGAGGCGCAGGTTGGGCCTACTTTGGCATCAGAGGCTTCCACAAGTTCTGGGAGGGGGCGCAGGAACACCTGACTATGCCCCGAGTTTATTGCTTTATCAGAAATTTCAAGTTTTCTTTATGAATGTAATAAAAAGCAACTTCAATTTGTATTCAAGAGTAGGAGAAACTCTGTACTGAAATCAATGTAATTGAAGGTTGTGGGTACTGAAAATTTTCCGTTTGGTCCAAAAATAGTCTAAGTCATAAAAAGATTAATTTGATCAAAATCAACTTTTATTAAAACTTTTCAAAACCATTTTCTATATGGATCGCAACTGGACACACTCGAGATCTATCACTGAAATGTACAACCCCGGATTCTAGCAATTGGAAAGTTGCCCCTAGTCTGAATAGCACTGCACTGGAGATCACAACCAAGCTCTTGAATGCAGAATAGACAGAGGTGACCAACATGATCACATGGACAAAGTTGATTTGGAAGTGTTTATGGCTGGACTTCAGAACGAAGTTGCCTACGTATCCCGAAGATGGGAATCAAGCCTTACGTAGTTCGGTTCAGGTTCACTCGTGTATTAACCCTCTCCTTTTACGCTCTAACTTTTGCCAAGGCCGCCCTTTCTGGGTTTTCAACCTTGCGAGCTTAGTTTTTATTATTTCAAATTTTCTGTGTTCTAACTTTTGCCTAGGTTGCCCTTTCGGGTTTTCGGCCTAGCGAGCCACTCAGGGATAGTATTTCTTCAACTTGTCCATGTTGATCGGCTGGGAGAACTCTAGGCCATCTAGGTCCATCAGAACGACAGCTCCACCCGACCAGATAGATTTGATGATGTAGGGACCAGTCTAATTGGGTCTGAACTTGCCCCTAGGGTCGTGGATGGGAGCTCGGTTGTCTTTGAGCACTAGATCCCCTTCTTTCAAATTCCTGGACTTAACCTTCTTGTTGAAAGCCCTGGCAATGCTTCGTTGATAACCCTGGACATGATACAGTGCTTTCAGCCTTCTTTTGTCAAAGAGCATGAGTTCTTCGAACCTACTTTGCTGCCAATCTGCCTTAGCTATTTGACACTCAGCCAATATTTGCAATGATGGAACCTCAACTTCGATAGGCAGAACAACCTCCATCCCATAAACCAAGGAATACGGAGTTGCCCTGGTAGAAGCTCAAATTGAAGTCTGGTAGCCCCAAAAGAGCAAATGGTAGCTTATCTGGCCAGTCCCTGTAGGTTTCCACCATCTTCTACAGAATGTGCTTGATGTTCTTGTTGGCACCCTCAACTCCTTCGTTGGTTTGCGGCCGATATGTAGATGACTTGTGAAAAGCCACGTTGTATTTCTCTAACAAGTCGATCACCTCCTTCTTGAAGTGGGAACCATTATCCGAAATAATCTCATTCGGGACCCCGTAGCAACAGATGATGTTGTTTCTGATAAACTTAGCGACATGCAATGCCTTCAACACCACGTAAGATTGGGCCTCAACCCACTTCGTGAAATAGTCTATCGCTACCAGAATGTACTCATGCTCGTTGGACCCCTTCGGAGTAACAGCCCCAATTGCATCAATCCCTTAGACTGAAAATGGCCACGGTGAAGTCATGTTGTATAGCTTCGATGGCGGAATATTCATGCGGTTTGCATGGATCTGACACTTGTGGCATCGCCGAACAAAGCCAATACAATCCTCCTCCATGGTCGACCAGTAATAACTTTGTCTAAGGATCTTTTGGGCTAGCACCACCCCGCTCATGTGCGCTCCGCACTCTCCTCCATGGATGGCCTCCATCAGGCACTTGGATTCTTTAGTATCAACACACAGTTTGTGCATCCCGAGATGACCCCTCTTGTACAGTTTACCCCCGCAGACGATGAACTGGGTGCCCATTCTTCGAATTACCCTCTTATCTTTGGCATTTGCCCCTGGTGGATATGCTTCCTTTTCCAAGAAGTTCCATACGTCATAATACCAGGGATTCTCATCTTGTACCTCATCTATGACGGCAATCAGCTCGTAGGCCAGCACGAATTTCTGTTCGATGATGATCGGATGCATCCGGACTCCGAAAGGGATGTCTATCATAGAAGATAGGATTGCTAATGAATCGGCGAACCTGTTATTCTCTCTTAATAGATGGGTGAAATTCAGTTTCTCAAACCGAGGGATCAGAACGTCCAAGGTCTAGTGATAGATTCTCATCTTTTTTTCTTTAACTTTCCAATCTCCTTTAGCTTAAGATATAACAAGGTTCGAGTCCCTGATGACATCCAACTGTTTTGCCCCTAATTCTAGGGTAGCTTCTAGTCCAACAATACATGCCTCATACTCTGCCTTATTGTTCGACACTTTGAACCGGAGTTTGAATGCTGGAGGTATACGGGAATTGTCGAGTGCTATCAGCAACACCCCTATCCCATACCCGTATTGGTTTGACGCTCCGTTAAAGTACATCGTCCAAGTCTCTTCTTTGACATGCAGAATGGCCTCGTCTGGGAACAGATACTTAACTGCTCCATCCCCTTCAACTGGGTGATCACCTAGGAACTCCGCTACCGCTCTCCCTTTCACTGGCTTGTGCGTCATGTATTTTAGATCAAATTCGGAAAGCAGAAGCAACCAACGGGCTAGCCTACCTGTAAGTGCCGGTTTCTCAAAGAGATATTTGATGGGATCTAATCTCGAAACCAGTATTACAGAGTGAGCTAACAGGTAGTGCCTCAGCTTCCTGGTAACCCATACCAAGGCCAGACAAGCCTTCTCCAATGGAGTGTAGCGGGTCTCATAATCCAGCATTTTTTTGCTTAGGTGGTAGATAGCCTTCTCCACTTTGTCCTCAGACTCCTGTGCAAGCATGCAGCCCATTGTCGTTTCAGTCACTGATAGGTACAGAATCAATGGTTTCCCCAGCTCAGGCGGTGGCAACACAGGTGGGTTCTATAAATATTGCTTGATCTGCTCGAAGGCAATTTGGCATCGGTCATTCCATTAGAACTTCTTTCTTTTCTTTAGGAGACTAAAGAGTGGTTCACAAGTCAAGGTTAATTTTGCAATAAACCGTCTTATGAATTGCACTTTACCCAGAAAGCCTCGCACCTCCTTTTCAGTCCTTGGTGGTGGCATTTCTAAGATGGCCTTGATTTTAGAAGGATCGACCTTGATACATCTTTGTGTGATCAAGAACCCCAGCATTTCCCCTACTGTAACACTGAATGTACACTTCTGAGGATTTAGCTGCAACCGATACTCCCTGATCCGTTGGAAGAATTTCTGCAAGGTGGTGTAGTGGCCCTCTCTTTCCTTGGACTTGACAATCATGTCGTCCACATACACCTCAATCTTTTTATGGATCATATCGTGCAAAATCATGGTCATAGCCCATTGATACGTAGCCCCAGCATTCTTTAGCCCAAACGGCATCACCCTGTAACAGTAGGTTCCCCACGGGGTGGTGAAAGCAATCTTCCCCCTATCTTTGGGTGCCATCAAAATCTGATTGTAGCCTGAAAACCCATCCATGTATGAGAGCAGCGCATGCCCAGCAGTAAAGTCCACTAATTCGTCGATATGCGGCAGAGGAAAGTCATCCTTCGGGCTAGCTTTGTTCAAATCCCTGAAGTCCACACATACCCAAATTCTACTGTCCTTCTTCGGCATCGAACTATATTGGACAACCAAGTTAAGTATTCAGATACCAGTCAGAACCTTGCGTCAATTTGGTTGGTGACCTCTTCTTTGATCTTCAGAGCCCAGTCCGAGCGGATCCTTCAGAGCTTCTGCTTAACAGGTTGGGCCTCTAGGTCAATAGGGATCTGGTGCTGTACAATCTCAAGATCGATTCCAGGCATGTCTTCATAGGACCACGTGAAAACATCTTTGAAATCTTTTAATAAAGCGACTAAGCACTCGTGCTCCTCCGAAGACAACGTGGACCCGATCTGGACTAGTCGCGGGTCCTTCTTAGTACCAACATTAATTGTGGTGATTTCATCAACCAAGGGTTTAACAAACCTCTCCTTCTCTTGATCAAGCAAATATTGCAAAATCGGAGGAATTTCTTCCTCGCCATTTTCATCAAAATTTTGAAAGTTCTGATTAATGCAATAAATTAAAGGCACAGAAAAGTACTCGGAAGCCGTAGCCGTACCATTCTCATTATTAACATCCAGGCCGCCTGATTCCTTTGCTACAACAGACTCAAAAGAAAAAGAAAAAGATGAACTAGACAGGACAGTGGCATCCGGGTTGTCACCCCCAAGAATATCGGACTCAGACTCAGACGAGATGGAACCTGATTCCGACTCCACAGACTCAGTGGAATCAGATTCCGGCTCACTACTTGACCCGGTGCTGCTCGATAAGAAGCCCTCATCGTATTGCCAGACAAGGGAGGGTGCGATGGATGCATCCAGAATGTTTGAAGATGGGGCCGCAGCTGTTTCATTCCCGATCATGGACACTGAGAAGTTATCCCCCAAGCACTCCTGTATGATCTAAGGATCTGAGAGTAGACAAGCCAGTGCTACCCCCATTTCAATTTTCGTGCTCTCGGAATCCTCCTCCTTGCATGGCTCGGCCTCAGCTGGTGGGTCTATTTGCTCTTCAGCAACATTATCCCCGGACAATTGCAAGTCAAAGAAAATCTCAAATCCCGGCAAGCGCTGCCTTTCTGCATTTAACCATGGCTCTGGGAAGTCGCAAAATGGGAAGTCTTCCCCCTCCCAGACAAAGCGTCTATTCAGGGTACCCTAGATAGGATGGTGCATCAACTCATAATGCTTCTCGGCCTGCTTTGCTCTGGCTCTTCCGACCATCTCTTTTCCTTTCCTCACCCAGTCCTCCTTGGTAGGCAAATAACCTAAACCAAAGGTATGTGGGTTATACGGCACTTCGGCCAATGCTACAAAGCCTTTTCGGCCACTTCACCCTAATCCCATCCCGGGGATGTGCTGGAGCTTGTTCATAAGGTAGACAGACTGTGCCGTGACGTATAATCCCTCATCAATAGCTAGGATATTCTGTACAACCCGGGCCTCAGCTAGAGTGAACCTTGACAAAAACACATCCTTTGCACCATGCTCAATCTCCAGAACTGGTGTAGAAACCTCTGGTGGCGGATGGATTGAAGAATTCCCAAAAACGATGGCCACCCCTTTCCCATGGGGGTACTTCAACATTTGGTGCAGGGTAGAAGAGACCGTCTTCACCTGGTGCAGCCACGACCGCCCTAGGAGTAGGTTAAAGGTTGCCAGGACATCCAAGACATGAAAGTCAATATCCTGTTGCCTTGGACCAACCTGAGTCCGAATCTGTACAGTCTCCATCACCTCTCGGCTAGTATTATTGTAGGCCTGTATCACTTGGGCGGTAGGTACAAAATCCGTGGGCTTCAACCCGATTGCATATGCCATTATCGACGGACACATGTTGATAGCAGATCCTGCGTCAACAAGAACCATCGGTATTCATTTTTCTCTACACTCAACAGAGATATAGAGTGGTTTTTTATGGTTTCAGCCCTCAGGCGGCAGTTCCTTGTCAGTGAAGGTCAACGTCGGGGAAGCTCCTCCCGGAAAAACCAACCCTACCAACTGTTCAAGCACGGTATCGATGGAAAGTTTTGCCTTGTTCATTGCAGAAAGGACAGCTTGTCTGTGAACTGTTGAGGCCATCAGCAGTCCCCAGATGGAGATGTCTGCTTGGATTTTCGTAAGCTGTTTCAGTACAGCCTCTTCCTTGAGTAGTTTTTCCTTATGCCTCTCCTCTTCTTTGTCCTGTTCGGACACCTCTGGTTGATCCAAGTGTGGGGGCTTAAAATACCACCCACTCCTGGTCATGTGGTCCACCTCCTCAACGTACTAGGTGTCATCCGGTTGGTTCCTCCCCCAAAGCTCGTCAGTGTGGGCAAGGCGTAAGTCGTTGTCTTCTCACCACATCCTGTTGGTGACCGATAGACAACTGTCTGGTCCCGTTGCAACTATTTCTATGTGCATAACACGTTCCATCCCCGCAGGGGCTTTGGCCTTTCTAGCCCTTCCCAGATATTCGATCTTTTCCTGCTTAAACTGCTTCAGTACAGCTTGTTGTTTAGTATTTTTTGTATTCAAACTGCCTGGATCCTGAGCAAAATTCTTAACACTGGTGCTCTCCGACAATTTCTTCTGATCCCGGCCATTCCGGCTACTGCTGATGTTCTTGCTTCTGATTGCCCCTGTTCTAGCTGAAGTTCTTCAACAACATCTGGTTGGTCGTCAAGCCACCCAGTAGTTTCTGCTGACCCATCCAAATCAAACCAGTTGACAGTCACGTCCCTCGGATCTTGTTCATTGAAGAATTGAAGGTTGGCAATATCCTCTTCCAGCTCTGCTAGATCATCCTGCCCTTGATTAGGTCCATCCTCCCGAACCACACAGATTTCTACCCCAACCGGCAATTCTACCCTCGGCTTAAGCTGATCTGTTGATGTGATACAACCACTCGGGTTGTACTCAAGGCTCGCAGACCCCTCAGGCTCTGAATCCATATTCCTATCTGCTCCCAAAGTCGACCCAATTCTATCTTCAATAGTCACCACCACCGGTTCAGGTTGGGTTTGGGAGGTGCTCAACGTGCACAAGTCTGTGCTATTTGAAATGAACACCTTCGACTTGGGTAGGTGGGAAGGTGTGATGTATATGCTAGGGTCGTATGACAAAACCCTAGTTTGGATCAAGTTGATGCGTTTAGGTGGTGGAGCTTGGTTATGTGGTAGGAGAGGGTTGGTTGTGACATTTGGTTTTTCTGGAGGTGCGATCACCGTATTGTCAACGAGATCCTGGATCTCGTGACACAGTCTATAGCATTGGTCAGTGTCGTGACCATGTTGTTGGTGAAAGGCACAGTATTTAGCTGGGTTATGGGAGGGAGGAAGTTTGTCTGGCAATGGCCGCGGCTCCAGGGGCTTCAAATGTCTTTTCCTGATCAGAACCCCCAGAGCTTTGGATAGGGGCATGTGTAGACACCCCATTTTTGACCGTCCTCAAGACTTGGACGTCAGCGTTTGAACACTCGATGATCATCCATATTCGTGTTTGTTTTGAGTTCTCGGAGGTCTTGGTCGCGTGCCTTGCCTCAGGATCTCTTAACTTGCCTGTTTTGTGCTTGGTTTTGCACTAAGGGCTTGTGTTTTGTGCTCCTGAGGGTGGGAAGAGGCTTGTTAGCCATCCCTAAAACCCACCGGCTGTGGCATGAAGCCACCGGCCTTGCTTTTTTTGCTACCGACCAAATGTTTGGTCGGTCGGCACTCTCTTGAGTGTATTGGCCTTTTTGTGTGGTCGGTCAACCATTTATTTGGCTGATGGACTCCTTTTCTGGCCGATACCTCCTTTTTGCCTTTTTCAGGCATGGTGCATGCCAGCTGTGCCAGCTGGAATGCACGGACTTGTCCACCATACACGTGTGTAGAGGAATTTGCACCCTTTGCACCCTTTTGGTCTAACTTCTTGAGGAAGCTTGGAACTTTGTCTTAGCTTCCTCAAGAAGCTTGGACCCCTGTCTCAGCTTCCTCAAGAAGCCTTGGCCTCTTTGCCTTAGATTCTTTAAGAAGCCTTGACCTCTTTTGATTAGCTTCTCTTGGAAGCTTAGACCTTTGCCTTGTCTATATAAGGAGACCTCTCTTCTCCTTTGGAGGGGCTGGTTGGTTCAGCAAAAATCAGAGTGATATATGATATATACACCTCTCTCTATATATATATATATCTTTCTCTCTCTTCATTTGTGTGGGTTAGAGGGTCTAAAGGTTGTTTTGTTCTTAGTTTTGCACTAAGACGCATAGTATTACACCATACTTCGGTTGTGGAGGTTTTGAGAGGTTGTTCTTGGAGTTTTGAGTTGGTTTTGATCATAAGGAGGGGGCTGGACTTGCTGTTCTTGAAGTATTCTTCAAGGGTAATACTATTGCTTTATATTCCCCAATCTTGCACTAGCTTTTAACCTACTTTGCATGCTGTTTTGAGCTTTGTGTATAACTGATAAAAACTCTGATTTTTCATGCTTAAGATGTTTCATTAAGGTCTCTTTTGTGTTTGGGGTCGACCTCCCCCTTTTAGGCCTTGTTTGGCCCATTTTTGTGCTTTCTTTGTTGAGCTTTTGTGTATTGGCTTTCTCACCACTGAAATCCAGGGGATTTTTAGTGGTGAAGAAGAGGTTTTGAAGTCTTGCATAGGGGAGGGACACCCCTCTCCCTTTGTCTCTCTTTTGTTTGTGTTTTTGGCTCATAAGGGTAGCATGCATGCTTAGTTGTTTTTTTTTGCTCCATTCCAGAGGTTTTTGGGTGTCATTAGGTCATAATATGCCTATGTTTTTGGTCGGATTAATGGTCCCTTGCATGCATAACATACTTGCCTCGTATTCATCTATTTTGCCTAGAAGTGCATCATGCATTTAGCCTACCATGCTCTCATGTTTTGGCCTAACTTTGTGAAGTTCTTAGCCATGCCTTACCATGCTTGAAGTCTGTTGGGTGCTGATTTGATCATATATTCCATGCTTGGTATAGCCCCTTTGCATTTTGGCTTGTGAGCCTTGAGTGTGTGAGTCATTAACATGCTTTAGTTGGGTGGTTTCAGTGATTTGGAGTCATTTCCCATGCTATTTCAGTCCCTAATCCATGCTTGTATGCTTGCATTCATCATCCCTTTCATGCCTTGAAGAGTTGTTCTTTTATGCCTAGAAATGGGTCATAGTGCATGCCTTTTGTTTAAGTCATTTGGGATGCCATTCATGCGGATTTTGGGGGTGTATTTAGATGCATTGAAACTCTGTTTTTGATTGAATAGTCCATGCCATGTGTGGTTGGGGTGGTTGTAATAGAGTGCTCCCTTTTGTGGCCTTGAATGCCCTTTGTTTTGGGCCCATTTCTTGGCATGTTTTGACCATGTTCTAGTCCCATTTTGGTCTGCCCTAGGACTGATTTAAGTCACTTTGGCCCTTTGGGGCTTAGTTGGTATGGTTATGGCTTGAGTCCTTTGGTTGGTCTCAAGCTTTGGACCCCTTTGCATGCTATGCTTCATTTGCATGTTTGGTTTGGCACTCCTACTAGCATGATTTCAGAGCTTAGCACATTTGTAAAATGCCCATGTTTGTCTCTTTTAAGCATGCTTAGAATTGCCTCTTTTATGCCTTAGGTGATGGGCCTTGGTATATGCATGTTTCCATGTGTGTTTTGTGCCTTTGTTGCACCCTTTTGGCCGCTGTTTTGGGACATGGTTGAGGCCTCCCATTTCAGTTTAAGTCCCTCTTTGTACATAGTTGCATACTTAACATGTTGCATGTTGCATTACATTAGGTACATGCTTGCATTATACCTTGTTTGCATGTTTGCATATTGTTAGCTAATTGCATCACATGACATTGTTGCATGCTTGGCATACTAATGTGACATTAGTTTAGCTTGCACGTCTTGGTAGCATTACATTATGTTAGCTTAGCATACTCATATTGCATTACATTGGTTGCATTACTTCGCATTATATATGGCATACATGCATTGCATTAGGTTTGGTTTGGGGTGTCAAACCAAACATGAGGGGTGAGGTGTATTCGTACTTAAAGTGATGAAACACGTCTCAACCCTCGGTCGCCAATGCCCTTGATCTCAACATGATAGGGTGTGAGGCATTTATTTGTTTTGTGCATTCATTTTTACATTAAATGGCAAACTTGGCCTCTTAGGCCATCATGCATCTAAATGCGTAATTGATGGCCCGAGGGTCGAGAGCCATGCTCCCTTGAGTCCATTGCATGATAGGGAGTGTGGCTGTGCACACATTTGTATTGAAAATCCTATGCCATGCATTGTTTGTTCTCTGCTACAGCAATTGCAAGATTCTGCAGGAAGAAATGGCCGGCCGGCCACTTGCAGTGCTGACCGACCATCAGTGTCCAGCCAGTAGTCAAAGTTTTGGCCGATAACCTTGTTCTCATGGCCGGTAGCATGTTCTTTAGGCCGGTGGCATCCTAAAGTGTGAAGGGGGTGGTCCAGAAGCAATTGCAAGATTTTCACAGTTTTCAGAGAAGCAGAGCAGTATAAACAGAGGCAACAGTGGCATGGTACCAGGTTTACGGGCGAGGCGAATCGAGCATGCATTATCCATGCATGCCGAGGCAGGGCTGCGACCGCCTTCTTTCTGCATTTAATTTGTTAATTAATTAGAAGGTTTGTAATAATTAATTAGCTAGAGTAGTTAATCATTTATTTGGTTGTGTAATATTCTTTCGGACCCTCTGTGAGAGGGCAATGTTGTAATAAGTGTGCGTGTGTGTGATGTATGCCTCCCAACCCCACGTCTTTCTCCCTTTTATTTAACCGCTTATGATAGTTAGATTTAGGGCATGTTTTAATTAGCATACTTATGATAGCATGTTTGCATACATTCATTTGTATTGCACGCACCGGGCTCGGCACATCATACTAACTACATTGTACTTCAATTTTAAATTGAATACATGTTATCTGTGCATCTCATATGCCATGTTTAGAATAGCTGAGCCTATCTTAGTTGCATCTTGCATGTGTTGCATTAGCCATCTTCACATGAACTAGAATCATGCATATGATTACTAACTAGTTTCTGTTTTGGCTCGGAGTACTAGGTGAGCATTTATGCTTTAGCATCTCGCATGTGTGTGAATGTTAACATGATAGCATGCTTACCATGAGGCTATGTGCTTATGTGATATACCTACTTAAATGCCTGTGGGTGAAGGTTGGGTTATTTGAATTGGAACAATGCATTGAATGCGAGTTTTTAAGCTCACTTGAAAGTGGCAAAACCATGTTTTCTATGCCCACTCGAGGGTGGCAAAATCTGCATTTTAGGCTACTTGCGAGTAGCAAATCGTTTTCAAAACAAACATGGAATGTTTTGTTCCAATTCAGGCGATCCAGTGTATACTTGTATGTTGCGCGCATCACATAGTAATTGTAGGCTAATAAATCGGAATAAGAGCACATAATGTTTTCATAACTTGATATCATGGTTAGTAGAGGCCGATCTTTGATTGGGCGAGTGGGGGTGCTCATAGTTGACCTTCCCCGATCGTACCCAAGTTCCCGAACCGAGGCAACTTTGGTGATGACGAACACGTGGCCTTAGGCAACGAGTCAGGGTTTCCTAAATTTCCCAAAATAAAACATTTAGGTGGTGACTCTGTATCTGGCAAAGCAGTCCATGTTTGGCGCTTCTTTTAAAAAAAAATCTGTTTTCAAAAACGATTTGCCGGATTTGGACTCTTTGATGATTCATTGGTCTTGCATTACATACTGCGAGATTAGATACAGGATCGTGACATTGAGTTCTGAACTGTAGTAAGCCCAATGAACGAAACGGGAATTCATCCTCCCGAGACGTTCAGGGACGTCTACAGCATGTATAGTGGAGTAAAGGTTCTTTGGCCTCGGGGTGAATATCTGGCTGTTTGTGAGCTACTTCCTAACGCACCGGTGAATGGTGTGGCTGTAAGTGTTTTTGGAGAAGTGGTAGTGACCATGCCCACATCTGAAGTCCTGGCAGCTGCAGCATTACTCGTGCCTGCATTCGTACTGCGGGAAAATGCCCTATTGGGCTGCTCTCTCTCATGGTCAATTAGACCCTGCTTCATGGCATCCTCGATCTGTACCCCAATCTCGTGTAAATCCACAAAGGTGGGAAGGGGTAAGACGATCATCTTTTGCATCAGCTTAGGTTGGAGGTTGTGCACAACCATATGAATTTGATCCTTGTCGACCGGCCTGATGGTCATCATAGAAGCTTTGGCCCTCCAACGGGTTACAAAGTCGGAGAAGCACTCTTTCGGCTCCTGTCTAATTGTCTCGAGATCACAAGTTGTAATCTCAATCTGCGTGTTGTAGGAGTATTGAGCTACAAAGGCCTCAGCCATCTCCTCCCAACTTCTCTTGACGGAGTCCTCCAACTTCACGTACTAGATGGCCGCAATACTCGACAGGGTCCGGCCGAAGAGTAAAAGTTTTTGCAGTCTAGAGAGGCCCACTGGCCTTAGGATATCTGAGAACAGTCGCAGGTGCACCATGGGATCCCCAAAACCATCAAAACGGTCTATGTGCGGCGTCTTAAACCGGTTCGGCAAAGTCACCGCCGAATTGGTGTACCCATCCTCTATGTCTGATATGTAATTGACCCCATGGGCCCGTTTGAACAGCTTTTCAAGCTTACTTATCTTCAGAGTGGTTGGGTCCATCTCAGATTCACACGGCGTATCTGATGAGAAGGCCGGTGTCTTTGAAATTTGTAGTAGAACTGGTGGCGGGGCTTGCCCTATTGGAACGTCCGTATCTTCCTGGACGTTTGCAGTATCCTTGAGTATCGGAACTCTAGGTGGGGATGGGGGTGGATGCGAAGCAGATGCTTTGGCTTGTTGTGGTTGTTTATTCTTTGAAGCACGGCAATCGATTACACTGTTGTGCCACAACCTTCGCTGACGTCGCAAAGAGCTTTCGCTTGACGGGCAAAGATCCTCATCGCATGGCTTGCATAGACTCTTGGAGCTGACGCATCATCTCTTCCATGCCTGCCATAAGATGCTGGTCTATCTGAACAACTGGTATATCTCTCTACGGTAGAAATTGAAACCTCAGCCTGACTACTCTCTGGCGGGGTGGATAAGGACCACTGATCTGGCAACCGGTGTACTGATAAACTGCGCCTAACCAACCTCCGTCTAATAACCTGGGGTAATGAAAGGAACATTGGTTGTCCGTCTATCAGATCCTCGGATCGATGAAGTCTTCGACCTCTAACCCAGAGTGCTTGGGGAATATCTGCCTGGTCGGAAGCAGTTGTGCTAAACAACCATGCAAAAAGATAAATAAAGCATAATAAGGAAACGAACAACCAGAAAAATGGACAGCATAACGGCTTAAGATAAAGACAACACACAGTTGGCATTTGTAAGCTAAATACACTGTTCTCATCTCTGATCACTGTTCCCAAAGCGCTGCCCCAGATCTGATACCCTCAGGTAAAACTGATTCTCCAAATACTGATGCCCGCAGGCTTGATACTCAGACTTGCAAACTGATACATGCATTCCTGTAGAGGCACACTCTAAAAGCGCATAGCAAGCAAGTGAGAGCCAAAACCACCCCTATGGAGGGGTAGGGTTTCCCTGTCCTATTTTGTCAGTAGTTAGGGTTTCACTACGCACGCAGCGGTTTCAAACAAGCTACAATCGGGTAAGCAACCTGTCCTAGCTTGGAATGGACACTATGGATTCCGATATGCACTAGGTCGAATGGTTAAAAGGGGTGCCTCGGTAAAAACCGAGGTTTGTGTTCCCATTGTGGCAGAGCCCGTAACCGATCTGCCTTATGGCACTCAACCTCTAGCAAACCGTTCATGAATAGCAGACGGCAAACACGGTGTCCTAGGCGCACCAATGCAAATGCAATGCAAAGAGACACATAAGTGTAAGCAAAACAAGATATCATGAGTTCGAGTTGAGTTCTCTAAATCGCCAGTGGAGCCGCCAGAAACTGTAGACCGCCTGGAACTCCGCTTCGCGTGCGAGGGCGCAAATTGTAGTTCTTAGCTACTACAGTTCGGACTCCTATCACAGTTCTAAATCTAATCTTACAAAGTGCAATGTAAGACTGATAAATTACCAAAGAGTCCAAATCCGGAAAATTGTTTTGGAAAATCGATTTCAATCCAAAAAAGCACCAAACATGGACTGCTTTGCCAGATTTCAGAGTCACCACCTAAATATTTTGTTTTGGAAATTTAGGAAACCCTGACTCGTCCCTAAGGCCACGTGTCCGTCATCACCAAAGTAGCCTCGGCTCGAGAACTTGGGTACAAAAGGGGAAGGTCATGCAATGAGCACCCTCGCTCGCCCGATCAAAAGATCGGCCTCTACTAACATGATATGATGTTTTTTTGAAAACACATGTGTTCTTATTCTGATTTATTAGCTAAACTTACTATGTGATGCACACAGCATACAAGTATAGACTAAATCACTCAAGTTGGAACAAAACATCTCATGTTTGTTTTTTGAAAATGGTTTGAAAGTGCTACTCGCAAGTAGGCTAAGGCACAGATTTGCCACCCTCAAGTGGGCTTAAAAAACATGGTGATTTGCCACTTCAAGTGGGCCTAAAACTCGCATTTTGATGAGTTGTTCCAATTCAAGCAATCCAACCTTCATCCACAGGCATTCATGCAGTTAATCACTTAAGCAGTTAGCCTCGTGGCAAGCATACTATTATGGCAGTCACTTACATACATGCAAGGATGCTAAAGCATAAAAGCTTACCTAGTACTCTGAGCCAAAAAAAGAAGCTAGTTAGTAATTAATGCATGATCTTAGCTATGTTAAGAATGCCTAATGCAACACATGAAAAAATGCAACTAAGATAGGCTCGGCTATTCTAAGATGCCATATAAATGCGACTAGATAACATGTATTCAAATTGGTATTGAAATACAATGCAGTTAGTATGATGCGCCGAGCCCGGTGCATGCAAGACAAAATGAATAATGCACGCATCCAAGCATAAGTATGCTAATTGAAACATGCCCTAATCTAACCACTAAAAGCGGGTAAGTAAAAGGGAGAAAGAAATGGGGGTTGGAAGACATGCATCACACACACGCACACTTATTTACAACATCGCCCTCTCGGAGAAGGGTCCGAATAAATAATACAAACCAACTAATTAACTAACTATCCTAGCTAATTAATTATTACAAAACTCTTAACTAATTAAACAAATTAATTAAGTTACAAAACCGACTAAGTAAGAAACTAAAATAGGTTGTCGCAGCTCTGCCTCGGAATGATGAATGATGCATGCTTGGTCGCGTCCTCCCAAAAATCCACTACCGTGCCTCGTGATGCTTCTGTTTGAACTGTTTTAGACCTCTGAAAATTGTGCCAACCTCCAAGATACTTCTGATCCACCTCATGGACATTCTGAGAGGTGATCGGCCAAGAGGAGTGGCCATCGGCCAAATTTGATAGCTGATCGGCAGACTAAATGGTCGATCGGCCACTACTTCCTGCAAATTCTCCCTTTTGCTGCAACAGAGGACTAATAGAGGCATAGCAGTGTATTTGCAAGAAAATGTGTGTGCAACCACACTCCTTATCATGTCCAAGGCTCAAAGGAGTGTAGTGCTCGGCTCTCAAGCCATCAATCACGCATCTCAATGCATGATGGCCAAAGAGGCCGAGTTGCACAAATCAATGACAAATGAATGCACAAAAATATCACATAGGACTCAATGAACCTCCACCTTATCATGCATAGTCAAAGGTGTCGATGACCTAAGGAATGAGGTGCGTTTCATCACTTCAAGGATGAAACGTCCCTCGTTCCTCGTGTTTGGATTGACACCCTATCCAAACACAATGCAATGCAACAAGCATGCAACAACATGCTATCTAATAAGCATGCAACAACAATGCAATGGTCAGGGCCATGTAATGCAACACTTAATGGACCAAATCAAACTCAAGAAAACCTCATGCATGCCAAGACAATGGCCAAAGCATGCTGAAAATGAAGTCCGAAAGTATATAAAGCATACATGCCAATTGGTTCACAAGCAAGGCATGAAGGCACCAACTCTCAAGCACATTGAAGAAGTGAAAAAAAGTAAGAGTGTGGCAATAAAATAGGCTCTGAAATCACATTCCAAAGGATGCTAAATCATGTACATATGACAAACAAAGCATGCTAGTAGCATCAAAGCTTAAAGCTAGCCAAGGGACTTAAACCATGGCTATATCAAGCAAGCTGCAATAGGCCAAGGAGACTCAAAATAGTCCCAAGGCTGGTCAAAATAAGGCCAAAACATGCATGGAATGAGGCCAAAACAAGCTAGCATGGTAAGCACAAAACATGACTCATACAAGGCCAATGAAGAGGATTACACTGCACCCACCAAAACCAAGCATGAGATGACTATACCAACAAAAATCTGAGTTATGGCATGTCAAAATAACACCAAAAATGCATTGATATGGCAGCCCAAAAGTTTAGGCAATAAGGCATGCATATAGGCTCGTACTTAAGGCATAAAGCATGACTCACCAAAAGCAGTGAAATTGTGAAGCATGAGAGAGTATAGCCACACCATATGCACTGAAATCATATACCAAGTGATGCCAAATCATGCAAATAGCCCAAGCAATGCATGCTAGTGGACTCAATGCACAAAACTAGTAAGCAAGAATGCATTATGGCTATACAAAGCAATGCATGCATGACCAAGACAACATGAATAAGAGCTCAAGCATGGTAAAACATGAGTAAAAGCTTCTTTGAGTAGAGCCAAAAGCATACTAGAATGATGGTCAAAAGCATGATGCATATTAGGCTAATAAGAGGATTTGCACTACAAGTGCAATGAGCATGCATGATGTGATCAAACCAAGACAAAATAGTGTTATATCCTGGCAAAACAAGGCCTAAGACATGCTGAAATGGAGCCACAAAGAGGTATAAAAACATGCCAACTTGATGAGCCATCAACACAAGCATACAAGAGAAGAGAAGGGGGGACAACCCCCTCCTATTTAAGGCCTCAAAACACACTTTCCACCACTGAAATTCCTTTGGAATTCAGTGGTGAAGAGGCCAAATAAAGGCTAAAATAAAGGCCTAAAGTGATGGTTCAAAACAAGGCCAAACAAGGCTCTAAAAGGGGTAGACCAGCCCCAACACCAAAGAGGTCTCAAACCAACATGTTAAGCACTTCAAAACAAGACTTTTTTCAATTGAAAGCTAAGCCAAAAGAAGCATGCAAAGTGGGCTAAGTACTCAAGCAAAATAAAGCTTAAAAGAGGATATGGGACTCACCCTTGAAGAACAACAAAACCAACAGCTTTTCTATGCCAAAACCAACCTTAGGATGCAAAAACAAGTCCTATGGAACCTCAGCTCCAAGGTCAAGAGGTTTGGCTAAGGGGTTCTAGGCAAAATGTGTGAAGAACACTCACTTTAAGGCACAAACAAGGGCCAATATATATGTATATATTGAGAGAGAGAGAGTGAGAGAGAGAGAGGGAAATATATAAAGAGAGATATGTATCTTCTATCTCAGATTTCAGAACCTCTGAAAAGGGAGAGGGGTCTCCCTTCTTATAGAAGTCCAAGTCCTAAGCTTCTTGAACAAACTAGTACTTGGTTCAAATCCATCCATACACGTGTATGGAGGATACACCAAGTGACCAACAACTGGCACCAGCTAGAAGCAAAATATCTGCAAAAGCAGAAAAAGGGGGCTCGGCCAAAAAAATGGCCAATCGACCAAAAAGAGTGCCGATCGGCCAACACTTATGGCCGATGGCAAGAAGGAGAGGCCGATAGGCACAGGGCATCGTCGATGGGTTGTGGGGCTAGCCAACAAGCCAACCCCTTCCCTCAGAAACAAAACCACAAGCTCTTGGTCCACAACCAAGCACTAAATAGACAGGTTAAGAGGCTCCAGGCAAGGCGCGCTGCCGAGACCTTCAAAAACTCAAAACGAACACGAGCATGGATGCTCATCGAGTGTTCAAACGATGATGTTCAAGTCTTGAGGATGGTCAAACATGGGGTGTCTACATCTGTACTTTCAAGTTTTCCTTTTGAAAGTAATAAAAAGCAACTTCAATTTCTATCAAGAGACAGAGAACTCTGTATTGAAATCAATGAAATTGAAGGTTGTGGGTACTGAAAATTTTCCATTTGGTCCAAAAATGGTCTAAGTCGTAAAACGATTAATTTGAACAAAATCAACCTTTATTAAAACTTTTCAGAACAATTTTCCATATGGATCACAACTAGACACGCCCGAGATCTATCCTTGAGATGTACAACCCCGGATCCAACAACTGGAAAGTTGCCCATTGTCTGAATAGAACTATACTAGAGATCACAACTGAGCTCTTGAATGCAGAATAGACAAAGATGACCAACAAGATGACATGGACACAGCTGATTTAGAAGTGTTTATGGCTGGACTTCAGAATGAAGTTGCCTACGTATCCCAAAGATGGGAATCAAGCCTTACGTAGTTCGGTTCAGGTTCACTCGTGTATTAACACTCTCCTTTTGCGCTCTAACTTTTGGCAAGGTCGCCCTTTCTGGGTTTTCAACCTTGCGAGCTCAGTTTTTCTTATTTCAAATTTTCTGTGATCTAACTTTTGCCTAGGTCACCTTTTCGCGTTTTCGGCCTAGCGAGCCACTCAGGGGTAGTATTTCTTCAACTTGTCCATGTTGATTGGCTGGGAGAACTCTAGGCTATCTAGGTCCATAAGAACGATAGCTCCACCCGACCAGATAGACTTGATGATATAAGGACCAGTCCAATTAGGTCTGAACTTGCCCCTAGGGTCGTGGATAGGAGCTCGGTTGTCTTTGAGCACGAAATCCCCTTCTTTCAAATTCTTGGACTTAACTTTCTTGTTGAAAGCCTTGGCAATTCTTCGTTGATAACCCAGGACGTGATACAGTGCTTTCAGCCTTCTCTCATCGAAGGGCATGAGTTCTTCGAACCTGCTCTGCTGCCAATCTGCCTCAGCTATCTGGCACTCAGCCATTACCCGGAATGACGGAACCTCAACTTCGATAGGCAGAACAGCCTCCATCCCATACACCAAGGAATACGGAGTTGCCCCAGTAGAAGTTCGAATTGATGTTCTGTAGCCCCAGAGAGCAAATGACAACTTATCTGGCCAGTCCCTATAGGTTTCCACCCTCTTCTGCAGAATGTACTTAATGTTCTTGTTGGCAGCCTCAACAGCTCCGTTGGTTTTTGGCCGATATGTGGATGACTTATGAAAAGCCATGTTGTATTTCTCCAACAAGTCGATCACCTCCTTCTTGAAGTGGGAACCATTATCCGAAATAATCTCATTCGAGACCTCGTAGCGATAGATAATGTTGTTCCTGATGAACTTAGCTACTTGCGATGCCTTCAGCATTGCGTAGGATTGGGCCTTGACCCATTTTGTAAAGTAGTCTATCGCTACCAGAATATATTCATGCCCGTTCAACCCCTTCGGAGTAACTGCCCCAATCACATCAATCCTCCAGACTGAAAATGGCCATGGTGAAGCCATGTTGTACAACTTCGACGGAGGAATGTTCATGCGGTTTGCATGGATCTGGCATTTGTGGGATCGCTAAACAAAGCCAATACAATCCTCCTCCGTGGTTGACCAGTAATAACCCAGTCTGAGGATCTTCCGAGCCAGTATCACTCCGCTCATATGCGCTTCACACTCTCCTCCATGGATGGCCTCCATTAGGTGCTTAGATTCTTCAGCATCAACACACAGTTTGTGCATCCCAAGATGACCCCGTTAGTACAGTTTTTCCCTGTAGATAATGAGCTGAGCAACCATTCTTCGTATTGCCCTCTTATCTTTGGCATTTGCCCCTAGCGAATAAGCCTCCTTTTCCAAGAAGTTCCAGATGTCATGGTACCAGGGGTTTTGATCTTGTACTTCATCTATGGCAGCAATCAGCTCGTAGGCCGGCACATGCCGCTGTTCAATGATGATTGGATGCATCCGAACTCCTAAAGGGATGTTTATCATAGAAGATAGAGTTGATAACGCATCTGCAAACCTATTGCTCTCTCGCAATAGATGGGTGAAGGTTAACTTCTCAAACCTGGGAATCAGAACGTCCAGTGTTTGGTGGTAGATTTTCATCCTTTCTTCCTTCACCTTCCAGTCTCCTTTCACTTGAGACACAACCAGGTTCGAGTCCCCAATGACGTCCAACCTTTTTTTTCCCTAGTTCCTGGGCGACATCTAAGCCAGCGATACATGCCTCATACTTTGCTTCATTGTCTGATACTTTGAACTGGAGTTTGAAAGCTAAGGATATGTGGGAATTGTCGGGTGCTATCAGCGACACCCCTATCCCATACCCGTACTGGTTAGACGCTCCGTCAAAGTACATAGTCTGGACCTATTCTTCAAGCTACAGAATGGCCTCATCCGGGAACAGATATTCTACTGCTTCATCCCCTTCCACTGGGTGATCGGCTAGGAACTCTGCTACCGCTCTCCTTTTCACAGACTTGTGTGTCATGTACTTCAGATCAAATTCGAAGAGAAGAAGCAACCAACGAGCTAGCCTACCCGTAAGTGCTAGTTTCTCGAAGAGATATTTGATGGGATCTAATCTCGAAACCAGTATTACAAAGTGAGCTAATAGGCAGTGCCTCAACTTCCTGGTTGCCCATACAAGGCCAAACAAGCCTTCTCCAAAGGAGTGTAACGAGTCTCATATTCCAGCATTTTCTTGCTCAGGTAGTAGATAGCCTTCTTCACTTTATCCTCGGATTCTTGCGCAAGTATGCAGCCCATTGTCGTGTCGGTCACTGATAGATACAATATCAACGGTTTCCTCGACTTTAGCAACGACAACACAGGTGGGTTCTGTAAATATTGCTTGATCTGTTCGAAAGTAACTTGGCATTAATCATCCCGTTAGAACTTCTTTCCCTTTTTCAGGAGACCAAATAGTGGTTCACAAGTCATGGTTAATTTTGCAATAAACCATCTTATGAATTGCACTTTACCCAGAAAGCCTCGCACGTCCTTTTCAGTCCTTGGTGGTGGCATTTCTAAAATGACCTTAATCTTGGAGGGATCGACCTCGATGCCCCTTTGTGTGATCAAGAACCCCATCATTTTCCCTGCTGTAACACCAAAAGCACATTTTTGAGGATTTAGCTGCAACCGATACTCTCTGATCCGTTGGCAAAATTTCTTCAAGGTGGTGTAGTGGCCCTATTTTTCTTTGGACTTGACAATTATGTCATCCACGTACACCTCAACCACTTTGTGGATCATATTGTGTAGGATCGTGGTTGCAGCCCGTTGATACGTTGCCCCAGCATTCTTAAAACCGAACGGCATCACCCTATAGCAGTAAGTTCCCCACGGGGTAGTGAAAGCAGTTTTCTTCCTATCTCTGGGTGCCATCAAAATTTGATTGTAGCTCGAAAACCCATCCATAAACAAGAGTAACGCATGCCCAGCAGTGAAGTCCACCAATTCGTCGATATGCAGCAGAGGAAAGTTGTCCTTCGGACTGGATTTGTTCAGATCTCTGAAGTCCACACATACTAGAATTCTGCCGTCCTTCTTCGGCACCAGAACTATATTGGCCAACCAACTAGGGTATTCAGATACTAAAAGGAACCCTACATCAATCTGTTTAATGACCTCTTCTTTGATTTTCAGAGCCCAGTCCAGGCAGATCATTCGGAGCTTCTGCTTAACAGGTCGGGCCTCTGGGTCAAGAGGGATCCGGTATTGTACAATCTCAGGATCGATTCCCGGCATGTCTTCGTAGGACCACGTGGAAACATCTTTGAAATCTTTTAATAAAGCGACTAAGTGCTCACGCTCCTCCGAAGACAACGTGGACCCGATCTGGACTAGCCGCGGGTCCTTCTCAGTACCAACATTAATTGAGGTGATTTCATCAACCAAAGGTTTTACAAACCTCTCTTGCTCTCGATCAATCAAATATTTCAAAATCGGAGGAATTTCTTCCTCATCGTTTTCATTAAAGTATTGAAAGTCCTGATTAATGCAATAAACTAACGGTACAGAAAAGTACTCAGAAGCCACAGCAGTACCATTCTCATTTATCACTTCCAGTTCGTCTGATTCTTCAGTTACAACCGACTTAAAAGAAAATGAAAAAGACGACCTGAACAGGACAGTGGCATCCGGGTTATCAACCCCAGGAATACCTGACTCAGACTCAAAAGAACTAGAATCTAATTCCGACTCCACAGACACTGTGGAATCAGATTCTAGTTTGCTACCTGACCCAGAACTACTAGATAAAAAGCCTTCCTTGTACTGCTAAACGAGGGAAGGTGCGATGGACGCATCCAGAATGCCAGAATAAGGGCCCATAGCCGTTTGATCCGCAATCATGGAAATAGAGAAATCATCCCCCAAGCACTCCAGTATAATCTGAGGATCTGAGAGGAGACAAGCCAGTGCTGCTCCTATCTCAAGTTCTGTGCCCTTGGACTCATCCTCTTTGCACTGCTCAATCTCAACTGGTGGGTCAGTCTGCTCTTTCGCAACTTCATCCCCTGGCAACTTAAGGTCAAAAAAGATCTTGAAGTCGGGAAAATGCCACTTCTCTGAATTCAACCATGGCTCCAAAAAGCCGCAAAACGAGAAATCTTCCCTCTCTCCCCGAACAAGGCGTCTGTTCAGGGTTCCTTGGATAGGTTTATGCACTAACTCATAGTGCTTCCCGGTTTGCTTAGCCTTGGCTCTTCTAGCCATTTCTCTTCCCTATCTTGCCCAATCCTCCTTGGTAGGTGAGTAACCTAAACCAAAGGTATAAGGGTTGTGTGCCATTTCAACCAATGCAGCGACGCCCTTCTGGCCACTTCTTCCTAATCCCATTCCAGACATGTGTTAAGGCTTGTTCATGAGGTAAACAAATTGCGCGCTAACATACAGTCCCTCATCAACAGCCCCAAGTCTTGTACTACCCGAGCCTCAGCCAAGGTGAATCTTGACAAAAAGACATCCTCCACACCGTGTTCAATCTCCAAAACCGATGTAGAAACCTCTGGCGGCAGATGTATGAAAGAATTCTCGAAAACTATTCAGTGTGTTTGGTTTGAGTTTTCTGAATTAAGTTTTTTTTAAACTGAGTTTTTTAGTTTTCGTATTTTTTTTGTTTTTAGTGAATATTTTTTAAATTTTAAACATTTTTTTACTTTTTTAGATGCACCTTAGTTAGACGTGTCTAAAAAATAAAAAGTTTGTGAAAAAATATTTTAAAAAATTAAAAAATACATAAAAATATAAAAAAACGTACTGAATTCTTGTATTTTTTTTTATATTTTTGGTATTTAGTGAATTTTTAAAATATTTTTTTTTTACAATTTTTTTACTTTTTAGGTGTATTTATGTTAGGTTTGTCTAAAAAGTAAAAAAAAAAATGCTTAAAATATTAACAAAATTCAGTAAAAACAAAAAAACATGAAAAATAAGAAAGTAGAATTTTTTGAAAAGTATTTTTTGAAAATTGAAAACAAGCAAGCTGATACCCCCTTCCCGTGTGGGTACTTCAATATCTGGTGTAAAGTGGAAGAGACTGCTCTCACCTGGTGCAGCTACGGCCGCCCGAGGAGTAGATTAAAGGTGGCTGGAACATCCAAGACATAAAACTCAATGTCATGCTGCCCCAGGCCAACTTGAGTCTTGATTCGTACCGTCCCCAAAACATCTCGACTGGTGTTATCATAAGCCCAGATCACTTAGGCTGTTGGTGCGAAATCTGCGGGCTTCAACCCGATAGCATACGCCATTCTCGATGGACATATATTGATTGCAGATCTCGTATCAACCAGAACAATGGGTATCCACTTTTCTTTACACTCTACAGAGATGTACAATGGTTTGTTATGTTCAGAGCCCTCAAGCAATAGTTCTTTGTCTGTGAATGTCAAGGTTGGTGAAGCACCACCCGAGAACACCAGTCCTACCAACTGCTCGGCGTTGTATCAATGGAAAGCTTAGCCTTGTCCGTGGCTGAAAGGACGGCTTGTCTATGAACCCGTGAGGCCATAAGCAGTCCCCAGATGGAGATGTCTGCTTGAATTTTCTTTAGCTGCTTCAGTACAGCTTCCACCTCTAGCAGTTTGTCTTTCTGCCTTTCTACTTCTTTGTCTTTCCCAAACGCCTCTGGCTGGTCCAACTGTGGGGGCTTGAAGTATCGCCCACTCTGGGTCATATGGTCCACTTCTTCGGTGTACCAGGTGTCATCTGGCTGATTCTACCCCCAGTCTTCATCCGTATGGACAAGATGCAAATCATCGTCTTCCCACCACATCCCATAGGCAACTGATAAACAACTGTCTGATCTTGCAAAATTCTCAGCACCTGTGCTCCCTGGCGATTCCCCCTGATTCTCGACCATTCCGGCCATTGTAGATGTCCTTGTTTCTGACTGTCCCTGTTTAGGTAGAGATCCCTCATCAATATTAGGCTCGTCACTGAGCCGCCCGGTAGTATCTGTTGCTCTGTTCACATCAAACCACCCAAACTGTACATCTCCCAGGTCTTGTTCGTTAAAGAACTGTAGGTTGTTGATATCATCCTCAAGGTCAGCCAGATCATCGAGCCCCTAACTCGGCCCGTTCTCTCGGACAACATGTACCTCTACCCTAGTTGGCAACTCTACCCTCGACCTAGCTTGATCAACTGGCACAATATAATCGCACGGGTTGTATGCTTGCTCAGTTATGCTCTCAGCGCCCTCAGGTTCTGAACTAACATTCCCATTGTCCTCCAAAGTCACCCCGTCTTTGTGTTTGACAATCACCACCATTGGCTTGGGCTGGGTTAGAGAGGTGCTCATCATGCACAAGTCTGTGCTATCTGGGATGAACACCTCAGGCTTAGGCAGGTGAGTAGGAGTGATGTATATGCTAGGGTCGTATGGGACGGCCGTGGTTTGGATCAGGTTTATCTACCTGGGTGGAGGAAGGGGTTGTTATGTGGTGGGAGAGGGTTAGTGGTGACATTTTCCTTGTCAGGAGGCACAATCACCTTGTTGTCAATGAGATCCTAGATCTCATGACGGAGTCTAAAGCAGAGGTCGGTGTCATGACAATGCTGCTGGTGAAAAGCGCAATATTTGGCTGGGTTATGTGTTGGAGGGAGGTTAATTGGTAGTGGACGTGGTTCCAAGGGCTTTAGATGCCCCTTTTTGATCAAGACCTTCAAGGTCGCTGATAAAGACATATAGAGCGGGGAGAAAGTCCTCTGGCCCCTAGGTGGATTTTTTGCTGGTTGTGAGCTGGTTCCGGATGCACTGGTGAAGGGTGTTACTGTTTTTGGCGTAGTGGTGACCATGCCAACGTCAGAAGTTCTTGCGGCTGCACTACTACTTGTAGCTGCATTTGAAAAATGTGTAAACGCCCTCTTGGGCTGCTCCCTTTCATGGTCGATCGGGCTTTGCTTCATAACATATTCAATCTGTACCCCAATCTTATGCAAGTCAGCAAAGGTGAAAAGGGGTAAGACGATCAACTTCTGCATCAGCTTGGGTTGCAAGTTGCGCACAACCATCCTTATCTAATCCTTTTCGAGTGGTCGAGTTGTCATCATGGAGGCCTTGGCCCTCCATCGAGTGAGAAAGTCAAAAATTCGTCTTTTGGCTCTTGCCTAGTTGCTTCAAGATCACGGGTTGTGACCTCAATTTGGGTGTTGCAAGCATACTGGGCAATGAAGGCCTCGGCCATCTCCTCTCAACTCCTTTTCACTGAATCCTCCAACTTGGCATACCAGATGGCTGCAATACCCGACAGGGTCCAATCGAAGAGAGATAGTTTCTGGAGTCTAGTCAAGCCCATCGGGCGCAGAATATCCGAGAACAACCTCAAATGAACCATAGGATCGCCCGAGCCGTCAAAGCGATTTGTGTGAGGCATTTTGAACCTATCCGGCAATGCCACTGCCGAATCTGTGTAACCATCCTCTATGTCTGGGATCAAGTTAACTCCCTGAGCTTGTTTAAATAGCTTTTCAAGCTTGCTTACTTTCAAAGCAATAGGATCGGACTCAAATTTGAACGGCGTGTCTGTTAGGTTGGCCGATGCTTTTGAAGTTTGTGGTAGAACCGGGGATGGGATTGGCCATATTGGAACGTCCGTATTCTCTTGGACGTTAGCTGTATCCGCTAGTGTTGGAACCCTAGGCGGGGGTGGGGGTGGGTGCGAAGCAGATGCTCCGGCTTGTTGTGGTCGCTGCTGTTGTTGAAGGCTAGCAATTAGTTCTGTTTGTTGGGCTACAACCTCCGTCTGACGAGTGGTAACCTCCGCTTGGCAAGCAACATCCTGCTGCATAGCCTCCATGGTCTGTTGGAGTTGACGCATCATTTCCTCCATACTGACTATAAAATGTTGATTTGGCTGAACGGGTGTATATTCTCTCTCTGAGGTTGAACCAGAAAGTTGAACCTTACTGCGCACAAGTGAATCAGATAGTGACCGCTGAATTGGCGACTGCTGTACTGGTGCCTTTGCCTGACTGCCCTCCGTCTTGTAACCAGGGGTAATAAAGCAAACACTGGTTGTCCGTTAATAAGATCCTCAGATCTAAAAAGCCTTTTACCTCTGGTCCAGAGTGCTCGGGGGGTGTCTGCCTTATCGGAAGTAATAATGAAACACTACCTTGCAAAAAGATAAATAAAGTAAAAAAAAGAAAACAACAATCAGAAAACGGACAGCATCTCAGCTTAGATAAAGACAACACACAGTTTGATAATCATAAGCTGAACAATCTGCACTCAAACACTGATTTCTGCCCCCCAAATTTCTGTCTCAAACTGATACCCTTGAACACTAATGTCCTCATACTGATACCCAGACTTGTAACTGATACATACATTTCTTGTAGAGATACACTCTAACAGCACATATCAAGCAAGTGAGAGCCAAAACACCCCTATAGTGGGGTAGGGTTTCCATGTCCTATTTTGTCAGGAACTAGGGGTTTACTACACAAGCAAACGATTTTGAACAACCTACATTCGGGGGAGCAACCTGTCCTAGTTTGGAATGGTCTCTATGGCTTCCGATATGTAACTAGGTCAGATGGTCGAAAAGGGTGCCTCAGCAAGACCACCTAACATACCTCTCGCACCAAACACCGAGAAGTGAAAGGTTGATCAAACAGTACGAAGGTGATCCAGATCCAAGGTTTGTGTTCCCATCGTGGCAGAGCCCGCAATCGGTCAGCCTTACGGCCCACCTTTCCAAGCAAGCCTCCGGCAAATCATTTAGGAATAGCAAATGGCAAACACTGTGACTTAGCGCACCAATGAAAATGCAATGCAAAGAAACACATAAATGTAGATAAAACAACATATTAGGAGTTCGAGTCAAGTTCTCTAAGTCCCCAGCAGAGTCGCCACCGACTTTCTTCAGGCGCGCCCCTTTTCGAAGAAGGCGCGAATTGGTCTTCCTACAGTTCGGGCTCCTGTCACAGTTCTGAATCTAATCTCACAAAGTGCAATGTGAGACTGATAAACACCATAGAGTCCAATCCGGTAAGTCATTTTGGAAAATCATATTTTGAATCAAATAATGCCAAAACTAGACTGTTTTGCCAGATTACAGAGTTGCCACCTAAATATTTTATTTTTGAAAAATTTAGGAAACCGTGACTCGTGCCAAAGGCCACGTGTCTGTCATCACTAAAGTTGCCTCCACTCGAGAACTTGGGTATGAGAGGGGAAGATCCTGAAATGAGCACCTTCGCTCGCCCGATCAAAGATCGGCCTCTACTAACATGATATGTTGTTTGATAAACACATGTGTTCTTATTTTGATTATTAATCCAACATTACTATGTGATGCGTGCAACATACAAGTATAGACTCAATCATGAGAATTGGAACAAAACAACTCATGTTTGTTTTCAAAAATGGTTTGAAAATGCCACCCTCAAATGGTCTAAAGCACGGATTTGCCACCCTCAAGTGGGCTTTAAAACATGATTTTGCCACTTCGCAAAGTGGGCTTAAAACTCACAATCATCGAATTGTCCTAATTCAACCAACGAAGCCTTCATCCATAGGTATTCATTCAGTTAAGCACTTAAGCAAATAGCCTCATGGCATGCATGCTATCATGGCAACACTCACACTCATGCAAGTATACTAAAGCGTACAACTTACAGTGTACTCCAAGCCAAAACAGAAAACTAGTTAGAAATCATGCATGATCCTAACTATGCAAAATGCCTAATGCAACACATGCAAAATGCAACTAAATAGGCTCGGCGATCTAAGATGGCATATGAATGCAACAATTTGATACACGTATTCAAATAAGCATTGAAATAGAATGCAGTTTGAATGATGTGCCGTGCCCGGTGCTTGCAAAACGAATGAATGGATGCAAACATGCATGCATAAGGTATGCTAAATGAAAACATGCCCTAATCTAACCATCGAACGCAGTTAAATAAAATGGAGAAAGAAGTGGGGTTGGAAGACATGCACACACGCGCGCACCCTTATTATAACATTGCGCCATCTCGAAGGAGGGTCCGAATAAATAAGCTAAGCTAATTTAAGCTAAGCTAACTATTACAAACGAACTAATTAACTATGCTAAGCTAATTAATTATTATAGCAACATTAGAATAAAATAATTAATTATACGAACTAATTAAAATATTACAAAATGAATAATTAGCTATATTAACTAATTAAAGCAATAAAGTGGCCTCGCGGGCAAGGGAGGCATGCATGCTCGGTTGGCGTCCGCTCAGAAATCCATTGCTTCGTCGTCAATTGCCTCTGTTTGCACGTGCCTTGATTTCCTGAACGTAGAACCAAACTCTACGCTGTTTCTGCTCTAAAATAGGATGATTTCAGCACAAAATTGGACTGGTGGCCTATCAGCCACAAAAAGTGGCTGCCGGCCACCTTAACTTGCCGGTCGGCTAGTGTAAGTGGTTGGTCGGCTACCTCAAGTGGCCGGTCGGCCACTTGTTTTTCCAGGCTTCTGGTTTTGCTGCAACAGAGAACAATAGAGGCACAATAATGTATTTGCAAGAAAATGTATGCACTGCCACTCTCCTCATCATGTCTCAAGCTCAAAGGAGTGTGGTGCCCGGCTTTCAAGCCACAAACCAAGCATCGTAATGCATGATGGCCTAAAAACCAAGTTTGTACAAGCTTAGTGAATGCACAAACAATACACAAAGAGCCTCCACCCTATCATGCATGATCAAGGGTGTAGGCAACCAAGAAATGTGACACATTTCATCACTTTGAGTATGAAACGTCCCACATTTCTTGTGTTTGGATTAACGTCTGATCCAAACACTTGCGATGGAACACAAATGCTTATCTTATTCATGTTTTACTTGGTCCATTTCTTGTTTACTCATTTTACATTACCAAACCATTGTTTACTTGATTTGTCCAATGTGAAAGTCCTCTAATGAGGGAGGCATTAACCAAAAGAATGGCTTAAGGCATGAGAGAGATCATGCATTTAGCTAGGAGGAATCCTCATAAGAGGGTTAAAGCCATTTGAGCACAAACTCTATCAAGCTTAAGCACAAGCATAAGGTAAACCAACCCTCAAAATAAATCAAAAGTGAAGAAATGTGGGAGATGGCAGATATTTCAGTGTTAAAGTGGCATGAAAAACAATACAACAACAAGCAAACAACACATGCACAACATGTTAAAGGCCAAAAGCATTGAAACTAGTGAGGGACACAACACTAGAGGCATGCAATACCAATCTCAAATGGCCAAACCAGTTGTGGACAGACCTAAAACATGCCAAAATAATTCTCTAAACATGCTGAGATAGAAGCTCAAAAGACTAGGAGAACATGCACACATGTTAGCTCATAAACAAGGCACAATACACAATCCTCAAAAGCAATGAAGAAGTGAAGTATGTGAGGGTATGACAAGGTTACATGCACTAAAATCATGTGTGAAATGATGCTATGGCATGCAAACAACTCAAGCAAAGCATGCTAAGGGCCTTGAAACACAAAACTAGTCAAGGCTAACTACACTATAGCTATACAAAGCAAGGCTCAAGGGACCAAGACCACTCAAAATAGAGTTTAAACATAGAAAAACATGAGCAAAAATGTGCTGGAGTGGAGCCAACACATGCTAAAATAATAGGCTACAACATCAAGTAAGCTAGGCTAGCAAACATAATTACACTACAAGTATTAGAAGCAAGCAAGAGGTGCTCCAACCAGCCCAAAGCAGATTTATAACATGTTAAAATAAGGCCAAAAACATGCTAAGAACAAGCCAAGAGATGGTTGAAAAACATGCTCAACTACTAGGCCATTAACACATTGAAACAAGATGTGGGAGGGAGGGAGGGGGGACCACCCTCCCTTATTTTGGTCCTCAAAACCAACTTTCTACCACTGAAAAACCTCTGATTTTCAGTGGTAGGAAGGCCAAACAAAGGGTGTTTTAAAGCTTTAAAGGATGGCACCAAGCTTAGCAAATAAGCTACAAAAGGGGGTGGACTACCCCTAACTCCAAAAGGGCCTCAAACAACCATTTTTAACACTTAAAAAAAAAAGGTTTTTGTAGTTAACAACTAGGCCAAAACAGCATGTAAAGGTGGGCCAAACTAGTATACAAAACACAGTTTAAAAGGGGTAAATGCCTTACCCTTGAAGCACAGCCACAAACAGGCAACTTCTAAGCCAAAACCAACCTTTTGAGCCCAAACAAAACCTTAAAGAATCTCAGCTCCAAGGTAGTGGTGTTTGGATAAGGGAGGTATGTGCAAAAATGCAAAGAAAACTCACTTTCAAGCAATACAAAGAGAGAGAGAGAGAGAGAGAGAGAGAGAGAGAGTGTGTGTGTGTGTGTGTGTTCTAGAGAGAGAGTTAAATTTTTTCTTCTAAATGTTCAGAACCCTCAAATAGGGGGAGGGACCTCCCCTTATATAGAACAAGCAAGCAAAAAGCTTGCTTCATCCCTCCATACATGTATGGAGGATAAGCCCCGGTGCTTAGCAGCTGGCTCAAAATATTTGAAAATATCTGAAAAAGGAGAAAATTGGCCGTCGGCCACTTCAGGTGGCCGGCCGGCCACCTCCCGGTGGCCGGCCGACCAACCACTTCAAGTGGCTGGCAAGAAGGAAAACTGGCCGACAATAGCCAAAAGTGGCCAGCAAGGCCCTTCTTCCCTCCAGGCAAGAGGCACACGGTTTGGACCAAAAACAAGGCCAAAACACAAAGTGTTAAGAGGCTTAAAGACAAGGCACTGAGCCGAGAACTTCGGGCGCTCGAAATAAGCACAAACATGCGCAATCATCGCTTGCACAAATAATGACGTTAAAGTCTTGAGGTCGGTCAAAAATGGAGTGTCTACAACACTGCACATCACTACATAGGTCATGTACTTGGAATTTGCCAGGTGTTGAGAAATCCAAACCCCACATCCAGGTAACTAAGGCACCAATGTCCCATCTTATAAATCTTGGGAACATATTCTCCGTTTTGGGTTTCACCAGTGTTGAATGTTCACAAATCCAATACTACATTTCAAACACAAAATTCTTTAAAATCCGCCATTACCATAACAGCACATGCACGCGTAAAACAATTAATACATTTTCAAAACAAACCAAAATACATATCAACAATGTGACAACACACCTAGTGACCTTTTATGGCATATGATGGAAATTTTTGATTGAACCCATCAACATTTCCAGTATTGCACTAGTCTAATCGTATGCCCGTATGGTCTTCAAGTTATCAATGTATCTCACAAATGCCTAACATATCGTCTCCCCAGAATTAGCAAAAAATAGCTTTCCACACATATAAAGTGTCAACAACTTCGCTGCATCCTTCTTATCTACCCTTATTCCCCTACCACAGCTTCTTGGAACAATGTCTTCATGAACTTCGATGTTATCAATACGGTGTTATGACTCCTCCGCTGAATGAAATCCAACATCGGCCTTTGACAATGAAGAGATCAATATGCCTAGTACCACACTAAATCCCAAACAAAAGTCTAATATCACTTCTACGTAGCTTCACAAAATTTCCACTAATGTTGAATGCGTCATAATATGCGTCGTACGTCCGTATTATTTTCAAAATCGCCTCGTCAAACTTCTTGAATTCATTGGGATTCAGTTTGTTAATTCGGATAGCCTCAATCATGATTGAAAATGGAGCCCACTTCAACTGTTCAAAGTGACCAGCCCTCAAAGAAGATGTTGTTATAAGCTTCACGATGCCAGTAATGTTTGAACTGAAGTTAATCCTTTTGGGTGCAGTGCATGATGGCCCAACAGCAGGCTTATTAACTTGTTCACCAGCTGGCTGGTTATTCACTTTCGATTGCTTGAACAATATGTGGCCTTGTATGTTAACACCTAATCTGTTCGGTTTTGAACCACATGCACCTGCAAGATGCTTCCATTCACATGAACGCGTCCACGAACTTCTACTACTATCACCATCTACAATTGCACAGAAAAACATATTAATTCAGTACCACCAACTAATACATTGCAGACCACCAACACCGACCTAATGTATGCACATACCATGAAATTTGTAAAATCCAAACAGACACACAACATACACATCTGGAACAAGTTAATCACACACATCCAACTCCATGTAAACTATAACCAACTGACAATCCACAACAAAAAACATAAAACATGACAGCAACAACGTGTCAAAGGTTTCGCATAAGTGCGCCATAACATAAACAATGTGTCTAATATTGCACAAACATGTGTCACAAACCCACTAATTCCCTTAAACACTTACTCGCACTAATTTTACCCCCAACCCAATTACACCTATGCATATCACATTGCCTTTCCTCCAAATTTAACGCCACAACACTTGTATATACCGAACTACACATTCTCACACCATTGACAAAACCAAACAAAACAAAAACATATCAACTCAGTTAGTCAAACCACCCACATACCGAACATGTTGAGTCACCAAAAATCCATTCTAACATGTTCACTACTTGTAATCGACAACATGTAAAAGCCCAACACACTCCATGACAATACCATCTCACCAAAAAACCCACAATTAACAGAAAAAACCAACACCACTTGCACAACATCACAACTCCCCCTCTAATGCATATCTCATTTAAACAGGGGGAATGTCACAACATGTCAAATTACATACCAATGCCAAACTTACAGCTCATATCAAAACCTAACATTTTTTAATTCAATATAAACAGCCACACCCATCACTCGTGTTTCATGTATCTGACACTTGCACCTTACAATACTACACACACACACACACACTAGTGTAACACACAATACACAACCCCACACACTCTATGACTCTGATGTTTTCCAAACAAAGAACATCTACTACGGAACAACATACAAATATCACCAAACCATAACCACATAATGTTCCAACCATACATGGATCATATCGAACAGGAAAACAACAACAAAATTGGTGCCACATACCTTTTCTAGACATTATTCCACCCCCAACTAAGAAATCAAAATGCCTCTTTCAGATCTTCTCCCGTTCCCTGCTCGAAATACCTTTGAATATTGCAATGCAACAAAGTCACCAATATGCCGACACACACACAAACAAGTACGATAGATCACGATTCACGATCGTACCTCAATAGATATCATAGATTTTCTACATTTTTAGAACGAAACGAATGGGATTGACGAAAATTAGGGTTTCCAAAACATGCCTAATCCACAACAAAATATGGGTTTATGTCAAGAATCTATTACGGCTACGCTTTACCGAATGGGTTAGATCATAGTATGTGTGGCACGTGTACTATACCCCCCCCCCAAACATAAGAAAGCACAAAAAGCCTTAGTGCACTTTCCAATGTTGTGGCACCCAACAAACACCCTCAATGTGCCATGTGGCAATGGAATTTCAACCTCACAACAACATTAGGTTGTGTCATGTGACAAAAACCACACTATCACCCAAACTAACCCATACATCTGCTCACACGTTTAACACTAAACAGCTAGTGGTACTTATGTCATTTACCAATACAAAGGACCAAATAGATCATAAGAACAAACATTGGGACCAAATGGAGCACAATTTCAACATTTAGGATTTTTTGGTAACTTTCCCTACATTTTATAGAGAAATGATCAAATAGAACTAGATGAAAAAACATAGATGAAGAAGCATTATCCAAGCCAATTAGAAAACGATAAATAAATATATGAAGACTAGCATGAGTGATTTGTTGTGTAGAAGAAGAAAAAATAGAGATAAAACAAAATCACCAATGGTCAAAACCCTAACGCCGATAAAGAATAGACATAGTCGGGGGCAACGCGAAGGCTGTGTGTGTGCACGCGCGAGCGCGTGCGAAAGAGAGAGAGAGAGAGAGAGAGAGAGAGAGAGAGAGAGAAGGGTTGGTTTGAGTTTGAGAATGAGAGTGTACGAATGGACCGAAATATAATACTAAAAAATATAAATAAAGAGGAGTGAAAATGGAGAACAAAATTTATTCATAAATGGAATGTTGATTCTTTTAATTTTAAGATTTGTTTTTGAATTAGTTATTCTTTTTTATTTTGAAAAATTATATTTATTTAATTTGATACTATCTGAATTTAAGTGAACTAGCATGTGACCCGTGCTATGCATAGAATGAAATAATATATTACTTGTAAAAAAAAATGATAGTTTTCCTCATTTTGTATCCGTAAATTAAAATTATGAAAATGTAAGAATTTAACAAAAAAATAATTAAATAACTTTACTAATTTTACAAAGTTCATAAAATTCATTACCATTTCTACATCCAACTAACAAATTATAAATATAAATGTTTTAAGAAAATGTCCTTATATCTGTAGTTTTTATTATGTTCATAAAAAATGAAAATTTTGGAAATGAAAACTTGTTTTGTGAATATTTCTTTCCAAATCATATTAACAGTTTTTCTAAATTCTATACACACACAAAACAAAAAGAAAAAAATATATATTATTATTTGTTTTGAAAATAAGTTTTCAATTTTGTTATTTTTTTTAGGCTGTGATTGGATTGTAGCCAACTGGACCGCTGTAGGCCATCTTTAGGCTCATCTCCACGAACTAAATCATTCATTTTGTAAATTTCATTGAGCAGATTATTCATACTAAAAATTAAGTTGATAGGAGATCGTTTGCCACTTGATTAAATTGGTGAATTACTTTCAAAATTATATAGACCATTAATTATTTTTAGACAAAAATGATTTAATCAAATGACTATCGATTCTCAATCAACTTGATATTTGGCAAGATTGATCAACTCGATGTTCTCTACAAAATGAGTTTAAATTGTCGAAATAAGCTTAAAAAGGATCCACAATGGACCACATTAGACATTATAGACAATCCAATCTCAAATGGAATATTCACAAACATTGTAGGGAGAGTTTTCTTATATGTACCTCAATGAATAAAATCCTTTAACAAAATTTTAAATAAATCTTAGGTTAATCTTAGAAAACTGATTTTAAAAAATTGGGGGCAAAACAAGTTGGGTGAACGAATGCGACTTTTTCATCTATAAATATATATATGAATATAATGTTCACAAATGGTAAAAACACTCATTTTTATTTCTATAAATAACGGACATAGTAATCCTCCCTGTGTTTTGAATTAAAAAAAAAAAAAGGTTGGACTAATTAAAAAATTAATTTACAAAATAACATAAATCAAATTATTAATTTACAAAGTAATATTTGAAAGGATGAAATACCAATAAATCTCAAATAGTGATCTTATAATCCGTTTGATCCTCTTTTTTATCTTATGGACCCAAAGGTCTTATTCTACTATAAATCAACATTCTCCCGTATAGAATTTATAGGTAAATTTTCCTATTCGAAACTATTGCACAATAAATTTTTTTCTTTTTTTTTTAAATAAAAAATAAATAAATTTAACTTTTGATGAAATGAACGACCTTGTAATGTGACTAAACTTATTGGTTAGTTTTAACCTCTTGCAATTAATGGCTAAAATGGATAATAAAAATAAAAAATATACTATGTATCCTCATTATCTGAATAGTTAATCAAAATTCTCCACCTCTTATGTGAAATTCACATGTAGCATGATAGGCATGTGTTGATTGGACGAGTTATAGTATAATATCGAGGTTATTAATTAATTTATGGGACTTACATTCCATTATTTAGTTGTAATTATTAATTAGTAAATTTTTTAATTCTACGACTGATAATACAAAACAAGCATATAATTGAGATTATATATTTTCATAACTATTGCAAAATAAACGTGGAGCCATAATTATTAATCTTACTAATCAAACAGAGTCAAAATGTCTACACATTCAACCCATATGTCATGTTTCAATAATTCAAACTACTCATTTTATAGAACCCTCTATATATATTATTCATGAAAAAATAAAATCGATATAATAATTATAATATTTTTATTTTATAATATTTGTCTATGAAAAATATATGATAAACAAAACTTAAAGATTGATGCAACATAAGAATCAAATACAAAATAATTTCAAAGTAGGTAAAAGTTTGATGATTTTTAAGGAGCATTACATTCATGTGTGATTAAATTGGTATACTGTCAATCCTTATAGTTCGAGATCCAGAGAGAGCCTCTCTTTCTAGGTGATTTCCAGTGTATTTCAGCGATATTCCAACAGCTCACTTTACATTTTTAAAGTGTAGATCTACACTAGTAGAGTATAGATCTATAGTTTTTGAGTGTAGATCTGAAAGTTTTATATCCAAAATATGAGTTTTGAGAGTTTTCTTCTCCGATTTTGTCACGACCCACCCTAGTGCCTAGGATTGGATTCACAACTAGTTAAATTCTTAAATTCCTAAGATTAGTTTGAAGTAACTAAATTAAATAATACAGCAAAATGAAATAAAGATGTAGCGTGCATGGGAATTATTATTTATGTAACATAAGTCAGATATTATTATTAGTGATGGTGGAGAAAGGAGGCCAAGTAGGCTGGAAGCCAGTCATTTACAGGAAAGGTCATCAAGCACAAAGGATTATTCCTGCACAATTTGGGGCAGAGATTGTCACAGTTTTATGGACAATCTGCTAGTGTCCATGAATCCAAAGGGGCTTTTCTTGTTGTTCTCAAAATTTAGAGTGGTGAAAGATGTTTTCATCCCTAGAAAGGTGAGAAAATCTACAAGGACAAGATTTGGATTTGTAAGATTTAATTGTCCAGTGGCTGCGATGGTAGCAATCCAAAAAGCAAATAGGATATGGTGTGATGACAAAGAAATAAGAGTTAAGTTGGCAGAGTACGAGAAAGAACAAGTGGATGGTCAGAATGGTGCTGGTGTAAAGGTGGGAAAAGGTACTGTCAATGGTTTCCCCAAAGCGTGTATCAAGGAGCAGAATCATCAATCAATCTACGATGGAGGCAGGATGTCTTTTGCAAAAGCAGTGAGAGATAGGAATGTGGGTGTAAGGACTATTTTAGCCCACGAGGAAGGCAATGGTTGGCTGTATGAAAGTGTCATTGTAAAGCTCAAAAGTTAGTTTACATTTGTAGTGTTTGAGAGTGTGATTCATCTCAAAGGGGCAGATGATATAATGATAAGAAGTGGAGGAGGTAAGTGTGCAGTGTTAACTTTTAAGTCAGTGGCCATTATGAAGGAAATGCTTGTCTATGTTGATAATACTCTTAAGGAGTGGTGCGCTTCTATTACATTTGTTATGGTGTGCCGCTCAATGTATGGAACTACAACACGTTTAGAAATATTGGCAGGGTTTACGGTGAAGTGCTCCAGATTGATGAGGTAACACTAAGAATGGAGTCGTTCAGTAGTGGCAAGATTCATATTGCCACAAAGCATATGAATCCTATTAACCAAGTGGTTAACTTGAGTTGTGAGGGGATATTGTACCCGATACGGGTCAACGAGGAGCAAGTGGTGGTATCAAAATTGATTAAGGAAGCTTGCAAATGTTTATTGTATCTTCGTGATGATGATGGTAGCTCTGTTGGTCAAGAGCTCCAGGGTTCTGGGAATGGAAGACAGAGTTTTGAGAAGACAAGTGAGGTGGCAGAGTTAATAAAAGAGACTGCTCAAGAGCTACTCCAAGAGAATGCCAAGAGCCGAGAAGACTGGCGAGGATAACTCGGTATGACCAGACCCATCTGAATAAGACCAAGGCCGGGTAGAATCTTTCTAAGGGCCGAGTATTCCGTAATTCTTCTGGCACATCTGGGGGTCCCAGATGTGTTGGTGAAAGGAGATAATAGGAAAGCGGGCCCCCAGAGTGCAGTATAAAAAGGAGGTGCTTCAGCCAAACTGAGGTATGTGAAAATAAATGAGATAACTTGAAACATAAGTAAATTTGAGAAAATACTTACTGGCTTATCGGAGTGCTAATTCCGGCACCGCCGACCGGAGTGTTCATTCCTTTCAAGTAGCAACCAAAGGATCAAGAGCATCTACCTGGACCAAAGAGTATTTCCAAACCACTTTACCACAATTGGCGCCGTTTGTAGGAATACTCAAGTGCATTCATGGCAGGCGTGACAGATGATCATTCGGTAGTTACTGACGATGTTACACCAAGAGATGATGTTACTCCAAGAAACATGCTTGGACTAGAGAATATCACCGCGCGAACGGCCCTGAACTTCGACCTAGTGGCTCAAACCTTACCCTCAACCTCTGTGCAAGAGACTTTGTAGAGGATCAGGGATCAAGCAAAATGAAACAAATAGCGTCTAGCAGATATGATGGCTGAGAATGAGCGCTTACATAAGGAATTGGCCCAAGAGTTAACCAAATCCCAACAGGCTGTACATCATGATCGGGGTTGATTCCCAGAAAAGAAGAATGATGATTGACGACGTCGACTTTGGAAACATGATAGTGTCAGTGATTCTGACTCGCCATCTCAGGAACCTAGAAAAAAAGGGGCGAGTTGATGTATCCAGCTCATCTGAGGGAAGTCCGTATGTACGACATAGATGAGGGGAAGGAAGTGATGATTCCGATGGAGAGGACAGGCACGACCCTTTCATACGACACATTACAAGGGCTGCATTGCCTAAAAATTTCAAAGCATCGACATTTACCCTGTACAACGGAAAGTCAGACCCCACGGACCATATTCATCATTACAAACAAGTGATGACGTTGCTTGCTAATGATGAAGCCCTCATGTGTCGAATGTTTTCTTGTAGCCTGGGGCCATTGGTCGTCAGATGGTATTACAAATTGGAGCCGGCATCAATAAAGAGCTTTTATCAGCTCCAAAAGTTCTTCAAGGCAAGATTCAGCACCAACGAGGTTCAGCCAAAGCAAACCAACTCTCTCTGGGCAATGCCAATTAAACCAGAACAAACCCTCCATGAGTATTCGGCACGCTATTGGGAGTATTTCAACTTGGTGGATGATGCCTGCAATGATTCCATGGACATTACCGCCTTTAAAATGGGACTACACCCCGATAGTCCTCCGTAAAGTTCGTAGACCAGACAGCCTCCCAAGACAGTCTGGGCACTAATGAGGAAAGTTGAGGAGTATTGCAAGGTGTAAGACGATGCCCTCTACGTCAAGGCAGGACAGAAAGTCATGAAATTAGCACCATCTAGTCTAGTTCAACCGATAAGCGTCATGCCACCAAGAAGCCCTGAACCTTAGAATCGAGCTAAACGAGACAACCGGCATGATTTAAGCCGATCAAGTGGGCAGTGTCTGCACCATTGAAACGAACAATATCAAGTGGATAGCAGGTGCACCAGACGTTCGGACAAGAAGTATACAGAATTGGTGGAGCCGATCAGTAAGATCGTACCCAAAGTCTAGCATCTTCTATTCTCTAAGTGGCCGTCCAAGATGATGCGGCCCCCTTATACTAGAAGGAGGGATAGGCAGTGCGAATATGATAAGGACCATGGCCACGACATTGATAGCTGTTATGCACTAAAGGACCATCTGAAGGAGTTAGTGCAAGACGGCCAACTGGCACAGCATATCCGAAAGAACAGTCCACCAAACACGGTCACCTTACAGCCGGATTCACTGCCATTTGGCGTAATTCACATGATATACATCCTTTCGTCGCCAAATCAGTCGATGTGGAATTTTTAGTCATCAAACTCCCGTCACCATACAATCTTACCATGGGAAGAACTTGGCTACATGCTATGCAAGCTATGCCAAGCAGTTGCCATCAATTACTCCGCTTTCCAACTGAATATGGCATTGAGCAAATTCGGGACTCTCAAAAATCGGCACAGGCATGCTATCTTATTACTGTCACAAATAGGCCAAAGGAACTGGAAGTGAACTCGATTGAAGTACCGGATCGAGAAAGCCTCGAGGACATTGGGAAAACCCTCAACGAGAAGGCAACTGAAGACCTTGAATGGGTCGAAATCAATGGGGACCCTGACAAGTTCTTCATGATCGACACTTCCCTGAACAAAGTTGAAAGACACAAGTTGGTTTCCTTTTTACTCGGCAATATCGACGTGTTCGCCTAGATACCATAAGAAATGTTGAGGGTGGATCTAGTTGTGGCCCAGCACCGTTTAAATGTCGACCCAAAAGTCAAACCAATCATTCAAAAAAGTCGACGGTCTGCCGCAGAGCATGCATCAGCCGTTTTTGACGAAGTTGACAGGTTGCTTGATGCCGAGGCAATTCGTGAAGTAACTTGTCCCACATGGCTATCCAATACCATGGTTGTCAAGAAGAAAAATGGCTCTTGGCACGTTTGTGTGGATTTCACAGACTTGAATAGGGCTTGTCCCAAGGATTGTTTTCCTCTTCCCAGAATCGACCAACTTGTGGATGCAACGGCGCATCATCAGCACATGAGCTTCTTGGACGCCTATAAGGGTTATCACCAAATTGCCATGCATCCAGAAGACCTGGAAAAGACCACATTCCTCACTCCGAGGGGAACCTATTGCTACAAGGTCATGCCATTTGGATTGAAGAATGTGGAGGAAACATACCAGAGGCTGGTTACCACTATGTTTAAGGAATAACTCGGCCGCACCATGGAAGTATACATCGATGACATGGTGGTGAAATCTAAGGATAAGCATGCCCATTTAGATGACTTATTAGAGACCTTCGGCATTCTTTGAAAGTACAAGATGAAATTGAATGCCTTAAAATGCGCATTCGGCATTAGATCTGGCAAATTTCTCAGCTACATTGTAAACCATCGCGAAATAGAGGCCAACCCGAAGCAGGTCACAACAATTCTAGAACTCGGCTCCCCTCAGTTAGCCAAAGAAGTTCACAAGTTGATGGGAATGGCCACTGCCCTCAATAGGTTTATCAGTCATTCCTCAAATCGCTGCTAACAATCTTTTTACACACTTTGGCAGGGCGAAGCATTTGAATGGACATCGGAATACCAGGCTATGCTGGATGGCCTAAAAACTTATCTCCATTCAATGCCACTCTTGGCAACCCTAATGCCAGGCGATCCTCTCATCTTGTATCTGGCGATATCCGATTGGGCGGTCAGCGCCGTGTTATTGAAGGAGGAACTCGGGAAGCAGTGACCAATCTACTATGTAAGTAAGGCAATGGTTGATGCCGAAACATGATACCTACCACTGGGAAAACTTATCCTAGCTTTCGTAGTGGCTGCCAAAAAGGTGATGCCCTATTTTTAGGCTCATACCATAGGGGTGCTAACGAACTATTCTCTCCGAGCAGCACTCCGTAGCGTGGAAGCATCGGGGCGAGTCTATAAATGGGCTTTGGAACTTGGCTAGTATGACATCCAATTTTTGCCCATAATGGCCATTAAGGGTCAGGTTTTGGCTGACATTGTAGCTGAGTTCTTAGGATGCCATGCCGACTTCAAGTCTGATTAAGTCCACCTTCAACCACAACCTAACTGGAGAATGTATGCTGGAGACATTTGGCAAATATATTGTGATGGATCATCCAACCAATGTGGCGGTGGGGCAGGCATAGTAATCATGCCCCCCCAAAGGGGCAATAATCGAACAAGCAGTCAAATTGGGTTTCGATGCATCAAATAACGAGGCTAGATACAAAGCACTGCTAATCGGACTTTGAAACACACTTCATCTTGGTGCATAACGATTACATGTTTTCTGTGATTCAAAGTTGGTCATCAACTAGTTGAAGGGGGAATATGCGGCTAAAAATGACCAAATTGCAGCCTACATGAAGACAACAAATTCCTTGCTCATGAAATTTGACCATCACGAGCTGAATCAGATAACTCGAGATCAGAACATGTATGCAGATGCCCTTGCTTGCCTAGCTTCCGCCATTAACTCAGAAGTGAAATGAACCATCGAAGTAGGGTTCGTCCTAGAGCTGAGTATCGCTTCTTCTAAAATAGTTCAGATTGACATCATTGATTCAAGACCGAGTTAGATGGACCCTATCGCTGCATTTCTTTCCTCATAATAGCTCCCAACAGATAAAAAAGAAGCTCACAAATTACGGAATAAAGCCTTGCGATATTATTTGGATCTGTAGGGAAAGCTGTACAAAAAATCTCTCTCTGGGCCATATTTGGAATGTGTTCACCCAAATAAAGTTGAGGACTTCTTGGCCAAAATACATAAGGGTAGTTGTGGTGCTCACTCTAGATGACACTCATTGGCTCACCGGGCCGTAACACAGGGATATTATTGGTCGACCATGAGTACAGATGCCAAGAACTACGTAAAGAAATGCAAATAATCCCAAAAGTTTTCCCCGTTAACTCATCTTCCTGCCGAAGAATTAAATTCCATTACTAGTCCTTCGTCGTTCGCTCAATAGGGACTTTACATCGTTAGACCACTTCTGTCGGCTCCGGGAAATAAGTGATTCCTGATCGTCGCAACAGACGATTTTACAAAGTGGGTCAAAGCAGAGGTATTAACACATATTCGAGATATCGATGTTAAACGTTTGTATGGAAAAAAAATTACAACTCAATTTGGCATACCAAGAACACTTGTATCCGACAACGGCACCTGTAGACACCCCATTTTTGACCATCCTCAAGACTTGGACGTCACCGTTTGAACACTCGGTGATTATCCATGTTTGTGTTCGTTTGGAGTTCCCGGAGGTCTCGGCTACGCGCCTTGCCTCAGGATCTCCGAACTCGACCGTTTAGTGTCTGGTTTTGCACCAAACACTTGTGTTTTGCCTTGGAGGGGGAATGCCTCAGAGGCATCCCCACAAATCACCGGCCGTGGCTAGAGGCCACCGGCCAAGGTTTTATGCCATCGGCAATGTATGTTGCCAGTCGGCATTCTTTGTTGCCGGTCGGCAGTAAATTTTGTCAAAATGACATCTTTGGCCGGCCGACTACTGTGCATCTGCTTTTGCAGATATTTTAGCACAGTTGTCTTGCATTTGCTTCCCCTCCATACACGTGTATGGAGGGATGGCCCTGTTGTTAGCTTACCTTGTAAGCTTTACAAGATTGGCTCCTCCATAAGAGGAGGCCCTCTCTCCCTTGTTCTAGGGTTAGAGAAGTTGGAGAAGAGAGTGAGAAGACTCTGGTTTTAGGGTTTAAGTTAGTGTATCTAACCTATATCTATATTTCTCCCTCTCTTGCCATTGTGTGTGTTTTAGGCTTAGTTTTGTGCACAAACACCTACCATCACACCATCCTCTTGGAACTGAGGTTCTTGAGGCTTGTTTTGGAGCTTTGAAGCTGGTTTGGAGCTCAACGGGCTGCTGGTCCACCATTTTTGAAGGTGGTCTACAAGGGTAAGACACTAGTCCCTTTTTACCCCACTTTTGCATTGTATTTTTGACCATCTTAGAACTATTTTCAAGCTTAGTGTTTAATACATAAAAGTTCTATTTTTGGGCCCTCTAAATAGTTTGTTTAGAGTGTTTTGTGGTTTGGAGGTGTTTGACCCCTCTTAAGCCTTGAGAGGTCCCATTTTGTGCTATTTTGAGTGAGCTTCGGGACTGTGGTGTTTGGGCCTCCTCACCACTGAAATTTTGAGGGATTTCAGTGGTAAGGATGGTACCTTGAAGTCCCAAGAAGGAGAGGGCCACCCCCTCTCCTTGTTGTCCTTGAAAAGGGCACTTTTTGGCCTCTTGAGGGAGCATCATGTTTGAGTGTTTGTTGATCATGCCATAGCTGCTTTTTATGCTTATTATGCCATAATATAGCATTGTTGTGTGTTGGTTTTGGTACACCGTGTTAGTTTAACATACATGCCATGTAATGCCACTTTGATGCCTTAACATGTCTTAGGTTGTAAACCCTTATTCTAGCATGTTTTAGGCTTGGTCTTGTGAAGCTTTTGTGCTTATTTCACCATGTTTAAGGTCTGTCCATAGTTGTTTGGGTCGATCTTGGCATGCTTTGTGTGGCCCCTTTGCATTTTTGGTTTGTTGGCCTTAAGTGTGTAAGTGTGTAGCTTGCATTACTTGCTTCGGTTTAAGTGGTTTGGCACCATTTGTAACATCATTTCAGTCCCTAAGATATGCTTGTATGCTTGCTTTGGACACCTCTTTAATGCTTTGAAAGCTTGTGTTGAATACTCCATGTTTTGGCCATTGTGCATGCCTCGGACTTGAGCCACTTAGATGTCATCTAGGTGCACCCTTGGCTTTGTTTAAGTCTGCCTTTGACTTGTTTTAAGTCCCCTTAGCCTTGTGAGGCTTGGTGGACTTGACCTTGGATTAAGCCTCCATGGCTTGTCTTAAGTACTTAGGCCATTGTGGCATGCTTTGCTATCTTGTTTAAATTGACTTGGCATCATTTTATAACATGATTTCAGGGCTTAGTTTGCATGCCATTAATCCATGTTTGTCCCTTTTAAATGTGTTTAAAAGTTGATTCATTATGCTTAAGTCTTGAACCATGTATCTATGCATGTTTGTATGAACATTTGCCTTCATGTACTTAGCATTTTTGGCCACTGTTTTAGGCCTATTTAGAGCTGCCTAAATCATGTTTAAGTCCATCCCTTCGTTGGTTGCATATGCTCCCTGTGTGTTGTAGCATATTGGTAAGTTGTTGCATGTTGGAACTTCCATGATTGAATGAAGTCACACGCTTGTTTGCATGCTTGGACATCCACATTGCATCTTGCATGCTTGTTGGTTAACATTGATGTTTCATGTCTTGTATGCTTGTTAGCTTGTATGCTTATTTTCATTGCCATGGTTGCATACTGGTCAACATGCCTAGGATTGCATTGCATTAGCATGCGTGCTAGACCTCTTGAGATGAGTATGACTGAGGTTGGGCCTCCTTGTGTGCTTATTTGGTTTGCATTCATTTGAAATTGAAGTTGCACACTTGATTCTTTGGGCCATCATGCATGGAAATGCGTGATTGGTGGCCCGAGAATCGAGACACATCCTCCTTTTAGTCCTTAACATGATAAGGAGTGTGATTAGTGCATATATTGCTTGAAATGCATTGCCATGCTATGCCTCGTCCTCTGCTGCTGTAAGTTGCAGGTTCAGCAGGCATTTTTGGCCGACCGGCAACACATAGTGCCGACTGGCCGTCCATCAGTGGCCGATAATTCAATCAGTAGCCGATGATCATATTTGGTGGCCGGTGGAAATTCTACTCAGCCGGTGGTGTCTTCCAATGTCCAGGAAAGCAATTCTGAGACTTTGGCAGTCTTCAGAGGGGCAAAGTAGGGAAAATAGAGGCAGTCTATGCATGGTAGTGCACTTCCGAGCAAGACCGAGCATGCATTGCATTGGACCCGCTTCCCGAGGACTTTACTGCTTTCCTTGGCTTAGTTAATTTGTAAATTAATTAAGTGGTCTGTAATAATTAATTAGCTTGTAGGTTAATTAATTTGTATATTTATTTGGTCCCTCCGGTCGAGGGCGAATCTGTAATAAGTGTGGGTGCGTGTGTGTGCATGTCTTCCAATCCCCACTTCTTTCTTCCCTTTTATTTACCCACTTATGATGGTAGATTAGGGCATGTTTAAATTAGCATACCTTATGCTATGCATGCGTGCATCCATATACTTGTCTTGCATGCATCGGGCTCGATGCATCATGCTAACTGCATTTGTACTTCAATTCCAAATTGAATACGTGCATCATTTGATTGCATTTCACATGACATGTTTAGGTTAGCCGAGCCTACCCTAATTGCATCCTGTATGCGTTGCATTAGTCAATTTGACATGAACTAGGACCATGCATATCTGCTAACTAGTTTATTGTTTTGGCACAGAGTACGATGTAAGTATTTTCATGCTTTAGCATACCGCATACGTGTGAGTGCTATCATGACAGCATGCTTACCATGTGGCTAGATGCTTATGTGAGATAAACTGCCTGAATGCCTGTGGGTGAAGGCTGAATTGTTTGAGTTGGAACAGCTCATTGAGATCCGTCTTTTAGCCTACTTACGAGTAGCAAATCCCAAAGCATTTTCTAAAACAAACGGATATGCAATGCTTGTTTCCAAATTTGGCGATCTAGTCTAAACTTGTTTGCTGTGCACATAACATAGTAATTCTAGGCTAATAACTGGAATAAGAACACATAATGTTTTCAAAAACAGATATCACGGTTAGTAGAGGCCGGTCTTCGGACCAGGCGAGAGGGGGTGCTCATAGCTGACCTTCCCCAATCGTACCCAAGCTCCCGAGTCGAGGCAACTTTGGTGATGACAGACAGGTGGCCTTTGGCACCGAGTCAGGGTTTCCTAAATTTCCCAAAATAAAATATTTAGGTGGCGACTCTGTATTTGGCAAAGCAGTCCATGTTTGGCACTTCTTTTCAAAAATCTGTTTTCTCAAAACGATTTGCCAGATTTGGACTCTTTGGTTCAAGATTAAGAACCGTGACAATTTGAGTCCGAACTGTAGTAAGCCCAATATGAACAGAACGGGGTTCATCCCCCCGGGGCGTTCGGGGACGTCTATAGTTTCTGGTGACTCTGCTGGGGAGTTTAGAGGGCTTGACTCGAACTCGTGATATCCTGTTTTGATTTCATTTGTGTCTCTTTGCATTGCATGTGCATTGGTGCGCTTAGGACACCGTGTTGGCCATCTGCTATTCCTGAGCGGTTTGTTGGAGGCATGACTTTGTCAAAGCATGCCATAAGGCTAACCGGTTGCGGGCTCTGCCAGTATGGGAACACAAACCCCGATTTTACCGGGGCACCCTTTTTGACCATTCGACCTAGTGTATATTCGGAATCCATAGTGACCATTCCAAACTAGGACAGGTTGCTTACCCGATGCTAGGTTGTTTGAAACCGCTGTGTGCATAGTGAAACCCTAGCTCCTGACAAAATAGGATAGGGAAAGCCTACCCCAACATAGGGGTGTTTTGCTCTCTCTACTTGTTATGTGGTTTTAAAGTGTATCTCTGCAGGAACGCACATATCAGTTTGCAAAGTTTGAGTATCAGGCCCGAGGGCACCAATGTCAGTATTTGATAGAATCAGTTATATCTGAGGGTATCCAATTCAGTGGTTTGGACAGTAATTTCTGGGGAACAGTGATCAGTAATAGAGTATAGTTGTTTGGCTGCACATGTGTTTGATCCGTTTGGGCTGAAATGCTGCTTGGTTTTTTTTCAAGGTTCAGAGAGTTCCAGAATAGTCAGTGTTCCCCCTTGCTGAGGCAGGACTTATGTTGACGCAGAATTCGGAAGAGATTGTGGTTATGACAGCTGCGTTAGATCAAGGGATCACTCTACAAAGTGAGACCAATGTCGATGTGCCGTATCCACCCAGATCTCCGGTTGTGCACCCGGTCTGGACCCCCCAGCTATATCAGGCTCGCGAGCCCACCACATTCGTGCTAATGGGGATGATAGGTGATCTCCAAAGATCCGTGGCAGATCTCGCTTACGGGATGTCAGCTTCGCCACTAGCCGCACCATATGCCAGGAGTTTTGTACCCCAGGAGCCCCCACTGTTGGGACGGATTGTGATTGAACTTAGCCAACCGGAGATGGCCTCCAGCTATGGCAATGACATACCAACCCAAATCCTAGATCAGGCTGAGGCCAGAGACAAAGGCAAAATGAAGGTAGATGCCGATCCAATCGAACAACTGCTGTGGGCAGTCGAGGCTTTGAAAGCCGGGGGGATGAACAAGCAACAGATATCTGCAGTTATGGCAAAAGCTGTGGAGGACGCTTTCCCCGCTCCACCTGAGGGTAGTTCAAGTCGGGAGACGAAGTCGGGATAGGCCCCGCCATGCGGTAACGCTTCTTCCTGCTTCCCAACCTCAGATCCGGGAAGGATCAGAAACCCAAGGCCACGCCTACCGACCCGGTTGCTAGTGCGTCTAGCAAGAATACTCAACCTTCGAAGTACCTGCCCCAAGGGCGCAGGGTCTTCCATGCTCTCTACATGCCATTGTCCAAGGCACTTCAGATCCTTGCTGAGAGGGGACACCTTAAACCCCTGGAGCCTCGGCCTCTCCCGAAAAACCTCCCTGCTACTCATGACCGGCCAAGATCACAGTACCACCAAAGAGACGGGCCATGCTACCGAAAATTGTTTCTGCCTCCATCATGAGGTACAAGATTTGATTGACAACGAGGTTATCCTCCCGCCCACCTCAGCTAAGTCCGTTACTACCCAGCTATTGGATTTTGAGGATGCGGATACTGTAAGTATGTGATCAGGGTTGGACCACTTGTGAGCGGCGCCCAGTGTTTTTGATGTGGCGTCTGGCACGCATTTTGGACCATCTGCGAATGCTAGTTTTGTAAAATCTGGCTTGAGTGTTGAGTCGGTCTTTGTTTTATTTTGAGTCTGTCTCATTGTCTTGAGTCAGTCCTTTTTGCTCACGGGTCTGTCTTGTTATAGCGAGTCAGTCCCCTTTGTATAGAATGTCAGGTGATTCCGGGGTTGTTGCCTCGAACACCGTTTTGTAATTATCCTTTTGTTTTTCCTTTTGAGTCTGTCTCGGTTGAGGAGCCAGTCATAATCAGGGAATCTGAATGACACAGCTGCGGCTATCATGTTTTCGTACTTGTTGCTGTTTAAGCTAGTTGTGCCAGAGGATGTGAATGGAACGACAGTACATTCTACCTACTCTCTTATGCCTTGAACATCGTTGTAATGACCTAAGCTTTTCAAAAAACCCTTTTCGAACACTACGGTGATAAAAACAAAGAGGAAACAATTCCTCGGGTTTTGCAAAACTTTGATCATTCTTGAGACAAAGATAGATATGCTAAACTTTTAATGAATGAAATCATGCCTGTCAGCGTGAGTACTGAGAAGGATCCTGGTTTGATCCGCATCGTTCCACACTATCTTCGTATGAGCGATTTGTCGCTTTCTTAAAAACTTTCAAAAACAAAATGTTTTGCGCGGTCCTGTGAAGACTTGTGTGGAATTGCTCTTGAGATTGTGCAGCCCAGGATCGCTCTCAGCCTCGAGATTCAATCTATCTGTTATGAACCTGGAATCCGTTCAAAACGTTCAACAGTTAACTGCCATGTAAGGCCTGTGTGGCCCAATTTGAAGCTGCCCTCGAGCAAGAGGCACCAAAATTAGATCAAGAAGGTTAGGTCTCACTGGAAAAAGCTCGTGAAGCAACAGTGATGGATTCTTCTGCAAATCAACACAATAATCACTCTACCAAATACAGAGGGTTTCAATTTCAAAACCATTTGGCATGGACTTGTTACACTTTTACCCTTTGAGAGGCCCGCCGGGCCGGAAACCCGAAAGGGCGACCCAGGCAAAAGTTAGGACAAGGCAAAATAAAAAAGAAAGGAAAAAAAAAAAGAAAAAAGAAAAATAAAAAAAAATGCAAAAAATTGAAGAAAAAGAAAAGAAGGAAGAAAAGAAGTGAAAAAAAATGAATGATGAAAAAAAAAAAAAAAGAAGAGAAAAAGAAAAGAAGCTCGTAAGGTCGAAAACCCGCATTGGGCACCTTGGCAAAAGTTCGAGCCAGAAAAGTGAAGGTTAATACCCGAGTGTACCTTAACCGGAACTACGTAAGGCTTGATTCCCATGTTTGGGATACGTAGGCAACTTCGTCTTGAAGTCCAGCCCCCGACGCTTTCATAGCACCTCAGTCCATGTAATGGTTTTGATCATCCTTGCTTCCTCTCTATCCGACAATCCGGTTGTAACAACCGGAACTACGTAAGGCTTGATTCCCATGTTTGGGATACGTAGGCAACTTCATCCTGAAGTCCAGACAACATTGCTCTTACAGTGACTGTGTCCATATATTGGTTCGCACTGGCCGCCTTCGAGTTCACCGTCATGATAAAAGTAGTTTACTGAGATGTTTGCGGCACCATCCCGACAAGGGGAAACTTTCCATTGCCGCAAGTTATCATCCAAACCAGGGGCAACTTTTCATTGCCATGTCCCCCCCTTTAAGCAAGGGGCAATTTTCCATTGCCTTCAATCCGAGGTTGCACATCTCGAGGGTAAATGCCGTGCTCGTTGAGCATTGATTGTTTGCAAAAAAATAGTTTTTGAAAATTTTTACTGAAGTTGACTATTTTCTCAAAAACTATTTCATTTTCCAAAATCGGACCATTTCTTGGACCCCAAAAGGAAAATTTTCAGTGCTCACAGCCCGACTTGCATGATTTTCAATTCAAAAATCGGACAAGTATGTTAATCCAACTCTCATTTTGGTCAAAACTGTTTTAGGAAGGAAACAAAAAAAAATGGTCAAAGTGACGAACTAGGGCGCATAATTGAGTCGTGTCAGTTTTTCCCCATCACAAGATACTTGCGAAAGGCACTCTATCCGCTGTAGAAGAAATAGCCGTGGCTAACTGTTAAGTATGAACCGCAATTCCCTATTCATTCATCAATCACCCTGGGGAGGGATAAAAAAATGAGAGAATAAAGAATAGAGAGGTGTAAGCGGAAAGAGAAGTGAGCAAGAGGGTTTTTAGAGAAAAATCGAGCCTGAGGGCCGAGCGATGTGAGAATCACAAATCAGAAAAGGGTGGGAATATACACGGAGGAACTAGTTCCTCAAGATCTGAAGTCTTTTATTTTTATAAACACATCCGTGTGTCGCGTCTTTTGTCTTGTTTACCTCACCTTTCGTCTTGAGTCTTTTCCGAGCATGCCTCATTGTGTCCAGGACCGCTCACCTTTTGTTTGAGTCTTTCCCGCTGTGTTCGGTTTTAGGCTCGATACCCCGGTTGCAGAACCCCTCTTCAAAAGTTGAAATCATTTATGCTCAGAGTGTTGTGCCATTCTCTACATTGTATGCGAAACAAAAGAAGAAAAGGGAAAATTTGGGGCATCCGAGTGTGTTTCAACTGCAACCGTTTCAGCTTTCGTAGTCCGTCTTGTCAGATTAGGACTGTTTGTTCAGGGTTTGCTGTGTGTAGAATGAACCAAATACTTTGTTATGGGCTGTATACAGATTACTCCCCAACAGAATATGGACTGTGTGTTCAGGTTAAGCAGTGGTTTGCTTGGGTTGTTTTGCTATTTGCTGGATGGTCGTCCGATTATTACAGTACAAGTGCTCAATTTACAAGTGCTTAATTTTTAGACAACAGACCAATTTCATTTACATTGAGATGTAATATGATATGATGTAATGCGATGCAATGCATGAGATACACAAATATAACAACTTTTAGACAAAAAGTTTGTTTCATTTTATATAATCTTTTTCAAGTACAAAGTTTTGAGGAAAACAAAAATCTGCCTGCGGTAGTACAAGGTAGTCTAACTACCAAAAAGAGAAAAGGTACAAAAGAAGGAAAAGAAAAAGCAGCCAAAATCTGAGGCAGCATCAGTGGTCTCATGCTTGGGGATCCGTCCTCGCCCTCTTCCTGGGCAGAAGTCCAGGAGCATCACCAGGAGCATCACCGTCTGAGCCCGAGCCCGAGCCCGAGCCCGAGCTGTCCCCGGTCTCCTCCTCAGATGACTCCGCCTCCGCCTCTGCCTCCGACTCATCGTCTGGGACTGGAGCCCGCGTGCTACTCCCGACATGAGTGCACCTCCCCCTGGTGCAGGGGTATGCTTTGCCATCCCAGGTGAAAACAGAAGGCCCAGCTGGAGCGCCACCCACTGGAGGAATCTGGAAGGAAGGCTAAAAAAGCATGAAAGACGAATACATCAGAATGCCGTGAGCAGTAAATCAGTATAGAATGCAGTGTGTGAGTACAGTGTATGAGTGCCGTGAGCAGTGAATCAGTGCAGAATACAGTGTATGAGTACAGTCTGTGAGTGCCGTGAGCAGTTTATCAGTACAGAATGCAGTGTATGAGTACAATGTGTGAATATAGTGTATGAATGCTGTGAGCAGTTTATCAGGTGTTGTGTTGTGCATCAGATTATGTAAAATAGTTTATGTTGGGTTTGAGACTGTGGTCAGGAAGAACATACCGGAATGCTATAAAGGGCCAGGTGGTCGAAGGTCCACTGTAGCATCCCCATCATGGAGGCATTCATCTCCAATGACTGCCGGGTGTACTTGGAGGAAGCCTGCAAAAATATCAGATACATCAATATTCTACGGAATATCAAAATAAATTGAAATGAAATAACAGTACAAGATGCGAAATGAAGTAATACATACCGGAGGCAAGTCGGGGACACTGACCAACTCGTGATCAGCCGGGGAAGGAGTAAAGGGGATCTGGTAGGTCGCCCCACCCTGCCCTCTGAAAGTCAGTGAAGTGGGCAGAGCAGACCAGCCGGTCCCCCGCCCTCTCTGAACTCCGCCCCTCCCACGGACTCGAGCTCTTCTCGACGCTCCCCGCCTCGCTCCGGTCACTAGCTGCGAGCCTCTCTCTCTCTCAGCTCGGCGGCCGCCGCCCAGAGGTCGCATGATGAAGGTCTGGACGTACTCCGAGTAATCGCCCTCGCCCCTGTAGTCGCTCGCATCCCAGCCAATGGTGTAGTCTGCCATCTGCTTGGCGGTGAATCTCTCGGTATCCCTCATATGTTCAGAAGGGTACACCGGGACTATCTGCTCGGGTAAACCTATGGTCTGGCGTAGGAAACGCTCGCCCATGTACCAAGCCCGACAGACCGGGCCCTCCAGCAGAATCTGAGAACACGAGGTCTCCTTAGCACCGGCAAACCGATCCCGAATCGTCGCTGGCAGTGGAGCCCACGGCTGCCAGGTGATCTGGAATTGAAATACAGTTTGTTATTTACTATTATTGAAACATACAGTGGAAAGACGAAGCTTAAATGAACTATAAGCAAAACATACCTCGGCAGGGGTGATAGTGTCGAAGTAGCGGCAGAAGAAGCTAAACGTCTCTCGGGGCCTCCGCATGCACCTCCCGTCGAAGCGGCGCGAGAAAGGAACGACCAGAGGAGTCTCCGTGTCAGGCAATGGCTCCAATCTGGGAAAGTAGGCATAGACCCACAGCTGCAGAGCAAATACCAGTATGCTTATCAGATAAAGCAGAATGCAGAATAAAGCAGAAATAACAGAGCCGTGTATTGTGCAGTGTATTGTGCAGAGTGTACAGTGTGAGCAGTGTACAGTCAGTGTAGAGTAGAGTATGTGTACGCCGTGTGTACAGTATACAGTCAGTGCGAAGCAAACCACAGAGTACAGTATAGAATACAGAAAATGTAGAGAAGAAATGTAAAGCAGAGAAGAAGACGTACCTCCCAAGCTCGCCAGTAGCCTCCGAGCAACTGCCCGCTGCCACGGGAGACTGAGCTCATGTATTCGTAAAGAGTGGCCAGAGTGGCGCCACCCCAGTCATAATGCAAGATCCGCCTAACATCCACCGGCTTGGCGAAAGCGAGGGCACGATGTTCGCCCGGTCGGCGAAAAGGTAGTCCCAGCGAAACATCGAGTCCGCGCATACTGCTCCACAGCCTCCTCAGCCATCGGAGCCTCCTCCCCTAATGCGGGCTGGACCCTGAACTGCACCTCAAACCAGGAATATCGGACGAAGCCTGGACGGACGAGAGGCGGCGCCGTGCCAAGCAGATAGACCTAAGCAGCGGTCCACTCGTCCATATCAGTGTCAAAGGGGATCAGATCACCCCCTACCCCGATGCCTGTGAGCATCGAGAAATCATAGGGAGTCATCGTCATGTCTCCCGTAGCAGAAAGATGGAACGAGTTGGTGGTGTCCCACCACCTCTCCGCTAGAGCAGCGAGGAGAGGCATGTACGTAGTGAGTCGGGATAGCCCCCTGCAAAATGCGCCAAAGCCGGCCTGGTCCACAATGTGGCAAACCGCCTTGGGTAGCTCTGCATACCAGTCTCGAGCGGCGATGTTCCCATACCCGCGGACGTTATGGGAATCTCCCTGTTTTCAAGAACACAGTTGCGAAGCAATGCTAAATATACCAGTTCTGTAGGGAATGAAGAATTGAGATAAATACAGCATGTGTACGTGTTTTCAAGTTCAAGCAGATACCGGGTGCCGGTGTGTTTACAGTGAACTACAACGTGTGATGCGTCAGCGTGTTTGAGTGGTTCAGTGCAAATATAGCATGTGTGCGTGTTTTCAAGTTCAAGCAGATACCGAGTGCCGGTGTGTTTACAGTGAACTACAACGTGTGATGCATCAGCGTGTTTGAGTGGTTCAGTGCAAATTTAGCATGCGTGTAAGTTTTTCAGATTCAAACAGGTACCGGGTGTCGGTGAGTTTGCAATGAAATACGGTGTGTGCCGTGTGTTTGAGTGGTCCAAGGCTAGTGCAGTGTGTGTGCATGTGTCGATCTTAAACAGATATCAGTTGCAAGTGTGTTTGCGATCAACTACAATACACAGTGTATCAGAGCATCTGAGCTAAAGCAATTAAAGAATGTAATCAGCTATGGCAGTTGGCAGTTAAAAGTTCTACATTGCAGGAAGTAAAACAAAAAATGTTACCACGGAAGCGCCGAAGGATAGATGAGAGGCAGGCTCACGTAGTAGAAGCTCGGGAGGCATCCCCCTATCGAAGCTCCGAAACTGGTGAAGACCGTCAGGAGGTAGCACATAGATCGTCGGCCGGTAGGTTGCCGGGTTGAACGGGCGCTCGCTTAAAGGAAGGTGCTCGGCCTCGAGATCCATCTCGTGATCTGAAGGAGCCTCACCCTCTGGAAGATCATCTGCCATCTCGAAGAGAATGTGAAAATGGCCGGAAGAGGGAAAAATAGGAAAGAATACGAAGGGTCAACCGAAAAGTCAACCCCAAGAGGGTGGAAAATGGCCGGAAAAGCCAGAATAGGAAAAAGGCATGAAACTCGAGAGAAACTCAAGGGAAACAAGCCCCAAAAGGCAGAAATAGCAAAGGACGCACCGAAATGAAGTTTTAATCGGTTGAAAATGTCCGAAACGCGAAGGGAATCGCGAATCCGACAACGAAACAGGCGTAGAATGCGAAGAAAACGAGGAAACGAGGAGGGGAAAACGCTCTACAGAGAGAGAGAATGTGAGATTTTGGCCAAGAGGAAGTGAAGAAATAGGGTTTGGAACCCTATTTTAAAAGACCCGAGGTGAAATGTCAAGTCTGCCCCCGATTCAGGCACTTTTGGCCGGTCGGCAATATATTTTGCCGGTCGGCAGAATATTGTGCTGATGGAACTTTTTGCCAGCCGATGGACAGCCGGGGGCTTCCTAGTCCGGCCGGTGATCTTCCTACAGCCTTGTTCTGGCCATATGTGTAGTTTTTGGTCTTCATAGCCCAAGAAAGTGCAAGAAAAGTGCATCTTCGATGCTCAACCGACCTCCGTTTTGACCTCGGACCGTGTCTTTTGCGCGTGGCACTCGAATTCATGCAATGTTGTATCCTTTTGTATCCTTTTGCCTTTTACAAAATTCAAAAGTTGCCCCGTATGCGTTGCATGCATTCATCATACTGTCTGGTGCGTCGCATCGCACCGCGATGCACATCACAGTTGCATTGTTGTGCACTCATTTCACTTGCGTTGTCACGCGTGCTTCTTTCGCATTGTTGTGCGCCTTTTTACTTGCGTTGTTTCTCTCTCGCGTGTATTACACTGAGAGGTTTCTTTTCTCTTTCCTCTCCTGTGTACAATACATTGAAAGATGTTGTGTTTGAGACTCCGGGTATTCTTGGTAGTCGCTTTTAGCCTTCTCCACGTGAGATGCCATGAGAATTGCTTAAATCTCTTACATCTTTTTTGCATGAGATGTAGTTTGGTTTATGTTTACTTGCTTGCATAGAATTCGCTTAAAATGTTGCATTTATTTTGCATATTTGCTTCATCAGAACATCCTTTGCATAATCATAAGTTATGCACTTGCAAGGTGCATCACTTTGCATCCCGCATCACGGTCTAGGAGACCTTAAATCCTTCGAAGGTGCAAAACTTTTATTGTTACGCATGTCCGCATGTGTTGTAGTACACGTCATCCCTTGCATCGTTTTGCATGGCTACACGCGTTGTAACGCGCACAATTTGCATCGTCATGCACTTTTCCCGCGTCACGGTCTAGGAGACCTTAAATCCTGTAAAGGTGCAATTCCTTTGGTGTTTGTCATGCCTGAACGACTTTTGGTGGTCTGGTAAAGCCACCTGCCCGTGTTTGCGGTGAGTTCCTAGAAGACCAACTGGGACGGTGGAAACTAGAGTTCGAACGGCTTATGCCTAGAATGCAAAGGTTCGGGAGTTCCGAGACTAAAGTCTGGTTTAAATACCCAGGGGTGTATCCTCGACTTGAAATCTGTATGGAAGCCCCATAGGTTGAGGCAGCATGTCTGCGCCTCAGTTCTGGATACTGAACCAACCTAGTATATCGCCCTGTTGGTAAGATAGGGAAAGCTGCAATCATAGCCGTTGCATCATAGTGCATTGTCATGCATCCATTGTAAGTAGTGCATTGTCATGCATTTCTATCGTAGCTTGCATGCATCCATCGCATTTCCCCCAGTAGATCGCATCATACTGCATTGTCATGCATTTTTGTAAATATCCATTCCATTGCATATTTGTAAATATTGCATTTTAGATTGCATGCATCCATTGCATCACCTTTCATCTATGGCTTGCGCCCTTCCAGGTTGAGCTTGGTCTGGTATGTGCCCTTACTTTTCATGTTAAAGCACAATTCTGCATGTGTATGCGCCTATTCCACGCTGGTATGTTGGTTTGAGGGTTGCGGCAACTTTTCTGTGTTAGACATGGCTTGTTTGTGTACATGCCTTTCCTAGGCAAGATTTGGTTTGGCCTGCGTGCCATATCCATTGTATCCATGTCCATTGCATCCCTTCCATTGCATGCATTCATCGCATCCCTTCCATCTATGGCTTGCGCCCTTCCAGGTTGAGCTTGGTCTGGTATGTGCCCTTACTTTTCACGTTAAAGCACAGTTCTGCATGTGTATGTGCCTATTCCACGCTGGTATGTTGGTTTGAGGGTTGCGGCACCTTTTCTGTGTTAAACATGGCTTGTTTGTGTACATGCCTTTCATAGGCAAGATTTGGTTTGGCCCGCGTGCCATGTCCATTGTAAATATCCATTCCATTGCATATTTGTAGATATTGCATTGTAGCTTGTATGCATTCATTGCATCACTTCCATCTATGGCTTGCACCCTTCCAGGTTGAGCTTGGTCTGGTATGTGCCCTTACTTTTCACGTTAAAGCACAGTTCTGCATTGTACGCGCCTATTCCACGCTGGTATGTTGGTTTGAGGGTTGCAGCACCTTTTCTATGTTAAACATGGCTTGTTTGTGTACATGCCTTTCCTAGGCAAGATTTGGTTTTGCCCGCGTGCCATGTCCATTGTAAATATCCATTCCATTGCATATTTATAGATATTGCATTGTAGCTTGTATGCATTCATTGCATCACTTCCATTTGTGGCTTGCGCCTTTCCATGTTGAGCTTGGTCTGGTATGTGCCCTTACTTTTCACGTTAAAGCACAGTTCTGCATGTGTACGCGCCTATTCCACGCTGGTATGTTGGTTTGAGGGTTGCGGCACCTTTTCTGTGTTAAACATGGCTTGTTTGTGTACATGCCTTTCCTAGGCAAGATTTGGTTTGGCCCGCGTGCCATATTCATTGTATCCATTCCATTGCCTATTTGTAGATATTGCATTGTAGATTGCATGCATTCACTGCATCACCTCCTCCATCTATGGCTTGCGCCTTTCCATGTTGAGCTTGGTCTGGTATGTGCCCATACTTCTCGTGTCAAAGCATAGTTCATTAGACCGTTCTATGTTAGCCGTGGCTTGTTTGTGTACATGCCTTTCCTGGGCAAGATTTGGTTTGGCTGCATGCCATATCCATTGTATATATTACATTGTAGTGTAATTTTGCATCCGGCATTAGGATCATTGTCCTTTCCCCAGCGGGTTGTTTCCCTACTTATGTCATTTCACCCAATACTTGTTCTTGTGTTCATCTACATTACTCATAGTTCAGTTGATCGTTCTATGGTAGACGGACTAGTTACCTCCATCAATCTATTTGACATAGGTGTGGTTTCGAACCACTCGTGATTGGATCGTGATTCAATTGCTTTGCATATAGTTTGCATTGTTTCAAATTGCATTGCATATCATGTGCATTTGTTTATACATAGTTTTGTATATATAGCATTTCATTTAGCATTCATATTGCATTCTTTACACCTGTTAAGTTTGCTTTCTTTGCAGGCACGATATTGTATATACGGTTCATTTACCACTGGTGGAACCAGACAAACCGGACAGGTATCGTATCCTCCGCGTGAGACGAATTGAGAATTGCATAATTCTCTTACATCCTTTCTGCATTATAGTGTAGTTCGGTGTATGCTAGCTTAAAACTGTTGCATGTGTGCTTCGTTACAGCTTTTCTTTGCATAATCATAAGTTACGCTCGGCTTCGTGCATTGTCTTGCATTTTGCCCCTGCCTTCGGGCGCATACCTTATTTGTCTTGCATGTTTGTCTAAGCCTTCGGCCTTGTCAAAAATGGGTCGTCTCTGGGCTTTGACATTCACTCCCGTCATTGTTATGACTTTCGAGTTCTGTCAAAGAGGGGCAACTGTAGACACCCCATTTTTGACCGTCTTCAAGACTTGGACGTCACCGTTTGAACACTCGGTGATTATCCATGTTTGTGTTCGTTTGGAGTTCCCGGAGGTCTCGGCTACGCGCCTTGCCTCAGGATCTCCGAACTCGACCGTTTAGTGTCTGGTTTTGCACCAAACACTTATGTTTTGCCTTGGAGGGGCAGGGAATGCCTTGTGAGGCATCCCCACAAATCACCGGCCGTGGCTAGAGGCCACCGGCCAAGGTTTTATGCCATCGGCAATGTATGTTGCCAGTCGGCATTCTTTGTTGCCGGTCGGCAGTAAATTTTGTCAAAATGACATCTTTGGCCGGCCGACTCATGCATCCGCTTGCGGATATTTTAGCACGATTGTCTTGCATTCTTCCCTCCATACACGTATGGAGGGATGGCCTGTTGTTAGCTTACCTTGTAAGCTTTACAAGATTGGCTCCTCCATAAGAGGAGGCCCTCTCCTTGTTCTAGGGTTAGAGAAGTTGGAGAAGAGAGAGAGAAGAGCCTGGTTTTAGGGTTTAAGTTAGTGTATCTAACCTATATCTATATTTCTCCCTCTCTTGCCATTGTGTGTGTTTTAGGCTTAGTTTTGTGCACAAACACCTACCATCACACCATCCTCTTGGAACTGAGGTTCTTGAGGCTTGTTTTGGAGCTTTGAAGCTGGTTTGGAGCTCAACGGGCTGCTGGTCCACCATTTTTGAAGGTGGTCTACAAGGGTAAGACACTAGTCCCTTTTTACCCCACTTTTGCATTGTATTTTTTACCATCTTAGAACTATTTTCAAGCTTAGTGTTTAATACATAAAAGTTCTGCTTTTGGGCCCTCTAAATAGTTTGTTTAGAGTGTTTTGTGGTTTGGAGGTGTTTGACCCCTCTTAAGCCTTGAGAGGTCCCATTTTGTGCTATTTTGAGTGAGCTTCGGGACTGTGGTGTTTGGGCCTCCTCACCACTGAAATCTTGAGGGATTTCAGTGGTAAGGATGGTACCTTGAAGTCCCAAGAAGGAGAGGGCCACCCCCTCTCCTTGTTGTCCTTGAAAAGGGCACTTTTTGGCCTCTTGAGGGAGCATCATGTTTGAGTGTTTGTTGATCATGCCATAGCTGCTTTTTATGCTTATTATGCCATAATATAGCATTGTTGTGTGTTGGTTTTGGTACACCGTGTTAGTTTAACATACATGCCATGTAATGCCACTTTGATGCCTTAACATGTCTTAGGTTGTAAACCCTTATTCTAGCATGTTTTAGGCTTGGTCTTGTGAAGCTTTTGTGCTTATTTCACCATGTTTAAGGTCTATCCATAGTTGTTTGGGTCGATCTTGGCATGCTTTGTGTGGCCCCTTTGCATTTTTGGTTTGTTGGCCTTAAGTGTGTAAGTGTGTAGCTTGCATTACTTGCTTCGGTTTAAGTGGTTTGGCACCATTTGTAACATCATTTCAGTCCCTAAGATATGCTTGTATGCTTGCTTTGGACACCTCTTTAATGCTTTGAAAGCTTGTGTTGAATACTCCATGTTTTGGCCATTGTGCATGCCTCGGACTTGAGCCACTTAGATGTCATCTAGGTGCACCCTTGGCTTTGTTTAAGTCTGCCTTTGACTTGTTTTAAGTCCCCTTAGCCTTGTGAGGCTTGGTGGACTTGACCTTGGATTAAGCCTCCATGGCTTGTCTTAAGTACTTAGGCCATTATGGCATGTTTTGCTATCTTGTTTAAATTGACTTGGCATCATTTTATAACATGATTTCAGGGCTTAGTTTGCATGCCATTAATCCATGTTTGTCCCTTTTAAATGTGTTTAAAAGTTGCTTTATTATGCTTAATTCTTGAACCATGTATCTATGCATGTTTGTATGAACATTTGCCTTCATGTACTTAGCATTTTTGGCCACTGTTTTAGGCCTATTTAGAGCTGCCTAAATCATGTTTAAGTCCATCCCTTCGTTGGTTGCATATGCTCCCTGTGTGTTGTAGCATATTGGTAAATTGTTGCATGTTGGAACTTGCATGATTGAATGAAGTCACACGCTTGTTTGCATGCTTGGACATCCACATTGCACCTTGCATGCTTGTTGGTTAACATTGATGTTTCATGTCTTGTATGCTTGTTAGCTTGTATGCTTATTTGCATTGCCATGGTTGCATACTAGTCAACATGCCTAGGATTGCATTGCATTAGCATGCGTGCTAGACCTCTTGAGATGAGTACGATTGAGGTTGGGCCTCTTTGTGTGCTTATTTGGTTTGCATTCATTTGAAATTGAAGTTGCACACTTGATTCTTGGGGCCATCATGCATGGAAATGCGTGATTGGTGGTCCGAGAATCGAGGCACATCCTCCTTTGAGTCCTTAACATGATAAGGAGTGTGATTAGTGCATATATTTCTTGAAATGCATTGCCATGCTATGCCTCGTCCTCTGTAAGTTGCGTGTTCAAAGATGTATTTTGGTCAATTGGCAACACATAGTGCCGTCCATCCATCAGTGGCCGATAATTCAATCAGCAGCCGATGATCATATTTGGCGGCCGGTGGAAATTCTACTCAGCCGGTGGTGTCTTCCAATGTCCAAGAAAGCAATTTTGAGACTTTGGCAGTCTTCAGAGGGGCAGAGCAGGGAAAACAGAGGCAGTCTATGCATGGCAGTGCACTTCCGAGCATGCATTGCATTGGACCCGCTTCCCGAGGACTTTACTGCTTTTCTTAGCTTAGTTAATTTGTAAATTAATTAAGTGGTCTGTAATAATTAATTAGCTTGCAGGCTAAGTAATTTGTATAATTATTTGGTCCCTCCGGGCGAGGGCGAATCTGCAATAAGTGTGGGTGCGTGTGTGTGCATGTCTTCCAATCCCCACTTCTTTCTTTCCTTTTATTTACCCGCTTATGATGGTAGATTAGGGCATGTTTAAATTAGCATACCTTATGCTATGCATGCGTGCATCCATACACTTGTCTTGTATGCACCGGGCTCGGCGCATCATGCTAACTGCATTTGTACTTCAATTCCAAATTGAATACGTGCATCAATTTATTGCATTTCACATGACATGTTTAGGTTAGCCGAGCCTACCCTAATTGCATCCTGTATGCGTTGCATTAGTCAATTTGACATGAACTAGGACCATGCATATCTGCTAACTAGTTTATTGTTTTGGCATGGAGTACGATGTAAGTATTTTCATGCTTTAGCATACCGCATGCGTGTAAGTGCTATCATGACAGCATGCTTACCATGTGGCTAGATGCTTATGTGAGATAAACTACCTGAATGCCTGTGGGTGAAGGCTGAATTGTTTGAGTTCGAACAGCTCATTGAGATATGTCTTTTAGCCTACTTACGAGTAGCAAATCCCAAAGCATTTTGTAAAACAAATGAATATGCAATGCTTGTTTCCAAAGTAGGCGATCTAGTATAAACTTGTTTGCTATGCGCATAACATAATAATTCTAGGCTAATAACTGGAATAAGAACACATAACGTTTTCAAAAACGGATATCACGATTAGTAGAGGCCGGTCTTCGGACCGGGCGAGAGGGGGTGCTCATAGCTGACCTTCCCAATCGTACCCAAGCTCTCGAGCTGAGGCAACTTTGGTGATGACGGACACGTGGCCTTTGGCACCGAGTCAGGGTTTCCTAAATTTCCCAAAATAAAATATTTAGGTGGCGACTCTGTATCTGGCAAAGCAGTCCATGTTTGACACTTCTTTTCAAAAATTTGTTTTCTCAAAACGATTTGCCAGATTTGAACTCTTTGGTTCAAGATTAAGTACCGTGACAATTTGAGTCCGAACTGTAGTAAGCCCAATATGAACAGAACGGGGTTCATCCCCCCGGGGCGTTCGGGGACGTCTACAGCACCCAATTCTATTGTGGCGTCTATCTAGAGTTATCCAATACATACAGTATCTGGCCCTACTTTTCCTCGCCAGCATACCCGCAATGCAACGGTCAAGCTGAGGCCTCCAATAAAGTGATCCTGGACGACATCAAGAAAAGATTGGAGAAGGCTAAAGGCAGGTGGGTCAAATAGTTACCCATTGTGTTGTAGGCTCATCGCACCACTCCGAGGCGGTCTACTGGAGAAACGTCATTCGATTTGTGCTTTGGGACACAAGATATTATCCCTTTTGAAATCGGCATGCCCACACTAACATCCAAGGTTTTTGACATGGGGCGTAATGACATGATGTTGGCCTTAGGTTTGACTTTGATTGAAGAACGCTGAGATCATGCTCTTGCGAGCATGGCATGGTATCAATAGCAGCTCGTCAAAGTCGTATAACCAGTGCATGCAGTTACGTCATTATACACCAGGAGAATTGGTCCTCAAGAAAGTGCTTCCTGTTACTAAGAATCCGGCAAATAGTAAATTAGGCCCTAATGGGGATGGTCCTTACCAGATTGATTCGATTGTCGGAACAAGGGCATATTGGCTTTCAGACATGGCTGGCAGAAGTTTACCATGCCCCTGGAATTTGACCCAATTCAGTAAATTTTATCATTAAGCCAACTTGTACAACATTGTAGACGCGCCCGTGGGACTCTCTCTACAGTTCGGACTCGATTTGTGTCGCGGTTCTAAATCTGAACCAAAGAGTCCAAATCCGGCAAATCGTTTGAGAAAACAGATTTTTGAAAAGTAGTGCCAAACATGGACTGCTTGCGGACATGAGTCGCCACCTAAATATTTTTTAATTGGGAAATTTAGAAACCTCGACTCGTCAAGGCCACATGTCCGCTATCACCAAAGTTGACTTGGCTCGGGAGCTTGGGTACGATCGGGAAGGTCACTTATGAGCATTCTCTCGCCCGTCAAGACCGCCTCTACTAACCGTGATATCCGCTTTTGAAAACTTTATGCGTTCTTGTTCGATTATTAGCCTAGAATTTACTATGTGATGCGCACAACACAAAAGTATAGACTAGATCGCCTAATTTGGGAATAAGCATTGCATATCCGCTTTTGTCTCAAAAACGTGTTGTTTTTTTGCTACTCGCCAAGAGGGCTAAAATGCGGATTTCAATGAGTTGTTCCAACTCAGCAATCCAACCTCCACCCACAGCATTCAAACAGTTTATCATGTAAGCACTTAGCCGCATGGCAAGCATACTTGTCATGGTAAACATTCACACGCATGCGATATGCTAAAGCCATAAAGACTTACATCAGACTCGTACAAAACAAGAAACTGTTAGCAAACGTGCATGACCTAGTTCATGGTAAGTGGCTAATGCAACACAAGTAAATGCAATCTAGAGTAGGCTCGGCTAACCCTAAACATGGCATGTGGAATGCGATCAAATAGCATGTATTCAATTTTGAATTGAAAATTGCGATGCGCTTTGTATGATGTACCGAGCCCTGCATGTAAACAAATGCATGAATGCACACATGCAATCGCATAAAGTATGCTAATTTAGACATGCCCTAATCTACCATAAGGTGTAAATAAAAGGGATAGAAAGAAGTGGGGTTGGAAGACATACACCCACTCACACACGCTTATTACAAATTCGCCAGAGAGGGACCAGATAATAATACAGTTTAATAAATAATTAACTATTCTAGCTAATTAAATATTACAAATCAACTAAAGTAATTAAATAGACTAATTAATCTATTTAAGCGATAAATGCCTCTAAGGAGGGTCGATCGCCGCTGCGTTCGGCTCGCTTGAACTACACCGCCCAAGGGTGGCCTCTGCTTCTCCGCTTCCTTCTCGAAAATTCTCAAAACTTCAGGGTGCTTCAGAGACCGGGGAACATCACCGGCCGAGGCAGGAGCCACCGTGAGGAGGAAGCCACCGCTCGATTTCATTATCGGCCGCCAAGAGGCAGCCGGGCAATAAAGAGTGCCGACGCCTTTATCCTCGCAGAACTCGCAGAATCGACAAAGAGCAGAGGAAACCAAAGGCAAGGCAATGCAAACCAAAGCATGTATGCACCAAGCACATCCTCATCATGCTATGGATTCAAGAGGGCATGTGCCTCGATTCCGACCATCAATCGCAAGATTTCCATGCGTGATGATCCTAAGAACCAAGAATGCACCTTCACTTTCAAATGCATGCAAAACACATAGGCACAAAAAGGGTACCAACCTCCATCAAACTCACTTCAAGAGGCTTGGTATGCATGTTAATGTGGTGCAATCCTAAGCATGTCATCTAGGGTGCAAGATGGACAATATTGATGCATTTATGCAAGCATACAAACAAGCATATAATACAAGCATGCAATCCAATGGAATAATGGACTTAGACATGAATTAGGCAACCCTAAAAGGCCTAAGATCAGTGGCCAAAATGCCTAGAAGATGAGACCAAATGCACACACACATATGCAAGTGTTAAGGCCCAAGACTTAGGCAAACCAAAGCAATTCTCATGCATACTTAAAGAGGCCAAACATGGACTAATAGCATGCATTTAAAGCTCTGAAATTTATGTTAAACATGATGCCAAATCGTGCAATAGAGCATTCCAAACAAAGCATGCAAATGGCCTAGGCTTAAAGCAAGTCAATAGGGCATTTAAACCACACTTGGCACAAACACATATGGCATGCACTTAACAACCAAAAACAGGTTCTTAGCATGTTCAAGCAAGGCCAAAAAGCTACTTAGATGGCATCTAAGAGTCATTAAGCTAAAGGCATGCATTGAAGCCAAAACATGGAGCATACAAGACATACCCTTAGAGCATTAACAAGGCCACTAAGGCAATCAAACAAGCATGCATGAAGGACTGAAATGACATGCTAGATGGTTCCAATCATCAAAAACAAAGCTAGAATAGCATACCACATATTCATGCCTTTGAGGCCAACAAGCCAAATACAAAGAGGCTACCAAATACACGCCAAGATTGGCCAAAATAGCTATGGACAGAGCTGAATCATGGCAAAATAAGCTTACAAGCTTCACAAATCTAAGCCTAAAACATGCTAGAAAATAGGGCAAACAACCTAGTCATGTTAAGGCATAAAAGAGGCATTACAAGGCAACTACACTAGGCATGTATAGGAGACCAAAACCAACTTAGAGGCATGTTATACCATGGCAATATAAGCATAGTAAACAACCAAGACATGCTCAATACACAACCAAACATGGAGCTCTCTCAAAGAGCAAAATTTGTCCTTTTCAAGGACATCAAGGAGAGGGGGTGGCCCTCTCCTTCTTGAGACTTCACAGGCATGCTTTTCACCACTGAAATCCTCAAGATTTCAGTGGTGAAGAGATCCTATCACCAAAATCTCGGATCTCTCCAAAATAGCCCAAAAATGGGGCCTTTTCAAGGCCTAAAGGGGGCAAACTTCCCAAACCTCACAACACTCTTAATGAACAATAAAGAGGACTTAAAACAGAGATTTTATATGTTAATCACTAAGCACAAAAACTATTCTAAACAAGGTAAAAATGAGGTGCAAAATGGGGAATAAAGTGTAAACTTCTCACCCTTGTTGACTATCTTCACAAGAGTTGATGTTGTTGCCTCCTTGAGCTCAAAAACCACCAAAACTCCAAGAACAACTCCGCCGAGCCTCGCCCAAGAAGAAAGGGGACACTAGGTGCTTTAGTGCAATAGTATGGCACAAAACACCTAGTTTAACAAGAGAATGATAGATATAGGATAGATATAATGTTTCTAACCTAAACCAGAGCTCCAACTCTCTAACAATGGTCAACTCTCAAGATTTTCTAACCTTTAGCCAAGAGGAAGAGCCTTCCTCTTATAGGCCAAAAGCTTACAAGCTTGGCCACTAAGCAGCTCATCCCTCCATACACGTGTATGGAGGAGAAACAAGTGCATACAACTGTGAGAAAATATCTCACACAGAAGTGCACAGTCGGCAGGCAAAATGGTCATTTCGCCCAAAACAAAGGCCGACCGGCACAAACAGTGCCGACCGCACAATATAGTGCCGGTGACAACTACTGACCAGGTGGCCTCTAGCCCCAAATGGTGGTGTGGGGATGCCTCGAAGGCATTCCCCGCCTCAAAGGTAAACACAAGTGTATGGTGCAAAACTGAACACAAGTGTTTGGTGCAAAACCAAACACAACGGTCGAAGTTCGGAGGTCCCGAGGCACGGCCATGAGCCGAGAACTCCGAACTCCAAACGAACACACACATGGATGATCACCGAGTGTTCAAGCGGTGACGCCCAAGTCTTGAGGACGGTCAAAATGGGGTGTCTACAATTGCCTCTCTTGACAGTAACTCGAAAGTCATAACAATGACGGAGTGAATGTCAAAGCCCAGATCTACCCATTTTTGACAAGGCCGAAGACTTGGACAAACATACAAAGCGCAAATGGTTGAACTCGCAAGCTGCCTACGTATCCCTTAAGGAATCAAACCAGCGTAGTTCACGCAGGAGGCACACATGCCAAGGAGAAGATATGCATCAGAGGGGGCAAAATGCAAATGAAAAATGCAAGAAGCCACGCATAACTTATGATCATGCAAAGAAAGTCAGAATGAAGCACACATGCATGCTTATAAGCTAACATGCAATAGTCTATACTACAATGTAGAAAGGATGTAAGAGAATTATGCAATTCTCAAAACGCCTCACTGAGAGATACAATACTGTGCGACTCGCCGTTCCACCGGGCGTGTAAATGAGCCAGACATACAATATCGTTCGAAAAGAAAGCAAACTTGACAGTACAATATGATTAGCAACATGCATGTCATATGCAATGTGAATGTCGAATGATATGCAATATATACAAAACTATGTATAGATAATGCAAATGAAAATGTAGTGCAATTAAAACTAAATGCAACTACATGCAGGGCAATTGAATCATGATTCAATCATGAGCGGTTCAAACCACACAAATGTCAAATAGATTGATGGAGGTGACAAGTCCGCTCCCATAGAACGATGTCTCGATCTATGAGTACTTCGCACGACACAAGAACAAGTATTGGGTGGATTGACATAAGTGGGGTAACGACCACCGATTTAAAGAACAATGATCCTATTGCCGGGTGCAACAATTACACTACAATGTAATGGAAATGGATAAATGATACAATGGATATGGCGCGCGGGCCAAACCAAATCTTGCCTAGGAAAGGCATGTACGCATACAAACCATGTCTAACACAGAAGCGGTGCCGCTACCCTCAAAGCTCGGACACAAAAGCTCGACAACTGTGCTTTGACACGAAAAATATGGGCACATACCAGACCAAGCTCAATTTGGAAAGGCGCAAGCCATAGATGGAGGTGATGCAGTGGATGCATGCAACTAAATGCAATGGATATGGATACAATGGATATGGCACGCGGGCCAAACCAAGTCTTGCCTAGGAAAGGCATGTACGCATACAAACCATGTCTAACACAGAAGCGGTGCCGCTACCCTCAAAGCTCGGACACAAAAGCTCGACAACTGTGCTTTGACACGAAAAATATGGGCACATACCAGACCAAGCTCAACTTGGAAAGGCGCAAGCCATAGATGGAGGTGATGCAGTGGATGCATGCAACTAAATGCAATGGATATGGATATTTACAGAAAATGCACGACATATGCACTATACTACAATGATGATGCATGACATATGCATGTGTGTTTTTTTTTTTTGTTTTGAAATGCAATGCATGACATATGCAATATTTACAATGATGCATGACAATGCATGTTGATGCAATGGCTACGATTGCAATTTTCCCTATCTTATCAACCGGGCGATACACTAGGTTGGTTCAGTATCCAGAGTTGAGGCGTAGACACGCCGCCTCAACCTATGGGGCTTCCATACAGATTTCAAGCCGAGGGTACATCCCCCTGGGTATTTAAACCAGACTTTAGTCTCGGAAATTCCGAACCTTTGCGTTCTAGGCATAAGCCGTTCAAACTCTAGTTTTCACCGTCCCAGTTGGTCTTCTAGGAACTCACTGCAAGCACGCAGAGTGGCTTTACCAGACCACCGAAAAGTCGTTTGGGCACACATAAACACCAAAGGAATTGCACCTTCAGAGGATTTAAGGTCTCCTAGACCGGATGTATAATGTATGCATGACAATGCATATTTTTGAAATAAAGGCCAACGCGCGGCTTTGAGATGCATGATAATGCAAATGAGCGGGTTTAAGGTCTCGCCGGACCTAGGGGGGGCAACCGATGAGGTGCGCTAAACAATGCGATGGAATGCATGCCAAATGCAATGAGGTGCACACCTTAATGCACCGGAGGTCTTTCACCTCCCGAGGATTTAAGGTCTCCTAGACCGTGCGTGTTTAAGGTCTCGCCAGACCGGGGGGGCAACTGTGACACAGTACTCGAGTGCATGCAATGCAAATGAGACACGCATGAGACGTGCGTGTCTCAAAAGATGGAAAATGAAGTGCAAAACGAGGCGACGCGTGCCTCGAGATGCAATGAATGCGAAATAAGGCACACGCACCTCATTTGATGGAAAATGAAGTGCAAAACGAGGCGTACGTGCCTCGAGATGCAATGAAATGCGAAATGAGGCACACGTACCTCATTTGATGGAAAATGAAGTGCAAAACGAGGCGTACGTGCCTCGAGATGCAATGAAATGTGCAATGAGTGTGACGAGGTACACCTTAATGCACCGAAGGTCTTGCACCTCCCGAGGATTTAAGGTCTCCTAGACCGTGCGTGTTTTTGGTCCCGCCGAACCGTGCGTGTTTTCGGTCCCGCCAGACCCGGGGGGAAAATGAAATGCAAAAACGAAGCACGTGAGGTAGCACACCTCACGGGACTCAGAATGAAATGCAAAATGAAGCAGTATGACACGCATGCCACATGACAATGCAAAACGGTGCAACTCGCAAGGATGTGCAAGATGGCGGATACGACACGCCGGAAAATGCAATGGATGCGCCAGAACGCATACGGGCAACTTTTGAATCTCTCAGAATGAAAAAAGGATACAAAAGGATACAATCTCGCTGAATTTGAATGCCACACACGTAAGGCACAAATCAAGTCGAAACGAGGTCGGTTGAACATTGAGATGCACTTTATTGCACTTTCTTGAGCTATGAAGACCCAAAACTCATCAATTTGCCTAAACATGGCCTTGGGAACACCACCGGGTGGGTGATCACTGCCGCCACCGGCCGGGTGAACTCATCTATCGGCAAAAATGTAAAATAGTGCCGACCGCCAAAAATAGCCGATCGGGGCGCTTTTGACAATTTGCACGGTGTTATAAAATAGGGCACCCTAGCCCTATTTTCTTACTTCCACACCGCCAAAAATTCTTCCTCTCTCTCTAGAGTGTTTTCTCACTTTTTCATCGATTTCCAAGATTTCACGCCTGCTTCGCCGTCCGATTACAGATACCTTCGCTTTGAACACTTTGAACCGAATATTTCTCCATTTCGTGTCCTTTTCGCTATTTTCGCTTTTCGGACTTGTTCCTCGATATTCTCTTCATTCTCGTGCCTTTTCACATTCCGACTCTTCCGGCCATTGACAACCCTCTCGGTGTTGACTTTGTCGGTTGACTTTTCAGATTCGCCCATTTTTTCATTTTCCGCCACTTTCTCGCTACCACTACCATGGCCGATGATGTTCCACATGTCAGACTCCGGACCATGAGATGGACCCCGGTTGAGCTCTCCTCCGAGCGGCGCCCATTCGATCCGGCGACCTATCGCCCGGCCATTCACGCTACCACCCGATGGACTCGCCACTTCCGCGGCCGACAGAGTTTTGGACCCAGAGCTTACGCGAGCCGCCTCCCACTTGTTCACCGGGCGCCACCGAGGTAACCTTCTAGTCTTTTATTTTCCGCAATGTAGGATTTCGTCAATCGCCATAGCTAATCGAACCCATTAATCGCTAGTTCCGATGTACTAAATCAGAAGTTGATTGTAGACAACCTCATAATCGACACTGCTTAGAACCGACGCATGCTCACATACTTCACTAGTTCGATCACCCAAACGCGGCACACACTGCATCGCTAATTCACCGACACCCTGCTTATTTGGATCAAAACTCGCGACGCATGCCAATTTTGCTCAAAACTATACAAACACACGAACACATCATACGTTGTTTACATCGATCTTCATAGGAGTATCGACATATCACAGTCAGAACACACCCATCGTATGCCAAACACGATACCGCTTGAATCTAGAAAATGTGCACACATGCACCGTGACCGCATGCTAACCTTCACAAAACACAATCGACACATCACAGTCAGATTCCACCGCAAAGACACCAAGCCCGATATCTGCTTGAACTTTAAAGATAATCTGCACGCATACTAGATTTATACCAACTGTATATCTTCATATGGCTTTGCAATTTCTTGATTACAGGGAGACTCCCATACTCTCCGTGGGTATGGGAACATTACCGCTCGTGATTGGTATGCCGAGCTGCCCGACGCCGTTAGCCGCATTGTGGATCGGGCCGGCTTAGGCACCTTCTGCAGGGACTTTCCGCACTTCACCGCAGACCTCTTCTTGCCGCCTGGCAGAGGTGGTGGGACACCACCGATTCTTTTCATCTATCACGATCGGGGACATGACGATGACCCTTCGACTTCTCGATGCTCACCGCATCGGGTGGGGTGATCCGATCCCTTTGACACGCATATGGACGAGTGGATCGCCGCCAGTTTATTTGCTTTCGAGGCGCCGCCGCTTGTTCGCCCAGGTTTGTCCGCTATTCCCGGTTTGAGGTGCGCTGAAAAGTCACGGACCATGCTGGTGGACGCGGCTCCGGTGACCCAGGAGGCGGCTAAGAGGCATGCACCTGGCTTCCTCATCTTCTTGCTTGCGACCTCCCTATTCGCCGACCGGCGAACACTGCCTCTCGCTTCTCGCAAGACCGTGGACGTCCGACGGATTGTGCAAGATGATCTGGGTGGTGCGGCTCGCCACCCTTTACGGCTACATGAGCTGGCCTTCCCGTGGCAATGGGCTGTTTCGGGGCTATCGAGCCTCGAGGTATGTCTTCTTATTTCGTTCGCATTTTCAGATTGCAGACATCGCACACACCGTTGTTATGCTTACACTTATCAGATAATCGCATACACGACACACATATTTCGCTTTAATCGACCGCATAATCGCTCACATCAGACACCTCGCTCAATACATCGTATAACACACAGCTGTTATTCCCGCTTATTCAGATCGCTTTATTCTCGATAATCAGATCGACGTCTGCTTTGTGGGTGTATGCCTACTTCCGACCGAGCTAAGACGAGACGGAGACCCTCTGTTGTCCCTTCTTCGCCATATGACGGGCGATGTGTCCGGAGGCCTCGGGACACTTTTAGCTTCTTCCGCCATTTCTTTGACACCATCACCCCTACTGAGGTATGTTTTACTTACAGTCCGTTTTAAGCTTCGCTTTCAAACGTACATTTCTATATCAGTAGATAATCAACTGTATTTCATTTCAGGTCACCTGGCAGCCGTGGGCTCCACTCCCAGCGGTGATACGAGATAGATATGCTGGCGCCACCGAGACCTCGCGCTACCGGATTCTCCTGGAGGGCCCGGTCTGTCGGGCCTGGTACCTGGGTGAGCGCTTCTTGCGTCAGACCCTGGGATTGCCGGAGCAGATAGTTCCGATCCAGCCTCCCGAGCACATGAGGGACACCGAGAGGTTTTCGGTGCAGCAGATGGAGGACTACACCCTTGGCTGGGCCGTAGATGTAGATGCCTACAGGGGCGAGGGCGACTATTCTGAGTACGTCCGGACCTTCTTGATGCGGCCTCTGAGCCGAGGCTCTCGAGCTGATCCAGTGAGACCCGCGGCGCCAGCGGCCCGGGCAGAGACAGGAGCAGGAGCGGGGCCATCACAGAGGGCTCGAGCTCGCGGCAGGAGGGGGGTGCAGAGGGGACGAGGGACGGGCTGGCCCGCTTTGCCTACTATGTTGACATACAGGGGGCAGAGTGGGGAGACCTACCAGATCCCTTTTGCTCCTCCTCCGGCTGGTCATGAGTTAGCTGGCATTCCCGACTTGCCTCCGGTATGTATTACTTTATTTCGCCTTGCATTGTCAATTCCGCTCATTCAGATATCCCACGTATCTTGATGTATTTAATACCTTTTTGCGTGCTTCTTCCGAGTACACCCGTCACCGGTGGAGTGAATGCCTCGATGGGGATCTGCCGCAGACTCTTGATGCTCGCCGCTCACGGCTTGCCGTAGATGCTCATCGACTAGTCTCAAATCATACTGCCTCTCGCATAATCGCACTAAAAATCGATAAACCGCTTCACGGTTTTCATACATTGTACTCATATTAATCGCATTCTATCTTGATAAACCGCATTCGCAGATTTCACACACCGCACTCGCAGACATCGTGATTCTATACCGATAAACCGCTTACGGTATTCACACTCACTCGACATCGGATTCTATCTTGATAAACCGCTCACAATTTCGATGTGTTTGTTCTTCGATTTTCGGCCTCCTTTCCCGATCCTCCAAAGGTGACATCGCCCACTGGGCCTCCTGCCTCTACTCGGGATGGCGGGATATTCCTCGCACTGCAGGGGACGTGGTCATGTGGGGAGCAGTCCACGAGCTCCAGTTCCAGGCGATGGTGAGTCGGAGGCGGGGACGGAGTCGGGCCATGGAGGAGACCGGGATAGCTCAGTCAAGTTCGGCAAAGGATGATCCCGACGATGCTTTTTGTGCTTACGCCAGGAAGAGGGCGAGGATCCACCCTTAGGCATGAGGCCCATCACGATGATGATGATTTTTGCTGCTTCTTTTCCTTATTTCTTTTCTTGTACTTTTCTCTTTTTGGTAGATAGAGTACTATGTACTGCCGCAGGCAGGTTTTTGCTTTCCAAAACTATGTACTGGAAAAGATTATATATAAAACAAACTTTTTGTCTAAAAGAGTGTTATATCTGTATGTCTCAGATACCAAGACATTTCATACGTTGCATCGCATTGCATCATACTACACCTCAAATGTAAATGATATTGATTTGTATCTGACAATTGAACACTTGCACTGTGATAATCAAATAACCAACCAACTAAGCAGCAAAACAGCTCAATACAAACCATTGCTCAATCCGAACATATAACCCAATACTCTGCTGAGGATTGGGGCTACATACGGCCTGCGATACAATACTCGGTTCATTACGCACAAAGAAACCTTAAACGAATAACCCAATCGACAAGACGGATCACAAAATTGATACTTGCAGCTTGAAACACCCTCGATGCCTCAAATCTTCCATTTCCTTTTCTTGCTTTGCACGGATGTAGAGAACGGCACAAAGATTCTCGAGCACGAGCAATTGCCTTTTGGAAGAGGATGGGTTTTCAACCGGGGTATCGAGCCTACCACAGGACACGACGAGACAGACTCAAACGAAGAAACAAAAGGCACACGACCTAGCACAACGAGACATACTTGGAAAAGACTCAAAGCCAACACTGAGACTAACAAGTCAAAAGACACGACAGACGGACATGTTTAAAAGAGACCTCAAATTTCGAGGAGCCAGTTCCTCCGGGTACACCTCCCACCCTTTCTGATTTGCGTGATTCTCACATCACTCGACCCTCAGGCTCGGTTTTTCTCACAAAAACCCTTCTCTCACTTTTCTCTCAACTTACTCCTCTCTATTCTTTATTCTCTCATTTTGCATCCCTCCCCGAGGTGAATGACAGATGAATAGGAAGTTGCGGGTTCATGCCCGACACGACTAGCTCGCGGCTATTTCTTTTGGTAGATGGGGGTGCCTTTCTGGCGAGCGCATGCTGACGGTGGGGAAAGACAGGATACCTGGCTCAACTGTGCCCCTAGTTCATTATTTTGACCATTTTTTGTTTTCTCCTTAAAACAGTTTTGATCAAAATGAGAGTTGGATTAACACACTTATTCAATTTTTGATTTGAAAATCATGCGAATCAGGCTGTGAGCACTGAAAATTCTCCTTTTGGGGTCCAAACATGGTCCAATTTTGAAAATGAAATAGTTTTCGAGAAAATAAGTCAACCTCAGCGAAAATTTTTCAAAAACTATTTTTTGCAAATAAACGATGCTCAACAAGCATGAAACTTACCCTCGAGACATGCAACCTCGGATCGGAGGCAATGGAAAATTGCCCCTTGCTTGAAGGGGGAATATAGTAACGAAAGTTGCCCCTAGTTTGAATGGTAACTTAGGGCAACTTTTGGACATGGATGGCAATGGGTGGCAGCGGAAAGTTGCCCCTTGTTTGATGATGTCGCGGCATGTCAGGCATCGCTTCCTTATTGATGACGATCGGACCCTCGGACGCGAGAAGTCGAAGATGGCTTGAATCAATATATGGACACAATCACCGAGGTGTTGGTGGTTGGGCTCCAAGAGAAAATTGATCATGCAATTCCAGCCGTTAACAGACGTCGGATTAGGAGGAGGCAAGTGACCAAAACCATGACATGGATCGAGACGCTATGAAAGCGTTGGGGCTGGACTTCATGATGAAGTTGCCTACGATCCCAAACATGGGAATCAAGCCTCACGTAGTTCGGTTAAGGTACTCTCGGGTATTTTAACCTTCACTATTTTCAGCTCTAATTTTTGCCAAGCGCTGTGTTTTCGACCTTCATGAGCTTTGTTTGTTTTTCTTTTTCAATTCTTTTTCACTTTTCTTTCTTTTTCTTTTTCTTTTCTTTTCATTTTTTCTTTTTCTTCTTCTTTTTGTATTTTGTATTGTATCTTTTTTCTTTTTCTTCTCTTCTTTCTTTTCTTGCTCTAACTTTTGCTCGGTCGCCTTTTCGGTTTTCGGCCCAAATGAGCCTCTCAAAGGGTAGAAGTGTTATCAAGTCCATGTCAAATGGTTTTGAGATTGAAGCCTTCCGTATCCGTGAGAGTGGTCATGATTTGCAAGAGGACTCATCTTCGGTTCTTCGCACATCGACACCTTTGCCCTTAATTTGAGGGTGTTCTGTTCTAGCTTTGCAAGCTCCTTCGACGAGGTCCGACCTTCCTGCTCGACTTTGGTGCCTCATGTTCGAGGGTCGCTGAACTGGGCCACACAGGCCGTGATTGGTAATCTTTTTGAACATTCGGATCTTGGTCCAAGGTTTGAAAATGAGGGTCGAGCCTCGAGGCCGAGAGCGATCCTAGGTCGCACAATCTCAAGAGTGATTCCACACATGTCTTCGCAAGACCGCACAAAACATTTTTGAAAGTTTTAACAAAGCGACAAATCGCTTCACCAAGACAAGTGTAGGACCAACTGGATCGAAACTAGGGTCCTTCTCAAGACTCATGCCGACAAGCATGATTTCATTCATTAAGGGCTTAGCACGCCTCTCTTTCTCTCAATTGATTCAAAATTTTGCAAAACACGTGGAATTCCTTCCTCTTCGTATTCACCGCAGTGTTCGAAAAAAGTTTTGAAAAACTTAAGTCAAAGCAATAATTTTTAGGGCACAAGAGAGCAGGCGGAATGTGTTGTCACTCCATTCGAATTTTCTGGCACAACTAGCCCAATACAATCAACAAACATGGAAGCACAGTAGCCGCGACTGTTTCATTCAAGTTTCCCAGGTGTGAACTGGCTCCACAGCGGAGGGGGGACCCAAGAAAACAAAAAGAAGCAATTTTCAAAACAAAACGGTGCTTGAGGCAACAACCCCGAAGTCACCTAGTATTCTATACAAAAGAGGGACTGACTCATTACAATTAGACAGACCCTTAAGCAAAAGGACTGACTCAAAACAATGAGACAGACTCAAGACAAAACACAAAAGACTGACTCGACACCCGAGTCAGGATTTACAAAATTAGCATCGGCAGGTGCTCAAAAATGCGGGGCAAACGACATATCCAAAAATGTACCAGATATTGGCCGCAGGCAGTTGAATGTCAATTACATACTCGCAGTATCGGTGTCCTCAGATTCGTGTCCTCACAATCCAAGAACTCAGAGTGACCGACGGCCGAGGTAGGCGGAGGATGACCTTGTTATCAATCAAACTCAGACTCATGACGGAGGCGGAAGCAATTGTCGGTGGCATGGCCAGACGTTGATGGTACGACAAGATCGAGTGGCATCATGGCTCTTGGAAGGGTTTGGGGAGTGGCCGAGGATCGAGGCGTGAGATGCCCTTTTGGCCAAAATCAAGTGCCCTAGACAAAGGCATGTAAAGAGGATGGAAGGCCTCGCGCCTCTGGGCAAGTACTGAACTCGAGGACTCTTGCTAGATGCACTAGCGAGCGGGTCTGACCTTGGGTTCGATCCTTTCCGGATGCAGGTGGGAGGAAGAACCTTCTTGGCATGACGGGGCCTATCCTTCTTCCGATTGATCGAATCGCCTCAAAGGGTGGGAAAGCATCCTCCGCTTTTTGACATAACTACGGATATCTGCCGCTTATTCATTCCCCGGCTTAAAGCCTCATCGCCCAAGAGCTTGTTCAATAGGGCCGGCCTCGGCCTTCATCTTGTCTCTTCCTCTGGCCTCGGCCTGATGAGAGGTTTGGGTTGGTACTGGTACGTCGTTGCCATAATTGGAGGCCATCTCTGGTTGACTCAATTCAATCACAATTCGCCCCAACAGCGGGGGCTCCTGAGGTGCAAAGCTCCAAGATACGGCGGCGATGGTGGTGGAGCTGACATCCCGTAAGCAAGGTCTGCCATAGACCTTTGGAGGTCACCGATCATCCCCATTAGTTCAAATGTGGTAGGCTCACGAGCCTGATATAGCTGGGGGGCCCAGACTGGGTGTGCAGCGGGCGACCTAGGCGGGTGCGGCATATCAACAGTAGTCTCATCTTGTAGGGCGATCCCCCCCTGACTCAATGCGGCCGTCATGACCACAATCTCTTCAGGGTTCTGCGTCATGTTGATCACCCGCCAAGAAGGAGAAGACACTAATCGCTTCGATCAACTCATTGAATCTCGAATCAAACGGAAAATGACGGTATTTCAAGCCCAGACAGATCAAACACGGTAAATTCGAACAACACTATCTATATGGCCGATCATCGTCCCCAGATTCACTTTCAAATCGAATCGATACCCACGGGTATAACTGATTCCCAACAATCACTGATACTAGTGCCCTCAGGTCGGATATTCAAATTCGCAAACTGGTATATGCATTCCTGTAGAGATACACTCTAAAAGCACATAACAAGTAAATGAGAGCCAATACACCCCTATGTTGGGGTAGGGTTTCCCTGTCCTATTCGCCCAAAACAGTGCCGACCGGCACAAACAAGTGCCGACCGGCACAATATAGTGCCGGTGACAACTTCTGAGCGGTGGCCTCTAGCCCCTGGCAGGTGTGGGGATGCCTCAGAAGGCATTCCCTGCCCCTCAAAGGCAAAACACAAGTGTTTGGTGCAAAACCAAACACAAACGGTCGAGTTCGGAGGTCCTGAGGCACGGCGCGCGAGCCGAGAACTCCGGGAACTCCAAACGAACACACACATGGATGATCACCGAGTGTTCAAACGGTGACGTCCAAGTCTTGAGGACGGTCAAAAATGGGGTGTCTACAAACATGCTTGTTCATTTTTTATTTTTGTTGCTATACTAACATGTACACATCTACGTATTCCGTAATGAAGTATGGCTTTTTTATCGTAGTCTCGTTAAAAATGGTTGAATGATAAAAAAAAGCCTGCGAATTCGAAGCGCCCTTCGTGCATGTTCACATTTGGGGCAAATAAGCCTCTGAATTTGGAGTGCCTTTCGTAGATGTCACGGTTGGCCATAAATAAGACTCCGAATTTGAAGGGTCCTTCATGCATGTTCACGTTTGGGCCGAATAAGCCTCCGAATTTGGAGCGCCCTTTGTGGATATCACGATTGGCCAAAACAAAGACTTAGAATTTAGAGCGCCATTCATGCATGTTACAACTCGGCTTTTTTGCGCGCCCTTTTGGAAGCTCGAAAAGAAGCCCTACAGTTCGGACTCCCGCGGTTCTAAATCTAATCTCACAAGTGCAATGTGAAACTGATAAACACCAAAGAGTCCAAATCCAGCAAATCGTTTTGGAAAATTGATTTTGAGTCAAAAAGTGCCAAAATTGGACTACTTTGCCAGATACAGAGTCGCCACCTAAATATTTTATTTTTTGAGAAATTTAGGAAACCCGTGACTCGTGCCAAAGGTCACGTGTCCGTTATCAACAAAGTTTCCTCAGCTTAGGAACTTAGGTACAAGAGGGGAAGGTCATGCATTGAGCACCCCCACTCGCCCGATCAAAGATCGACCTCTACTAATCATGATATGAGTTTTTATAAACATTATGTGCTCTTGTTGCGGTTATTAGGCTAGCATTACTATGTGATGCACACAGGCAAGTATAGACTAGTTTCTTCAATTTGAAACAATTCAACTCATGTTTGTTTGTGAAAATGGTTTGAATTTGCCACCTCAAGTGGGCTTAAAGTTTGCAAATTTGTCACCAAACATAGTGGGCTTAAAACGCATATTCATTGAATCGGTCCAATTGAAGCAACAAGCCTTCATCCACTGGCATTCAAGTTGTTTAATAAATAAGCATTTAGCCTCATGGTAAGCATGCTAATCATGGCAACATTCACAATTATGCAAATATGCTAAAGCATAAAAACTCACCTAGTACTCCAAGCTAAGAAAACATGAATTAGAAAAATATGCATGATTCCTAACTATACAAGATGCCTAATGCAACACATGCAATATGCAATTTAATAGGCTCGGCTACTAATATGGCATATGAAGCAATTTAAATAACATGCGATTAAACACATTTTCAAAGAATTATTCAAATGACAATGCAGTTTGAATGATGCGCCGAGCCTCGGTGCATGAAATATGATTGAATGGATGCAAGCATAAGGTATGCTAATTGAAACATAATGCACATGATGCTCCTAAACTAACCATTGAAAGCGGTTAAGTAAAAGGAAGAAAGACGTGGAGTTGGAAGACATACACGCATGCACGCACACTTATTACAGCATTACGCCCTCGCGAAGGAGGGTTCGTATGAAACTAGCTAAACTACACTACTTAACTAATTATTACAACACTTTGAAATAATAAAGCTTACTCTAAGCTAATTAATTATTACAACACACTTAATTAATTAATCAATTAGACTAAGCTATTTAATTAATTAATTACACAACATGAACTAATTAACGATCTAAGTTAATTACATATTACAAAGAAAACTAATTAGCTACATACTTAACTAATTAATTACAAAGCAACTAAGCTAATTAATTACAACATGAATTAATTAACTAATCTACTTAAATAGTTATAACATTTGCATGAATTAGTTACAACCAATTAACTAAATGGCCTCAAGAAACGAGGGGTGCATGCATGCTTGACTTTTTCACCCAAAGAACATCCATTATCTGCCACTAATTGCCTCTGTTGCACAACACTTACACTATTTTCCTCCTCCAAATCAACACTGCTCTACTTTAGAAGCACAATACTAAATTTTTCACTGGTGGCTAGCCGACCACAGATGAGGGTTTGTTGGCCAACACTGAGGGGTTGTCGGCCATTGCAGGTGGCCTACCAGCCACTGAAGAGGGTTTGCCAACCATTGAAGCCAAGTCATTCCTTGTTGCAACAGAGGACAAAACAAAACAAGAAATGAGTGGTCTCACAGGTTGTTTGTACCATGTATCACCCCTTATCATCAACATAAGCTCAAATGAGTGATACATTTGGCCCTCAAACCATCAATCAAGCAGTTTCCATGCATGATGGCTAAGGGACCAATTTGTACAAGTTCAATGAATGCAAAACAAGACTCGAATGCCATCACCCTATCATGCATGATCAAGGGCAATAGAGACCTAGGAAAGTGGCACATTTCATCACTTTTTAGTATGAAATGTCCCATTTTCTTTGTGTTCAAATTAACGTCCGATTTGAACACATGCAATGCAACACAAAGAAATGTTTATCTTGCCACTTTTACTTGCCAATTTTGTTTACGTATTTTAGTTACCAAATTATTCTTTAATCAATTTGTTCATTGGTAAGTGTCCTCTAAGATGAAAGAAGTGTTAAGCAAGGGATAATGTAAGGCAAAAGAGAGATCATGCCATTGATAATGAACCCTCAAAGGGGATTAAACCATTAAGCATGACCTCAATCTCAAGCTTAAAGGATCCTACGCTTGAAACAACCCTCAAAAGCAAATGAAAGAGTGAAGCAAAGAGGGAGGTTACAGAGTTTATAATGCTGAAATGGAGTGAAAAACAACACTGAAAGATGCTATCAACTCAAACAAGAGGTGTCTAAGACCTTAAAACACCAACTTGTGAAGACTATTACACTACAACCATGCAAAACAAGACTCAAATGAACTAACCAGCCTAAAATAGAGCTAAAGAAAGCTATTTTAGAGGCTTAAACATGCTGGACTTGAGCTAAGTTAAACTAGAAAAACATGCCAAAGTATGGAGCTAACTAAGCATGCAAACAAGACACAAGGAGGGGTGGCTAACCCCTCCAAATTTGGACTTCAAAATGAGTTTTTTGCCACTAAAAAACCTCTAAAATTTAGTGGTTGAAAGGGAAAAAAAAGTTGGTTTGAAAGTGGTGAACAAAGTTAGAAAAACTTACAAACAAAGAAGTAAGAAAGGTGAACCACCCCCTAATTGAAAATGGCCTCAAACCACCACTTTTAGGCCACAAAAAAAGAGTTTTTTACAGTTCAAAATCAGCCACAAAAAATCCCAAAAACAGTAGAAGAAGATGGTAAAGCAAGTATGTAAAACAAGCTAACAAACCAAGTGTTATACCTCTTGAAGCCAAGGCACAAATTAGGCAACAAAGTAAGCCACAACCACCTTCTAAAGCTCAAAGAGGGTCTTAAGTAACCTCAGCCCAAAGAGAAGCAACTTTGGTCAAGGGTTGATAGACAAAAGTATAGAGACACTAGCAACCAAGCACAAAATTTAAGAGAGAGAATTTTGTAGAGAGAGAAAATTTTGCTCCAAAATTTTCTAACCCTTTACAATGGGGGAGAAGGTCCCATATTTATAGAAAAACAAGAATTTAGCTAAGTTATATCCATCCATACATGTGTATGAAGATATAGTGAGTAGTGGTAATAGCTGGCACAACTGTCACCAAAATATCTGAAAATATGCACTGATGGCCGGCAGGATACTTAGATGGTCGGCCAAGGAGCACTGGTGGCCGGCAGCCTCAAATGGTGGCCGACTGGCCACCAGAGGGGGCAACCTTGAAAGCCAAGTGCTAGTGCAAATCAAGGCTCAGAAAGAATAAGGACTGAAGGCTCAAAGTTAGGGTGTTCCGCTGAGAACTTCAGGCACAAAACAAGCACACACATGCATAATCATCGGGTGCATAAACGATGATCTCCAAATCTTGAGGATGGTCAAAAATGAGATGTCTACACATGTTAACGTTTAGGCCGAATAAGCCTCTGAATTCAGAGCGCCTTTCGTGGATATCATGATTGGCCAAAACAAACTCCAAATTTAGAGCGTCCTCATGCAAGATCATGTTTAGGCCGAATAAGCCTCCAGATTCGGAGCTCCCTTTGTGGATATCATGATTGGCTAAAATAGACTCTGAATTCGGAGTGCCCTCATACATGATCACGTTTAGGCTGAATAAGCCTCCGGATTCGGAGCATCTTTCGTAGATATCATGATTGGCCAAAACAAAGAATCCGAATTTGGAGTGCCCTTGTGCATGTTCATGTTTGGGCCGAATAAGCCTCCGAATTCGAAGCGCCCCTCGTGGATATCATGATTGGCCAAAGCAAAGACTCCAAATTCAGAGCTCCCTCATGCATGTTCACGTTTGGGCCGAATAAGCCTCCGGATTCGGAGTGCCCTTCGTGGATATCTCGACTAGCCAAAACAAAGACTCCGAATTCGGAGCGCCTTTCGTGCATTATCACGTTTGGGCCGAATAATCCTTGACTTCGGAGCGCTCATTATAAAGATTAGATCAGCATATAGCCTAAGTAGGCGAATGTTAGTAATTAGACTAACGGTCAATGGAATAAACAATTCTAAAGATGCATTAATAAGCCAAGAGCAAGAAGATGGCATGGGACTACAAACACACATTCCTGACGGGCAAAATATCAAAACAAACAAGCATAAAGGCTATTTATTTCTTACAATAATATACAAATACATGGGTACAGACAGATTAAGAAATACAATGTCTTTCTGGTTATCTAGGCCTTCTCCTTGTCAGCGCCTTCTTCTTCGTCATTCGTCTTTTCGACCTCATAAGCCTCGAAGGGGAACACGTAACTTTGGTACAATGAATATGCCGAATCGATACCCGTGGCTTGCAAAGCCTTGATCCATCCGTGCTTAAAGCCATGGTTCTTGCATCGGCAAAGGTTATTATAGACCACCCGAACGTCACGGCTCTACGCGCGAAGTGCGCGAAATCCGTTTTCGTTCATTAGCTACTACAGTTCGGACTCAATGTCGCGGTTCTGAATCTAATCTCACAAAGTGCAATGCAAGACCGATAAATCACCAAAGAGTCAAAATCCGGCAAATCATTTTGGAAAACTAATTTTAATAAAGAAGTGCCAAACATGGACTGCTTTGCCAGATATAGAGTCGCCACCTAAATGTTTTTGTTTTGGGAAATTTAGGAAACCCTGACTCGTGCCTAAGGCTACGTGTCCATTATCACCAAAGTTGCCTCGGCTTGGGAACTTGGGTACGAGAGGGGAAGGTCATGCAATGAGCACCCCTGCTCGCCCGATCAAAAAGATCGGCCTTTATTAAGCATGATATTTTTTTTTGAAAACATATATATTCTTATTCCGGTTATTAGCTAGCTTACTACGTGATGCGCACAACATACAAGTATAGACTAGATCGCCTAAGTTGGAACAAAACATCTCATGTTTGTTTGTTTGAAAATGGTTTGAAGGTGCTACTCGCAAGTAGGCTAAGACGTGGATTTGCCACCCTCAAATGGGCTTCGAAAACATGATTCTACCACCCTCAAGTGGGCTTAAAACTCACATTTGATGAATTGTTCCAATTCAAGCAATCCAACCTTCATCCACAGGCATTCAAGCAGTTATATCAATCAAGCAAATAGCCTCATGGCAAGCATGCTTTCATGGCAACACTAACACACATGCAAGGATGCTAAAGCAGAAAAGCTTACCTAGTACTCCGAGCCAAAACAATAGCCAGTTAGTAATCAATGCATGATTCTAGCTATGTTAAGATGACTAATGCAACGCATGCAAAAATGCAACTAAAATAGGCTCAGCTATTCTAAGATGGCATGTGAAATGCAACTTGATAATCATGTATTCAAATCGGTATTGAAATACAATGCGGTTTGTATAATGCGCCGAGCCCGGTGTATGCAATACAGTTGAATGGATGCAAACATGCAAGCATGAGGATGCTAATCTAAACATGTCCCAAAACTAACCATCGAAAGTAGTTAAGTAAAAGGGAGAAAGACATGGGGTTGGAAGACATTCACACACTTATGCACACTTATTACAAAATTCGCCCTCTCGACGGAGGGTCCGAATGAATAAACTAGCTAGCTACGCTACACTAATTAATTAATCTAATTAATCTAATTAGACTAATTATTACATAATCAAATTGAATAACTAGCTAATCACTAAGCTAATTATTACAACAATGAATTAAATTAGCTAACACATTAACTAATTAATTAGAAATTAACTAACTATACAAAGCAGTTAAAACAGCCTCGAGAAGAGGGACATATGCATGCTCGATCGACTTCGCTCGGAAATCCGTTGCCATGCCTCATGTTGCCTCTGTTTGCACTATTCTGCACCTCTGAAAACTGTGCCAACTTCTGTGATGCTTCTGACCTACCTCGTGGACATACTGAGAGGTCATCGGCCAAGAGGGGTGGCCATCGGCCAGTGGATAATGGTCATCGACCAATCTTGAGGCTATCGGCCAAATATTGTTAGTCGATCAGCACACCAGATAGCCGATCGGCCATCTCTTCCTGCAAACTCTTCTTTTTGCTGCAATAGAGCACAAACAGAGGCATGGCAATGTATTTGCAAGAAAATATGTATGCAACTACACCCCTTATCATGTCTAAGACTCAAAGGTGTGTAGTGCTCGGTTCTTGAGCCATCAATCACGCACTCCGATGCATGATGGCCAAAGAGGCCGAGTTGCACAATTCAATATGAATGAAATGCACAAAAACACATAAATGCCTTAAACTCTATCATGTTGGATCAAGAGTGTCGGCGACCGAGGATTGAGGCACATTTCATCACTTCAAGTATGAAACATCCGTCGTTCCTCGTGTTTGGCTTAACACCCAAACCAAACACAATGCAATGCATGCACAAGATTCTAAGTACAATGTGACATACGAACACACAACACAATGTAACTCAAGCATGCAACAACAATGCAATGGAACAAGCATGCAATAACATGCTATATATCAAGCATGCAACAACATGCTATCTAATCAACATGCTAAACATCATGAACATGCAACAACATGCAAATAATAATGTCATGCAACACTTAGTAGACTTAAACCGCATATGGACAGATCTAAGAGGCTCCAAAATAGTGGCAAAAATGTTGAAATGAAGGCATGAAATGCAAGACAAGCATGCATGCCAAATGGCTCAAGAATAAAGGCATAAGAGGAATACTCTCAAGAGCAGTTAAAGAGTGACAATCATGGACATGTGACAAACACTATAAGCTCTGAAATCATGCATAGAATGGTGCCAAACCACTCGAACTACACAAGTATGACATGCGAGGGGGCTCAAAGCTTGAAGCTAGCATAGGCACTTGCACTATAGCTATACAAAACATGAAGCATATGGCTAATGCAACACAAAATAGTCCTAGAGCATGCGAAAATGAGACTAAAACATGCATGGACCAAGGCCAGAACAAGCTAGCATGAAGGGCCAAAACATGGAGCATGCAAGGGCAATAGGGAGGGTTACACTACACCTACCAAGACCAAGTATGAGATGACTTTACCAATAAAAATTAGAGTTATGGCATGCCAAATTAACACCAAAAATGGGCTAATACCAAGTCAACACATGCTAGAATAACAAGCTCATTCATTAGGCATGCAAGACTAGTAAAGAGGACTTACACTACAAGTGTAAGAAGCAAATGAGAGATGCCCTAACCAACCAAAAACAGAGTTATATGATGGCAAAATAAGACCCAAAACACACTAAAATGGTGGTCCAAAAGCCTAGGCAAGATGGCATACACATGGGCGTTTTTTAAGGCATAAAGCATGAACCCTTCAAAGCATTGAAGGAGTGAAAGATGTGAGTGCATGGAAATGAAACATGCTCTGAAATCACATAAAAAATGATGCCAAATCGTGCAAATGGTCCAAGTAATGCATGCTAGATGCTTGGAAACTCAAAGCTAGTGAGCTAGAATGCACTATGGCTATACAAAGCATGGCATGCATGTCCAAAACAACATAAATCAGACCTTAAGAATGCTAAAACATGGCCAAAAGGTCCTTGGAGTTAAGCCAAAATCACACTAGAATGATGGTCTAAAGCGTGATGCATATTGGGGTAGTGTGCAAGTTTACACTATAAGTGTATACAACATGCAAGCAACAACCAAACCAGCCTAAAATAGAGTTATAGCGGGTCCCAAAAGTCACAAAAATGAGTGTAAACAAAACCACAAAGAAGTAAAAACACATGCTCATTTTGTTGGCCATCAACACTAGCAAGCAAGACAAGAGGAGAGGGGACCACCCTCTCCTATTGGGACCTCAAAACCCCCTTTTCACCACTGAAATTCCTCTGGAATTCAGTGGTTTAAAGGCCAAAAAAAGTTGGTTTGAAAGGTGGTGAAAGATGGCTCAAAAGGCCTTACAAGCCAAGGAGCAAAAGGGAGAGACAACCCCCTAGCCAAACAAGGCTTAAACCATCATTTAGAACCTCAGAAATCTGAGTTTTTTATGATTCAAAACTAGCCCCAAAATAGTCCAAAACAATGGAAAAAGGATGGTGAAGCAAGTGTGAAAGGCAAGCTTAAAGGGTGAAAGTTTTACCTCTTGGAGGGAAGCATACTTTGAGGCACAAAATGAAGTCAAAACCTCCTTAATGAGCTCCAAGAAGACCTTCTAGCAACCTCAGCCCAATGATCAACAACTCTTGTTAATGGCTGATAGGTTGAAGACGGATGTATGTAAGCTTCTAGTACAAAACTCTTAGAGAGAGAGGAATCTAAAAAGTGGATTGAGAGAGAGAGGCTCCCGAAGATTTTTGCCAAAATTGTTCTAATCTATCCTATAATGTTCTAACCCTTGAAAATGAGATACAAGGCTTCATTATAGAGCAAAATATCACCTTTGGTCGAAATATCTGGGCTAGGTCAGGTGGCACTAGCTGGAAACAGCAGGAGGAGAAATATCAACCAATTCTGGGCTTTCTGGATTTTTTCGCCGATCAGCCAGCATTTTTGGCTGATAAGGTTCTCTTTTGGCCGACCTATAGCTGCTAAGGTCCTATTGTGGCCGATGGACCTCCACAGAGGCCGATGGAAAAAATCAACCCTAGTCCTTGACTTGAAGCAAGCCTAATTCCCCCATCTGGACTCATTTTTAGGTCATTCTTGAGCCTAAACTGTAGCACCGAAAGTATTCTTTCCAAATTTGGAAGCCTCACCTCAAAATTCCATGTGTGCTAAAAGATATCCCTATTTTAGTGAAGGTTGCTCAGTTTTAGTCCAACCGAAATGATGCCCAACTTCAACCAATCATATCTCCCCCATCCGGAGTTGACTTTAGGAGATTCATGAGTTTAAAATGAAGCCCCGGAAGTAAGCTTTCTAACGGTGGAGGCCTCATAGCTTAAATCCAAATATACAAAAGGATATGCCCGATTTAGCGAGGGCCGCTCGACTCTCTCTTAACGATTCATGCCCATCTTCTTCCTTAACTAGGTTTCTTCCCTCTTCTCGTCTTTTCTTCAACTCTGAACCCCCGAACAAGGTGTTTTGAAAGATTTTTCAAAGATTTCATCTCTCTGTCATTCATTTCCACTTTGTCCTTGCTCGGTTTTCCAAAAAGCGCAACATTTGACAAAATGCGAGCCTCGGAACATCGTAGAAACTTCTTTTCAAAAATATTTTGAAAGAGAGGGTTTGAAAGTCTAAAAACCATTCAAAATAGCTTTGGTCCAAAATGGGGTGTGAGGTTTGGATTTGACTCTCCTCATGCCGAAGAAATCAAACCTTTGCCCTGCATATCTTTCATCACCAAGTAAACCATCAGTAATGCCCAAGTCTTCAGGGCGGTCAAAAATGGGGTGTCCACAGTTGCCCCTCTTTGACAGAGCTCGAAGTCATGAAATGACGTGAGTGAATGTCAAAGTCCAAAGACGGCCCATTTTTGACAAGGTTGAAGACTTGGACAAACAAATAAAATACAGATAAATAAATGGTTGCGCCCGCAGGCTGCCTACGTATCCTTTTGCAAGGAATCAAACCAGTGTAGTTCAGGGGCAGGATGCAAATGATATGCAACAAAATAGTGTAAATGATATATAATGCAATGCAATAATATGATCAAACCACGAGCAGTGCAAAACCACACAAATATCATAAAAGGGATGGAGATGCAAAAATCTAACTACGTGTACCATAGGAAAGGTGTCGGAGCGCTCTAACCACAATTTTTTTTAGTGGAATTGGAGCATGCACAGACAGAACTATGTGTTTCGTAGAAAGAATACAAGTAATTGGGTGGCATGATATAAGTGAGGGGTGATCTACTGAGGAAAGATCGTGATCCTACATGCTGAATGCAATGAAGCAAATTACGATGTAATGGATGCAATGAATAAGGCGCGCGGCCAAACCACATTTTGCCTAGAAAAGGCATAGACACAAAACAGACCACGTCTAACACAGAAAAACATGATGACACCCTCAGACCACAATTCTCTTAGTGGAATAGGCACGTACACATAATCACAGAACCATGCTTTAACGCGAAAAGTATGGGCACATGCCGGACTAAGCTTAACATGGAAAGGATGCAGGCGATACAATGGATATGCAGTAGATGCATGTGATAGATTCTATATACAATGCAATAGACATACTAGATGATGTAGTAGTTAGGAAGTGAAGGTACCTTACAGGGGCAATTGGCAATGACCTACCTCATGCTGCTGGGGACCTTCTTCTTTTTCTCGGTTGAACCGCAGGTACTACTTTTCTCCCTGGCTATGGTCACAGCTTTCCCCATTCTCCAACAAGGTGACGGACTAGATCGGTTCAGTATCCAGAATTGAGGTGCATACACATGCTATCTCAACCTATGGGGCTTCCATATAGATTTCAAGCCGTGGATACACCCTTAGGTATTTAAACCAGACTTTGGTCTCGGAAATCCCGAATCTTTGCGTTCTAGGCATGAGCCATTCGAGCTCTAGTTTTCATCGTCTCAATTGGTCTCCTAGGAACTCACCACAAACACAGGTAGGAGGCTATACCAGACCACTAGAAGTCGTTCCGGCATGACAAACACCAAAGGAATTGCACCTTTAGAGGATTTAAGGTCTCCTAGACCAGAGAATGCAAAAGACAGTGCGATACAATGCACTAACAAGTGTAGGTAAGATGCACATGAAAGCACGAACAATGCAATGCACTAACAAGTGCATGTAAGGTGCACAAGAAAGCGCGATGCAAGTTCAATGCAAAAGATACAAGCATTTTCCATGCAAGATGAGAGCGTGTAATAAAATGCACAAGATAGTGCGATGCACAAAAGCGCGAGTGTAAATGCAGGATTTTAAGGTCTCCTAGACCAAATAATGCACATGACAATGCGATGCGCAAGAAAGCGCGAGTGTAAACTGCACAAAACAGTGTGATGCGCAAGAAAGCGCGAGTGATTTGAAATGCACTACGTAGTGCGATACGCTAAACAGCGCGAGTGATTTGAAATGCACTAAACAGTGCAATACGCTAAATAGTGCGAGTGATTTGAAATGCACTAAACAGTGCAACACGCTAAACAGCGTGAGTGATTTGAAATGCACTAAATAGTGCGATGCGCTAAACAGCGCGAGTGATTTGAAATGCACTAAATAGTGCGATGCGCTAAACAGCGCGAGTGATTTGCAATGCACAAGATAGTGCGAGTGAAACACAACCACAAGATGCACAAGACAGTGCGAGTGAGATACAAAGTGTAAGTGCACAAGACAGTGCGAGGAAGGTGCACAAAAGAAGTACGATAAAATGCATGTTCTATGCAAATAAGGAAGAATGCATTTTCTATGCGAAAGATACGAGCATTTTCTATACAAGTATGGAAGCGTGCATTTTCTATGCATGAAACAAGAGCATATTCTATGCAACTTTGAAAGCATATTTTATGCAATATAGAAAGCATATTCAATGCATGAGGCAAGCATATTCTATGCAAACTTGAAAGCATATTCTATGCATGATTGATAAGCGATGCGCGGCGTGCATGCAACAGAAGTGTATATGAAAATGCACATTCTATTCAAGAGAGAGGCATCAAATATGCATTTTGATGCCTCTGATTTACCCCTTAAAGGATTTTGCAACACGCTCAGCTCGAAAAGGGGACACCCTGTTCATATTGGCGAGAGATAACATCTGCATGAGAAAACCACAGGTGCTGCTTGAATTACCATTCTAACTTGAAGTAGGCTTACACTTGGGGTCGAGATACACTCATACTCTAGAGAAATGGCAAGGCCTGAGAAGCTGCACCTGGAATGTAGCCTTGGGATTTGCCGAAGTTGAAACACACTAAGATGCTCCAAATTTTCCCCCTTTTCTTTTTCTTTGCAGTCCGGAACCTAAATAGCTTCAGATAGGTCCTTGTTCTACTGTTCTCACATGAGATGAGTTGAACCCTGCAGTTCATGAAAGAAAGAATCTTGTTTTGCACAAATGTAGAGAATGGCACTTTGAGCACAAAACGATTTGAAAATTGAAATTGAGAAATGAGTTTTTGACCGGGTATCGAGCCTACCACTAACCATAGTCAAAACGACTCAACAAAGAGAAATTGAAGGTAAAACATCCTAAATACATCTATTGGCACTCAAAATGACTCAAAACAAGAATCAAGTCAAACAAAAGCATACACACAACACTCAGATGTGCTCCAATGGCAAGAGACCTCTCGGTTCGCGAGGAGCCAGTTTCTTCGGGTATTGTTTCCCACCATTTTCTCATTTGTGATTCTCACATCACTCTGACTCTCAATCTCTTTTTCTCTGAAAAGCCCTTTCCATCACTTTTCTCTCAGTGCACATCTCTCTATTCTTCAATCTCTCTTTTTTTTTTTATCCCTCCTCTGGGTGGTTGATGGATAAACAAGAAGTTGCAGGCTCTTGTCCCTAACATTCTGCTAGATTCTCATTCTCCCGCTTAGAACAGTGAGCTTCCCTGGCAGAGGGGTTATGGTGCGACTGGATGTGCAGCAGATCAGCAACTGACATCAGTTGACAATTCGCATGGCTAGCTCGGATGTGATCAGACCTGTCCAGATGAGGGAGTGGAATATCTTGATCCATTCCAGTTCGTGCTTCGCACTTAGCTTGATACCTCGCTGCTTGGAGGGTGAGAGAGCTTTTAGCCCTTTGTTGTTAACTTCAGTTGTGCCCTTTCTGGCGAATACAGTGCCCTTTCCGGCAAGTATGGTGCCTTTTCTGGCAAATACGATGCCCTTTCCGGCAAGTATGGTGCCCTTTCTGGCAAATGCATTGACAACGGGGACAAGACAGGAAGCCTGACTCAACTGTGCGCCTAGTTCATCATTTTGACCATTTTTTGTTTTGGTTTTCTACTAAAACAATTTTGACCGACATGAGAGTTAGATTAACGTGCTTGTTCGATTTTCTGATTCAAAATCATGCAAGTCAGGCTGTGAGCACTGAAAATTTTCCTTTTTTGGGTCCAAGACATGGTCTAGTTTTGGGAAAATGGAATGAATTTTCCAGAAAATTAGTCAACTTCATTAAAAATTCTCAAAACTTGTTTTTACAAATGGCCACTGGTCGACCAACACAGAATTTACTCTCGAGATGCACAACCTCGGATCCAAAACAATGGAAAATTGCCCCTTGTCTGAATGACATGGCATGGCCCCAAATCTAGCAACGAAAAGTTGCCCATTGTTTGAGTAGCACCGCAGCACACTGTATGGCAACGGAAAGTTGCCCCTTGTTTGAATAGTACTGCAGCACACCGTAACCAGTTCTCATAGTGACAATCACCACCGAACACTCAGATACAGCGATGACAAAGATGACCTATTCAATCTCATGGACAGGACAGTTGAGTTTGAAGTGTTTTACGGCTAGACTTCAGAATGAAGTTGCCTACGTATCCCAAAGATGGGAATCAAGCCTGACGTAGTTCCGGGTTAAGGTACACTCGGGTATTTAACATCTCCTTTTGCGCTCTAACTTTTGCCAAGGCCGCCCTTTCTAGGTTTTCAACCTTGCGAGCTATGTTCTTCTTTTCTTTTCAATTCTTTTCATTTCTTTTCTTCTTTTTTTCATCTTTTCTTTTTCCATTCTTTGCATTTTTTTTCTTTTTTTTTTTTTTGTTGTTCTTTTTGCTTTTCTTTTCATTTTTCTTTTTCTTCTTGCTCTAACTTTTGCCTGGGTCGCCCTTCTGGGTTTTTGGCCCAACGAGCCTCTCAAGGGTAAGAGTGTAGCTTTGTCCATGTCAAATGGTCTTAGATCTCGAAGCCATCTGAATCTAAGAGAATGACTGTTGTTCGCTGATGTTGTAGAAGTCCATCCAATTGGGGGCTGAAGTTGCCCCTAGTGTTGTGGATAGGAACTCAATTGTCATCCAATAATACTTTCTTCTTTCCCCCCTTCTGGGATTTGGCATTCTTGCCGATCTTCGTTAGCTTGTGCAATGTCCAATTTTTGACTCTTCAAGCACATTTGACACTTTTTGTCCCCTAGTTCGAGGGGTGCTTTTGATCTAGCTTGGCGAGCTTCTGTTGATGACATCTAATCTTCTTGATCTGACTTTCTTGCCCCTAGTTCGTGGGTTACTTCAAATCTGGCCACACAGGCCTCACATTGTGGTTGACCACTGAACATTTTGAATCCAAGTTCAAGGTTTGAAAGCAAAAAGGGGTTGAGTCTTGAGGCTGAGAGCGATCCTATGCTGCAGAATCTCAAGAGCGATTCCACACATGTCTTCACAGGACCACGCAAAACATTTTTTTTTTTTGAAATCTTTTAAGAAAGTGACTAGTCGTTCACGCTGAAGACAGTGTAGAACCAATTTGGATCAAGCCAGGATCCTTCTCAGTACTCACATTAACAAGCATGATTTCATTCATTAAGGGCTCAACACGCCTCTCTTTCTCTCAATTGATCAAATTTTACAAAACCCGAGAATTCCTCCCTCTTTGTTTTCACCGCTGTGTTCAAAAAGTTTTGAAAAAGCTTCGGTCAATGCGATGATTTCAAGGTATAGAAGAGCATGTGAAATGCACTGCCATTTCATTCAAACTTGCTGGCACAACAGGTTCAAGATAGTGTAGACGCGCCCGAACGTCCCGGGAAAAATCCCGTTTTGTTCATTGGGCTCACTACAGTTCGGACTCAATCTCACGGTTCTTAATCTGATCTTGTAAAGTGCAATGCGAGGTTGATAAATCACCAAAGAGTCCAAATCCGGCAAATCGTTTTGAAAAACTGATTTTTAGAAAGAAGTGCCAAACATGGATTGCTTTGCCAGATACAGAGTCGCCACCTAAATATTTTATTTTTGGGAAATTTAGGAAACCCTGACTCGTGCCTAAGGCCACGTGTCCGTCATCACCAAATTTGCCTAGGCTCGAAAACTTGGGTACGAGAGGGGAAGGTCATGCAATGAGCACCCCCACTCGCCTGATCAAAGACCGGCCTTTACTAACATGATATCTTGTTTTTGAAAACACATGTGCTCTTATTCCGGTTAATTAGCTAATCTTACTATGTGATGTGCACAACACACAAGTCTAGACTAGATCACTTAATTTGGAACAAAACATCGCATATCCGTTTGTTTGGAAATGGCTTGAAGTTTGCTACTCGCAAGTAGGGTAAAACACGGATTTCAATGAATCGTCCCAATTCAAGTAATCCAACCTTCACCCACAGGCATTCAGGCAGTTATGTCACATAAGCAGTTAGCCTCATGGCAAACATGCTATCATGGCAGTCTCTCACACACATGCAAGGATGCTAAAGCATAAACACTCACCGAGTACTTCGAGCCAAAACAAAAACTATGTTAGAAATCAATGCATGATCCTAGCTATGTCAAAAATGCCTAATGCAACACATACAAAATGCAACTAAGATAGGCTCGGCTATTCTAAAATGTCATGTGAAATGCAATTTGATACATGTGTTCAAACAGGAATTGAAACCAAGCTCGGTGCATGCAAGACAGATGACTGGATACAAACATGCGAGCATAAGGATGCTAATTGAAACATGCCCTAAAACTAACCATCGTAAGCTAGTAAATAAAAGGAAGAAAGAAATGGGGGTTGGAAGACATGCATCACACACACGCACACTTATTTACAACATTGCCCTCTCGGAGGAGGGTCCGAATAAATAATACAGAACCAACTAATTAACCAACTATTCTAACTAATTAAATATTACACAACCCAAATTGAAACAAATATACATTCTAAACTATCAAAAGTACTAAGTTGGCCTCATGATGAGGGATGTAGGTATGCTCGAATCGCTTTGCTCGGAAATCGATCGTGATGCCCCAACTTGCCTCTGTTTGCAATTGTTCTCAGAACACTTCACCAAGCTCCACAAAGCTTCCACTCCACCTAGGAGACCTCTAGGGATGCTGCTGACCAGTTATTGCTACTGGAGACCACCTGCCGACCACTTTTTGTGGTGAAGACCAGAAAAAGTGGTCGGCCAGCCACTTTATCTGGTCGGCCGACCAGTTTTTGCTGCTGGTTTCTGGTTTTCTGCAACAGAGGGGCATGGCAAAGTATTTGCAACACATGTGTGCACAACCATCCTCCCTATCATTACATGAGCTCAAGGGAGTATAGTTCTCGATCCTCGGGCCATCAATCACGCATCTTGATGCATGATGGCCGAGGAGCCAAATTGCGCAACTCAATATGAAATGAATGCACATATGAACATGTAAAGCCTAAAACTCCATCATGTATAGTCAAGAATGTCGGCGACCGGGAATTGAGGTACGTTTCATCACTTCGAGTATGAAACGCCCCTCATTTCCTGTGTTTGGACTAACTCCTATTCCAAACACAATGCAACAAATAACATAGCATGGCATACACGATGCGGCTCAAGCGTGCAAACATGCAATGCAACCTAAGCATGCAAATATGCAAGGGACATGATAGCATACACAATGCCAATATGGAATGCAACGTGAACAACCTAACAAGGCTAATGGCATGCACAATGCACAATGCTAATGCACACATACTCAATGCAAGACAACATAAGCATGCAACAATATGACAAAATGCGACTAGCATACACAATGCGAATGTCAAATAGCATACTCAATGTGACGAACTACATGGCATGCGCAATGCTAAGTGGACTTAAACCAAAATGGACAGACCTCAATCATGTCCAAATCAGTGGCCAAAACACCAAAACTAAGGCACTAAATGCAAGGCATGCATGCACATGCATTGGCCTATAAGCTAGGTAACAATAGACAACCCTTAGAGGCACTCAAAGGGTGAAAGAAGTGGGAATATGGTAGGCCTAAATGTTGTGAAACATCATGGGAAATGATGCCAAATCACCCAATCAACACAAATGAGGCATGCAATGGCACCTAAAGCTTGAAGCTAGCATATGCATTTGTACTACAACTATGCAAAACATGAAGCATATGACCAATGTAACCAAAAACAGTCCCAGAGCATGGTAAATCATGGACAAAAGCTTCTTAAGGTTAAGCCAAAAGCATGTTAGAATGACATGTTAAAGCATGATGCATGTTAGGCTATTTCATGGAAATGCATTACAAGTGCATGAAGCATGCGAGAGCCAACCAAACTGAACCAAAAAAGAGTCATGACATGGCAAAACATCACCAAAAACATGCTGAAATGGGAACAAAACAACCTAGAATGACATGCTACTTCATGAAGCATACAAGACTAGTTTGTGTGATTTACACTACAAGTGTATTAGGCATGCATGGGATGACCGAACCAAGTCAAAAATGATCTGAGGCATGCCAAAATAACCCCAAATAAACACTGAAATGATAGCCCAAAGGCCTAAGCATGATGGCATGAACAATGACCTATTCTTAAGGCATGAAACACCAACTCTTCAAAGCATTGAAAGAGTGACCAATGTGAGGATATGGCCACATTACACAAACTGAAATCATGTTAGAGATGAGGCCAAAGCATGCAAACAACTCAAGTAAGCCATGTTAGGGACCATGAAACTCAAAGCTAGTGAGCGAAAATGCACTAAGGCTATACAAAGCAAGGCATGCATGACCTAAAGCACTTAAAACAGAGCTTAAGCATGGAAAAACATGGACAAAATCATGCTAGAGTGTAGTCAAAAAAGGCTAAAATGATGGTCCAAAGTATAGAGCATGTTAGGCTAGCAATATGGAATTACACTACAAGTGTATGAACCACTCAAGAGACCATCAAACCAGCCAAAAATAGAGTCATATCTGGTCCCAAAAGTCACCAAAACAGGCTTAAACAAAGCCACAAAGAAGTGCAAAAACATGCTCATTTGATAGACCTTCTATGCATACAAACAAGACAAGAGGAGAGGGGGACCACCCCCTCTCATTTCAGGCTTTAAAACCACATTTCCCCCACTGAAAATCTGCTGGATTTCAGTGGTTAAAAGGCCAAGAGAAGGTGATCTCAAAGGCTTAAAGAGATGGCTCAAAACAAGGCAAAACAAGGCCTAAGAGGGGGTAGACCACCCCCAACACCAACAAGACCTCAAAGAAACATGTTAAGGACTAAAAAACAAAGCTTTTTTTAGTTGAAAGTTAAGCCAAAAAAAGCATGCAAAGATGGCTAGAAGAGTAACCAAAATAAATCTTAAAAAGAGGAAAAGGGGTTACCCTTGAAGCACTGCAAAACCAGCAACTTCTCCAGCCCAAAACCAGCTTTTGTGACCCAGATACCACCTCCAAGGATCTCAGCTCAAATATGGCGGTATGTGGCTAGGAGTTGTAGGGCAAAAGTGAAGGAATAACACTCTTTAAGGCACAAAATATAGAGGGAGAGAAGAATATAGAGAGGGAGATGTATCTATCACTCTCAGCAAATTTCAGAACCTAAGACAAGAGAGAGAGCCTTTCCTCTTATAGAAAAACAAGCATGAAGCTTGTTGAAGAAGTTTGAAGCTAGATGCAATCCCACCATACACGTGTATGGAGGATGCAATCTGTGCACTCCAGCTGGCATAGCTGGCATCCACAACACCTGTAGAATATCCAGGAAGGCTGCCGACCAGTTAAGGTGGTCGGCCCGCCACTTTTTTTGGTTGGCCGACCACTTTTCATGAGAAACTGGTCGGCCAGCCACTTTTTCTGGTCAGCCAGCTAGTTTTTCTAGTCGGCAGGAAAATTCGGCTTTCTAGGTCCAACTTCAAATGGCCATAACACTTTCATATGGACTCCTTTTCAGGTCATTCTTGTGTCCAAATTGAATCCCCAGAATTAAGCTTTCCAATGGTGGCAGCCTTGCATCAAAAATCCAACTGTACAAAAAGTTCATCATGTTTTGGTGAAGCCGCGCAGTTTTGGTCCTACCCAGATTCATGCCGAACTTCTCCCAAACTAGTTTTCTTCTCTCCTTTCCTCTTTTGTTCAACTCCAAACCCCTAAACAAAGTGTTTTGAAAGATTTTTCAAAGATTTCATCTCACTTTCATTCATTTCCACTTTCTCCTTGCTCGGTTTACCGAAAAGCGCGACATTTAACAAAATGCAAGTGTCGGAACATCATAGAAACTTTATTTTTAAAACATTTCGAAAGAGAGGGTTTCAAGGTCTAAAATCTTTTGATCAAGATTGTTTTGGTCCAAAAGGGGTATGGAGTTGAGATTTGTCTGTCTCCTTGCCGAAGAAACTGAACTTTTGCCCTGCACACATTTCTCCACCAAGTAAACCATCAGTAGTGCCCAAGTCTTAAGGGCGGTCAAAAATGGGGTGTCTACAGATAGCAAAAAATACAAAAGTGTGAAAACCACTATTGTTTCATTCAGATCTTTTGGTATAACTGGCTCCATGGCAGAAACAGACTCAAAAGAAAGGGAATGAAAGACAAACACAAAACAAGATAGTGATGCCCGAGGTAACACCCCCGAAATCAGCTGACTCTTAACAAAACAAGACTGACTTGATACAACAAGACAAACTCAATTAACTCAGTACAAAAGGACTGACTCAAAACAACACAACAAGACTAACCCAATACCCAAGTCAGAAAGGAAAATTAATAGCATTTGTACATTGCTCAAAATAGTGCATGCCATCCACCACATTTGGAGTAAAATGAGTGCCATCCGTAGGTGGTTCATCCCCCGATCAAACGATCACATTATCCCCCAAGTTCACTGATCCAGTGTCGATAGATGTTGCAGAGCCTGGTGCGACGATGACCTCATTGTCAATCAGATCTTGTATTTCGTGCCGAAGACAGTAACAACTATCAGTGCCATGACCGGTTTGTTGATGGAAGGCACAATACTTGGCCGGATCATGATAGGGAGGAAGTTTGTCTGGTAATGGCAATGGCTCCAGGGGCTTCAGATGGCCTTTTTTGATCAACACACCCATGGCTTTGGATAAGGACATATAAAGCGGGGTGAAGAACCTCTGGCCTTGAGGTGGGTACTTTGAGGTTTGTGAGGTTGTGTTGGATGTACCGGCGAAAGGGTCGGTAGGTGTTGACTTTGGATGATCTCTTCCGAGTGTAAGATTGGAGCTGAAATGGGGGTTTCTGGTACAACATCCCTTTTTCTGGCTTGCCCCTTGATTCAGAGTGCTCTCATCCTGGATGGCAAAAGTGCTATCCACAATTTGTGCAACAACTGCAATCACTTGCTGTTTGTTCGGCCCTTCAACTTTCAAAGCCTCAACAACCCACTGAAGGTGTTCATGGGGACCAATGCCTGCCCCTACCTTGTTCTTACCAATGGCCTCCACTATGCTAAGAGATTGGCCTTCTTCCAATGCAACCTGTCCCAAGATTGGGGAGCCTTTTGGCGTGAAACTTCTGGCATGCGATGTGGTCGATGAAAGAGTCAATACGCCTAAGGCCAGATCTGCCACAGTTCTCTGAAGATCTTCGATCATTCTCATCAGCTCAGAAGTAGTGGGTTCACGGGTTTGAGATAATTGGGGTTCAGATGCACCCATCATGCATAAGTCCATGCTTTCTGTGATAAACACCTCAGGCTTGGGTAGATGGGCCGGGGTGATGTATATGCTCGGGTTGTAGGCAGATGGCAATTTATGGATGAGGTTAAGGTAGGCAAGAGATGTTTGGTCATTGGGGTCTGGAGGTGGAGCTATAGTCTGGTTGTCGATGAGATTCTAGACCTCATGACGAAGGCGGTAGCAACGGTTGGTGCCATGACTGCGCTGCTGATGATACACGCAGTATTTTGAGGGGTTATACCTGGCAGGGAGTGGGTCAGGTAGAGTTTGAGGATCAAGGTGTTTGAGATGCCCTCTTTCCATCAAGACTTTTAGTGTGCTAGTTAGGCTCATATAGAGAGGGATGAAAGTTCTACCCTGAGCTCGGGTCGGGCCAACTGTTTGTAGGCTTGGATTGGCAAAAGGGTCGGCTGTGGTGACTCTATTGATCTCAATGGGTTTGGGAATAGTGCTACTACCAGCATTGGTACTCCCTACAAAAACCCTCCTTATCAGTTCACTTGTTTTGGGAATAATCCCACTATTGAATGCATTCTCGACCTGAACCCCCAGTTCATGCAAACTTTTGAAAGTGAATAGTGGAGTGACTATCAACTTTTGCAACATATCATGATCAAGGTTTCGCACCACTATCCGCACTTGATCCCTCTTAGGAGGGCAATCTGTCATCTGTGCTGCCTTTGCTCTCAACCTTGCAACAAATTCCGCAAACGGCACTGTAGGATTCTGGTGGGTAGCTTCTAGCTCTTGAGCGGTCATTTCAACTTGGGTATTGTAAGAATACTGATCAACAAAGGCCTCAGCCAATTCTTCATAGTTCTGTTTCATTGTATTCTCCAATTTGGCATCCCAAGCGGCTGCTACACCCGACAGGGTTCTCCCATACAGAGAGAGTTTCTATGGCTTAGTCAGACCCATCGGCTTCAGGACATCCAAGAAAAGCCAGATGTGTACCATAGGATCTCCAGACTCATCGAAACGGTCAATATATGACATTTTGAATCTATCTGGGAGCCGTACGGCAGACTCAGTGTACCCATCCTCAATGTCGGGAATGGAGTTAAGGCCCTGTGCCTTTTTGAATTGCTTCTCAAGGTTAGCAATTTTTAATGAGGTCGGGTCGAGCTCATTAACATCAAGGGGATAAAGCCTCTCATTAGGCTGCACCAGGGGTCTAAAAACTCAAGCTTGAGCCAACCGTTTCCGAGGATCTAGACCTTGCAAATCTTCAGCTAGCGGAAGTGGGTCAAAGTTCGGCTAGGGTCCCGAAGCCGGATGTGAGGCAGATGCTCCAGATGGGCGTTGCATTTCAACATTGGTCTCATCCTGCACGGTGATACCCTTGTTTAATGCCCCTATCATGGCCACAACTTCTTCCGAACTTTGTGCCATCACAGTCTGCTGAGTTAGAACAAAGGTGATGTGACTAGTGACTGTCGGATCAGATGAACCAAGGAGCCTTGATTAGCCTTTCTTTGCCTTGCCTCAGGAAAGGAACACTGGTTGCCCTTGAATTGAATCGCTGACCTAACAAAGTCTATCAACACCAGTCCGGTGTACTCGGGTGAAATTAGAGCCTTCTGAAGCTATGGTTCCAAGACTACCTAGCAAAAGAGAAAACAGACAGTATCTCAGCCTAATTTCACCAGAACAGATTTGAGCATAGCTGAATGACTATACTCACGGAATTCTGCCCGAAATTTTTCCTGTAAACTGATACCCTCAGGCCGATACTCAAACTTGCAATTGATACATACAACCTGTAAAGACACACTCTGACAACACATATCAAGCAAGTGAGAGCCAAAACACCCCTATGGTGGGGTAGGGTTTCCTTGTCCTATTTTGTCAGGAGATAGGGTTTCACTACGCACGCAGCGGTTTCAAACAACCTACAATCGGGTGCACTAGGTCGAATGCACTAGGTCGAATGGTCAAAAAGGGTGCCCCGGTAAATTCCAGGGTTTGTGTTCCCGTCGTGGCAGAGCTCGTAACCGGTCAGCCTTATGGCACGCTTCTTAAAGCTAGCCTCCGGCAAACCGTTCAGGAATAGCATATGGTAAACATGGAGTCCTAGGCGCACCAATGCACATGCAATGCAAAGAAACACATAAGTGTAATCAAAACAAGATATCATGAGTTCGAGTCAAGTTCTCTAAATCCCCAGCAGAGTCGCCAGAAACTGTAGACTGCCCAAACATCATGGCTCCATGCGCGAAGTGCGCGAAATCTGTTTTCATTCATTAGCTACTACAGTTCGGACTCAATGTCGCGGTTTTGAATCTAATCTCGCAAAGTGCAATGCAAGACCGATAAATCACCAAAGAGTCCAAATCCGGAAAATCATTTTAGAAAATTGATTTAATTAAAGAAGTGCCAAACATGGATTGCTTTGCCAGATACAGAGTTGCCACCTAAATGTTTTTGTTTTGGGAAATTTAGGAAGCCCTGACTCGTGCCTAAGGCCACGTGTCCGTCATCACCAAAGTTGCCTCGGCTCGGGAACTTGGGTACGAGAGGGGAAGGTCATGCAATGAGCACCCCTGCTCGCTCGATCAAAAAGATCGGCCTTTACTAAGCATGATATTTTGTTTTGAAACCATATGTGTTCTTATTCCGGTTATTAGCTAGCTTACTACGTGATGCGCACAACATACAAGTATAAACTAGATCGCCTAAGTTGGAACAAAACATCTCATGTTTGTTTGTTTGAAAATGGTTTGAAGGTGCTACTCGCAAGTAGGCTAAGATGTGGATTTGCCACCCTCAAGTGGGCTTAGAAAACATGATTCTGCCACCCTCAAGTGGGCTTAAAACTCGCATTTGATGAATTGTTCCAATTCAAGCAATCCAACCTTCATCCACAGGCATTCAGGCAGTTATATCAATCAAGCAAATAGCCTCATGGCAAGCATGCTTTCATGGCAACACTAACACACATGCAAGGATGCTAAAGCAGAAAAGCTTACCTAGTACTCCGAGCCAAAACAATAGCTAGTTAGTAATCAATGCATGATCCTAGCTATGTTAAGATGGCTAATGCAACACATGCAAAAATGCAACTAAAATAGGCTCATCTATTCTAAGATGGCATATGAAATGTAACTTGATAATGATGTATTCAAATCGGTATTGAAATACAATGCGGTTTGTATGATGCGTCGAGCTCGGTGTATGCAACACAGATGAATGGATGCAAACATACAGGCATAAGGATGCTAATCTAAACATGCCTTAAAACTAACTATCGAAAGCAGTTAAGTAAAAGAGAGAAAGACGTGGGGTTGGAAGACATTCACACAGTCACGCACACTTATTACAAAATTTGCCCTCTTGACGGAGGGTCCGAAAGAATAAACCAGCAAGCTAAGCTACACTAATTGATTAATCTAATTAGACTAATTATTACATAATCAAATTGAATAACTAGCTAATCACTAAGCTAATTATTACAACAATGAATTAAATTAGCTAACGCATTAACTAATTAATTAGAAATTAACTAACTATACAAAGCAGTTAAAAAGGCCTCGAGAAGAGGGACATATGCATGCTCGATTGACTTCACTCGGAAATCCGTTGCCATGCCTCATGTTGCCTCTATTTGCACTGTTCTGCACCTCTGAAAATTGTGCCAACTTCTGTGATGCTTTTGACCTACCTCGTGGACATACTGAGAGGTCATCGGCCAAGAGGGGTGGCCATCGGCCAGTGGATAATGGTCATCGACCAATCTTGAGGCTATCGGCCAAATATTGTTAGTCGATCGGCACACCAGATAGCCGATCGGCCATCTCTTCCTGCAAACTCTTCTTTTTGTTGTAATAGAGCACAAACAGAGGCATGGCAATGTATTTGCAAGAAAATATATATGCAACTACACCCCTTATCATGTCTAAGACTCAAAGGTGTGTAGTGCTCGGTTCTCGAGCCATCAATCACGCAGTCCGATGCATGATGGCCAAAGAGGCCGAGTTGCACAATTCAATATGAATGAAATGCACAAAAACACATAAATGCTTTAAACTCTATTATGTTGGATCAAGAGTGTTGGCGACCGAGGATTGAGGCACATTTCATCACTTCAAGTATGAAACATCCCTCGTTCCTCGTGTTTGGCTTAACACCCAAACCAAACACAATGCAATGCATGCACAAGATTCTAAGTACAATGCGACATACGCACACACAACACAATGTAACTCAAGCACGCAACAACAATGCAATGGAACAAGCATGCAACAACATGCTATATATCAAGCATGCAACAACATGCTATCTAATCAACATGCTAAACATCATGAACATGCAACAACATGCAAATAATAATGTCATGCAACAATATGCAAACAACAATGCAATGGCAAGGACCATGTAATGCAACACTTAGTGGACTTAAACCGCATATGGACAGACCTAAGAGGGTCTAAAACATTGGCAAAATGTTGAAATGAAGGCATGAAATGCAAGACAAGCATGCATGCCAAATGGCTCAAGAATTAAGGCATAAGAGGATAACTCTCAAGAGCAGTTAAAGAGTGACAAGCACGGACATCTGACAAACACTATGAGCTTTGAAATCATGCGTGGAATGGTGCCAAACCACTCCAACTACACAAGTTTGACATGCGAGGGGGCTCAAAGGTTGAAGCTAGCATAGGCACTTGCACTATAGCCATACAAAACATGAAGCATATGGCTAATACAACCCAAAATAGTCCTAGAGCATGCCAAAATGAGACTAAAACATGCATGGACCAAGGCCAAAACAAGCAAGCATGGAGGGCCAAAACATGGAGCATGCAAGGGCAATAGGGAGGGTTACACTACACCTACCAAGACCAAGCATGATATGACTTTACCAATAAAAATTAGAGTTATGGCATGCCAAATTAACACAAAAAATGGGCTAATACCAAGTCAACACATGCTAGAATAACAAGCTCATTCATTAAGCATGCAAGACTAGTAAAGAGGACTTACACTACAAGTGTAAGAAGCAAATGAGGGATGCCCTAACCAACTAAAAACAGAGTTATATGATGGCAAAATAAGACCCAAAACACACTGAAATGGTGGTCCAAAAGCCTAGGCAAGATTGCATACACATGGTCTCTTTTTAAGGCATAAAGCATGAACCCTTCAAAGCATTGAAGGTGTGAAAGATGTGAGTGCATGGAAATGAAACATGCTCTCAAATCACATAAAAAAATGATGCCAAATCGTGCAAATGGTCCAAGTAATGCATGCTAGATGCTTGGAAACTCAAAGCTAGTGAGCTAGAATGCACTATGGCTATACAAAGCATGGTATGCATGACCAAAACAACATAAATCAGACCTTAAGAATGCTAAAACATGGCCAAAAGGTCCTTGGAGTTAAGCCAAAATCACACTAGAATAATGGTCTAAAGCATGATGCATATTGGGGTAGTGTGCAAGTTTACACTATAAGTGTATAAGGCATGCAAGCAACAACCAAACCAGCCTAAAACAGAGTTATATAAGGTCCCAAAAGTCACAAAAATGAGCCTAAACAAAGCCACAAAGAAGTAAAAACACATGCTCATTTGGTTGGCCATCAACACTAGCAAGCAAGACAAGAGGAGAGGGGACCACCCTCTCCTATTTGGGACCTCAAAACCCCCTTTTCACTACTGAAATTCCTCTAGAATTCAGTGGTTTAAAGGCCAAAAAAAGTTGGTTTGAAAGGTGGTGAAAGATGGCTCAAAAAGACTCACAAGCCAAGGAGCAAAAGGGAGAGACAACCCCCTAGCCAAACAAGGCTTAAACCATCATTTAGAACCTCAAAAATAAGAGTTTTTTTATCATCCAAAACCAGCCCCAAAATAGTCCAAAACAATGGAAAAGGGATGGTGAAGCAAGTGTGAAAGGCAAGCTTAAAGGGTGAAAGTTTTACCTCTTGGAGGGAAGCATACTTTGAGGCACAAAATGAAGTCAAAACCTCCTTAATGAGCTCCAAGAAGACCTTCTAGCAACCTCAGCCCAATGATCAACAACTCTTGTTAAGGGTTGATAGGTTGAAGATGGATGTATACAGGCTTCTAGCACAAAACTCTTAGAGAGAGGAATCTAGAGAGTGGATTGAGAGAGAGAGGCTCCTAAAGATTTTTGCCAAAATTGTTCTAATCTATCCTCTAATGTTCTAACCCTTGAAAATGAGGTACAAGGCTTCATTATATAGCAAAATATCACCTTTGGTCGAAATATCTGAGCTAGGACAGGTGGCACCAGCTGGAAACAGCTGGAGGAGAAATATCTGCCAATTCTGGGCTTTCTGGACATTTGTGGCCGATCGGCCAACATTTGTGGCCGATAAGGTTCACTTTTGGCCGACCTATAGCTGCTGAGGTCCAATTGTGGCCAATGGACCTCCAAAGAGGCTGATGGAAAAAATCAATCCTAGTCCTTGACTTGAAGCAAGCTTAATTCCTTCATCTGGACTCCTTTTCAGCCCATTCTTGAGCCTAAACTGTAGCCCCGGACGTCTTCTTTCCAAATTTGGAAGCCTCACCTCAAAATTCCATGTGTGATCAGAGATATCCCTCTTTTAGTGAAGGTTGCTTAGTTTTAGTCCAACCCTAATGATGCCCAACTTCAACCAATCATATCTCCCCCATCCGGACTCGGCTTGAGGAGATTCTTGGGTGTAAAATGAAGCCCCGGAAGTAAGCTTTCCAATGGTGGAGGCCTCATAGCTTAAATCCAAATATACAAAAGGATATGCCCGATTTAGCGAGGGCCGCTCGACTCTCTCTTAACGGTTCATGTCCATCTTCTTCCTTAGCTAGGTTTCTTCCCTCTTCTCCTCTTTTCTTCAACTCCAGACCCCCGAACAAGGTGTTTTGAAGGATTTTTCAAAGATTTCATCTCTCTGTCATTCATTTCCACTTTGTCCTTGCTCGGTTTACCGAAAAGCGCAACATTTGACAAAATGCGAGCCTCAAAACATCGTAGAAACTTCTTTTCAAGAATATTTTGAAAGAGAGGGTTTTAAAGTCTAAAAACCATTCAAAATAGCTTTGGTCCAAAATGGGGTGTGAGGTTAGGATTTGACTCTCCTCATGCCGAAGAAATCGAACCTTTGCCCTGCATATCTTTCATCACCAAGTAAACCATCAATAGCGCCCAAGTCTTCAGGGCAGTAAAAAATGGGGTGTCTACAGTTATCCGGTAGCTTCTCCCTGGTCTTCTCAATGCTGATCTTTCGGTCATCAAAAAAGCCTTGTTCATAGGCCCGCGTTCTTATCGCCTCTTTTGCGAACATGCTTGCCGTATCTCGATCGGCTATGGCATGATCAAGCAAGCGCTGGTTTACTGTGTCCATCACAACCAGGTTTGTCTGACTCACCCATTGCGTCTCGGCTACCTTGGCCTTTCTCAGCTCGCTCTCCGCCTTTTTTGCGCGGCATTCCAAGTCCCGAATGCGACTATCTTTCTGTTCGATCTCTCTTTGCGTGGCGCGAAGGCACATGCCAATCTCATAGGAGCTATATAGTCCTTTGATAGCTCCATGGACGCCCTCTCGAAAAATTTCAAAATCAGCCCAACCGCCCATTGACAACTATACTTCGGGTGGAAATATTTGCTGAATAAACTCTATTGCCACGTTTGGATCATGGACAATTGAATCTGCTTTGATCAATGATTTGTTCCCAACAAACACTGAAAAGCTTAGCGGGCATGGCGGCCTAGTTGGCACTCCCAGTCCTAGAGTTCCCTCGCTGCTGTGCCCCTCTCCTGGGTGATTTGTCTACGTTGCCCCCTCTTGGGAACCTGCTTTGATGACGGGGAACCGACGTCTCTCTCTTTCCTCTGACACCATTTTTCCTGTGCGGGAAGATTCTCTACCAGTTTCGCAGTTCATTTCTGCTTCCAGATTAGCTAATGTTCTTCCCTTGCCTCTGTTGTTAAAGAACACCCTGCTTGACATGCGTAATCATTGATGTCACACCAGTGTTCCTTTTTTCAGTCACACTCTTATCAGCGTCTATTTAAAGAATCCACAGGCCCCACACGTGCCTAACTACCCCATATATTAATTGCGGGTAGAATTACGAAGCGCACGTTGCCTCCGCCTACCTATGTATTCGGCGGTTACACTATGTGATCAGCTAGGGCAAGGGTAGGTTTAGTAACCTATTATTACTTTTGCCGAATTCATACAAATGCCCCACCTGACTGCAAGCTTCTTTCAGACTGTATTCGGTGGTTGGACTATGTGATTAGCTGGGACAAGGGCAGGTTTATTAACCTATTCGGCCTTTTATTAGTTTTGCTGAATTCATACAAATGCCCCACCTGACCCCAAGCTTCTTTCAGACTGTATTCGGCAGTTACACTATGTGATCAGTTGGGGCAACGGTAGATTTATTAATCTATTAGGCTTTTCAACTGGGGAAAAGAATGATTTACAAGTCATGTTCTTAATTGATATGAAAAATTTTAGTTTTTTAACACCTAATCATTAACATTCATTAACAAAACATACATTTTCATTAATAAAACTGCGAGAGTACATCCACCTTATACATGAAAATGGCCTACGTCCAAAAAAACACCAATTAGAAGTCCAAACTGTTCATAGGGAATCGGCAGATCAAGAGTCATCTTGGCGGCTGCCAAATCTTTGAGCCATCTGTGCTTGAAGCCTCGATTCTTGAACTTCAAGGCTTCATCAGCGTACAACTCCTTGGCTTTCAATTGGCCGGCATGAAAGGCTTTGGCCATGTCTGCCTCAGCAAGCTCCCTCGCCTTCTTCACGACTTCAAAATCGGCCTTCAATTGTGAGATTTCTTCTTGAACTGACTTTAGAGAGCCATCTATAAAGTTAGCTCCCTCTTCGGTGGCCCTGCAGAACAGATCAGCATGTTGACCTTTCTCTTAAGCAACAATTGCCTTTTCCTGCTCTTCTTCGGCTTTTGCAGTCGCCGTAGACAAATCAATGATCGCAGCAATGGCCTTGCCCTTCTCTTCTTCTAGCTGGCATTCAATGACACCGACTTGTTCTATGACGTCATAATGACGACAGCTGATCTCTGCGATCCTTCCCGCCGTCTAGAAATGCAGTGAAGTCAACATAAGTTTGAGTAGGAACAATTATTTAAACTATTGGAAAATTTTAGGTGTTTTAATAACTTACCAAAATGGCCGACTATGCCGCCAAGGCAATTGAAATGACATCTGGTTTGGCATGAAAAGTTGCTCGGTCAGTCAGCAGAGAGAGCACTGAAGCCATGCTTAGGGCCACGGCGGGGTCTTTGTTGGCCAACCCACAGGTAAGCACCAGTGCATTCTTCATCCAAGGTTGGATGATGAATGCCTCAGCTAAATTATCTTCGACGGGCGATATATCCACCATTGGCTATTTCTCAATTGGCACCTTCACTAAATCAATCAGGATCTTAGTAGGTCACTTCTGCCCTGTCAGATCGACTCCTAGGACTTGTACCTGATTCTATTCTGGAACAAACTCGGCCACAATTAATTCGCATGCCATTTCGTCTTGCCGCACCTCACGAGTTGGTGTTATTTGGCTAGCCACAGACCCACCAACTTGCCTCCTGGCCGCCATCTTCTCTGCATTTCACCTCCTGGTAACTTGAGTAAGTGATTCTCCACTCATCTCTTCGGCTTTGGATTCGGCCCCAAGAAGATTTTCTAAGCCGATGAAGATATTGTCCTCTAGAGCAAATAAGTCTACTAGGCCAGAAGTGAAAGTGAGATTGGTGCACAGTCTAGATCGATATGCTCAAACGCCAATTCAATTTCTCTATTCAACTCCTTGTCCTCTACACGTCCCTCGGATTGTGCGTCATCACTGACCTCTTTACCAATCTCTTCGTCAGCGTTGGAACCCTGGACACCAATATCCCTTAGGCTTTTGTAGCTAGGCAAGATAAGGGCAGTAAGCTGCCATTCGTGTGTCGGTACAGGGATATTATCTGCGGTCGAGAAGGTGGAGTATGTAAGATCGTACTTTAGGAAGATATGGACCACTCGCCCTTGACCTTGAAGATTTGCTCGGCCTTTGTATTTGAGAATTGCCTTCACTGGTTCAAGGAGGGCTTCATCAACTGATGTTAATGCCCGTTTTAAATCGTTGCTTGCAAGACAGAGTTGAGTTCAGTATCTAATAGTTAGGCCGAATGAATTGTTTATCCAAAACATAACATTTATAGTCGGCCACCTGGCTCGCCCTTCCACCTTGGCATTAGGTGTTGGCGATGTTCTCCCTCGCCAAATTCCCAATTACCTCGGATGGTGACCATAACGTCATCCACACTTTTGCCAGAGCTGGCGAGCATAGTCCCCGAGTGGTGATCAATATCTTCAGCTCTCAGGAAATAACGGCCTTGCCGACCGGTTGATTTCGCCATGATGTAGCAATGCTGAATAGCTGGGATCCCTAGGTTAAGACCTAATCAGGTAGTTCAATTCTACTACACCCATGATTATTCGGTAAAAGTTCACGTTAGGTTGGGAGGGAATTAGCCCCCAATAACGTAGGATAGCCCTAAGGAAAGGGTAAGAGGGGAATCGGACTCCACCCTCAGCGATTGCCAAAGTGGGAAATTAATCATGTTTATGTCAGCCCTTCCCATATCCACCACATTGTCATGACAAGGGATAGGCGGATGTCGTCTGGAATCGAAAAATGACGATGGAAGGCTACAACTCGATCCTCTGAGAGGAGAGCTTTCAAATGCCTTGCAATTCGAGACGGAATGAAAACAAAGTGTATAAAATAAAACAAAGCAAAAACATGTAAGGAACTGGAATGAAGAATAGAGCGAGAAGAGAGAGGGGGACTTACAAGTTGAGGACGAAGATGAACACTGGGAAACAGGGTTATAGAGGTCTTGAAGAAGATTGGAATGGAGCATGCTCAAAGAATGGCCTTTCATTTGAAGAGTACACGGATGTACATATTCGAAATCGCATTAAATGAATGTCAAAACATGAAGGGATGTGAAGCTGTAATTTTCTTTGACAAATCAGTACGAAAAGGAGTGCAACCGCCATATCTCTGACTTTTGAAGATTGTCTGATCTGCTAGTTGAGAAACCAAACACACTGAGTAAATATATAATTCAGATGTTTGGGGGACAATTGTGGGGGCCGAGTAAAAGAGACTGCTCAGGAGCTGCTCCAAGAGGATGTCCGAGAGCCGAGAAGACTGGCAAGGATAACTCGGTATGACCAGACCTATCTGAACAAGACCAAGGCCGAGTAGAATCTATTCGAGGGCTGAGTATTCCATAATTCTTCCGGCACGCATGGGGGTTCCAGATGTGATGGCGAAATGAGATGATGGGCAAGCGGGCCCCTAGAGTGCAGTATAAAAAGGAGGAGCTTCAGCCAAACTGAGGTATGTGAAAATAAACGAGATAACTTGAAACAGAAGTAATTTTGAGAGAATACTGACTGGTCCGTTAGAGTGCTAATTCCAGCACCCCCGATCGGAGTGTTCATTCGTTTCAGGTAGCAACCAGCGGATCAAGAGCGTCTACCTGGACCAAAGAGTATTTCCAAACCACTTTACCACAGGTGCCACGTGTCACTCTGCAATTGGCTTTTACAAATTATACAGCCAACACATAGTTCTCGCGTATTATGTTTTTTCATATTGTCTTCAGTCATCATTTTAATTTTAATATTTAATTTACAACTCTCAAATAGCTTGTATGGCATTAAGTATCTCATGTTATTATTAATTTATGCCTACTTGTATGAATTAAAGAATAAAGATTTTGGGCAAATCCAGAGATACAAAATTGCGAAATTTAGGGATGTCTTCAAGCATATGCAGTTGTATTTTTCGCACATATCACGTATGCATAATGATAATATGTATTGATTTCTTTTGAAAAACATTGGATCATAAGATACTTATCGCGAATTGACAATATTGAATATAGGTACCAATACGATATGTTTTTTTATTTTATAATTTTTAATATGATATTTTATAGGTTAAATTAAACCATTGGTCTCTCTAATTTGAGTGAAATTTTACTTTGATCCTTATAGTTTCAATTTGAACAATTTTAACTCTTATACTTTTAATTTTGTAACAATATGATCCTCCATAATACATTGCTAACATTTTGAACAAAAAAAATCACATACAAAACTAAAGAGATCGACATACAATTCAAAGCAAACTATAGAGAGACCACATTGCAACAAAATTAAAAAGTATGGACCAAATTGTTTAAATTGAAATTATGAGGATTAAAGTGACACTTCACTTAAACCATAGGGACTAATGATATATTTTACCCTATTATATATGAAATAAAAAAAATAATGAGAATTCTTTATGGAGGTGGATTGCTGCATTTGGGTCCGTGGGGGGCCTACCACGGGTCCTGTTCGATAATCCAAATTTTTTTTTTGTTAGGCACTTCGTGTATATAATTTCAAAAAAAATATATTGATCCAACAATTATAACCTATTCAATTTATTATTTATTTTTTTAATGACAAAAGTAATAAATTTAATAAGTTAGGATTATCAAATCGATTTAATTTTTTTATGGATAATACATACAAAGTAGTAGATTGACATGGATTAGTGTAGTAAATAGAGATATGAATCTCTTTAATTTGACTAATCAAATGGTTGTTCATATAGTCGAGTAGAGAAGAAGGATTTATGTAACCGACCCCATTTTATGGGATTTAATTTGATTTAATTTAGGTTATAATACATACATTGTAATTTTTAAAGTGAATAATTTGAATCATCAAAATAAACTTACTATCCCACGATTTCAAACAACGGATTTTAAGGGGTATTTTGGGAAGATGGTTGAAAGTTGGTTTTTTTATTTATTTTTATTTTTTTCATTGTTTCATGTAAGAAGTGATGTAACCTAAAATGAATTAAAAGCTGACTTTTAACTTTTTTGTCTTGTTGCCAAAACATCCCTAATTCAAATTCTAAACTGAAAACAATCCACTAAAAATTATATCTTGAGAATGATGAAGTTATCTTATTAAAAGCCAATCAATGCTCTAATAGCTGTGCAAAAGATCTTTTAGCGATTTAGTGTTTTTGTGAATTTTTTAAAGTAAACATTTAAAATACATGTTACAGTAATATGATAAAATTTTAAAAAATTAAGACAGGTTACCTTAAGTGGAGGAGTGTGTTTAAGGTATTCTGTGATAAACAAATACCCATTAGACTAAAAGGAAAGTTCTATAGAACGGTAATTAGACCAACGATATTGAATGGGACAGAATGTTGGGCAACAAAAAAACAACATGTAGATAAAATGAGTGTTATAAAGATGAGGATGCCAAAGTGGATGCGTGGCAAGATCAGAAAAGATAGAGTTAGGAATGAATACATTCATGAATGGATAGGAGCAGAGATGAACTCAGGATTTTGAGATAGAAGGCAAACATATATATGCTAAACCCTATACTTTATGGATTTTCACCATTGCCCGACCTCCCCTTTCAGCTGGAAGGCTGCTAATGCCACCCGCAATTCATTTTCTCAAATGTCTAAGATCTCAAAGGACTTGACCAATTGTTCCAACCACTCATGAACTTTCATAGGATCTGGCTCGTCGTTATATGCGGCAGGATTGGAACGAAAGAACTCCTTTTTCAAAAAGGAGGTTCTTGTTTCTCCCTCAATGGATCTAGCCGCTTGCTTGGCTCTCATTATCTACATAGACTTCCATAAAGCCCCTATACCATTTCCCTAGCCAAGGCCCCCATAGCTTCTTGGGCCATTGGAATGGGTATATTGTTTTGACCCACCCCTTCTTCTTGCAGAGGGATCTCGGGTTGGGCTGGAATATTCCTGCTTCCCCGACGAGGTCTACTGCGAGCTCTAGCACATCCAGACATCTATAAGAAGTATGGACAGTATTAAATTCAAGACCAACTTGCCGCACCTAAGTGCTCCATTCTTATTCCTCACACTTATACACCAAGTAAACACACAAACTTTCACATGGAATAATCCAAACAATCACACATACAATCACATAAAAGCACACGTGAGTTGTCATCCTAAGATATTAGCTAATTCCATTGCAATCAAGGACCTCCATGTGGAAAGAACAGTGATCAAGTGCCTTTCCAAAAAGATTTCGATGAATGTAACGGACAAAAGCCATATCATAGGATTCTAACCCCACACCCACATAGTCACATGAAAACACATAACACACAAGGCATCCTAAGCATTCTGTCCTAGCCTAGGGACCCTATTGTGACACACGTCACTTTCCACGAGCCCGAAGTATTCTAACCTATTGCTTTAATACCATTTGTAACGCACTGAAATTTTCCTACAAGAATATGCCAAAACAAATACAATAATGTACCCAAAAGTCATCCTTCTCATTGAACTAAGAGATAAGAGATTATAATTCACCATATACATTCCCACAATGTTCAGAATTTGTATTCCAGTTCAATGAACTAGGTGGCCTTACAAAATATAAGCCTCTAGGGCGTACAATTACAACAAAATAAATTAATAGTCTTGTTACAAAAACTCCCATTCAAAATAACAAAATACAAGTGGATCAACTTTTCCAAAAAAAGAAAAGAAAAAAGAGCTATTGCTTGGCCAATCTTTTAGGGAGGTGGTACTTCATCAATTTCTGAAAAATAAGACAAGGTTGAGCTATATGCAAAATAGGAACACATTTAACCAAGTATTTAATCCTTTGAATAAGATTATGGTATTTTTGCAACCAAACATTACAAGGAGATTTATCTTTACATGTAATCCTTAATAAACATATAGATCCATAACAACCAAACAATAACAATGACTATTCATGTCATCAAGCACAACAATCAAACATTCACAACCATAGAATGCAAGCCATGAGTCTACCTATAAGAGTCCAATATAAAACACCATTTACTTTTGTTTTAAAACCACCATTTACTTTGTTTTAAAACCACCCTCACATTTGCCGGCTATTATATGGTAGGAAGTCGTCACTCCAAAGAAAATCTTTCGTTTTTCCACTTTTGCCAGCTATCATACGACAGAACTGTGTGGACACCCAAAAATATTTTTCCCACATTCGTCCAGCGATAAGCCTAGACAGGGCATTTGGGCACCTTTTTAAACTCCGCGTGCGGGTACCAACACAACACCACATTTGGAAAACTGACTCTTACCTGGATACAATTAACAATTCATTCACATTTTATTCCATTAACAATCATCCAACATTACCCAAAAATTGAATACAACACAAGATTTAAGGAAAAACAACATCCAAGCCACAATTCTTTTATTATATCAACATCCACATCCTTCATCTATTTATTATTCATAATATTTCATGAATCAAGGAAATTCCCCTTTCAATGTGGTGTTTTCAACTCAAATGGAGAATCTAGGGTTCTCCTCTATTATAGATATGGTTCGTGACAAGATTTATATACATGTTTTAAAAAGAGGGAGTAAAGGAATCTCAAGCAAGAGTCAAGTAAACTGGTTTATTTATGTAAAACATAATATTAAGCCAACAATGCTCTCCAATTACCTCATAAATCACATCCATACAATGAAATCCCTTCAAAACAAAGAAATACTAAGGTAAAAGTATCCCTACCTCAAGTCGTGAAGAAGAAAACCTAAAAAACTCAAGGTCGACGAAGCCACGAACTTCTCGGATCAATAGAAATCCCTTGACAAGATCTTCAAGCTATCTCAAAGGATCAACGTGAGAAGACACATCTTAGAGAGTAGATCTAAGGATTGAAGTGGAAAAAGTGAGTTTTTGAGAGAAAGAGAGAGACTCTCGGTTTTGAGAGGAAAAAGAGAAGAAACTTATGAGAAAGGTGTGGTTTGGGTCTATTTATAGTAGTAGAGAATAGCCCTAAGGCCAATGAAAAAAATAAGCCCAAAAGTAGGGCCCCTTCGAACCCCAAAATTTTAAAAAAAAACACGTAAATGTCGACCCTTCAGGCAGAAAAGACAATTTGACAGCATGCAAGGTGTCGTCCCTTGGACAGGAAGGGTTGACATTAAATTTCAACAACTAACGCACAGATTCTGCAATATAGAAAGGCCGACCCTTCCCAGACTGATGTCGACCCCTGAGACCAACAACAAAAAAAAGGTGTCAACACCACCAAGGCTGGTGTCGACCCTAAATTCCAGTAACGCCTTCAGAATCACCACAACACGCAAGGGTCAACCCTTACGAAGGCTGGTGTCGACCTTAGAATAGAATTTCTAAATTTCCAAGGAACTTTTGACAAGAACAAACATGAATGAGCAACCCAACGAGTTTAAATCGGATTGTACTCCTTCAAAACTAATATAAAACAACTCCAGAGACTCCCAAAACAAAAATAAAGATATTAAATACACCTTCCAATAGATGAAAACACCCAAGTGTTATAACCTCCCCACCATAGGAAATTTTGCCCTCGAAATAATATCCATCCTCACCATGATAACAAGGTTTGGCAACAATATCATATTTATTCAATCCTCAACAAACTCATAACCAAGCAAAATATATATATATATATATATCAATTTGACTCCAAGACAAGGAAATAATATAAGGTTTTGGCTCATGCCGAATTCATCAAGTACAAAGAAGGAACAATAAAACAAATACATCACAATTTAGAAAATAAGTCAGGTTACTTCTCGCGAATCTCCGCTTCACGTTCCCATGTAGCTTCCTCTACACTATGATGGCACCATAACACTTTAACTAAGAGAATTGTTTTACCCCTCAAAACTTGTTCTCTAGTATCTTAGATTTGCAATGATTTTTCTTCATAAGACACTGTAGCACGTCCGCGAGGGACCTCGGCTACAGTTCGGACTCCCTTTTGTGTGTCGGTTCTAAATCTGAACCAAAGAGTCCAAATCCGGCAAATCGTTTGAGAAAACAGATTTTTTTGAAAAGTAGTGCCAAACATGGACTGCTTTGCCAGATTACAGAGTCGCCACCTAAATATTTTTTTAAAATGGGAAATCTAGGAAACCCTGACTCGGTCAAGAAACGCGTGTCCGTCATCACCAAAGTGGTCTTGGCTCGGGAGCTTGGGTACGATCGGGGAAGGTCAGCTATGAGCACCCCCTTTCGCCCGGTCCGAAGACCGGCCTCTACTAAGCGTGATATCCGTTTTTGAAAACTTTATGCGTTCTTATTCCGGTTATTAACCTAGAATTACTATGTGATGCGCACAACACAAAAGTATAGACTAGATCGCCTAACTTGGAAATAAACATTGCATATCCGTCTTGTTTGGAAAACAGTTTGAAATTGCTACTCGCGAGTAGGCTAAAACACGGATTTCAATGAGTATTCCCAACTCAAGTAACCCAACCTCCACCCACAGGCATTCAAGCAGTTTATTACATAAGCACTTAGCCTCATGGTAAGCATGCTATCATGGCAACATTCACACACATGCGATATGCTAAAGCATAAAAAACTTACATCGTACTCCGTGCCAAAAACAATAACCCGGTTAGCAAACATGCATGACCTAGTTCATGTTAAGTGGCTAATGCAACGCAGGCATAAATGTAATCTAGAGCAGGCTCGGCTAACCCTAAACATGGCATGTGAAGTGCGCGAGTAGCACGTATTCAATTTCGAATTGAAAATTGCGATGCAGTTTGTATGATGTACCGAGCCCGGTGCATGTAAACAAATGCATGAATGCACACATGCATTGCATAAGGTATGCTAATTTAAATGTGCCCTAATCTACCAACATAAGCGGGTAAATAAAAGGGAGAAAGAAATGGGGATTGGAAGACATACACCCACTCACACACGCTTATTACAATTTTGCCCTCACTCGGAGGGACCAAATAATAATACAGAACCGAATAACTAATTAACTACACAAGCTAATTAATTATTACAAATCAACTAAATTAATTAAATAAAATAATGAATCTAATTAAACAGAAAAATGCCTCGGGATGCGCGAATGATGCATGCTAGATCCGACTTGGCCGAAATGCCCACACCGCACCACTGCTGTCTCTGTTCTTACTGCCCTGCCTCTCCAAAAATTACCAAAGTCCCAGGAGGCCTTCCCTGTGTGCTGCTGAGTGCCACCGGCTGGAAGACATTCCCACCGGCTGCTTGTGGTGACCACCGGCTGCAATGGAAGTTATCGGCACAAAAAATGTGCTTGTCGACACTAAAGAGTGCCTTGGCACTAAATTCTATAGAGAGCAGTTTTGACAAAGAGGCGGCAGTGCATGATATGGAATCTTGGGACAAATGTTTGCACCAACCATACTCCTTATCATATTTGTGACTCAAAGGAGTATAGCCTTTGGTTCTCGGACCACCAATCGCGCATTTCGATGCGTGATGGCCCAAGAGCCAAGTTGTGCACTTTCAATGGGATGAAATGCAATGCATACAATCAAATCAAGGGGCATCTACCTCCATCATGACTTGGTCAAGAGGTAGAGCATGCATGCTAATTACAACCTAAGCATGCAATCTAAACATGTAACATGAACATGCAAACATATAATTCATGCTAGGCACACAACCTAAGCAAATAATCATGCAAGGCATGGAACCATTATGCTAATGACCATATGCAAGATATAATCTAAACATGCGAGTATGCAAGGCATGCAACATGTTAGGCAACTTAAACAATGAAGATTGCATGCCAAATGCAACATGATCGAAGCATACAACACATGCGAAGGGCCAAGCATGCAACCAACACAAGATAACATGCTACAACACGAAAATGATGGTCTTAGACTAGTTTGGACAGCCCCTAAACAAGCCCAAAACAGTGGCTAAATGTCATGGAAATGAAGGCCAAAATACATACAAACATGCATGCGCACATGGTCCAACACTTAGGCATATTAAAGCAACTTTTTAAGCACACTTAAAAGGCACAAACATGGATATATATCCAACATGTCAAACACTGAAAACATGCTAGAAAAGGTCCCAAATCAAACAAACCAAGCAAGTATGGCATACTACACACTCACACACCTAGGGCTAGCAAGCCAAAATGCAAGGTGACTATATAAGGAATGCCATGGATGACCTAAACAACCAAAAACAGATCTTATATGTGGCAAAACAAGAACATTTTCAGTTTATGACCACCCACAAAAACAAAAGCAAGATAGGCTAACAAAGCATGCAAACTTACGGTAAATAGAAGAGATTACAAAGCAAGTGCATGATAGAGTTACCAAACATGGTTGAGCCCTTCTTCAATGTTGAAGAAGGGCTCAAAATGAGCCTACTTACAGTTTATTACATGCTCAAAAACAGATTATACACCAGCCAAATATACTATGCAAGAATCATGGCATACAAGGGGGTAAAGAGATAGGTGCTATATGCAATCACCAAACGGCAAGGGGTCCTCAATCAAACATGAAGAGGACCCCAAAATAAGACTATTTGAAGTTTGGGTCGGAGCCCAAAAGTTCTTGCAAGCAAGGCTTAGATATGAAGCAAGAAAAGGCTAGTTTGAGGGAAATAGACACTTACCCTTGAAGACCAATGAACCAGCAGGTTTTGATCCAAGTTTAGGTGCTCCTAAGCTCTGCAAATGACCTCCAAGTCTCTGGAAATGGAAGTGGTGGTGTTGTGCTATGGGTTGGTGAAGGAATGGTCCAAGAACAAGGTCGTTTGGAGGTGGATTGAGAGAGATATGGAGAGAGGGGGGTGGGATCTATATGTATATATCAGATATACACATATATCTGCTGGTTTTTTGTTTCAAACCTCTAACCCTAAGCAATGGAGAGGAAGAGCCCTTATATAGAGCAAGCAAAACAAGACTTAGAGGCTAAGTTTCAAAGGGTCAAAGGGTGCAAGGCTTGCAAGGGAAGCTTGGACAGCTGGTAAGGCTTCTTGAGGAAGCCAAGACAAAGGGGTCAAGGCTTCCTCAAGAAGCCATGAGCAAAGGGTGCAAAATAAGGGCCAAAAGGTGCAAAATGGTGCAAAATAGGCACATGGATGCACGTGGGTCTGGTTCTGTGCATCCCAGCTGGCACAGCTGGTGTGCACTATGCTTGGGGGGTTCAAAGAGTTCAGGTCGGCCAGAAGGTGTGATCATCGGCCAAAATAAAGTGCCGGTCGGCACTCTTTTCTGCCGGTCGGCTAAATAGAGTGCCGATGGATGATTCCTTGGTCAAAACATGGCCGGTGGGTATGCAAATCAAAGCCCCGGAAGTTAGCTTTCCAATGGCGCAAACCTTGCATCAAAATTCCTCCTGTGCAAAAAGTTATGCCCTTTTCCGTGAAGTCGCGCAGACTCGATCCAACCGGGATGATCCCCTGCTTCAACCCAACATATCTCCTCCACCTGGACTTGGCTTTGGGAGATTCTTGAGTACAAAGTGAAGCCCCGGAAGTCTTCTTTCCAACGATGGTGGCCTCATAGCTTAACTCCAAGTATGCAATTGAATAAGCCCGATTTAGCGAGGGCTGCTCGATTCTCTCCTACCCGGATTCATGGCGAACTTCTTCTCCAACCTATTTTCTCCCCTCCTCTCCTCTTTTCTTCAACTCCAAACCCTTAAACAAAGTGTTTGGGAAGATTTGCCTCTCTTCTTGCCGAAGAAACTGAACCTGTGCCCTGCACATCTCTCAACACCGAGCAAACCATCAGTAATGCCCAAGTCTTGAGGGCGGTCAAAAATGGGGTGTCTACAGACACATCTTCATCTATCTCAATCTCCGTCCAATCTAACACATAAGAGTGATCGGGTTCATACTTGCGAAGCATGGACACATGAAACACATTGTGGACACCGGAGAGTTGTGGCGGCAATGCAAGGCGATATGCAAGTTCTCCAATTCGCTCAATGATATCAAAGGGGCCGATGAATCTAGGTGATAGCTTTCCACTCTGGCCAAATCTCATCAATCCTTTTCTAGGAGATATCTTCACAAAGACACGGTCACCAACTTCAAAGGATAAGGGTCATTTTCTTCTATCTGCATAGCTTTTTTGCTGGCTTTGAGCGATAACTAACCTTTTCGAAATGAGGGCTATTTTCTTGGTAGTTTCACAAACTAGATCTGAGCCTAGCAAGGGTGAATCTCCCACTTTAGTCCAAAATACCAGTGATCTACACGGACACCCATACAATGCATCGAATGGTGCCATCTCGATGCTTACTTGGTAGCTATTGTTATAAGCAAATTCAACGAAGGGTAGGTATTTCTCCCAAGACCCTTTAAAATCTAGTACACATGCCCTCAACATGTCTTCCAAAATCTGAATAGTACGTTCAAATTGCCCGTCAGTCTGGGGGTGGTAAGCAGTGCTAAAATTCAGTTGAGTACCCAAGGCACTTTGAAGGCTCTGCCATAGCCTGGCTGTAAAACAAGGGTCTCTATCAGACACTATATTCACTAGTACCCCCATGGAGGCGAGCAATCTCGCGGATGTAAAGTTCAGCTAGAAACTCTATGGAATCTCCCATTCTCATGGTGAGAAAGTGAGCGGACTTCGTAAGTCTATCCACAATCGCCCATATTGCATCATTGCTTCTTTGAGTCCTAGGAAGGCTAGAAACAAAGTCAATGTTGACGTGTTCCCACTTCTATTCAGCAACCAGAAGAGGTTGTAGCAATCCCGTCGGTCTTTGGTGTTTAGCCTTAACTTGCTAACATGTCAAACACTTGGACACAAATGAGGCTACATTCTCTTTCATACTGTAGACGCGCCCGTGGGCTTCCATCTAACAGTTCGGACTTGATTTTGTGTCGGTTCTAAATCTGAACCAAAGAGTCCAACTCTGGCAAATCGTTTGAGAAAACAGATTTTTGAAAAGTAGTGCCAAACATGGACTGTTTTGCCAGATTACAGAGTCGCCACCTAAATATTTTAAAATGGGGAATTTAGGAAACCCTGACTCGGTGCCGAAGGCCATATGAGCACCCCCTTTCGCCCGGTCCGAAGACCGGCCTCTACTAACCGTGATATCCGTTTTTGAAAACTTTATGCGTTCTTATTCCAATTATTAGCCTAGCATTACTATGTTATGCGCGTAGCAAACAAGTATAGACTAGATTGCCTAATTTGGAAGTAAACATTGCATATCCGTTTTGTCTCGAAAATCGTGTTAGATTTTGCTACTCGTAAGTAGGCTAAAATACGGATTTCAATGAGTTGTTCCAACTCAAGCAATCCAACCTCCACCCACAAGCATTCAAACAGTTTATCTCACATAAGCACTTAGCCGCATGGTAAGCATACTGTCATGGCAACATTCATACGCATGTGGTATGCTAAAGCGTAAATACTTACATCGTACTCCGCGCCAAAAACAATAACCCGGTTAGCAAACATGCATGACCTAGTTCATGTTAAGTGGCTAATGCAACACAGGCATAGATGCAATCTAGAGTAGGCTCGGCTAACCCTAAACATGGCACGTGAAATACGCGAGTAGTACGTATTCAATTTGGAATTGAAAATTACAATGCAGTTTGTATGACGTACCGAGCCCGGTGCATGTAAACAAATGCATGAATGCACGCATGCGTTGCACAAGGTGTGCTAAAATAAGTATGCCCTAATCTACCATCGAAAGCAGGTGAATAAAAGGGATAGAAAGAAATGGGGGATTGGAAGACATACACCCACTCACACACACTTATTACAATTTTGCCCTCACTCGGAGGGACCGAAAGAATAATACAAATTAATTAACTACGCAAGCCAATTAATTATTACAAATTAACTAAATTAATTAAATAAAATAATTAATCTAATTAAACAGTAAATCACCTCGGGATGAGGGCCCAATGCAGCACGCACTCGGGACTGGCTTGGAATCGCACTGCCATGCACGGATTGCCTCTGTTTCCTCTGCTCTCCTCCTCAGAAAATTGCCAAAGTCCCAGGAGTGCTTCTCAGGGCACTGGGGAGTACCACCGGTCAGTAGAGCACCACCGTTTGAAGAAGGAGGCCACCGCACTAGATGAAGTTATCGGTGGTAATTGATCACGGTCGGCACTAAATAGTGCCGGCCGGCACTTAACACCTGCAGAACCTGCAACCCACAGCAGCAGAGGACAACAATATGCATGGCAATGTGATTCAAGGTATTTATGCACTAAACACATCCCTTATCATGTTATTGACTCAAAAGGGCATATGCCTCGATTCCCGGACCACCAATCCCGCATTTCCATGCATGATGGCCCTAAGAACCGAGAATGCAACTTTGATTTCAAATGCATGCAATGCAAACAAGCAACCAAGGGTGCTCAACCTCCATCATACTTCACTTCAAGAGGCCAAACATGCACAATGCAAATGCAACCCTAGACATGTCAACTAGGCATGCAACATGGACTATGCAATATACTTATGCAAGCATACAAGACAAGCATGCAAACCAATGAAAGGATGGTCTTATACATGACTTAGGCAACTCAAATAGGCCTAAAATCAGTGGCCAAAACCAAGGAAATGGGGGGCTAAAACGCACACACCCATGCATGCAATCATGGTCCAACACTTAGGCACAAACATGGCAACTCTCAAGCACACTTAAAGAGACCAAACATAGACAATGAGCATGCATTGTAAAGCTCTGAAATACATGCAAAACATGGTGCCAAACCAAGTCGAAGATAGACCAAACAAAGCGTGCAAATGGTCTAAAGCTTAAAGCTAGTCAAAGAGGCTTTGAACTAAACTTATGCAAGGCGATTATGGCATGCACTAAACAACTAAAAACAAGTTTTTAGTATGTCAAAACAAAGCCAAAAGGCTACTTAGATGGCATCTAAGAGGTTTGAAATCAAAGGCATGCAAAATGGCCAAAACATGAGGGCATTCAAGACATGCTTTCAAAGCATTAAAGAGGCGACTAAGGTGAGCATGCAAGCATACCAAAGGGCCTGAAATAGCATGCTAGGTGGTTCCAAACCATCAAAAATGAAGCAAGCATGGCATGCTACACATTCATGCTCTTGAGGCCAACAAGTCAAATGTAAAGAGGCTACAATATACATGCTAAGATTGACCAAAATGACTATGGACAGAGCTAAAACATGTCAAAATAAGCATACAAGCTTCATGGATCTAGGCCTAAAACATGCTAGAAAGAAGGCATACAAACCTAGAGCAAGTTAAGGCAATACAAGGCATTACAAAGCATCTATGCGAAGCATGCAAGGAGTGCTAAAACCAACTTAAAACAGAGTTTAATCATGGCATAATAGGCATGAAAAACAGCCAAAACATGTTCAACACACAACCAAACATGGTGCTCCTTTGGAGGCCAAATCTTGCCCTTTTCAAGGACATCAAGGAGAGGGGATGGCCCTCTCCTTTTGGAGACTTTAAGGCACCATCTCTACCACTGGAATCCCTCAAGATTTCAGTGGTGGAGAGGCCCAAGCACCAAAGTCTCGGAGCTCTCACAAAATGGCCTAAAATGGGGCCTTTTCAAGGCCTAAAGGGGGTCAAACTTCCCCAAAGTGCAAAACACTCTTGATAAACAATAAAGAGGGTTAAAAATCAGAACTTTTATGTGTTACTCACTAAGCACAAAAACGATTCTAAACTAGGCAAAAATGGAATGCAAGAATGGGGAAAAAAAGGACTAGTTGGCTCACCCTTGTAGACTTCTTCACCAAGCTTGATGTTGTTACTTCCTTGAGCTCCAAACCAGTCAAAAATCTCAAGAACAAGCTCCGATCTTTGAGAACACCAAGAAAAGGTGAAAGACTAGGTGTTTAGGTGCAATAATGTGAACTAAAACACCTAGAACACAAAGGAAAAGAGAGAGATAGGATGTGTATCTATCCTAACCCTAAAAACCAGAGCTTGGTCTGTCTAAGAATGTCTCAAAATTTTGTAACCCTTGGCCAAGAAGAGGAGTGGTCCTCCTTATAGGCAACAAAGCTTGCAAAGCTTACAAGCTAAGCTAACTAAGGGGGTCATCCCTCCATACACGTGTATGGAGGGGAACCAAAACTATACAACTGTCTAAAAATATCTCAAAAAGCAACTGCACAGTGGTCGGCCAGCAAAGAGTGTCATTTTGACAAAACTTAGTGCCGGTCGGCACAAAAGAGTGCCGGTCGGCACAATAAAGTGCCGATGGCAATACCAGACAGCCGGTGGCCTCTAGCCACAACCGGTGGTATGTGGGGGTGCCTCACAAAGCATTCCCTGCCCCTCTAAGGCAAAACACAAGTGTTTGGTGCCAAACCAAACACAAAACAGTCAAGTTCGGAGGTCCTGAGGCAAGGCGCATAGCCGAGAATTCCGGGAACTCCAAATGAACACAAACATGGGTAATCACCGAGTGTTCAAGCGGTAACGTCCAAGTCTTGAGGACGGTCAAAAATGGGGTGTCTACACATACCCCTCTACCAAAATTGATGGCTTAGGTTATGGTACATTTTAGTGCCTTTGGGATGCACAGCTAGGTGGGAATGATGGAAGTCCCTAAAAACTTCATTTCTCATAGATTCAGGTACAAACAATCGGTCGAGGTAACGAACACTAGAATCTGCATAATGAATACTTAAACCCCTCTCTTCCTTCCCTTGAAGAATTCTCCCTTTAATTGTATCCACTTCTCGATCACCCCAGTTGTGCTTCAACTACACTTACAACAAGGTTAGGTTGGGTGATGGTGGTGAAGAGGGTAGCCTTTTATGAAGATTCACCAAGCTCATTCCCTCATTGCTAGACTAGCCATTGTACTTACCGATTTTCTACTCAAAGCATCCGCTACTACGTTGGCTTTACCGAGGTGGTAATGTATTTCAAAATCATAGTCCTTTAAAAACTCCATCCATCTCCGTTGGCATAGATTCAAGTCTTTCTGGGAGAATAGGTATTTGAGGCTTTTATGGTCGGAGAAGACTTCAAACTTTTCACCATATAGATAGTGTCTCCACAACTCCAAGGAAAAAACAATGGCGGCTAGTTCTAAGTCGTGTGTCGAGCAGTTCCTTTCATGCATCTTCAGTTGACGCGAGCCATATGCTACCACTTTACCCTCCTGCATTAGAACACATCCCAACCCCTCTCTAGAAGCATCACAATATACTGTATAACTTAAGCCTCATTCTGGAATGATAAGAATTGGAGCGGTGGTTAATCTAAACTTTAGTTCTCATAAAGCATTCTCGCAAGCTTCTCTCCAAACAAACCTTACTCCCTTACGAGTCAATCTAGTTAATAGTGATGCTATGGAAGAGAAATTCTTTACAAATCGACAGTAGTAATCGGCTAAGCCTAGAAAGCTACAAACTTCTAAGACGTTCTTAGGCTGCTCCCAATTCTGCGCAGCTTCTATTTTTGAAGAATCCACCATAATTCCATCTCCCGAAACTACATGACCCAAGAACTTCACTTTGGAAAGCCAAAATTCACATTTCTTATATTTCGCGTACAAATGATGCTCCCTAAGAAGTTGCAGCATAGTACGAAGATGCCCTTTATGCTACTCTTCGGAAGGTGAATAGATAAGAATATCATCTACAAAGACGACCACAAATTTATCAAGAAACTCCCGAAAGACCCCATTCATGAAATCCATGAATGTGGCTGGAGCGTTAGTCAACCCAAAAGGCATAACCAAGAACTCGTAATGACCACATCGGGTATGAAAATAAGTTTTAGGAATGTCCTTCTCTCTAACTCGAATTTGGTGATAACCCAACCTTAAATCTGTCTTGGAGAAACAACGAGAGCCTTTAAGTTGATCGAAGATATCATCTATCCTGGGCAAGGGGTATTTATTCTTGACTATGACTTGATTCAATTTACGATAGTCTATGCACAATCTTAAGGATACGTCCTTCTTCTTTGCAAACAATGCTGAGGCTCCCCAAGGTGAGGTGCTAGGGCATATAAAGCCCTTACTAAGTAACTCTTGCAATTGTTCCTTCAGAACCACCACTTCAACTGGGGCAAATCTATATGGCGACAAGGAGATAGGTGTCATACCCGGAAGCAAGTCTATGGTGAACTCTACTTCCCTATGAGGAGGTAATTCTGTAAGATCATCAGGAAAGACATCGAGGTATTCACGTACTACCTTTGGAAATTTGCCCCAGACTACACCACTTCCATTATCCAAAAAGGCAGTTAAAAGGGAATCAAACTGGCCCCGACCACGTGGATAGTATGAGAAGGGTAAGGATCTACCGTAGTTGTCTCTCAAAAACATGAAACGATCACCGCTTGCAGTGCACACCGTAACTCTCTCTTGATAACAATCTATGGTCGCCCAATAAGTAAATAACCAATCTATACCAAGGATAACGTCAAAACCCAACATTTCCAACATGACAAAATTAAATAGAAGTTGTCGACCCGCCACCTCAATTACACACCCCTAACATCCCTGTGCTAGAATGACCTTACCCCCAACTGGTGACTCCACTGTAAGTGAAGATTGTAGTTGCCTACTCTCTAACCCCAACAATGATACAAAACATGTAGCAATAAATGAATGTGATGCTCCAGTGTCAATCAACTTATTAGCCCAAGTATTGAAAATGAGGAATGTACCTTTCACAATTGATGGCCTCGACGTTTGCTCAGAAGCGGTGATAGCATACACTCTTCCTTGTGACCTCTGCTCCCCTATATCACCTCTTTGAACATAAGCTTGTTGTGCGAATTGAGCAGATGTGGCTCCCTAAACTGTCTTGGATGCTTGTCCTGACTGAGCTGGCTGATAAGATTGCCTCTGTCCCTGACCCATCTATAAACCTCTTGACTGTCTAGACCCTGCCACATTCAGAGTCCCTACTTTCTGCAGGCAGAACTTGTTCAAATGTCCCGGCTAACCACATTGATAACAAGATTGGGGCTAGCTCCTATTATGAGGTTGACCCTGTGGAAGCATAGGTTGGGACCATGCTCTACTTTTCTATCGGCATTGTACAGCCTTGTGACCCATTTGGCCACATCTATAACAAGCACCAGTAACTCAGGTCATGCTTCTCGAACTTCCACTCATCAAGGTACTAGAGGATTTGGCTTGTTGTGGAGGCGATTGAAAGGATGATGATGAACCCCTCGACCTCTTTGAAGAACCCGTGTCACCCCTAGCATCAGAATATCCTGCTCTCTTCAATCTTTGCCTTGCCTCTTTGGCCTCTACAGTAACCTCTACATGGGTTGTTGCTTCAACTAAATGGTCATAATCATGTATCATATTGCCAACCACCTTTATCAGGATCTTCGGTCTCAATCTTTTCTCAAATTCAAGGCACATTAGTTCTTCTGTTGCCACTAATTCAGGTGCAAAACACGAGTGGCTACTGAATTTGGCTTTAAACTCTGCCACTGGTGTATCTAGTTGCAACAACTGCTCAAACTGCTTCCCCAATCGCTCCCTAGCCATGGGAGGGAGGAATTTATCTTGGAAAGCATGCACAAATGCTTCCCAAGTATGCTCAACCTTGTGCTTTATGGATTTCCACCATTGCCCGACCTCCCCTTTCAACTGGCAGGCAACTAATGTCACCTGCAATTCATTTTCTCGAATGTCTAAGATCTCAAAGGACTTACCAGTTGTTTTGACCCACTCCTTCTTCTTGCAGAGGGATCTCGGGTTGGGCTGGAATATTCCTGCCTCCCCGATGGGGTCTACCGCGAGCTCTAGCACGTCCAGACATCTATAAGAAATAGAGACAATATTAAATTCAAGACCAACTTGCCGCACCTAAGTGCTCCATTCTTAATCCTCACACTTATACACCAAGTAAACACATAAACTTTCACAACGAATAATCCAAACAATCATATAAAAACACAAATGAGTTGTCAACCTAAGATATTAGCTAATTCCATGGCAATCAAGGACATCAAAATGGAAAGAACAGTGATCAAGTGCCTTTCCAAAAGGATTTTGATGAATGTAATGGACAAAAGCCATATCATAGGATTCTAACCCCACACCCACATAGTCACATGAAAACACATAACACACAAGGCATCCTAAGCATTCTGTCCTAGCCTAGGGACCCTATTGTGACACACGTCACTTCCCACAAGCCCGAAGTATTCTAACCTATTGCTCTAATACCATGTGTAACACCCTAAAATTTTCCCACAAGAATATGCCAAAACAAATACAATAATGTACCCAAAGTCATCATTCTCATTGAACTAAGAGATAAGAGATTACAATTCACCATATACATTCCCACAATGTTCAGAATTCGTATTCCAGTTCAATGAACTAGGTGGCCTTACAAACTATAAGCCTCTAGGGCATACAATTACAACAAAATAAATTAATAGTCTTGTTACAAAAATTCCCATTCAAAACAACAAAATACATATGGATCAACTTTTCCAAAAAAAAAAAAAAAAGAGCTATTGCTTGACCAATCCTTTAGGGAGATGGTACTTCATCAATTTCTAAAAAATAATATAGGGTTGAGCTATATGCCCAATAGGAACACATTTAACCAAGTATTTAATCCTTTGAACACATTTAATCTTTACGATCAAATATTACAAGGAAATTTATCTTTACATGTAATCCTTAATAAACATATAGATCCATAACAACCTAACAAGAACAATGACTATTCATGTCATCAAGCTTAACAAACAAACATTCACAACCATAGAACACAAGCCATGAGTCCACCTATAAGAGTCTAATTTAAAACACCCTTTACTTTTGTTTTAAAACCACTCCCATATTTGCCGGCTATTATACGACAGGGAATGGGCACCCCAAAGAAAATCTTTCGTTTTTCCACTTTTGCTCGCTATCATATGGCAGGACTGTGTGGACACCCAAAAATATGTTTCCCACATTCGTCCAGCGATATGCCTAGACAGGGCATTTGGGCACCTTTTCAAACTCCCCGCGCGGGTACCAACACAACACCACATTTGAAAAACTGACTCTTACCCCATCTCATGCACAATTAACAATTCATTCACATTTTATTCCATCTACAACCATCCAATATTACCCAAGAATTGAATACAACACAAGATTTAAGAGAAAATAACATCCAAGCCACAATTCTTTTACTATATCAACATCCACATCCTTCATCTATTTATTATTCACAATATTTCATGAATCAAGGAAATTCCCCTTTCAATGTGGTGTTTTCAACTCAAATGAAGAATCTAGGGTTTTGCCAAATTTGGGGGGTTTTCACCTCTATTATAGATATGGTTTGTAACAAGATTTAATACATGTTTTGAAAAGAGGGAGTAAAGGAATCTCAAGCAAGAGTAAAGTAAAATGGTTTATTTATGTAAAACATAATATTAACCCAACAATACTCTCCAATTAACTCATAAATCACAGCTATACCATGAAATCCCTTCAAAACAAAGAAATACCAAGGTAAAAGTATCCCTACCTCAAGTCGGGAAGAAGAAAACCTGAAAAACTCAAGGTCGACGAAGCCATGAACTTCTCGAATCAATAGAAAGCCCTTGACAAGATCTTCAAGTTATCTCAAAGGATCAAGGTGAGAAGACACCTCTAAGAGAGTAGATCTAAGGATTGAAGTGGAAAAAGTGAGTTTTTGAGAGAAAGAGAGAGACTCTCAGTTTTGAGAGGAAAAAGAGAAGAAAATTATGAGAGTGGTGTGGTTTGGGTCTGTTTATAGTAGTAAAGAATAGCCCTAAGGCCAATGAAAAAAAATAAGCCCAAAACCCCCAAAAGTAGGGCCCATTCGAACCCCAAAATTCTGAAAAAAAACATGTAGGTATCGACCCTTCATGCAGAGGTGTCGACCCTTCAGGCAGAAAAGACAATCTGGCAGCAAGCAAGGTGTCGACCCTTGGACAGGAAATGTCGACACTAAATTTCAGCATATACAAGGTTCGACCCTTCTCAGACTGGTGTCGACCCTTGAGACCAACAACAAAAGACAGGTGTCGACACCACCAAGGCTGGTGTCGACCCTAAATTCTAGTAACACCTCCGGAAACACTACAACATGCAAGGGTCGACCCTTGGAAAGGCTGGTGTCGACCCTAGAATTGAATTTTTAAGTTTCCAAGGAACTTTTGACAAGAACATACGCGAACGAACAACCCAATGAGTTTAAATTGGATTGTACTCCTTCAAAACCAATATAAAAACAACTCCAAAGACTCCCAAAATGAAAATAAAGATGTTAAATACACCTTCCAATAGAAGAAAACACCCAAGTGTTATAGATTTGTTTATAGTATACTGTATGGAAAGTGTTGTTGGGTTGTGTGGATTTTTGTTTTAATGATTTAAATTATTTATTTTATTAAATTTTATGGATAAATCATCCACGAATGTTTATTTTCTTGAAAAAAATATGGTTAAATTATATAGTTTGATTATGGACTTAATTTGATTTTTTTTCATAAATAATTCACATATAAAATTTAATAAAATAAATTATTCAAATAGTCAAAATAAGTGTCGTAATGTGCTTCATGGGATCAAACAACATTCTCCAATGCACATGATGGATTGGTGAAGCTGCATCTCCCTTACTTCAATATCACTATTTTCTTCTTTAATAAGAAATAAGAAAATATTTAAAATAATTTTGGTATTTATTTTGACAATGATTTTAATATTATGAAAGAATTATTAGAAAATTAAATTTTAAATATCTTGTATCTATAAATATCAATATATGTCCATCATACTTCATATATAACATGTAAATAGCAAATCTTTTTTTTTTTCTTTTTAAACTCAAAAAAAGGTTGTTCTAAGGTATCATCACGACATCCGTGGATCTAAATTCTGAGATAACTTAACTCATTACTGTGGAAAGGCAATGCCTTCACCATTGGGCCACCACCCTCGGTGATATGTAAATAATAGATCTATATGCATGTGTAGGGTAGAGTCCCGAGGAGTGTCAAAATGAGAAGACCTTTTAAAAAAATCAACAACAATGTTCGCAACAAAGGTCAAATCGAAACATAGCAATTGCACATAGACAGATTGTGTGATTGGGATTAAATTTGTGTAGTGTGAATTTATGTGCAAAATAAATTTAAATTACAAGATAATAATTTTCGATAATTTATGAGTAGTTAAAGTCTGAATTTATAATATTACACATCAAAGAATGACATTAAATATAAAAATATCTAAATAAAAAAATAAACTGCTCCAATACAATACAATACAATACAATACAATACCATACCGTCGATTCTTTCTTAAGTTCAGTACACGGTTCTCTAGCTTCAAAGTATTTTTCCTCAGCTTTCGTGGTAATCAACCAAACAACTGAGAAAGGAGGAAGAAATAGAAAATGTTAAACCCACCAAAAAAAAAATGCAAACAAAGCAAATGAAGAAACTATACATGCTTGTAGTACCAATATAAAAAACACATAATGCATTTTATAGAGAAAGGATCAAATAGAACTAGATGAAAAAACATAGATGAAGAAGCATTATCCAAGCCAATACGAAAATAATAATTAAATATATGAAGACTAGCATGAGTGACTTGTTGTGCAAAAGAAGAAAAAATGGAGATAAAAGAAAATCACCAAAGGTCAAAACCCTAACGCCGATGAAGAACAGACATAGTCGGTGGCAACGAGAAGGCTATGTGTGAGGGAGAGAGAGAGAGAAGGGTTGGTTTGAGTCTGAAAATGAGAGTGTACAAATAGACCTGTAGACATCCCATTTTTGACCGACCTTAAGACTCAGACGTGATCGATTGAGCGCTCGATGATAGTGCATGTTGTGTTAGTTCCAAGTTTCCGGAATTTTGGCTGAGGGCCTTGCCTCCGGGCCTCTGAACTCTTTGTGCTTTGGCTCGGTTTGTGGACCGAACCTTGTTTCTCTTCCCTAGAGGGAGGGAGTGGTCTGTAGACCACCTTTTTGTGGTCGTAGATCACTTTTTGCGTTTGGAGACTAGTTTTCGATTTTCGGAGCCTTCGGTCGCACACCTTGTCTCGGGCCGCTTAACGTTCTCTGTTTGGTGTGGTTTTTGAACCACACCTTGTTGCCTTTACCTAGAGGGACACCGTGGTCTGGGAGACCACTTTTGTGGTCGCACACCACTTTTGATGCCCATAGACTAGTTTTCGAGGCTTCCAGCCGTGCGCCTTGCCTCCAGAACTTTTGTCTTGCATCCTTTTTGGTTTGTTTTTGGCACAAACCTTGTTTTCCTTGTTTGGAAGGTGGTACAAGGGTGGGAGACCAGTTCTTCCCCTTGGAGACCATTTTTCCTCCCGGCAGCCAGGTTTCTGGTCGGCCAACTGGTTTCTTGGTCTTTGGGCCACCTTTTCTGGTCGGCCACCCCACCACTAGCTTGTTTTCACTATGCTGACCATCTCTGACCATGGCCGACCACTTCAAGTAGCTGGCCGACCACTTCAAGTGGTTGGCTACTTTTCATCACCATTTTGGAGATATTTTCTTCCAGTTGGCACAGTTGGAAGGCACTGAATTCATCCTCCATACACGTGTATGGAGGGATGGCCTTGGACCCTTAGCTTCCTCAACAAGCTTAAGGCTTGGTTCTCTATATAAGAGAACCTCCTCCTCCCTCCTCTAGGTTCAGAAAATTGGGGCCGGAGCTATACATACACACATTTGTATCTATCTCTCTCTTCTTTTTCTTTTTTTTTTGTGCTCAAAAGTGTAGTTTTATCATACTTTAACACAAAAACACACACGCAAACACCATCCTTTTGTTGTTGAGGTGCTTAGAAGCTGGTTTTGGTGTTGTTGGTTTGGTTTGAGCTTGGAAAACCTACTGGAGTTGTGGTTTTGAAGATGTTCACCAAGGGTGAGCTTCTAACCCTTAAATCCCTTGATTTTTCTTAAGCTTTTGGACCTATTTTCATGCTTATTTAGGAATGAATTTCTACTACAAAAGTTCTATTTTTCAGTTCTTGTGATGTTTGTTTAAGGTCACTTTTGTGTTGGGGGTAGTCTACCCCCTCTTAGGCCTTGTTTGGCCTTGTTCTTGTGCCTTCTTTTGAGCTATTGGGACCACCTTGTTTTGGCCTTCTCACCACTGAAAGTTAGAGGAATTTCAGTGGTGGAAATGATGTTTTAAGGTCCCAAATAGGAGAGGGTCATCCCCTCTCCTTGTATTTTGAATACTTGCTTCATATGCCTCATGTTTGAGCTTGTTTATTAAGATTTTTTTGGCTTATTCTTAGCATGTATTTGGGGTTATTTTGAGATGGCATGCCACTATTTTTGGTTTTCTTGATCACCTCATGCATGCTTAATACACTTGTAGTGTAAATTTCATAAACTAGTCTTGTATGCTTCATGAAGTAGCATGTCTTTCTATCTTATGTTGACTCCATTTCAGTAGGTTTTTGGTGTTTTTTTAACATGCCTTAGATCTATTTTGGGTTGGCTTGGTTGGCCCTTGCATGCCTTATACACTTGTAGTGTAAATCTCACAAACTAGTCTTGTATGCTTCATGAAGTAGCATGTCTTTCTAGCTTATGTTGACTCCATTTCAGTTTGTTTTTGGTGTTTTTTTAACATTCCATAACTCTTTTAAGGTTGGGTTTGATGGGCCTATGCATGCTCTATGCACTTGTAGTGCATTTCCATGAAGTAGCCTAATGTGTATCATGCTTTAACATGTCATTCTAGCATGCTTTTGGCTTAACTTCAAGAAGCTTTTGTCTATGTTTTAGCATTCTTAAGCTCTGATTTGTGTTGTTTTGGTCATGCATGCCATGCTTTGTATAGCTATAGTGCATTCTAGCTTGTTAGCTTTGTGTATCAAGTCTACTAGCATGCATTGCTTGGCCTATTTGAATGATTTGGCATCATTTGTTACATGATTTCAGTTCATGTTTCATATTCATGCACTCACATCTTTCACTTATTCAATGCGTTGGAGGGTTGGTCCTTTATGCCTTAAACATGAGTCATTGTGTATGCCTTCATGCCTAAGCTTGCGAGCTATCATTTCAATGTGTATTTGGGGTTATGGGTTATTTTGTCATGATATAACTCTGATTTTTTTTTTTGGCAAAGCCATCGCATGCTTGGTCTCGGTAGGTGTAATGTAATCCACCTTATTTGCCTTGCATATTCCATGCCTTATGCCCTTCATGCTAGTTTATTTTGGCTTCCTTTCATGCATGTTTTAGACTCATTTTGACATGTTCTAGGACTGTTTTGGGTTGCCCTTGCCATATGCTTCATGTTTTGCATAGCTATAGTGTAAATGCCTATGCTAGCTTCAAGCTTTGGGTACCATAGCATGCTTCATTTGTGTTGTATACATGATTTGGCATCATTTACCATGACATTTCAGAGCATGTAGCATTGCCATGTTCCCACTTCTTTCACTCTTTGATTGCCTTTGAGTGTTATGCTTTGTTGCCTTGTTTGCGGCCTAGCATGTATGTCATCTTGCCTAGGCCTTTGAGCCCTCATCTCAGCATGTTTTGGTCTTTGTTTAGACCTATTTGAACTCTATCCATGATTGATTCAATCATTTGTGTTATGTATTGCATGCTCCTTGTGTAGTCCCTTTAATGGCTTTGTGCCATAGGCCCTTTTGCATGCTTTACTTGTATTGTTTGAATGATTTGGCATCATTTCACACTTGATTTCAGAGCCTTTAGTGTTGTCACACTTCCATGTTTATCACTTCTTCATCATGCTTAAGAGTTGTGTTCTTAGGCCTAGTTGATAGGCCATTGTATTGTGCACGCTTGTATATGCTTTCATGCCTTAGTTTCATCATAATGGCCACTGATTTGGGCATGGCTGAGGTCTATCCATTTTGGTTTAAGTCCATCGAGCATATTATGTGAATGTTGTTACATTACACCATGTTGTTGCATGCTTATGTTACCTCGCATTGTGTATGCCATGTTACATCGCATCGAGCATGTTTGTTTACATGTTCTTAGCATTGAGTATGCCATCCTCTTCATAACATTGTGCATGCCATGTTGTTTGCATTGTATATGCCATGTTGTTCTTAGCATTGTGCATTGTGCATGCCATTAGCCTTGTTAGGTTGGTCATGTTGCATTGCATGTTTGCATGCTTAAGTTGCATTGTTTTTGTTGCATTTTGTTTGGAATAGGTGTTAGTCCAAACACGGGAAACGAGGGATGTTTCATACTTAAAGTGATGAAACGTTCCTCAATTCTTGGTCGCCAACGCTCTTGATCAATCATGATAGAGTTCTAGGCCTTATGTGTTTATTTGTGCATTCATTTTACATTGAATTGTGCAATTTGGCTTCTCGGCCATCATGTATCGAGATGCGTGATTGGTGGCTCGAGGGTCGAGAACTACACTCCCTTGAGCTTATGAAATGATAGGGAGGGTGGTTATGCATACATATCTTGCAAATACATTGTCATGCCCTTTCTTGCCTTCTGTTGCAGCAAACTAGAGTCTGGCAGCAACAACTGGTCGGCCATCCAGAAAAACTAGCTGGCCGACCACTTTTTCTGGTTTTCAACAAAGAAAAGTGGTCGACAGGTGGCCTCCCACAGCAACAACTAGTCGGCCACCCTCCCACAGGTTCCCATGGTGAAGTTGAAGCTTTCTGGAGCTTGGTGCAAAGTTCTGAGAACAATTGCAAGCAGAGGCAAGTTGGGGCATCGCAACGGATTTCCGAACGAGGCGACCGGGCATGCATGCACTCTTCTCCCTCTGAGGACCTTGCTTTATTGTTTTACTTAGCTAATTTTCTTAGCTAGTTTATGCTTTGGTTCTGTACCTAAAGTAGTTAATGCGTTTAACTATTTAATTTGTGTTGTAACAGCTTAATTAATTAGCTTGTTAGTTAATTAGTTTTGTTATGTAATAATTAGTTTAATTAGCTTAGATTAGCTAGTTAGCTTCTTATTCAGACCCTCCGTCGAGAGGGCCAAATGTTGTAATAAACGTGCGTGTGTGTGATGCATGTCTTCGAACCCCCATTTCTTTCTCCTTTTTACTTAACCGCTTACAATGGTTAGTTCTAGGGCATATTTTGTTTAGCATAGCTTATGCTTGCATGCATGCATCCATTCATCTGTATTGCATGCACCGGGCTTGGCGTATCACACTAATTGCATTGTATTTCAATTTCAAGTTGAATACATGTATCAAGTTGCATTTCATATGCCATTCTAGAATAGCCAAGCCTATTTTAGCTGCATTTTTGCATGTGTTGCATTAGTCATATTAACATGAACTAGGATGATGCATGATTTCTAACTAGTTCTCTATTTTGGCTCGGAGTACACTGTGAGTGTTTACGCTTTAGCATACTACATGAGATGTGTATGTTGCCATGTTTAGCATGCTTGCCGTGAGTCTAACTGCTTATTTGATATAACTGTCTGAATGCCTGTGGATGAAGGTTGGATTGCTTGAATTGGAACAATTCATTGAAATCCTCAATTTAGCCTACTTGCGAGTAGCAAACTTCAAACCGTTTTCAAACAAACGAACATGCAATGTTTTGTTCAAACTTAGGCAATCTAGTCTATACTTGTATGCTGCGTGCATCACATAGTAATTCTAGGTTAATAACCGGAATAAGAACACATGTGTTTTCAAAAACAAAATATCAATCGAGCGAGCGGGGGTGCTCATTGCATGACCTTCCCCTCTCGTACCCAAGTTCCCAAGCCAAGGCAACTTTGGTGATGACGGACACGTGGCCTTAGGCACGAGTCAGGGTTTCCTAAATTTCTCCCAAAATAAAATATTTAGTTGGCGACTCTGTATCTGGCAAAGAAGTCCATGTTTGGCACTTCTTTATTAAAATCAGTTTTGCAAAACGATTTGCCGGATTTGGACTCTTTGGTGATTTATCAATCTTACATTGCACATTGTGAGATCAGATTAAGAACCATGACATTGAGTCTAAACTGTAGTAGCTAGAGAACAGAATGGATTTCGCGCCCTCGCAACGCGAAGCTCAGGGAGTTCTCGGGGCACGTCCACAAGACCGAAAAATAATACTAAAAAATATAAATAAAGAGGAGCGAAAATAGAAAGGAAAATTTATTCATAAATGGATTATTAATTCATTTAATTTTAAGATTTTTTTTTTGAATTAATTAGTTTTTTTATTTTGAAAAATTATATTTATTTAATTTGGTACAATTTGAATTTAAGTGAACTAGTATGTGGCACGTGCTATGCACAGAATAAAATAATATCTTACTTGTAAAATAATATGATAGTTTTTCTCATTTTGTCGCCATAAATTAAGTTTTACTCATTTTGTCCTCATAAATTAAAATTATGAAAAAGTAAGAATTTAACAAAAAAAAATAATTTAATAACTTTTTTGATTTTACAAAGTTCATAAAATCCATTACTTTTTGGGATATTTACCAATAAATCCCATCCCACAAACAATTACCCCATTTGGTCTCAACGTTGTGTCTATTGTTCTGTTTGGTCCTATCAATGGGAGAATATATTCCCATTTGATCCTATTTTTCTTGTTTGGTAATATTTACTGGTCATTTATACCATTTGTTTTCTCATGGCTCGTTTTTGGTGGGTTTGGTTGTACATATGGAAGTACAATATGTTTCCTCCATTATGTTAGGGTTTTTGTGGCTGATGTGACGGTGTGCTATGGTGATTAGTGTGTTTGCGGATAAACGGTGATTCAAAATTCCGCCAATAGTAGTTCTGGTTTTCTAGAGGTATTGTTTGTTTCGGTTGTTTTCGTGTGCGTCATGTATGTATTTTAATTGCATGTTGTGCCATACAATGTTTGTATTATATTCATTGTTCCCCATTCGTATGGGGTTCGGCACATTCGTCTTCAATATGTTAATGGTTTTCGGCCGTATAAATTGTTTTCGTGATGACACATTGGTGTCGTTCATTATTGTTTTGGTTGTTCTAGTTTGTGTTCCTGTGTAACTTTATACGATTTTTCCGCTCAATATGTTTGCAACACAGTGGCACGTATTTTGTGTATGTGATACACATGGATGGGTTTCGCGAAGGAAACAAGTGTGGAAGGGGTGTTAACACATATTTGTATGTTACAGTGTGTTGCGTTGCACTTATGGTAATCTAAAACTATTTGTTACATTGTTTGCATATTGTAGGGATGGACGCTCATGTTATGTTGATGTGTTGTTACCGTGATACTGTAGACACCCCATTTTTGACCGTCCTAAAGACTTGGACGTCATCATTTGAGTGCTCGATGATTGCGCATGTTCGCGCTCGTTTGGAGTCCCCAAGGTTTTTGGCTGCGCGCCTTGCCTCTAAGTCTATGAACTCTCTTGGTTTTGTGCTTTTTTTAAGCTAACCCTTGGTCCCCCCCCTCTTTCCTAGGGAGAGAAACAGTGGTGTAGGCCACTTTTCTCCACTGTCGACCAGTTTTCTCCCTTGTCAGCCACTTTAGGTGGTCGGTTGACTAGGGTTGGTGGTCGGTCGACCACCTCAAGTGGTCTGCAGCATGCCACAACCTTTCCCTCCCTTGGGAGACCCCCTTTTTGTACTGTCAACTAGCTTTTGTCCATGTTGACCACCTTTGGTGATTAGTCAACCAGGTGGGATGGTCGGTCGACCCCTTTAACTGGTCGGCAGCTTTTCTGCACTTTCTGCAGATATTTTTTGTGCCAGCTGTTAGGCACAGAATGCATCCTCCCTACACGTGTAGGGAGGGATTCAAGCAAGCTTTTGCTTGCATATTCTATGTAAGGGGAGCTCTCTCCCCCTTCCAAAAGGTTCAAAATTTTGAGAAGCAAAATATATCTACTTCCTCTCTAGATTTCTCTCTCTCTATATTGTTGTGCCTTATAGTGCTTAGAATTGCATTTTCTTCACACATTTGCACACAACCTCTTAGCCAAACACTCCTACTTTGTTGCTGAGGTGCTTGAGGGTCTTGTGAGAGCTTCAAAAGGCTGGTTTTTGACTCAAGAAGTTGTTGTTGTGGCTGTGCTTCAAAGGTAATCCCTTTATCCCCTTTTGAGCCTTGTTTTAGTTGCATATTTAGCCACCTTTGGATTCTATTTTAGGCTTAGCTTTCAACTACAAAAACTCTTGTTTTAAAGTTGTTTAAGGCTTAGTTTGAGTTAGGGGTGGTTTACCCCCTTTGGTGGCTTGTTTTGCTTGGCTTTGTGACATCTCTTAAGGCCTTTGGGACCATCTCTTTTTGGCCTTCTTACCACTGAAATTCAGAGGAATTTCAGTGGTGGAAAAGTGGTTTTGAGGTCCCAAATAAGTGGGGGTGGTCCCCCCTCCTCTTCTCTTGTTTGCATGTGTTGATGGCCCATCAAAAGAGCATGTGTTTCTACTTCTTAGTGGCTTTGTTTAGGATCATTTTTTTGACTTTTCAGACCTGCCATAACTCTTTTTTTGGCTTTCTTGGTCACCTCTCGCATGCTTCTTGTACTTGTAGTGTAATCTTACTTGTAGCCTTGCAAAGTAGCATGTCTTTGTGCCTTGAATTTGCTTAGTTCAAGCATGTTTTTAGCCATTATTTTCCATGCCATAACTCTGTTTTTGGCTGTCATGGTTGCCTCTTGCATGCTCCTTGCACTTGTAGTGCAATTTGGTTCACTAGCCTAGTGTATTTGGTGTTTTAGCCTATTGATCTAACATGTGTATGCTCTACTCCAGCACATTTTTGGCTATGTTTTAGCATGCTTTAGGTCTGATTTGAGTGGTTTCGGCCATGCATGCTTGGCTTTGCATAGCTATAGTGTATTTGGCTTTGCTATCCTTGCACTTTGGGACCTCTAGCATGTCATATTTGAGATTTTTGCATGGCATAGCATCATTTGGCACGTTATTTCAGACTATATGCCTCTGCCATATTCCTGTATTTATCACTCTTTCAATGCTTTTGGAGAATTGTGCCTTATGCCTTGATCATGAGCTAATTTGTCTGCATGTTTGTTTAAGCTTTTGAGCTACCATCTCAGCATGTTTTTGGTCTTATTTTGCCATGTTACAACTCTGATTTTGGTCAATGGAGTCACCTCTTGCTTGGTTTTGGTACTTGTAGTGTAATCCTGCTCATTGACCTTATATGCTTAGTGTTTTGGCTTACCATGCTAGCTTGTTTTGGCTATACCACATCATGTTTCTAGCATTGTTTTGACCTACCTTAGGACTATTTTGAGTCATCTTGGTCCTTTGGGGCTTGCTTGATATGGCTATGGTGCAAGTGCCTTAGCTAGTCTTGAGTTTTGAGCACCATAGCATGCTATACTTGTGATGGTTGCATGTCTTGGCATCATTTAACATATTATTTTAGAGCATATACATGTGTCATGTTCTCAGTTCTTTCACTCCTTGAGAGCTTTTGAGAGTTGTGCATTTGTGCCTTATTTGTGAGCTACCAAAGGAGCATGATTTTCTACTCTTTTGAGCCTCGGTTTGAGCATGTTTTTGCTACTGATTTGCCATGTTGTAGCTCTATTTTGTGCTGGTTTGATCATTTAAGCTTGATATTGCATGCCTTTTTATGTTATACTCTTTGCTAGCTTTAATGTTCTTGGCTCTTAGCATGCATTGCATGAGTTGTTAGAATGTTTTAGCATCATTTGTCATGCTATTTTAGTGCTGGAGTATATGCCATTGCATCCCACTAATTCACTCTTTCAAAACTAGAGGACTCTCACTTTTGGACTTAACCGATTAAAGGATTAATTGGTAATCTAAAATGTGTAAACAAAATTGAATCAAGTAAAACATGGCCAAGATAACATGTTGCGTTGCATTGCATGTGTTTGGATCGGACGTTAATCCAAACACGAGAAACGAGGGACGTTTCATACTTGAAGTGATGAAACGTGCCTCATTTCTTGGTCGCCGACGCCCTTGATTGTGCATGATAGGGTGGAGGCCTTTCGAGTCTTATGTGTACATTCATTGAGTTTTGCACAAACTTGATCCTTTGGCCACCATGCATTGAAAATGCTTGGTTGGTGGCTCGAGAGTCAAGTGTCATACTCCTTTGAGCTTGAGATATGATAAGGAGTGTGGAAATGCATACATTTCCTTGCAAATACACTGTCTTGCCTCTATCTGTGCTCTGTTATAGCAACAGGAGGAATTTCAGCCCTCAAGGTGTTCTTGAGATCAGAAAGAAGCAATATGGGAATCGGTGTAGTTTTCAAAGGTTCAAAAGAGTGTAAACAGAGGTGTCCTGAGGCAAGGCGGTGGATTTCTGGGAGGACGCAACCGAGCATGCATATCTCCCTCGCCCGCGAGGCCATTTATCACTTTTGTTAGCTAGTTGTAGTTAATTACCTGTGCTGTAATTAATTTAGCTTAGTGCTTTCTAATACTCTAATAAGCTTAGATTAACTAGTTATTCAATTTGGTTTGTAATAATTAATTAGCTAGAATAGTAAGTTAATTAGTTGGTTTGTAATGGTTAGCTTAATTAGCATAGCTAGTTAGTTTTCATTTTATTCGGACCCTCCGTCGAGAGGGAAAATGTTGTAACAAGTGTGCGTGTGTGTGAATGTCTTCCAACCCCACGTCTTTCTCCCTTTTATTTACCAGCTTTTGATGGTTAGATTAGAGCATATTTCAATTAGCATACCTTATGCTTGTATGAGTGTATTCATTCATTTGTTTTGCATGCACCGGGCTCGGCATATCATTCAAACTGCATTGTATTTCAATTCCTACTTGAATACATGTAGCAATTGTGATATTCACATGCCATCGTAGATAGCCGAGCCTACTTAGTTGCATTTTGCATGTGTTGCATTAGGCATTGTTGACATAGCTAGGATCATGCATTGATTTCTAACTGGTTTTCTATTTTGGCTCGAAGAACACTGTAAGTGTTTACGCTTTAGCATACTGCATGAGATGTGTATGTTGCCATGTTAGCATGCTTGCCATGAGGGTATTTGCTTAACTGCTATAACTGCATGAATGCCTGTAGATGAAGGCTTCATTGCTTGAATTGGAACAATTCATCAAAATGTGCGTTTTAAGTCCACTTGAAGTGGCAAATCATGTTTTAAGCCCACTTGAGAGTGGCAAATCCACGTTTTAGCCTACTTGCGAGTAGCACCTTCAAACCATTTTAGAAAAACAAACATGAGATGTTTTGTTCCAATTTAGGCGATCTAGTCTATACTTGTGTGTTGTGCGCATCACATAGTAAAGTTAGCTAATAAACCGGAATAAGAACGCATGTGTTTTCAAAAACAACATATCATGCTAGTAGAGGCCGATCTTTGATCGAGTGAGTGGGGGTGCTCATTGCAGGACCTTCCCCTCTTGTACCCAAGTTCCCAAGCCAAGGCAACTTTGGTGATGACGGACACGTGGCCTTAGGCACAAGTCAGGGTTTCCTGAATTTCCCAAAAGAAAATATTTAGGTGGCGACTCTGAAATCTGGCAAAGTAGTCCATGTTTGGCACTTCTTGATCAAAATCGATTTTCCAAAACGATTTTCCGGATTTGGACTCTTTGGTGATTTATCAGTCTTACATTGCACTTTGTGAGATTAGATTTAGAACCGTGACAGGAGTCCGAACTGTAGTAGCTATGAACCCAGTTCCCGCCCTCGCGCACGGAGCCAGTTTGGGCGGTCTACAGATACGAATGCCGCCATCAAGTTGCAATTTCCATTTTGATTCGATGATTTGGTTACTTGTATCCGTCAAAATTTTGATGGTCTCGCACATATTGATGTGTGCTTCTTTTTCAAGATTCGGGGATACAGCAGTTTCAAATTACAAAATGATATCGATATGGAAAACATGGTACCCCTTGCATGGCCTTTCCGTTTAGGACATATTGATGTCATCATTGAAACTCAAGTCACGCAAAGTTCAAACGGTATTGGCAACGCAAATCGGAAACCATGTGATGTTACATTCAGTTCTCCAAGGAAAGGAGAGTAGTCGGACGATGATGATGAACAAGATGATTTACTCCCCAAATTTTGTCCTCATGACAAAGTTTTCATGTCCGCTCCATGGGCTAATGGCATCACACATGTGGGTCAAAGCTTTGAGTCGAGGTTGCTGAATTTTGTAATGTTCTTCGTAAGTATGCGGTTGAATGTGGATTCCAGTTCAAGTATCTGAAGAATGACTCCGTTCGAATTATAGCTGTGCACAATGAGGGAATCAAAAGGATGTATGTGGTCTATACACGCACGAGTCCTGCACGCTGATGAGTTCTTTTACATTTGTAAGTGGAATACAGAGCACAGTTGCGGTGTTGCCATTTGGACACCAAAAAACCCGAGGGCTGGGTCTGATTTAGTGTCCGATGTTATCTCTGAACGAGTACGTGACAAACCGCTCACACGACCGTCCAATGTTGTTTATGACTTTAAGAAAGATTATGGATTAGAGATAAGCTGCCGAGTAACATGGTTGGGCATTGAGAAAGCAAGGGGCGAGATGTTCGGTGCACATTCCATTTCATTTGATCAATTACGATGGTATAGTAATTCTGTTATGGAAAACAATCCAGGCAGTTACGTTAACATTGACTATGATGACCAAAATCACTGGTTTGTATGATATTTTATATCATTTAAAGCATGCATCGATAGTTTCAATCATTGTCGCCCTTTATGTAGGCACCCGATTTTTGACCGTCCTCAAGACTTGGATGTTCTTGCAGATACATCCAGTGACGAGTTTGATTGCTCGTCAAGTGCTTGAAATCCACGGCGGAACGCCACAGGTTTGAGCTTTCCAAACCCTGTATCAATTCTATCTCATTTTTGGACCATGCTTTTATCCTTTTAGTATGTTATTTTTGATGCACTGTCGGCCATGGATTTTGGCCTGTCGGCCATTGATGAGCCATGCCGGCTATCGCTGATGGTTGGCCGGCCACCAGTGTATCATCAGATATTTTTCTGATATTTTGTGCCAGCTATTTGCACAGGTTGAGCCATCTTCTTGCACGTGTATGGCTGGATCTCTTTGAGGGGATTTTGTATCTTCTATATATAGAAGCCTTCCTCTTGCATGTAGAAGGTTGGAAATTTTGAAGACAAAAATTTCTCTCTCTCTCTCTCTCTCTCTCTCTCTCTCTCCCTCTAGAATCCTCTCTCTCTCTTGATATTTTATGCCTTAAAGCCTAAATGCTCTACACTTTTGCATATGAGCCCTTGATCAAACTTGATCGCCATTGTGTTGAGGTTGCTTGAGGTCCTATTTGAGCTCTAGAAGAGGATATTGTCTTGGTTGACTTGCCTTTGTTGCCTAAATAGCATCTTGTCTTCATGAGGTAGAACACTTGTATTTTAAGCCTAATTTAAATATTTGTTTTTCCATCTTTGCATGTTGTTTTGAGGGTGGTTTTAACCTCTGAAATCTCTGTTTTTATGGACTAAAATGGTGGTTTGAGGTTTGATTGGAGTTAGGGGTGGTCCACCCTTCTTGTAGCTTGCTTGTTAAGTTGTTGTGCCATCTTTCAAAGTTCTTTAAAACAACTTTTTTGGCTCTCTTAACCACTAAATTTAGGGGATTTTTAGTGGCAAAAACTATGTTTTGAGGTCCAAAACGGAAGGGGGTAGCCTCCCCTCCTTGTGTCTTGTTTGTAAGTGTAGATAGCTTTAACATGTGAGCATGTTTTTTCTATCATTTTGTGACTTGATCTCAACATGTTTTTGCTACTTTTTTTTACTAGCTTTAGCTCTGTTTTGAGCTGGTTTGGCCACTTGAGGCTTGCCTTGTATGCTTGTAGTGCAATTGTGCTTAATAGACTAGTTTGTGCTATGTGTTGGCCTTTTATTCTAGCTATTTTTAGCTTACTTCAAGCATGTTTTAGGACTCCTCTTAGACTGTTTTAGGATTTTTTTGGAGTGCTTGTGCCTTTTGATCTTTGTATTGCATGCCTATAGTGTAGTGCTCTTCACTAGTTTGGTATTTTTGGTTTTTGAACATGTTGTGCATGAGTTGCTTGCATATTGTAGTATCATTTTGCATGCCATTTCAGCACTGAAATATCTGCAACCTCCCTCATTTCTCTATTTTTTCATTTTCTTTGAGGGTTGGTTAACCTTAAGGTTGTGTCTATGCTTGAGATTGAGACTTGTGCTTAATGGTTTTAATCCTCTTTTGAGGGTTTCTACTAACCAATGGCATGGTCTCTCTCATGTCTTAAATCATCCTTTGGTTGACCCCTCTCTCATTAGAGGACACTCACCTTAGACTAACCGGTTAAAGAATGGTTTGGTAATGTAAAATGTGTAAACAAAATTGGACAAGTAAAACATGAACAAGATAAGCACATTGTTTTTGCATTGCATGTGTTCAATCGGACGTTATATTGAATACAAGGTAGATTGGATCATTTCATACTCAAAGTGATGAAATGAGCCAATCTCCTTTGTCTCCATTGCCTTTGACCACTCATGAGAAGGTAGTGGTCTAGAGTCTTGTTTTATGCATTTATTGAAAGTGTACAACTTGGTTCTTTAGCCATCATGCATTGAAAATGCTTGATTGGTGGCTTTGGATCCAAGAGTACCACTCCTTTGATGTTTTGAGATGATAAGGAGGGGCACAGTACAAACATACCCTTGGAAAACCCTCCATTTTCCTCTGTTTGGGCTCTGTTGCAATGTGGTGACTCAAAGCACTAGTGGCCAGTAGTGGCTCATTGGTGGCCGGCAGTGCTTCATGATTGGCCAGCAGAGCACACTTTTGGCTGGGAGATGGCCGATAACAAGCATTCGTGGTCGGCAAGCCATTGGTGTAGTCCTCAGCATTGGTTTGGTAAGGTGGAGCAGAAAGTTCTTGGAGTAAGCTCAACCCTGCAAATAGAGCCTCTCAAGAGCAAAATCGGAGGGCTTTTTGGGGCAAAAACTGAGCGTATGCATCCTCCATTTCCCAAGGTAGAGCTGAGGCAGTGTAGTTTAAATATCTTGCATGATCAGTTAGTATACATTTGCTTAACTAGTTTGTTAATTTAATAAAGTGTTATAATAATTAGTAATTAGTTTACTAGTTATTCGTTTGGTTTGTAATAATTAGTCTAATTAGTTTAATTAGATTAGTTTAACTAACTTAGCTTAGCTTAGATTAGCTTAGCTTTTATTTTTTCGGACCCTCCTTCGAGAGGGCACAATGTTGTAATAAGCGTGTGCGTGTGTGCATGTCTTCCAACCCCACGTCTTTCTCCCTTTTATTTAATCGGTTTTGATGGTTAGATTAGGGACACATTTTGATTAGCATACCTTATGCTTGCATATTTGCATCATTCATTTGTCTTGCATGCACTGAGGCTCGGCGCATCATTCAAACTGCATTGTCAATTCAATACTTCTTTGAATACGTGTTTCAAGCATGCTATCAAAGTGTTGCAAATGCCATATTAGTAGCCGAACCTATTAATTTCATATTACATGTGTTGCATTAGGCATCTTACATAGTTAGGATCATGCATTTTTTCTAACTAGCTTTTGTTTTGGCTTGGAGTACTTGGTAAGCTCTTACGCTTTAGCATATTGCATGAGTGTAATTGCCATAAATGCCATGTTTCGCATGCTTACCATGAGGCTATGTGCTTAATTGTTAAACTGCATAAATGTCTGTGGATGAAGGCTTTGTTGCTTGAATTGGAACAATTTAACAAATGTGAGTTTTAAGCCCACTTTGCGAAGTGGCAAATCATGTTTTAAGGCCATCATGTTTGATGGCAAATCCGCGCTTGAGCCCACCTGAGGGTGGAAAATTCAAACCATTTTTGAAAACAAATATGAATTGAATTCGTTCCAATTCTTGAGACTTAGTCTATACTTGCTTGAGTGCGTCACATAGTAAAGTTAGCTAAATAACTGGAACAAGAACACATAAGGTTTATAAAAACAACATATTATGCTAGTAGAGGCCAATCTTTGATTAGGCGAGCGGGGGTGCTCATTTCAGGACCTTCCCCTCTCGTACCCAAGTTCCCGAGCCGAGGCAACTTTGGTGATGGCAGACACGTGGCCTTTGGCACGAGTCAGGGTTTCCTAAATTCCCCAAAAACAAAATATTTAGGTGGCAACTCCATAATCTAGCAAAGCAATCACGTTTTGGCATTATTTGATTCAAAATCAATTTTCCGAAATGAATTGCCGGATTGGACTCTTTGGTGTTTATGAGTCTCACATTGCACTTTGTGAGATTAGATTCAAAACCGTGATAGGAGTCTGAACTGTAGGACCAATTCGAGCTCTCCGAAAGGGGCCACGAAAAAGTCGAGCTACACTTTACTATTCCTGGACGATACCTTCTTGATGGGGAAATTCAAAGGCAACTTGCTAGCTGCTACCGCAAAGGATGGCAATCAAGGTTATGCTCATTCATAACACACACACTATTAATGGCATAATTTGTTGCAGTTTTTAACTCAATGGTGTTTACGTCTTACCTATTTACTAAACCCACTATCAATTTTGCACACAAACTTATTCCCATTGGCAATTGCAATTGTCAACTCGGAGAACACAACTAATTGGGCTTGGTTTTTGGAACACCTTGCGAATGTGGTCACAACGGACAGGACGATCACATTCATTTCAGACCGACACACAGGTATACTCGAATCTATTCCAACCACATTCCTATCTACCCACCACGCATTCTGCTTGCAATATTTGCAATGGAACTTACAAGATAAGATGTGATACACTAACAAGATGCATAGCGGACAAGATTTATATGGCTTGGTTGAACCATATTACCATGTGTCCGAATATTGTTCCACATACGCTTCAAGCATAACTCCAATACCAACTGTTGAGAAACAACCATTCAATACTGAAGATTTCATCATACACCCACCAGTTGTGAAACGACCACGGGGGAGGCCAAAGAAAAAACGAAATTTGTCACGAGGGGGAAGAAGTGTAGCAAATTTGTTGCGAATGTTGTCAATGCATGGGGAACCACAATAGGAAGACATGTAATGAACCAATTTAGCCGTCACTGCATATAACTATTTGTCTAATGTTTTCGTTCCAAAGTTTGTCACTACGGTTTAATTTATTTCTTTAAATAAGTGTGTGCCAAAACACCAAACACACCGAATATCTTTCCACATACGCATCAATTACCTACAGTGAGACACCAATACATTAATTACGGATACGACAACACAAATTTACAATTCTATGGAAAACAACACAACACATGTGACACTAACATAATAAGGCAACTCACATTTCCACGGATACTATCTCTACGTATAAGACTCTTAACATCGATAAAATACACCGATACACTGCTGTCAACACTAGCCCACATGACAACCCTGCACATAAAACAAACACATCAGCTCACCAAAACATGTTACGCTTATGGGGGGAGGGGGGGAGGGGGATTTGCATATATACCTGTACATACCTGTCGCCATTCCGTTCGTAAGCCTTTGTTATTTTCTCTTTCTCTTCAAACGTTATCAGTTTGCATACCCTAAACTGGTTGTTCAACTCGAACCCAGACCATTTATTGTCATTCACATTACCCTTGTCAACCTCCCCACCCTCGTCCATTTGTGTGTCTATTTTCTTTTCACGATCACGACCTAACTGGTAGTCATTATCTTTTAGCCTTAATTCTTTCCTAACTTTGTTCTTAACGTTGCGCACAAACGAATTTCTCACACCTTTCCCTACATACAGAAACACTTCCACTTCAAGGGCCGATAGACTGATATCACCCAGACTCCATTGTGGCGCCAGACTAGAATCAGACACTGTGTGCACAGTTACATTTTGACCACTAACACTTGAATTTACACCAAACTGTCACATCAAACCTACTTCCACCTTGGCAATGGCTCGTACCAACGTTCCCAAAGTCGTTTTCCCAGTAAGCTTGTGTAACAGTGTGCACTTGGTGGTCAACCAACTGGTCCTTCAACATTGATATTATTTGGCGTAATTCCTTGTTCTCATTTTTAAGTTTTTGTATCTCGTCATCCTTAAGCTTTATGACACACCCAAACCCACCGACAATGTTCACAGCTTGCATTTCCATTTTACTCTTCAAACTAACTACTTCATGCTCTAGCTTGGCTATCATCCCCTCGTTTGTTTTATTCCGCACTTCCATGTCTGCCATCAACTTCAACCCCTTCTCCAATCCGGTGAAACTTGCCATGTCACTCCTTGCATTATGTATCGTGCTGTGCACGTCATTTGATTTCACTCCCATGCCATCCCCAGCCAGATGCGCCACACGTACCATCCCATCGGTACAAACACCAATCACATCCGTCACTCCCTCATCATATTGGCTAATGTCATGCTCATCTGTTGCCAAAATGTCACGTTTGTACTCCAAAGATCTTAACTTGTCAATTCATACCTGTCCATCACAAAAACATAACACAACACAAACATCATGAACATTTAAACACCCTTATCTAATAACAATTGTGAACAAACACTGCATATCTCTACATAGGTCATGTACTTGGAATTTGCTAGGTGATGAGAAATACAAGCCCTACATCCTATTAACTAAGGCACCAATGTCCCATCTCAGAAATCTTATGAACATGTTCTCCATTTTCGGTTTCACCAGCGTTGAATGTTCACAAATCCAATATTGCATTTCAAACACAAAATTCTTTAAAATCAGCCATTACCATAATAGCACATGTACGCGTAAAACAATTAATACATTTGCAAAACAAACAAAAATACATACTAGCAATGTGACAACACACCTAGTGACCTTTTCCAGCGTATGATGGAAATCTTTGATTAAACCCATCAACATTTGCAGTATTGCACCAATCCAATCGTATGTGCGTACGGTCTTCAGGTCATCAATGTAACACACAAATGTCCAGCTTATCGTCTCCCCAGAATTAGCAAAAAACAACTTCCCACACATATAAAGTGTCAACAACTTCACTGCGTCCTCTTCGTCTACCCTTCTTCGCCCACCCACAGCTTCTTCAAACAATCTCTTCACGAGCGTCGATGTTATCCATATAGTGTTATGACTCCTCTACTGAATGAAATCTGATGTTGGCCTTTGACAAGGGGAGAGATCAATATGCCTAATACCACACTGAATCCCAAACAAAAGTCTAATATCACTCCTATATAGCTTTACAAAATTTCCACCAATGTTGAATGCGTCACAATGTGCATCGTACGTCCATATTATTTTCAAAATCGCCTCATCAAACTTCCTAAATTCGTTGTGATTTAGTTTGTTAATTCGGATAGCCTCAATCATGATCCAAAATGGAGTCCTCTTTTACTATTCAAAGTAACCAGCCCTCAAAGAAGATGTTGTTACAAGCTTCATGATGCCCGCAATATTTGAACGGAAGTTAATACTTGTGGGTGCAGCGCATGACGGCCTAACAGCAGGCTTATTAACTTGTTCACATGGGGGCTGGTGGTTCACTTTTGATTGCTTGAACAATATGCGGCCTTGTTTGTCAACACCCAGTCTGTTTGGTTTTGAACCATATGCACCTTGAAGATGCTTCCGTTCACATGAATGTGTCCATGAACTTCTGCTACTATCACCATTTGTAATTGCACAAAAAACATATTAATTCGGTGCCACCAACTAACACATTGCAAACCGCCAACACTGACCTAGTGTATGCACCGTGGGAGTCGAATAAATAGAAGAGTCGGAAGGTGCGTACCCCATAAATTAGATATTATTCAGCTTCATATTGCGTGACTAGGATGCCGAATACGTTAGGAAGGCCAAATAGTCGGAGGTCAGTAGCTCCGAATAAATAAAAGGGGAATGGGATAAAAGTAGACTCAGGCCCCAAGGCCCAGAAAAGCAAGTATAAATACAAGAACCAAAGATTTAGAAAGGTATGTAAGAAACTCTTGACTTAACTTAGTAAACAAGCTACCTTGAGTGTCTGAACTGACTTGTCCATCGGAGTGCTAATTCCGGCACCCTCGATCGGAGTGTTTGTAGCTTTTCAGGTGACTAGCTGAGGATCACTAGCGTCTAATAGGATCTGAAGAGTATTTCCAAACCACTTCTCCACAACTAGCACCGTCTGTGGAAATACTCAAATACATCCTGGCAGGCGTGACTGAAGATCCTCCGATAGCCACTGACGAGACCACACAGAGAGATGACCTCACTCCAGCAAACTTGCTTGGACCAAAAACCATCGCAGCAAGACTTGCCTTGGACCTCTGCTCATCTTTAAACCCAACGCAAAAGGCAATACAAGCGACCATGGCACAAGCTAGGCAAACCAAATAGAGGTTGGGCAACATCATCGCTGAGAACAAATGCCTTCGTCACGATCTGGCCTTGGAAATAGCAAAATCCAAACAAACAGTGCGCTAGGCTTCTGTGCGACCCCCGAGGGCAGACGATCGACGATCTCAAGCCCGACAGCAGGAAACTGACGGCCGCTATGTCTCAACAGATCCTCTTGAGTCATTGGCAAAGGACGAACATCTCCAACAATGCGTCCGGAGGAGTGCGATCGAAACACCTGCCTTTCCAAAGGATGCATTTCTGCTTGACACCGTCCACATGATATATAGCCTTCCAGCAGCCCTGGCCGTGTATGCGATCCAATCACATCCAGGTCCCCAACAACAACTCACGCCAGCAAAGCAGCTTCGAGAAATGTCAAGTATCACCTTTGACGACTCTGATTTGATCGGTGTAACACTCCCTCACATCGATCCATTGGTTGTTGAGCTACGCATAAACCGGTTAACCGTGGAACGCGTTCTTATCGACCAGGGCAGTACTTTGGAGGTTATGTATTATAAAACCTTCATCAAACTCAGATTCAACGAGTCAGACCTGACTCCGGCTCCTTATCCACTATTCGGCTTCAATGCCAATCCAGAGTACCCATTGGGAAAGATCAGCTTACCCGTTCGAGCAAGTTCTAGAATGGTGGATGTAGAATTCTTGGTCGTCAAGATGCCATCGCCGTACAATCTCATCATGGGGCAATCGTGGTTGCATACCTTGTAGGCCGTCCCAAGCACCTATCATCAATTGCTACATTTCCCAATAGAACACGACATTGAGCAAATCCGCGGCTCAATCGGCACAAGCATGTTATCTCCTTGTCGCCAGAACGCCAAAGGAACTGCAAGTAAACTCCATTGAGGTGCCGAATTAGGAGATCCTTGATAACGTTGGGCGGCATCCAAATGAGAAGGCCACGGAAGGTTTAGACCGAGTTGATATCGATGGAAGCCCAGAAAAGTTCTTCATGATCGGCGATTCTCTAAATGCCGGGAATAGACCCATCAGTTTCACAGCACCATCTGAATGTCGATCCCAAATGTAAGCCGATTATTCAAAAAGGCCGACGGTCAGCCGCAGAGCACACTGTCGCCGTTGTTGAGGAGGTAGACAAACTGCTTGACGTTGGGGCAATTAGAGAAGTCACTTACCCTACGTGGCTCTCCAATACAGTGGTGGTGAAGAAGAAAAATGGGACTTGGCGAGTGTGCGTCGATTTCACGGATCTAAACAAAGCTTGCCCCAAAGACTGTTTTCCTCTACCCAGAATCGACCAGCTTGTTGATGCAACGGCACGTCATCAACGCATGAGCTTCCTCAATGCTTACAGAGGCTACCATCAAATTGCCATGCATCCAGATGACCAGGACAAAACTGCATTCCTCACCCCAAGAGGAACCTATTGCTACAAAGTTTTGCCTTTTGGGCTGAAGAATGCAGGGGCAACCTACTAAAGACTGGTCACCGCCATGTTCAAAGAGCAACTCGGCCACACTATGGAAGTATACATCGACGATATGGTGGTCAAGTCCAAAGAAGAACAGAATCATATAGCCGATCTAGAAAAGACATTCAGCATCTTACGCAAATACAGAATGAAACTGAACGCTTCTAAGTGTGCATTCAGAATCGGCTCTGGCAAATTCCTGGTTTACATCGTCACTCACCGAGGAATCGAAGCCAACCCGAGGCAAGTCACAGTAATCTTGGAACTCGGCTCCCCCCGTTCAGTAAAAGAAGTCCAAAAGTTGATGGGGATGGTCGCTGCACTCAACAAGTTCATCAGCCGGTCTACAGATCGCTGCCGACAATTCTTTCAGACACTACGGCAGGGTAAGGCTTTTGAATGGTCCGCCGAATGCGAAACAACTTTCAACGTACTCAAGACCTACCTCCGCTCAATACCTCTCTTGACAACACCCGCCGCTGGTGACCCGCTCATTCTATATCTGGCAGTTTTTGATAGGGCTGTCAGCGTCGCACTGTTAAAAGAAGAGGAGGGGGAGCAACGACTAGTGTATTATGTGAGCAAGGCAATGGTTGATGCCGAAACACGCTACCTTCCGCTGGAAAAACTCATCTTAGCCCTAGTCATGGTAGCAAGAAAACTGATGCATTACTTCCAGGGACATAGCATTGGGGTGCTAACAGATTATCCCCTCCGATCAGTACTATGGAGTGCAGAAGCATCAGGGCGTGTTTCAAAATGGGCTCTTGAACTCGGCCAATACGACATTCAATTTTTACCTAAAATCGCAATCAAGGGGTAGGTGTTGGCCGACTTTGTTGCCGAATTCACCGGCGAGCTTGCCAACCTCAAACCTGACAAGGTTCTACCAAAGGCGGAAGTTGGACCAAAGCCGAACTGGAGAATTTATGTGGGGGATATTTGGCAATTATACTATGATGGATCGTCTAACCAAAGGGGCAGCAGCGCCGGAGTTGTAATCATGTCTCTAGATGGTGCAGTAATTGAGCAAACCATCAAGCTTGGCTTCGGAGCGTCAAATAACAAAGCCGAATACGAAGCCCTTCTAGCCGGTCTGCGGAATGCGCACCTTCCCAGCGCTCGGCGTCTGCTTGCGTTTTGTGATTCAAAATTAGTAATCAATCAGCTAAAGGGGGAGTATGTGGTAAGAAACAACCGTATGTCGGCCTACATGAAAACGACCAATTCCTTGCTAGCAAAATTTGACCATCAGGAACTGAACCAAATAACACGCTACCAGAACACACACGCAGATGCCTTGGCGTGCCTAGCCTCCGCCATCAATTTTGAGATTAAACGAACCATCGAAGTAGGTTTTGTCCCGGAGCCGACTATTGGCCCTTTGGAGAAAATCCATGTCAACGTTATAGAATCCGCACCAAGCTGGATGGACCCCATTGCTGCATTTCTCTCTTCTGAACAACTCCCAGAGGACAAAAAAGAAGCACACAAGCTGCGAAATAAAGCCTTGTGATACTATCTGGATCCACAAGGAGGGCTTTGTAAAAAGTCCCTCTCTGGTCCATATTTGGAATGCGTGCACCCCAACAAAGTGGAGGAGCTTCTAATAGAGATACATGAGGGCAGTTGTGGTGCCCATTCTGGCGGACGCTCCCTGGCCCATCGAGCTATAACACAGGGGTATTTTTGGCCGACAATGAGAGCTGACGTGGAGAGTTATGTAAAAAAATGCGAACAGTGCCAAAAGTTCTCCCCATTAACCCATCTGCCTACCGAAGGGTTGAACTCTATCACCAGTCCCTGGCCGTTTGCTCAGTGGGGACTTGATATCGTAGGACCATTGCCGAGGGCCGCAGGGAACAAGCGATTCTTAATCATCGCGACAGATTACTTCACAAAATGGGTCGAAGCGGAGGCTTTAACACATATACGAGACGCCGTCATTAAACACTTTGTACGGAGAAACATCATAACGCGATTTGGCATTCTGAGAGCTCTCATCTCAGACAATGGCACCCAGTTCGATTGTGGCGTATATCGAGAGTTATGCAGCAAGTATGGCATTCGGCCTTACTTCTCCACACCAGCCTATCCCCAAAGCAATGGTTAAGCCGAAGCCTCTAACAAATCCATCTTGGACGGCATCAAAAAGAGGCTGGAAAAAGATAAAGACAAATGGGTTGAAGAATTGTCGAGTGTATTGTGGGCTCATCGTACCACGTCGAGGAGATCCACTGGAGAAACGTTGTTTGCTCTATGCTTTGGAACACAGGCAATCTTACCCCTAGAAATCGGCCTCCTAACTTTGAAATCGCAAGTTTTCGATACGAGCCGAAATGACATGATGCTTGCCCTGGATCTAATTCTATCGAAGAATGAAGAGACCGCGCCCTGGCATCCATGGCACGGTATCAGCAGCAGCTCGCCAAGTCGTATAATCAGCGAGTTCAGATATGCCAATACGCGCCAGGAGAGTTACTCCTAAAGAAGGTACTTCCAGCTGACCGGAGACCGGTCGATGGAAAATTGGGTCCAAACTGGGACGGCCCCTATTAGATACAATCCATCGCAGGAACAGGGGCATATCGGCTCTCAGACATGTCAGGAAAAAGCCTTCCACGGCCTTGGAATTCAACACATTTACGTAAATTCTATCATTAACCCGACTTGTGGACTTGATACTTGTACATATTCCACCGTTGCAATACAAAGTTTCTCATTTTCGCAAGCTCACTCCCAAGCCTTTAAGGGCCAATTAAGCCCTCTAAGGTCGAAATAAAGTCTATGGATTCAGAGCGCCTTTTCGGTGCATGCCACCTTAGGGCCGATTAAGGCTCCGGATTCGGAGCGCCCTTCGTGGATATCATGATTGGCCAAAATAAAGTCTCCGACTTCAGAGCGTCCTTTCTGTGCATGACACCTTTGGGCCGATTAAGACTCTGGATTCGGAGCGCCCTTCGTGGATATCACGATTGGCCAAAATTGAGACTCCGGATTCAGAGCGCCCTTCGTGGATATCACGATTGGCCAAAATTGAGACTCCGGATTCGGAGCGCCCTTCGTGGATATCGCGATTGGCCAAAATAAAGTCTCCGTATTCGGAGCGCCCTTTTGGTGCATGACACCTTAGGGCTGATTAAGACTTCGAATTTGGAGCGCCCTTTGTGGATATCACGATTGGCCAAAATAAAGTCTCCGAATTCGGAGCGCCCTTTCGGTGCATGACACCTTAGGGCCAATTAAGACTCCGGATTCAGAGCGCCCTTCGTGGATATCACGATTGGCCAAAATTGAGACTCCGGATTCAGAGCGCCCTTCATGGATATTACGATTGGCCAAAATAGGCTCCGTATTTGGAGCGCCCTTTCGATGCATGACACCTTAGGGCCGATTAAGACTCCAGATTCGGAGCGCCCTTCGTGGATATCACGATTGGCCAAAATAAAGTCTCCGTATTCGGAGCGCCCTTTTGGTGCATGACACCTTAGGGCCAATTAAGACTCTGGATTTAGAGCGCCCTTCGTAGATATCATGATTGGCCAAAATAAAGTCTCCGTATTCGAAGCGCCCTTTCGATGTATGACACCTTAGGGCCGATTAAGACTCTGGATTCGGAGCTCCCTTCGTGGATATCACGATTGGCCAAAATAAAGTCTCCGAATTCAGAGCCCCCTTTTGGGGCATGACACCTTAAGGCTGATCAAGACTCCGAATTCGGAGCGCCCTTCGTAGATATCACGATTGGCCAAAAGTCTTCGGATTTGGAGCCTTTATGAGATACATTCAGACCACTTCACTGGACGAATAAATATTCAATGAGAATTGTTCTTAATTTGAGTGGGTCAATGCATGTTTAAACATTTGCACCACGAAACACAAAACTTGCCAATAAGTTGAAATAATACGTTTAATTAAGCACATAACATTTCGAGACCAAATACGGACGTTGAAAATAAAAGAAATTCTATTTGTTCGGCACGATGTCTGTTCTCGCGTTCCAAAGTCTAATTATTCGGCATCCTCATCGTCGCTCTTCTCAATTTTGAAATCAGAATAGGGTAAGTAGTGACGATGATACAGACGTAAAGCAGAATCAATTCCCACGGCTTCGAGAGCTTTCTCCTAGGCAAGGTCTTGCTTGGTCTTCTCTATCCCGGCCTTCAGGCCGTCTTGAAACCCCATTGCATAACCCGAGGTCCGTTGGGTCACTCTCTCCTCAACGACCAATTTAGATTGACCGGCTGCCACCGACGCGCTCGTTTGAACATTCTTCAGCTCCCGAAGCTCATGCTCAGCCTTTTCCGCGCGAATCTCCAGACTGCGATTCCTTTTGTCCTTTTTCTCACTCTCACGTCGCTCTTCCCGCAGACGCATGCCAACTTCGTGAGCAGTATATAGTCCTTTCATGACGCCATGTATGTTGTCTCGAAATACTTTGAAATCTTGACGTCCGATCATCGATTGTTGGACTTCCGGCGGGAAGATCTGTCGAGCGAACTCGACTGCCACACCTGGGTCTTTAATGATAGAATCCGCCTCCGTCATCGGTCTATTCCTCATAAAAACCGCAAAACTCAACGGTCGTGGCATCGCATCAGGCTCAATTCTCGGTCACGGGCGTGGAGAATTTCCCCGTTGTTGCATGTCTTTTCGGGGCGATCTGCTTCGACGACTAAGGGGCTGCTGTGTTTCCCCATTCTTGGATGTTCTTCTTCCTGTATGCATAGGCTCGCTACTGCGACTCATTACGGTATCTAATTCAGCCAATCTTCATCCCTCCCAAGTTGCCTAAATGAAAATAAGTAGGGCCTCTGGCGTGCACCCGCCCCACTTATCCTTCAATGTATGCAGCTCTCCTGAGGTAACGTTAGTAATCCCCAACGTCAAAAGTCGGATGACAATTGTCCGGCCCATTCGGCTTTGCAAGCTCGCGCCCTGGCTAAGGCAAGGGCAGATTTACTAATCTGCTCAGCCATGTTTTCAAGCGCAAGCATCGACCAATCTGTGCCCCAGCCAGCCCACGAGTTAGGCCCATTAAACCCAAGCTCGCATACTGGCTAAAGAGGCGGCGATTTACTAATCTGGTCGGCCATGTTTTCAAGCGCAAGCACCGACCAATCTGTGCCCCAGCCAGCCCCCGAGTTTGGCCCATTTGGCTTCGCAAGCTCATGCCTTGGCTAAGGGCAGATTTACTAATCTGGTCGGCCATGTTTTCAAGCGCAAGCATCGACCAATCTGTGCCCCAGCTAGCCCACGAGTTAGGCCCATTCGGCTTCGCAAACTCACGCCCTAGCTAAGGCAAGGGAAGATTTACTAATCTGGTTGGCCATGTTTTCAAGCGCCAGCGCCGATCAATCTGTGCCCCAGCCAGCCCACGAGTTCAGCCCATTCGGTTTCGCAAGCTCACGCCCTGGCTAAGGGCAGATTTACTAATCTGGTTGACCACGTTTTCAAGTGCAAATGCGGACCAATCTGTGCCCCAGCAAGCCCACGAGTTAGGCCTATTAAACCCGCCAAGCTCGCATACTGGCTAAAACAGGGCAGTTACTAAACTGGTCGGCCATGTTATCAAGCGCAAGCGTAGACCAATCTGTGCCCGGCCCATACCGAGTTAGGCCCATTCGACCGCAGAAGCTCACGCCTGGCTAAGGCGGTTACTAATCTGGTCGGCCATCTTTCCAAGCGCAAGCACCGACTAATCTGTGCCCTAGCCAACCTACAAGTTAGGCCCATTCGGCTTCGCAAGCTCACGCCCTGGCTAAGGCAAGGGCAGATTTACTAATTTGGTCGGCCATGTTTTCAAACGCAAGCGCCGACCAATTTGTGCCTCAGCCAGCCCACGAGTTAGGCCCATTCAGCTTCGCAAGCTCGCGCCCTAGCTAAGGGCAGATTTACTAATCTGGTCAGCCATCTTTTCAAGCGCAAGCGCCGACCAATCTGTGCCCCAGCCAGCCCAAGAGTTAGGCCCATTCAGCTTCGCATGCCCACGCCCTGGCTAAGGCAAGGATAGATTTACTAATCTGGTCGGCCATGTTTTCAAGCACAAGTACCGATCAATCTGTGCCCCAACCAGTCCACGAGTTAGGCCCATTAAACCCATGGCTCGCTGGCTAAGGTAAGGCGATTACTAATCTGGTCGGCCATGTTTTCAAGCATAGCGCCGACCAATCGTGCTGACCCATTACGAGTTAAGCCCATTTGGCTTCTCAAACCAAGGGCAGATTTACTAATCTGGTCTGGCTAAGGCAATGGCAGATTTACTAATCTAGTCGGCCACGTTTTCAAGTGCAAGTGCTGACCAATCTGTGCCTCAGTCAGCCTACGAGTTAGGCCCATTTGGCTTCGCAAGCTCGCACCCTGGCTAAGGCAAGGGCAGATTTACTAATCTGGTCGGCCAAATACCTAAGCTAAGCAGCCGATCTAACCATAACCGGAAGCAATATCATTCATCAACAACATTTTTCATTAACAACATTTTCCTTAGCAAGTTGAGCATAACTCATGAAATTTTCTATATGCGAATTACTAAACAAAAAGCTAGAAGCCCCCATGAAAATGCCTAGCAAAAACTATAAAAACAACTATGACTGTAGCAACACATGAAAAATACCAAATTAAAAACTTTAAAAATACATCCGACATCCTAAAAGCTATGTCAGTCGCCCAGATCAGCCATCGGAATCAGACTCCAATGGCTCAACATCCACTTGGTCATACGGTATTGGCATAATCAATGAAGCTTTAGCAGCAGCAAGGGCTTTGTGCCAGCCATGTTTGAATCCCCGATTTTCAAACTTGGGGACTTGGTCCAAATACTCGGCGAGTCCAGCATTTTTCCCATCCTCGAATATTTTGGAAGACTTCGAGTCGGTTGTTTCCTTCGCCGCCTTCATTTCAGCCAACTCAGCCTCCAGTTTGGAGACCGCCTTCTAGGCCAATTTGAGCGCATCTTCGCTCGCGTCTGCCTTCTTTTCAGCATCCGATCTCAATTGATTCGCACTACGAGCCCTCTCCATCTCGGCCTCGACCCTTGAGGCTTCCTTGTTCGCCCTCAAAGCTTCGATCTCAGCCCTTCTCCTCTGGCCCTCAACTTCCTTTCGTAAACAACCAATCTGTTTAACGGCGTCGCGATGGCGACGACCCATATCGGCTATTCTTCCGACGGTCTACAAAACAAGAATTTAAAACCATAACTTCAACAGTATTCGGATGAAGTGAAGCAAAGTCCGAATATGTACCAAAAGTGCCGATTGGGCGGCTAGTGCTGTCGCATTTAGATCTGGTTCCACCCGGAAAGCCTCCTTGTCAGACGGCAACGACACGGACGTAGTCAAGTTGAATGCTACTTCTGGATCTTTAAGCGCCGAAGCATCAAAAGAAACCGGCATGTTTTTTATCATCAGCTGAATGACAAAAGGAACGATCACATTCGATCCCTCTAATTGAGGACGTTTGCCGCCTCATTCTTCTGAGCCGGCCTCAAACTCGGCAGGGTGTTTCTCTGCCTCTTCCTTAACTTCTTGGTCGGCCTGCACGATCAAAGTAGATTCGGCATTCCAATTCTTTGCCGTCTCCACCTCAATAACGCGCAAGGACTTTAATTTGTTAACAGGCTGGAAGAGTTGAGATTCGGTAGCAGGTGGTACTTCAGACGGAAAGGCCTCCGCTCTTAGCCACGCGGCCAACCTTTCCACATTCACCTTCCTAGCAAGTTTTGTCAGGCTTAACCTGGCCATGTCTTCGGGGCTGGCGGTGGGAAGATCCTCTAAGCCATGAAAAATGCCGTCAAGTGAAGGATCACCTCGGCCCGAAGTGGATGGAGGATTGGCCGAATTCAATACCTCGTCAGACTCGATTTCGGACTGATTTGATTCGGTAACATTAGTTACATCCCGCTCCGAATCAGACCCTTCAAAACCAACCTGCCTTAAGTTTTTGTAGTCCGACAAAATAAGAGTGATAAGAGAATCTTCACCCTCTGGAGCCGGGATATTTTTCGCCGCCGAGAAAGTCATCTATGTCGGCTCGTAACGAAGCAGAATGTGGGCAGCCCTTCCTTATTTCTGAAGACTTCGACGGTCGAAATACTTAAGCGCGACTTTGATATCCGAAAGAATGGCGCCGTCAGTTGAAGACAGGACTTTCTTCAAATCGTTCCCTGCACAAGCCAAGCCGTAACATTTCAAAGAAGAGGCTTTACAACAAAAATGAACAAATAATAAAAGCGAGAAGGCAATCGGCCACCTGGCTCACCCCTTCGTCTAGGAATAGGGTCGACGTGATCCTCACCTTCGGCAAATTCCCAGTTACCCTGGACAACGACCATAACATCATCAACTCATTTTCCAGAACTAGAAAGCATAGTAATTAGCTGATGGTCGATATCCTTGGCCCTAAGGAAGAAACGCCCGTGCCGACCAGAAGACTTAGCCAAGGCATAGTAATGCTGGATGGCTGGAATGCCAAGGTTAATTCCAAGGCGACGGTTGAGCGCTATAACCCCCATTATAATTCTAAAGAAATTCACATTGGGTTGGGAAGGGATTAAACCCCAATGGAGAGGCACAGCCCTAAGAAACGGGTGAAGGGGAAAACAGACTCCACCCTCTGCGATTGACAAAAGAGGAAAGACAATTGTGGTTTTGTCCTCCCTCTCTATATCAAGAGTGTCGTCTGCCACAAGCGACAGACGGACATCATCAGGAATAGAGAAATGGCGTTTAAAGCCAGCAATTCGATCTGACGAGAGAAGGTCTTTTAAATGTTTCGCCATACCCTACAGTTTATAAGAATATGCCAAGGAAGGAATAAACCAGAAAGAGCCTTCAAAGCAAGGAAGGAGAGAACTTACAAAGGACGAAGAGGATATCGGAGAAGAGAGTTGCTGGGAAGATTCAAAAGGCAATCCAGCGACGAGCGTCATAAAATACATACTTGAAAGGACGTCAAAATTTTAAATTGCAATAAATAGACACGTACGAGGAGGCGAGAAGTCGACACAACAACCAAAAGGGGTGCACTTAGATTCCTCATGAAGATGAGGCCAACTGCTGAATTTTGGCTCTGATTTTTCAAAATTCAGAACCAAGCACTCCAGCCAACTGTCGTTGGTAAAGTGCTTGGGGGGCAATTGTGGGAGCCGAATAAATAGAAGAGTCGGAAGGTGCGTACCCTAGAAATAAGATATTATTCAGCTTCATATTGCGTGACTAGGATGCCGAATACGTTAGGAAGGCCGAATAGCCAGAGGTCAGTAGCTCCGAATAAATAAAAGGGAAATGGGATAAAAGTAGACTCAGGCCTCGAGGCCCAGAAAAGCAAGTATAAATACAAGAACCAAAGATTTAGAAAGGTATGTAAGAATCTCTTGACTTAACTTAGTAAACAAGCTACCTTGAGTGTCTGAACTGACTTGTTCGTCGGAGTGCTAATTCCGGCACCCCTGACCGGAGTGTTTGTATCTTTTCAGGTGACTAGCTGAGGATCACTAGCATCTCCCAAGATCTGAAGAGTATTTCCAAACCACTTCTCCACATGCACATACCATGAAATTTGCAAAATCCAAACAGACACACAACACACACATCTGGAACAAGTTGATCACACACATCCAACTCCATGTCAACTATAAACAATTGACAATCCATAACAAAAAACATAAAACATGATAGCAACAATGTGCTAAACGTTTCACATAAGTATGTCATAACATAAACAATGTGTCTAATATTGCACAAACATGTGTCACAAATCCACTAATTCCCCTAAACACTTATTCGCACTAATTTCACCCCTAACCCAATTACACCTATGCATATCACACTGTCGCCCCCCTTCCCCTCCCCCCCGGCGGGGAATTTAACGCCACAACACTTGCACATACCAAACTTCACATTCTCACACCATTGACAAAACCAAACAAAACAAAAACATATCAACTCAGTCAGTCAAACCACCCATATACCGAACATGTTGAGTCACCAAAAACCCATTCTAACATGTTCACTACCTGCAATCGACAACACGTAAAAACCCAACACACTCCACGACAATACCATCTCACCAAAAAAAACACAATTAACACAAAAAACCAACACCACTTGCTCAACATCACAACCCTCCATCTGATGCATATCTCAATTAAATAGGGAGAATGTCACAACGTGTCAGACTATATACCAACGCTAAAGTTACAGCTTATATTATAACCCAACATTTTTTAATTCAATATAAACAGCCACACCCATCACTCGTGTTTCATGTATCTGACACCTACACCCTACAATACTACACACACACACACACACACACACACACACACACACACACCAGCGTAACACACAATAAACAACCCCACACACTCTATGACTCTGACGTTTTCCAAACAAACTACATCTGCTATGGAACAACGTACAAATATCACCAAACCATAACCACATAATGTTCCAACCATACATGGAGCATATCGAACAGGAAAACAATAACAAAATTGGTGCCACGTTCCTTTTCTAGACATCGTTCCATCCCCAGCTGGGAAATCAGAACGCCTCCTTCAAATCCTCTCCCGTTCCCTGCTCAAAATACCTTTGAATGTCGTAATGTAACGAAGTCACCAATACGCCAACACACATACAAACAAGTACGATAGATCATGATTCACGATCGTACCTCAATAGATATCACAAATCTCCCACATTTTTAGAACAAAACAAATGGAATCGACTGAAATTAGGGTTTCCAAAGCATGCCTAATCCACAACAAAATATGGGTTTAGGTCAAGAATCTATTACGGCTACGCTTTACCAAATAGGTCGGATCATAGTATGTATGGCATGTATATTGCACCCCTCCAAACATAAGAAAGCACAAAAAGCCTTAGTGTACTTTCCAATGTTGTAGCACCCAACAAACACCCTTAATATGCCATGTGGCAATGGAATTTCAACCTCACAACAACATTAGGCTATGTCACGTGACAAAAACCACACTGTCACCCAAACTAACCCATACATTTGTTCACACGTTTAACACTAAATAGCTAGTGGTATTTATGTCATTTACCAATAAAAATGACCAAATAGATCATAAGAACAAACATTGGGACCAAATGGAGCACAATTTCAACATTTAGTATTTATTGGTAACTTTCCCTACATTTTATAGAGAAATGATCAAATAGAACTAGATGAAAAAACATAGATGAAGAAGCATTATCCAAGCCAATAAGAAAATGATAAATAAACATATAAAGACTAGCATAAGTGATTTGTTGTGTAGAAGAAGAAAAATTGGAGATAAAAGAAAATCACCAATGTTCAAAACCCCAATGTCGGTGAAGAATAGACATAGTCAACGGCAATGCGAGGGCTATGTGTATGTGTGCGCGCACATGCTTGCTTGCGCGAGAGAGAGAGAGAGAGAGAGAGAGAGAGAGAGAGAGAGAGAGAGAGAGAGAGAAGGGTTGGTTTGACTCAGAGAATGAGAGTGTACGAACAGATTATTCGTACTAATCTCATTGAGCAGATTATCCACACTATTTGGCATGATTGATCAGCTCGATGTTCTCTACAAAATGAGTTTAAATTGTCGAAAGAAGCTTAAAAAGGATCCATAGTGGACCACATTAGACATTATAGACAATCCAATCTATAATGGAATATTCACAAACATTTTAGGGAGAGTTTTCTTATATGTACCTCAATGAATAAAATCCTTTAATAAAATTTTAAATAAATCTTAGGTCAAACTTAGAAAAGTGATTTAAAAAAATTGGGGCAAAACAAGTTGGGTGAACAAACGTTACTTTTTCATCAATAAATATCTATATGGATATGATGTTCAAAAATGGTAAAAACACTCATTTTTATTTCTATAAATAACGAACATAGTAATCCTCCCTGTGTTTTGACTTTAAAAAAAAAGAAAGAAAAGGTTGGATCAATTAAAAAATTAATTTACAAAATAACATAAATCAAATTATTAATTTACAAAGTAATATTTGAAAGGATGAAACATCAATAAATCTCAAATAGTGATCTTATAATCCGTTTGATCCTCCTTTTTTTCTTATGGACCCAAAGGTCTTATTCTAGTATAAATCAACATTCTCCCATATAGAATTTATAGGTAAATTTTCCTATTTGAAACTATTGCATAATATATATATATATATATTTTTTAAAAAGAACTTTAACTTTCGATGAAATGAATGACCTTGTAATGTGACTAAACTTATTGGTTAATTTTAACCTCTTGCAATTAATGGTTAAAATGGATAATACAAATAAAAAATATACTATTTATCCTCGTCATCTGAATAGTTAATCAAAATTCTCGCCCTCTTATGTGAAATTCACATATGGCATGATAGGCATGTGTTGATTGGGCGAGTTATAGTATAATATTGTGGTTATTAATTAATTTATGGGACTTACATTCCATTATTTAGTTGCAATTATTAATTAGTTTCTAATTCTACGACTGATAGTACAAAACAAGCATATAATTGAGATTATATATTTTCATAACTATTGCAAAACAAACGTGGAGCAATAATTATTTATCTTACTAATCAAGCAGAGTCATAATGTCTACACATCCAACCCACATGTCGTGTTTCAATAATTCAAACTATTCATTTTATAGAACCCTCCATATACATTATTCATAAAAATAAAATCAATATAATAATTATAATATTTTTATTTTATAATATTTGTCTATGAAAAATATATGATAAATAAAACTTAAAGATTGATGCAGCATAAGAATCAAATACAAAATAATTCCAAAGTACGTAAAAGTTACATGATTTTTCAGGAGCATTACATTCATGTGTGATCAAATTGGTGTCTGGTCAATCCTTACAGTTTGAGATCCAGAGAGAGCCTCTCTCTCTAGGTGATTTCCAGTGTATTTCAGTGATATTCCGGTGACCCATTTTACATTTTGAAAGAATAGATGTACACTCTTAGAGTATAGATCTATAGTTTTTGAGTGTAGATCTGAAATTTTTATATCTGAAATAGGAGTTTTGAAAGTTTTCTTCTCCGATTTTGTCACGACCCACCCTAGTGCCTAGGATTGGATTCACAACTAGTTAAATTCTTAAATTCCTAAGATTAGTTTGAAGTAACTAAATTAAATAATACAGCGAAACAAAATATAAGACGTAGCATGCATGGGAATTATTATTTATGTAACATAATTCATATGTTATTATTAGTGATGGTGGAGAAAGGAGGTCAAGGAGGCTGGAAGCCAGTCATTTACGGGAAAAGTCATCAAGCACAAAGGATTATTCCTGCACGATTTGGGGCAGAGATTGTCACAGTTTTGTGGACAATCTGCCAGCGTCCATGAATCCAAAGGAGCTTTTCTTGTTATTCTCAAAATTTGGAGTGGTGAAAGATGTTTTCATTCCTAGTAAGGTCAGGAAATCTACAAGGACAAGATTTGGATTTGTAAGATTTAATTGTCCAATGGTTGCGAAGGTAGCAATCCAAAAAGCAGATAGGTTATGGTATGATGACAAAGAAATAAGAGTTAAGTTGGCAGAGTACGAGAAAGATCAAGTGGACAATCAGAATGGTACTGGTGTAAAGGTGGAAAAAAGTACTACCAATGGTTCCCCCAAAGCATGTATCAAGGAGCAGAATCATCAATCAGTGTACGATGGAGGCATAATGTCTTTTGCAAAAGCAGTGAGATATAGGAATGTGGGTGTAAGAACTGTTTCAGCCCATGAGGAAGGCAATGGTTGGCCATTGTAAAGCTCAAAAGTCATTTTACATTTGCAGAGTTTGAGAGTGTGATTCATCTCAAAGGGGCATATGATATAACGGTAAGAAGTGGAGCAGGTAAGTATGCAGTGTTAACTTTTAAGTCAGTGGCCATTATGAAGGAAATGCTTGTCTATCATGATGACATTCTTAAGGAGTGGTGCGATTCTATTACGGAATGGAAAAAAGGTGTTCTTTTTTCCCCAGAACGACTCATGTGGATTACTTATTATGGTGTGCCGCTCAATGTATTGAACTACAACACTTTCAGAAATATTGGCAGGGTTTGGGGTGAAGTGCTCTAGATTGATGAGGCAACACTAAGAATGGAGTCGTTCAGTAGTGGCAAGATTCATATTGCCACAAAGCATATGAATCCTATTAATCAAGTGATTAACTTGAGTTGTAAGGGGATATTGTACCCAGTACGGGTCTGTGAGGAGCAAGTGGTGGTATCAAAATTGACTAAGAAAGCCTACAAATGTTTATTCCATGTTTGTGATGATGATGACAGCTCTGTTGGTCAAGATCTCCAGGGTTCTGCCAATGGAGGACAGACTTCTGAGAAGACAAGTGAGGTGGTAGAGTTAGTAAAAGAGACTGCTCAGGAGCTGCTCCAAGAGGATGCCGAGAGCCAAGAAGACTGGCAAGGATAACTCGGCATGACCAGACCCATCTGAATAAGACCTAGGCCGAGTAAAATCTATCCTAGGACCGAGTATTTCGTAATTCTCCTGGCATATCTGGGGGTCCCAGATGTGATGGCAAAAGGAGATGATGGGGAAGCGGGCCCCTAGAGTGCAGTATAAAAAGGAGGAGCTTCAGCCAAACTGAGGTGTGTGAAAATAAACGAGATAACTTGAAACAAAAGTAAATTTGAGAGAATACTAACTGGCCCGTCAGAGTGCTAATTCTAGCACCGCCAACCGGAGTGTTCATTCCTTTCAGGTAGCAACCAGAGGATCAAGGGCGTCTACCTAGACCAAAAAGTATTTCCAAACCACTTTACCACAATTAGCATCGTCTGTGGGAATACTTAAGTGTGTTCATGGCAGGCGTGACAGATGATCCTTCGATAGTTGCTGATGATGTTACACCAAGAGATGATGGGCATGTTTGGTTTGGCTTTGTAGAGTGATTTTGGAAAAAATTTCCTAAAAAACTTGTTTGGTTTGTAATTTTTCCAAAACAATTTTCAAAATTACTTTCTCTCTCTTATACATCAATCAATCACTTTTTCTCTCTCCTCTCTCTTCTCTCCTTCTCAATCACTTTTTTTTTTCTCACACACATCTACTCAATTACAACAAACTATCAAATCATTCCAAACTCCCAAAGTCCAAAACTACTTTCAAAATGCACAACCAAACAAATCGAAAAAATTTCTAAACTCTCTCCCCAAAACAATTTTTAAAAACTACTCTCTCAAAACCAAACGAAACATACCCGATGTTACTCTAAGAAACATGCTTGCACCGGAGAATATCACCACGCAAAGGTCCTTGAACTTCGACCCAGTGGCTCAAACGTCACCCTCAACCTTTGTGTAGGATACTATGTAGACGATCATAGATCAAGCAAAACGAAACGAACAGCGTCTGGAAGATATGATGGCTGAGAACGAGCACTTATGTAAGTAATTGGCCCAACAGTTAGCCAAATCCCAATAGGCCGCACGTCATGACCAAGGTCGATCCCCAGAAAAGAAGAAGGATGATCGACGACGTCGACTTCGAAAACATAATGTCATTGAGCAAATTTGGGGCTCTCAGAAATCGACACAAGCATGCTATCTTATTATTGCCGCAAAAAGGCCAAAGGAACTAAAACTGAACTCGATTGAAGTACCGGATCGAGAAAGCCTCGAGGACATTGGGAATACCCCCATCAAGAAGGCAACTGAAGACCTTGATTAGGTCGAATCAATGGGGACCCTGATGAGTTCTTCATGATCGGCACTTCCCTGAACGAAGTTAAAAGACACGAGTTGGTTTCCTTTTTACTCGACAATATTGACGTGTTTGCCTGGACACCATATGAAATGCCGGGGGTGGATCCAGTCGTGGCCCAACACCATTTAAGCGTCGACCCAAAAGTCAAACCAATCATTCAAAAAAGTCGACGATCTGCCATAGAGCATGCATCGGCCATTGTTGATGAAGTTGACAGGTTGCTTGATGCCGGGGCAACTCATGAAGTAACTTATCCCACATCGCTGTCCAATACCGTGGTTGTAAAGAAGAAAAATCGCTCTCGGCACGTTTGTGTGGATTTCATGGACTTGAATAAGGCTTGTCCCAAGGATTGTTTTCTCTTCCCAGAATCGACCAACTTGTGGACGCAACGACGCATCATCAGCGCATGAGCTTCTTGGATGCCTACAGGGGTTATCACCAAATTGTCGTGCATCCAGAAGATCAGGAAAAGACTGCATTCCTCACCGCAAGGGGAACCTATTGCTACAAGGTCATACCCTTTGGAGTGAAGAATGCGAGGGCAACATACTCGAGGCTGGTTACCACTATGTTTAAGGAACAACTCGGCCGCACCATGGAAGTATACATCGATGACATGGTGGTGAAATCCTTGGAAAAGCATGCCCATTTAGCCGACTTATCAGAGACCTTCGGCATTCTCCAAAAGTACAAGATGAAACTAAATGCCACGAAATGTGCATTTGGCATCAGTTTTGGAAAATATCTCAGGTACATTGTGAAACATTGCGGAATAGAGGCCAACCCAAAGCAGATCACAACAATTCTAGAACTTGACTCCCCTTAGTCAACCAAAGAAGTTCAGAAGTTGATGGGAATGGCCGCTGCCCTCAATAGGTTTATCAGTCGTTCCTCAGATCGTTGCCGACAATTTTTTCACACACTTCAGCAGGGCAAAGCATTTCAATGGACACCAGAATGCTAGGCCGCACTAAATAGCTTGAAAACTTACCTCCATTCAGTGCCACTCTTGGCAACCCCAATGCCAGGCAACCCACTTATCTTGTATCTGGCGATATTCAATCGGGTGGTCAAAGCTGTGTTATTGAAGGAGGAACTTGAGGAGTAGCGGCCAATCTACTATATAAGCAAGGCAAGGGTTAATGCCGAAACATGATACCTACCATAGAAAAAACATATCCTAGCTCTCGTAGTGGCTGCCAGAAAGTTAATGCACTATTTTCAAGCTCATACCATAGAGGTGTTAATGGACTATCCTCTCCGAGCGGGGCTTCGTAGCGCGGAAGCATCGGGGAGAGTCTCTAAATGGGCTTTGGAACTCCGCCAATATGACATCTAGTTTTTGCCCAAAATGGCCATTAAGGGGCTGTAACAGCGCTCGCGAGGGAGCTCGATTGCTACCGTTCGGACTCCCCTTTTTTGTTTGTTGCGGTTTTTAATCTGAACCAAAGAGTCCAACTCTGGCAAATCGTTTAAGAAAACAGATTTTTTGAAAAGTAGTGCCAAACATGGACTGCTTTGCCAGATACAGAGTCGCCACCTAAATATTTTTAAAATGGGAAATTTAGGAAACCCTGACTCGGTGCCGAAAGCCACGTGTCCATCATCACCAAAGTTGTCTTGGCTCGGGAGCTTGGGTACAATCGGGGAAGGTCAGCTATGAGCACCCCCTTTCGCCCGGTCCGAAGACCAGTCTCTACTAACCGCGATATCCGATTTTGAAAACATTACATGCTCTTGTTCCGGTTATTAGCCTAGAATTACTATGTTGTGCGCACAACAAACAAGTATAGACTAGATTGCCTAATTTGGAAACAAACATTGCATATCCGTTCGTTTTGAAAGCGTTTCGGATTTTGCTACTCGCAAGTAGGCTAAAACACGAATTTCAACGAGTTTTTCTAACTCAAACAATCCAACCTCCACCCACAGGCATTCAAACAGTTTATCTCATGTAAGCAACTAGCCGCATGGTAAGCCTACTATCATGTTAGCATTCACACGCATGCGAGATGCTAAAGCATAAAAACTCACCTAGTACTCCGTGCCAAAACAATAAACTAGTTAGCAAAAATGCATGCCCTAGTTCATGTTAGAGTGACTAATGCATCGCATGCAATGGTGTAATCTAGACAGGCTCGGCTATCCTAAGCATGGCATGTGAAATGCTACAAGTAACAAGTATTCAATTTGGAAATTGAAATACAATGCAGTTAGCGTGATGTACCGAGCCCGGTGCATGTAAGACAGATGTATGGATGCACGCATGCTATCATACTGTTATGCTAATTTAAATATGCCCTAAACTAATCATCGTAAGCAAGGAAATAAAAGGGAAGAAAGAAATGGGGGTTGGAAGACATACACGCCACTCACACACACTTATTATAGATTTGCCCCCACACGGAGAGACCAAAAGAATATACAGTCCCAAAATAACACAGTCCAAATACATAATAAATTATTACAAAAAATTATAATTTAAATTGAATTCAATGTAAAAAGAAAGGGGCCTCAGCCCTGCCTCGGGATACGCGGATGATGCATGCTCGATCCATCTTGCCCGAAAAACCCGTGTCATGCCACTGTTGCTTCTGTTTTTACTGCCCTGTCTCTCCAAAAATTTCCAAAGTCCCAGAATACCTTCCTTGCATCTTCTTGTACCACCAATTTGGAGGACATGCCCATCAGCCATCCAAAATTTCCATCGGCTGCTGAGAAGATTATCGGCCATCCATATAGTGCCAGTCGGCACTCTAAACTGCCGGTCGGCATAAAATTCCTGCAGAGGACAGTTTTGACAGCAACAGCAGACAAACAGTGCATGACATGGAGTTTTGAGCATATGTAAGCATGGCTAATGCTTCCTATCATGCTTGGGACTCAAAGAAGCATGACCCTTGGTTCTTGGACTATCAATTATGCACCTTCGCACATGATAGCCTAAGAAACCAAGATTGCATTTCAATGTCAATATGCATGCAACACACAAATGAGACCAAAACCTTATCATGCCTAGATCAAAGGCCTTGGTGACCAAGAGTTGAGACAAGTTGCACCACTTGTAGTGTGAACTTCTCTCAACCCTTATACTTGGTTTGACACCCCAAACCAAGACATGGAATGCATGTACACAACAAGGCTCAAATGATGTAATATGACATGAAGTGCAAGACATGCCAAATGCAATGCAACATGTTATAGCAAGTGTGCAATACTAGGCATGCAAGATGCAAAGTATGATCCAAACATGGACAATTCTTGTAAAAGAACTAGCATATAACAAGGCTTTGAAAATCAAGCATGCAACAAACATGATTCAAGCAAGCAATAGTAGACTTACCATAATGGGACAGACCTCAAACCTCCCTAAAATAGTGGCAAAAGTGCCCAAAATGATGGACCAATTCTCATGCAAACATGCAAGCAAATGGGCCCAAAACCAAGGCATAAACAAGAGGCTTTTCACTACCATCAACATGACCATTCATAGCATGTATTAGGCCACCAAAAACAGATCCTTAGCATGGAAAAATACACACACACATCTTGATATGGCAGCCCCAAAATACCCTAAACATACAAGCATGCATAAGGCATATTCCTAGGCATAAAGGAGCACATCCTTAAAGTATGAAATAGGTCACGTATGCAAACATATAAACATGATTTATGGACTGGAATATGACCCTAAATGATGCCAAATCATGAGGATGGTCCAAGCTAAGCATATTAGAGGCTAATATGCTTAAGGCTTACAAGCCAAAACACAAAGCAACCACACCAAGCACACCAAACATGGCAAAATCAGTGGCTCACAGCCCTTAAACATGACAAATCATGACCAAAGACTTCAATAAGCTAAGCCAAAACATGAAGATATGCAAGGCTAAACATATGACATATTTCTAGGGAAAATGGAGGATTACAAAGCAAGTATAAAAAGCATGCTAAGGACCACAAAATCACTTTTGGACAGAGATGAAATATGATCCAAAACACCCAAAAAAGCTCTGAAATGGTGCCAAAAACAAGCAAGCATGCATGTTCCCTTTTAAGCCAAAGACAAAGGCAAAAGAGGGACAAAGGGGAGAGGGGTGTCCCTCCCCTATACAAGACTTCAAACCACCTTTTTTTTACCACTGAAAACCCACTGGTTTTCAGTGGTGAAAGGGCCCAAAACAACAAGGCAAATAAAGCTCAAAGTAAAGACATCAAATAGGCCAAAATACGGCCTAAAAGGGTGAGTTTGCACTCAAACCACAAAATGACCTTAATGAAAGTTCAAAAGAAAGAAAATCTAAGACTTTTTTCAGTTATACACAAAGCTCAAAACACAAAGCAAGATAGGTAAAAACTTGTTGCAAAAATGGGGAATCTAAAATAAAGTGCTCACCCTTGAAGAACACTTGAAGAACAGGTGGTGCAGCCCTCTTCTATTGATCAAAACCAGTCCAAAAACTCAACAAACAACCCTCCAAGCCTCCCAATCTCGGGCTAAGGTGTAATGGTGTGTGTATTGGTGCAAAAGTAAGGTAAAACCACACTTTTAGGCCTAAAAAACACACACAAGAGGAGAGAGAGGGAAAATGTAGAGAGAGAGAGAGATATATGGCAGATATATAGATATAGGAGCTCTGGTTTTTGATCAAAAATGGCCAACCTCTCTCAAAGGGAGAGATGTGGTGTTTATATAGGCCAAGACCAAGCCAAATGACTTAATGGCTAAGCAAAGGGAAAGGTTCAAGGGGGCCAAAAGGGTCTAGGCTTCTTGGGGAAGCTAAGACAACTGGCCAAGCTTCTCCAAGAAGCTTGGTCAAAGGTTCAAGCTTCTAGAAGCTTTAGGGGTTGAAAGGTGCAAAGTGGTCACTCCTGTGCACGGGGATGAGTGATGGTGTATTCCAGCTGGCACAGCTGGCATGCACCATGCCTCAGGGGTTCAAAGGGTGCACGCCGGCCACCAAAAAGATCATCGGCACAAAAAGTGCCGGTCGGCAACATATAATGCCGACCGGCCAAATATTTTAACAAAACAGTGTCGATAGTAGACATATGCGGCCGGTGATGGTAGGGAAGGGCCGGTGGGGTGTGGGGATGGCCAACAAGCCATTCCCTGCCCTTTAAGACAAAACACAGGTATTTGGTGCAAAACCAAACACAAAACGATCGAGTTCGGTGATCTTGAGGCAGGGCGCGTAGCCGAGACCTCTGGGAACTCCAAATGAACACAAACATGGATAATCACCGAGTGTTCAAACGGTGACGTCCAAGTCTTGAGGACGGTCAAAAATGGGGTGTCTACAGGGGCAAGTTTTGGCCAACTTTGTAGCTGAGTTCACAGGATGCCATGCCGACTTCAAGTCTGATCAAGTCCACCTTCAACCACAACTTGACTGGAGAATGTATGTTGGAGACATCTGGCAAATGTATTGCGATGGATCATCTAACCAACGTGGTAGCGGGGCAGGCATTGTAATCATGAGCCCCGAAGGGGCAATAATCGAACAGGCAGTCAAATTGCGTTTTGATGCATCAAATAACAAGGCTGAATATGAAGGACTGCTAACCAGCCTTGGAAACACACTTTATCTTGGTGCACGATGGTTACATGTTTTATGTGATTTAAAGTTGGTCAACAACCAGTTGAATGGGGAAATATGCAGCTAAAAATGACTAAATGACAGCCTACATGAAAACGGAAAATTCCTTGCTCACAAAATTCGACCACCACGAGCTGAATCAAATAACTCAAGATCAGAACACGCATGCAAATGCCCTTTCTTGCCTAGCTTTCGCCATTAACTTGGAAGTGAAATGAACCATCGAAGTAGGGTTCGTCCCAGAGCCGAGTATCACTTCTTCTAAAACATTTCAGATTGACATCATTGATTCAAGACCAAGTTAGAGGGACACTATCGCTGCATTTCTTTCCTCAAAACAACTCCCAATAGATAAGAAAGAAGCTCACAAATTGCGGAATAAAGCCCTGCGATATTATCTAGATCTGCAGGGAAAGTTATACAAAAAATCTCACTCTGGGCTATATTTGGAATGTGTTCACCTAGATAAAGTTGAGGACTTCTTGGCGGAAATACATGAGGGTAGTTGCAATGCTCACTCTGGAGGATGCTCATTAGCTCACCGAGTCGTAACACAGGAATATTATTGGCCAACCATGAGTACAGATGTCAAGAACTATGTAAGGAAATGCAAACAATGCCAAAAGTTTTCCCCATTAACTCATCTACCTACCGAAGAATTAAATTCCATTACTAGTCCTTGGTCGTTCACTCAATGGGGACTTGACATCGTCAGACCATTACCGCAAGCTCTGGGAAACAAGTGGTTCTTGATTGTCGCAACGGACTATTTTACAAAGTGGGTCGAAGCAGAGGCATTAACACATATTCGAGATGTCGATGTTAAACGCTTTGTATGGAAAAATATTATAACTCAATTCGGCATTCCGAGAGCACTTGTATCTGACAACAACACCCAATTCGATTGTGGCGTCTATCGGGAGTTATGCAATACATATAGTATCTAGCCCTACATTTCCGCACCAGCATACCTGCAAAGCACTAGTCAGGCTGAGGCCTCCAATAAAGTGATCCTGGACGGCATCAAGAAAAGATTGGAGAAGGCCAAAGAAGGTGGGTCGAAGAGTTGTCCAGTGTGTTGTGGCCTCATCGCACCACTCCGAAGCAGTCTACTAGAGAAATGCCGTTTGCTTTGTGCATTGGGACACAGGTTATTAGCCCTCTTGAAATCAGCCTGCCCATATTGAAATCCAAGGTTTATGACATGGGGTGTAATGACATGATGTTGGCCTTCGATCTGACTTTGATTGAAGAATGCCAAGATCGTGCTCTTGCAAGCATGGCACAATATTAGCAGCAGCTCGCCAAGTCATATAACTAGTGCATGCAGTTGCGTCATTGTACACTTGGAGAACTAGTCCTCAAGAAAGTGCTTCCTACAACTAAGAATCTAGCAGACGGTAAATTAGGCCCCAACTGGGATGGTCCTTACCAGATTGATTCAATTGACGAAATAGGGGCGTATCGGCTTTTAGACATGGCTGGCAGAAGTTTACCACGCCCTTGGAATTTGATCCACTTGCATAAATTTTATCATTAAGCCAACTTGTACAACATGCTAGTTCATTTTTTATTTTTGCTGCTATACTAACATCTACGCATCTACGTATTCCACAATAAAGTATACCTTTTTTTTATCGCCGTCATGTTAAAAATGGTTGAATGATAAAAAGGACTCTGAATTCAGAGCACCCTTCGTGCATGTTCATGTTTGGGCCAAATAAGCATCCGAATTCAAAGCCACGGTTCTTGCATCGGCAAAGGTCATCCGCTAGCTTCTCCCAAGTCTTCTCAATGCCGATCTTTCGGTCCTCAAAAAAGCCTTGTTCATAGGCCCACATTCTTATCGCCTCTTTTGCAAACATGCTTTCCATATCCCGATTGGCTATAGCATTATCAAGCAGGTGCTGGCTTACTCTGCCCGTCACAACTGGGTTCGTCTGACCCATCGATTACGTCTCGGTTTCCTCAGCCTTTCTCAGCTCGCTCTCAGCCTTTTCTGTGCGATGCTCCAAGTCCCAAATGCGGCCGTCTTTCTGTTCCATCTCCTTTTGCGTAGTGTGAAGTTCTATGCCGATCTCATAGGAGCTATATAGTCCTTTGACAGCTCCATGGACACCCTCTCAAAAAATTTCGTAATCAGCCCGACTGCCCATTGACTGCTATACTTCGGGTGGAAATATTTGTTGAATAAACTCTATTGCCATGTTTGGATCAGAGATAACTGAATCTGCTTTGGTCATTGGTTTGTTCCTAGCAAACATTGAAAAGCTTAGCGGGCATGGTGGCCTAGTTGGTTCATTTCATGCTAAAACATGAACACTCCCAGTCCTAGAGTTCCCTTTGCTGCTGCGCCCCCCTCCTGGGTGATTTTTCTGCTTTGCCCCCCTCTTGGGGACCTGCTTCAACGACGAGGGGACCGACGTCTCTCTCTTTCCTCCGACGCCATTTTGCTCGTGCAGGAAGATTCTCCATCGGTTCCGTGGTTCATTTCTGCTTCCAGATTAGTTAATGTTTTTCCCTCACCTCTGCTGTTAAAGAACACCCTGCTTGACATGAGTAATTGCTAAGGTCACACCAGTGTTCCTTTTTTCAGTCACACTCTCATCAGCGTATATTTAAAGAATCCATAGGCCCCACACATGCTTGACTACCCCATATATCAATTACGGGTACGATTATGAAGCGCACGCTGTCTCCGCCTACCTATGTATTTAGCAGTTATGCTATGTGATCAGCTGGGGCAAGGGGAGGTTTATTAACTTATTTGGCCTTTCTTTAGTTTTGCCAAATTCATACAAATTCCCTACCTGACCGATAGCTTCTTTTAGATTGTATTTGACGGTTACGCTATGTGATCAGCTAGGGCAAGGGCAGGTTCATTAACCTATTCGGCCTTTCATTAGTTTTGCTAAATTCATACAAATGCCCCATCTGACCGCAAGCTTCTTTTAGACTGTATTCGGCTGTTAGGCTATGTAATCAATTGGGGCAAGGGCAGGTTTATTAACCTATTTAGCCTTTCATTAGTTTTGCTGAATTCATACAAATACCCCACCTGACCCCAAGCTTCTTTCAGACTGTATTCAGGGGTTACGCTATGTGATCAACTAGGGCAAGGGCAGATTTATTAATCTATTTAGCTTTTAAACTGGGGCGAAATAAGATTTACAAGTCTTGTTCTTAATTGATATAACATATTTTAGTTTTTCAATACCTAATCATTAACATTCATTAACAAAACAAACATTTTCATTAATAAACTACGAGAGTACATCCACCTTATACATGAAAATGGCCTACGTCCAAAAATAAAATGCTAACAAAAACAAATAAAAGTTTACAAAACAAAGAAACAGCAGAATATCCATTACAAAAAATGTCGATTAGAAGTCCAAATTCTCTTGGTCTGATTCCAGCGGTTCGACTTCCAATTGTTCATAAGGAATCGGCTGATCGAGAGTTACCTTGGCGGCCACCAAAGCTTTGAGCCACCCGTGCTTGGAGCCTTGTTTCTCGAACTTCAAGGCTTCATCAGCATACAACTCATTGGCCTTTAGCTGGCCAGCATCATAGGCTTTGGTCGCGTCTGCCTCAGCAAGCTCCCTCGCCTTCTTCTTCGCTTCAAAATCAAACTTCAGTTGCGAGATTTCTTCTTGAGCAAACTTTAGAGAGCCGTCTATAAAGTTAGCTCTCTCTTTGGCGGCCCTGCGGAGCAGATTAGCATGTTGAGCTTCTCTTGAGCAGCAACTGCCTTTGCCTGCTCTTCTTCAATTTTTGCCATCGCCATAGACAAATCGACAATTGCAACAATGGCTTTGCCCTTCTCTTTTTCTAGCTAGTGTTCAAGGATGCCGACTCATTCTACGACGTTATAATGACGATGGCCGACCTCTACGATCCTTCCTGCCATATGGAAAAGAAATGAAGTCAACATAAGTTTGAGTAGGAACAATTATTTAAACTATGGGGAAATTTTAGGTGTTTTAATAACTTACCAAAATGGTGATTGTGCCGCCAAGGCAATCGAAATGACATCTGGTTCGGCAAGGAAAGTTGCTCAGTCAGCCGGTAGAGAGAATGCCGAAGTCATGCCTAGGGCCATGGCAGGGTCTCTGATGGCCAACCTACTGGTAAGCATAGGCTCATTCTTCATATGTGGTTGGATGATGAATGCCTCGTCTAAATCATCTTCAACGGGTGGCGCATCCATTCTTGGCCATTTCTCGATCGACGCCTCTACTAAATTGATTAGGGTCTCGGTAGGTCACTTCTGCCCTATCAGACTGGCTCCCAAGACTTCTACCTAATTCTGTTCAAGAACAAACTCTGCCACAGTTGATTCACGTGCCATTTGTTCTTGCCATACCTTACGAATCGGCGTTATTTGTCTCCCCCCAGACCCATCGACATGCTTGATAGCTGCCATTTGCTCTGCATTTCATATCCTGGCAAATTGAGCTAGTGATTCTCTACTCATCTCTTTGGCTTTGGATTCGGCCCTAGGAAGATTTTCTACATAGATGAAGATATCGTCCTCTGGAGCAGATAAGTTTACTCGGCCAGAAGTGAAAGGGAGATCGGTGCAACAGTCTAGATTGATATGCTCAAATGCCAATTCAATTTCTCTATTCAACTCCTGGTCCTCTGTACAACCCTCTGATTGTGCGCCTTCACCAACCTCTTTGCCAATCTCTTTGCTGGCGTCGAAACCCTCGACACCAATATCCCTTAGGCTTTTGTAGCTAGGCAAGATAAAGGCAGTAAGCTACCGTTCGTGTGTCAGCATAGGAATATTATCTACGGCCAAGAAGGTGGAGGATGTAAGATCATACTTCAGCAAGATATGGGCCACTCACCCTTGCCCTGGAAGATTTGCACGGCCTTTGTAATTGAGAACTACCTTCACTTGTTCAAGGATAGCTTCATATCTCGATGTCAATGCCCATTTTAAATCATTGCTTGTAAGGCAGAATTGAGTTTAGTATCTAACAGTTAAGCTGAATGAATTATTTATGCAAAACATAACATTTATAGTTGGCCACCTGGCTCGCCTTTTTGCCTTGGCACTGGGTGTTGGCGATCTTTTCCCTCGCTGAATTCCAAATTACCTCGGATGGTGACCATAATGTCTTCTACACTTTTGCTGGAGCTGGCGAGCATAGTCACCAAGTGGTGATCAATATCTTTGGCTCCCAAGAAGTAACGGCCCTGCCGACCGGTTGATTTCCCCATGACGTAGTAATGCCGAATAGCTAGGATCCCTAGGTTAAGACCTAATCAGCGGTTCAATTCTACTACACCTATGATTATTCAGTAAAAGTTCACGTGAGGTTGGGAGGGAATTAGCCCCCAATAACGTAGGACAGTCCTAAGGAAAGGGTGAATGGGGAATCGGACTCCACCCTCAGCGATTGCCAAAAGTGGGAAATTAATCGTGCTCATGTCAGCCCTCTCTATATCCACGACATTGTCTGCGACAAGGGGTAGGTGGATGTCGTCTGGAATAAAAAAATAATGATGGAATGCTGCAACTCGATCCTTTGAGAGGAGAGCTGTAGACATCCCATTTTTGACCATCCTCAAGACTTGGACGTCATCATTTGAACACTCGATGATCATCCATGCTCGTGTTTGTTTTGAGTTCTCGGAGGTCTCGGCTACGCGCCTTGCCTCAAGATCTCTCAACTTGTCTGTTTATTGCTTGGTTGTGGACCAAACACTTGTGTTTTTGCTTCTAAGGGAAGAGGGTGGCTTGTTTTCCATCCCCTCAACCCACCAGCCAGGGCATGAGGCCATCGGCCCCTTTTTCTTGCCATCGGCCAAGAGTGTTGGCCGATCGGCACTATATTTGGTCGGCCGGCTCTTATGTTGGTCGATCGGCCATTTTTGGTGGCCAAACCCTGTTCATCTGCTTTATGCAAATATTTTGTGCCAGCTGGTGCAGCTGGCATCCACAATTCCCTCCCTCCATACACGTGTATGGAGGGATTTTCCCTTTCCTTGGCTTCTCTTGAAAGCTTTAGAATTTGAACTTCTATAAAGAGGGAGCCCCTCCTCCCTCCTCCAAGGTTCAGAAAAATTAGGTTAGGAGAGTGAGATATAGTTTTGTATCTATACTCCCTTGTTTGATCCTATTTTGTGCTCAAAAGTGTTGTTTTGTCTTACTATTGTACACAAACACACACTAGAACACCATCCTCTTGGAGCTAAGGTCCCTTGAGATTGATTTTAGAGTTATTGGACTGGTTTTGGTCAGAGGAACCTGCTGGAGCCTTGTTCTTGAAGAAGTTCTACAAGGGTGAGCAAACTTTCTTTAGATACCCCTTTCTTGCTTAAGCTTTTAACCCTTCTCGCTTATTGTTTTGAGCATAGTTTATAACTGATAAAAGTTCTGATTTTTCTTGCTTTAGAACTTTGTTTAAGGTCATTTTGAGGTTTGGGGTTGCTCCCTGTAGACGCGCTCGCGGGGGACCTCGCTACAGCTCGGACTCTATTTGTGTCACGGTTCGTAATCTGAACTAAAGAGTCCAAATCTGGCAAATCGTTTTGAGAAACAGATTTTTAGAAAAGAAGTACCAAACATGGACTGCTTTGCCAGATACAGAGTTGCCACCTAAATATTTTTTAATGGGGGAATTTAGGAAACCCCGACTCGGTGCCAAAGGCCACGTGTCCCTCATCACCAAAGTTGCCTCGGCTCGGGAACTTGGGTACGATTAGGGAAGGTCAGCTATGAGCACCCCCTCTCGCCCGATCCAAAGATCGGCCTCTATTAACCGCGATATCCAATTTTGAAAACGTTATGTGTTCTTATTCCCATTATTAACCTAGAGTTACTATGTTATGCGCACAGCAAACACGTATAGACTAGATCGCCTAACTTGGAAACAAGCATTGCATATCCGTTTGTTTTGGAAAACGCTTTGGGATTTGCTACTCGCAAGTAGGCTAATATACGGATTTCAGCGAGTTGTTCCAACTCAAGCAATCCAACCTTCACCCACAGGCATTCAGGCAGTTTATAATATAAGCATCTAGCCACATGGTAAGCATGATGTCATGGTAATACTCACACGCACGCAAGGATGCTAAAGCATAAAATACTTACAAAGTACTTAGTGCTTAGAACAAGAACATGTCAGCAGTCAATGCATGATCCAAGTCCATGTTAAGTGCCTAATGCATCGCATACAAAATGTCACTAAAAAAAAGAAGCTCGGCTAATCTGAGAATGACATGTGAAATGCATAGGAAGCATGTATTCAAAGTTAAATTTGAAATATAATGCAATTAGCATGATGCGCCGAGCCCGATGCATGCAATACTGATGAATGATGCACGCATGCATAGAATAAGGTATGCTGAATTAAACATGACCTAATACTAACCATCAAAGCAGGCAAGTGAAAAGGGGGAAAGAAGTGGGGGTTGGAAGACATACACACACTCACCCATACTTATTACAAATTTGCCCTCGCTCGGAGGGACCGAAAGAATATACAAATCAAATAATGAATTAACTATCCTAGCTAATTAATTATTACAGGCCAACTAAATTAATTAAGCAAATTAATTAATCTAGTAAAGCAATAAACAGCAGCCTCGGGGAGAGGACTCGATGCATGCGTGCTCGGTTCTACCCGGAAATCCACCGACATGCCCAAGATGCCTCTGTTTTCCCTGCTATGCTCCTCTGATGACTGCCAAAGTCTCAGGGTTTGCTCTCTGGATGCTAGGGAACACCACCGGCTAAAGGAGAACACCACCGGCCATTTAGAATGATCACCGGCCATGAATTTGATTCATCGGCCAAAAATGTTGGCCGGTCGGCACTGGGGATGGCCGGCCGGACAAAAGTTCTTGTAAAAGCTGGTTTGACAGTAGCAGAGGACAATACTTGGCATGGCAATGCATTTTAAGCAATGTATGCACCAATCACACCCCATATCATGTTTATGACTCAAAGGGACATGAGCCTCGATTCTCGGACCACCAATCACGCGTTCCCATGCATGATGGCCCAAAGAATCAAGCATGCATTTTCAATTTCAAATGAATGCAAACCAAATAAACACACAAGGAGGCCCAACCTCTATCATACTCATTTCAAGAGGTCTAGCATGCATGCTTATGCAATGTAATCCTAAGCATGTGAGCTAAGGATGCAACATGGAAATGCATGGATGCTACTATCAAGCATGCAATGTATAATGCCAATGTGTACACATGCAAGGCATACAACATGTTAGACAACTTAGCAAGGAATGCATGCTAAATGTACTACCACCTAAGGATGTAACAACATACCAAAGGGGCCAAATGTATTACAACATACAAGGTAAGCATGTTACAACATGCAAGAGTGGTCTTAGACTAAGTTAGGCAGCCCTCAAACTAACCTAAAACAGTGACCAAGATGTTAAGGAATGTGGACTAATTGACATACAAACATGTATGAAAACATAGACCAACATTCAAGTATTAAAGAGCAATTCCCAAGCACACTCAAGAGGATGCAATCATGGACAAATGGCATGCAACATAAGCTCTGAAATTATGTCAGAAATGATGCCATATCAATTAAACAAAGGCAAGCCAAGCATGCAACATGGTCCAAAGTCAAAGGCTTAACTAAAGGGGGTTAAACCAAGGCTAAGTCAATTGAACCTCACAAGGCCAAGGGGACTTAAAATAGGTCTAATGCAGACCTAGACAAAGCCAAGAATGTACTTAGATGGCATCTAAGTGGTCTAAAAATGCAAGCATACTCCATGGCCCAAACAAAGGACATAAGGCAACAACCTTTAAGCAAATTGAAGGAGGATTAAATGTAAGCATATAAGCATGTTATAAGGACTGAAATAACATGTTAAGTGATTCCAAATCACTGAAACAAAGCAAGGATGGCATGCTAGAAGGGCCAAAGCATAAGGCATACAAGAGGGATTACATGGTAGCTATACAAAGAAAGGCATGAATGACTCCAATGACTTAAAATAGTCCCTTAACACATCAAAACATGCATATAAGCTTCACAAAGCTTGGCCAAAAACATGATAAAACCAGGGTCAACACTTGGATGCATGTTAAGGCAATAAAATGACATTACAAGGCATGTATGCTAAGCAAGCATGGTGTACCAAAACCAACCCAAAATAGAGCTATATTATGGCATAATAAGCATAAAAAAAACAGCCAAGGCATGGTCAACATGAACCTAAACATGGTGCTCACTAAAGAGGCAAAAATGGTCCTTTTCAAGGACAACAAGGAGAGGGGGTGGCCCTCTCCTTCTTAGGACCTCAAGGTACCATCCTCACCTCTAAAATCCCTCAAGATTTCAGTGGTGAGGAGGCCCAAACACAATGGTCCCGGAGCTCACACAAAATAGCACAAAACAAGGGCCAAACAAGGCTTAAGAGGGATCAAACAACCCCAAAGCTTAAAACACTCTTAACAAACTATTTAGAGGCCTCAAAAATAGAACTTTTATGTGTTATATGCAAAGCCAAAAAATAGTTGCAAGGTAGGTAAAAATACAATGCAAAAATGGGGAATAAAGGGACAAGCTTCTTACCCTTGAAGATCTTCTTCACAAATGGTGGACCAGCTACTTCCTTGAGCTTAAACTAGCCTAAAACTCCAAGAACAGACCTTTGGTCCTTCAAGAACCAAGAAAAGGTGTAATACTATGTGTTTGTGTGCAATAGTAAGCCTAAACACACACTAAAACACAAGAGGAAGAGAGATATAGAGCTAGGATATAGACAAACCCTAGCCCTAGAACTCAAACCCTAAAAATGTTGCCTAAAATGTCTAACCCCTCCAACAAGAGAGAAGACCTCTCCTTATAGAGCTTTTTGTCTTGTAAAGCTTACAAGACAAGCTTCTAAAGAGAGAGATCCCTCCATACATGTGTATGGAGGGGAGCCAAATGCAAGCCAGCTGTGACAAGATATCTGCAAAAGCAGATGCACAGTAGTCGGCCAGCCAAAGATGCATTTGACCAAAAAAGATAGCCGGCCGGCCATCTATAGTGCCGGCTGGCCAAACATTTGGCCGGTAGCCACAAAACACAGCCGGTGGCCTCAAGCCACGACCGGTGATGGGTGGGGATGGTTTACAAGCCCTACCCTGCCTCTCAAAGGCAAAAAAAACAAGTGTTTGGTGTCAAACCAAGCACAAAACAATCGAGTCGAGAGATCCTGAGGCGAGGCGTGTTGCCAGGGCTTCCGGGAACTCAAGACGGACACAAACATGGATGATCACCGAGTGTTCCAACGGTGGCGTCCAAGTCTTGAGGACGGTCAAAAATGGGGTGTCTACACTCCCCCCCCCTCTTAGGCCTTGTTTTAGGCCATCCCTTTTGGCCATTGTTCTTAGCTTTGCATGACCTCTCTACCACTGAAATCTAGAGGATTTTCAGTGGTGGAGAGGAGGTTTTGGCGCCTTAAATAGGAGAGGGTCATCCCCTCTCCATGTTGTCTTTAATGCTTACATAAATGGCTTATGTTTGTAGCATGTGTGCTTAGCTTGTTTTAGCTTCATTTCAGTATATATTAGGCTTTGTTTTGCCATGATATAGCACTATTTTGACTTGGTTTAGACATACCATGGATGCTTTGTATACTTGTCTTGTAATCCCATGATTTGCCTTAACATGCACCATGTTGTAACATGTCTTTTTAGCATGATTTTGGTTCAACTCCATGAAGCTTTTAGCCATGTTGTGACATGCTTAAGCTCTGATTTTGGTCTTCTTGGTCATGCTTGCATTGTTTTGTATAGCGACCATGCAATCTAGCTTGTTAGCTTTGGGTGCTCAAGTCATTAGCATGCTCTATTTCGACCATTTCGGTGGTTTGGTATCATTTGTTATGCTATTTCAGTCCATATAGTATGCTCAAACACTTGCACTTATTACTCCTTTAATGTTTTAAAGGGTTTGTGTTTTATGCGTCATGAATGGTCCATTGTGTATGCCATTATGCTTAGGTCTTTGGGATGCCATCTAAGTGAGTTTTTTTTTTGGGCTCATTTTAACATGCCATAACTCTAATTTTGGTTTCCTAAGTCATGCCATGTTTGGTTGTGTTAGATGTAGTGTAACACCTCTTTTGTGGCCTTGCATGCCTCATGTTTTGGCATTATGTTCTAGCTTGTGTTGGCTAGTTTTGAGCTCACTTTTGGTCTTGTTTAGACCTACCTTGGGACTGTTTTAGGTCCCCTTGGCCCTTTGGGGCTTGCTTCATGTAGCCTTGGTTTGAGTCCCTTGGCTAGTTTCAAGTTTTGGGCTTTATTGCATGCATTACTTGCATTATTTGGTTGATTTGGCATCATCCCTAACATGATTTCAGAGCTTACCATGCTTATCATATGTCCATATTTATCCCCTTTTAAGTGTGCTTAAAAGTCACCTTTTTATGCCTAAGTGTTAGGTTAATTAGCATGCATGTTTGTATGTGTATTTCATGTCTTTGCCGCATCATTTTGGCCACTGATTTGGACCTATTTAAGAGCTGTCCATTTTGGTTTAAGTCCATCCCCGCATGTTGTTGCATGCTTGCCTTGCATGTTGTCGCATGCTTGTTGCATGTTTGGTAAATTGCATGTTGTAACATGCTAGTTCAATTGTGCCTTGTTGCATACTTAGTCCATAACATGTTGCATGTTTAAGTGGTATTGCATTTGGCATGCTTTTGTTAAGTAGCTTTGCATGTTTGCATATCTTGTCCCTTTACATGTTGTCACATGTTTGCCTTGCATGCTTGAATGTCCATGTTGCATTTTGCATGCTTGTCTAAGTTGCATTGCATTTTGCATGCTTAGCCTTGTATGGCATTGTCATTAACATGCTCATGCTGCACTAGTTTTGCTTGCATGTTTATATCCCTTGCCTCTTGATAAACCATGATAGAGGTTGGGGTCCTTCACGTGTTTTGTGCATTCATTGTACATTAATTTGCACACTCGGCTCCTTTGGCCATTATGCGTTGAAATGCGTGATTGGTGGCCCGAGGGTCGAGAACCATACTCCTTTGAGTCTCAAACATGATAAGGAGAGTGGTGGTGCAAACATTGCCTTGAAAATGCATTGCCATGCTCTGTCTGTCCTCTATTGCAGCAAAAACAGGATTCTACAGGAAGAGATGGCCGGTCGGCCGTCTTCAGTGCCGGCCGGCTATGTATTTTTGGCCGAGATCCTTGCAAATGGTCGATGACCAGTATGCCTTGGCCGATGGCCCTATCTTTTGGCCGGTGAGCTCTCTCAGCACCTAGAAGGTGATTCAGAAGCATCCTTGAGACTTGTGAAGTTTTCAAAGGTGCAGAGCAGTGTAAACAGAGGCAGCATGAGCATGGTGATAGATTTTCGAGCGAAGTCGAGCATGCATGCATTCGTCCCTCTTCCCGAGGCTGCTTTATTGTTTTCATAGCTTAATTGATTTGCTTAATTAGTTAAGTGTTGTGTAATAATTAATTAGCTTATTAGTTAGTTAATTATGTAATTTTTATTATTCTTTCGGTCCCTCCGTCGAGAGGGCGCAATTGTGTAATAAGCGTGCATGTGTGTGATGCATGTTTTCCAACCTCCACTTCTTTCTCCCTTTTACTTAACCGCTTACGATGGTTTGTTCTAGGGCACGTTTCAATTAGCATCCTTATGCTATGCATGTTTGCATCATTCATTTGTATTGCATGCACTAGGCTCAGCACATCATACTAACTGCATCGTATTTCAATTCCAAGTTGAATACATGTATCGAATCGTCGCATCTCATATGCCATCTTAGAATAGCCGAGCCTATTTCTAGCTGCATTTCTGTAACGCCCCACTCCCGGGTCGTTAAATACACTAAAATAGCCTAAAAAAAAATACAAGTTTTGCTCCCAAAAATAATAACTACAAAATTGTCTCCAAATAATACAATATCCTCCAAATATTCTATAGCACAATTATCTCCCAAAATAAACAATATTACAACTATCTCCATATTTAATAATTAAAGTGGTGGATCCCAAATCTCTGTATTAATAAATCTTTCTAATCTCAATTTCGAGCTCTGCTAAAATCTGCTTCGCACCTGAAAAATAAATTAATTCGGGAAGTATACAATATGAAAGGAGTACAAAGCTTGGATAAAGAATAAATTAACAGGAACCCAACAATTTATGACACTAAATCAACAATACGATAATCAAGCAATTTACCAAATTGCACAACAATGCAACCATAATTTATCTAGACCAAATACCCAGTCCTACTCAGTACATGACCAGTGAATAAATTCATTTATTCACCCACCTCACCCAAGCTCCATGCTTATCCGAGCATATTGGTGTAAACAATTAATAAGATTCACTCGATCCATGTACGGAGTATTTCTATGTCATTCAGTCAGATAAATCACCATTTAACACAGAATATTTGTAGAGAATTTTACCAAATGATCAGAATATCAACGATTCAACAACAAATGATTTTACGAAATCTATTAATAACCACATTAATCAAGTGGATTACAAATTGAGAATAATTAAAAATAGAGAACTCTTTGCAAAGAGATTTACATAGAGCATATTGTATACAACCCGAATTTACCTCATAATAATTGATTTCGTCACCATAAATCTAAAATTGCTCCATGGATCTCCAAAAATAATTTTGATCTCTTGTAAAACTACTAACTCTCATTTTAAATATTCCTACGTCTAAACTCAAAAATTTACATCACACAATGGAGAGAGAGCCGAAAGTTGGAGAAAATTTAAAATGAGAGACAAAGAAATGAAATTGAGGGACGGATGAAAAAGGTAGAGAAGGAGGGGCTTAATTTATAAGAAAAGTAAATCGGTGGTTTAGTGTGGTATGGTGGGTGGAAAACTATGGGTTGTTTGTTTGTTGCCCATGGTTTTTGTTGCTTTGTTGTTGTTGTTGTATTTTTTTATTATTATTATTTTATTATTTTCTTTTTCTCCACGTGATGGGAATGGCAAGAGAATTTGATTTATTATTAAATAACAATAAACAATAATATGATAGATATAGAAGAGATGAGATAAACATAAATAAATAATTTAAAATTAAATTCTTATCTAAAAATCTCACAACTAAATTAAAATAATAAACCACCAATACCACTCACTAAATATTAATACTTAAAAAATACGGGGTGTCATAATTTCTCATGTGTTGCATTAGCCATCTTAACATGAATTAGGATCATGCATTGATTACTAACTAGTTCTTTATTTTGGCTCGGAGTACACTGTGAGTGTTTATGTTTTAGCATCTTGCATGTATGTGAATGTTAACATAAAAGCATGCTTGCCATGAGGCTAATTGCTTATGTGATATAACTGCCTGAATGGCTGTGGGTGAAGGTTGGATTGCTTGAATTGGAATAATTCATCGAAATCCATGTTTTAGCCTACTTGCAAGTAGCAAAATTCAAAACCATTTCCAAACAAACGGATATGCGATGCTTTGTTCCAAATTAGGCGATCTGGTCTGTACTTGTGTGTTGTGCGCATCACGTAGTAAAGATTAGCCAATTAACCGGAATAAGAACGCATGTGTTTTCAAAAACTCGATATCATGCTTAGTACAGGCCGATTTTTGATTGGGCGAGCGGGGGTGCTCATAGATGACCTTCCCTAATCGTACCTAAGTTCCTAAGCCGAGCCAACTTTGGTGATGATGGACACGTGACCTTAGGCAATGAGTCAGGATTTCCTAAATTCCCCCAAAATAAAATATTTAGGTGGCGACTCTGTATCTGGCAAAGCAGTCCATGTTTGGCACTTCTTTCTTAAAAATCAGTTTTCCAAAACGATTTGCCGGATTTGGACTCTTTGGTGATTTATCGGTCTCGCATTGCACTTTGCGGGATTAGATTCAAAATCATGACATTTGAGTCTGAACTATAGTAGCATGAGGCCCTCGGGGCACGCCTACAAGAGCTTTCTAATGCCTCGCCATTCGAGATGGAATGAAAAAAAAAAGTGTATAAAATAAAACAACGCAAAAACACGCAAGGAACTGGAATGAAGAATAGAGCGAGAAGAGAGAGGGGGACTTACAGGTTGAGGAGAAGATGAACAGTGGAAGCGGGGTTGCAGAGGTCTTAAAGAAGGTTGGAATGGAGAATGCTCAAAGAATGGCCTTTCGTTTCAAGAGTATAAAGATGTACATATTTTAAATCACATTAAATGAATGTCAAAACGCGAAGGGACGGGAAGCTGTAATGATTAACGTGTTTACTCTGACAAATCAGTATAAAAAGGACTGCAATCGGCGTATCTCTAACTTTTGAAGATTGTCTGATCTGCTAGCCAAGAAACCAAACACGCCGAGTAAATATATAATTAAGATGTTTTGGGGGCAATTGTGGGGGCCTAGTAAAAGAGACCGCTTAAGAGTTGCTCCAAGGGGATACCGAGAGTCGAGAAGACTAGCGAGGATAACTCGGCATGACCAGACCCATCTGAGCAAGGCCAAGGCTGAGCAGAATCTATCCGAGGGCCGAGTATTCCATAATTCTTCTGGCACATCTGGGGGTCCCAGATGTGATGGCGAAAGGAGATGATGGGGAAGCGGCCCCTAGAGTGGAGTATAAAAAGGAGGAGCTTCAGCCAAACTAAGGTATGTGAAAATAAACGAGATAACTTGAAACAGAAGTAAATTTGAGAGAATACTAACTGGCCCGTCGGAGGGCTAATTTCGGCACCCCCGACCGAAGTGTTCATTCCTTTTAGGTAGCAACCAGAGGATCAAGAGGGTCCACCTAGACCAAAGAGTATTTTTAAACCACTTTACCACAGGTGCCACGTGTCACTCTGTGATTGGCTTTTACAAATTATACAGCCAACTCATAGTAATTGTGTATTATGTTTTTTAATATTGTCTTCAGTCATCATTTCAATTTTAATATTTAATTTACAACTCTCAAATAGCTGGTATCGTATTAAGTATCTCACCTTATTATTAATTTATGACTACTTACACCAATTAAAGCATAAAGATTTTGGACAAATCAAGAGATACAAAATTGTTAAATTTGGAGATGTCTTCAAGCATATGCAGTTGTATTTTTAACACATATCACGTATACATAATGATAATACGTATTGATTTCTTTTGAAAAACATTGGATCATAAGATACTTATCGTGAATTGACAATGTTGAATATAGGTACCAACACGATATGTTTTTTTATTTTACTTTATAATTTTTAATATTACATTATATAGGTTAAATTAAGCCATTGGTCTCTCTAATTTGAGTGAAATTGTAATAACCCGACCCTCGTATATGATTCTGGTATCTTTTCGGTCCTCTATTCTATGCTTTTGAATGCTTATTGTGAAATTCTGTGTGAAATTACGTTGAATTAAGTGAAACTTGGAAATATGGATTCCTATCTATTGAATAAGAAAATTATCTGTCACACTTAACCTGTTTGAGTCGGAAATTGGAAGCCTTAATGGCTTAATTATCTGAAATTGATTATATATCTGTGATCAACATAATTTTGAAGTAATATTAAGCATGTTTACGAAATTTCAATTTCGGAATGATTAAACGATTGGATTTTGTCCTATATGCTCTTATATATGAATATGTCAATTTAAGTCCTCTTAAGCTTGAACAAAAACTTGAAATATCTCTTGGGAGAGAAAATAAAGAGTGTGGAGAAGAAGAATTGGGGGAGAAGAAATTCAACAAGAAGCTTGTCAAAATTGAGGAGAGTTGTGGGATCTAATTCAAGGTAAGTTCAATTCAACCTAATCAACCTCCACTTGGACTTAAGAAAGGGTTATTCTTGCTTTAACAACTTAGGGTTTGTAGTTGAGGTTTATGTGTATGATTTATGTTTGATTCAATAGGGTTCTCATCAATTGGTTGCTTTGACACCTAATTTAGGTGTTGTATGAAATTTATACTTCAATCTTTGGTTTTATGCCAACTCCATGAAATTATGTTTTATGAACATGAAGAATTTGAATCCAAGAAGGAAATTTGGAAAGGTTGTGATTTGATTAAGCTTCTAAGCATGTTTATCTTGTGATACTCAAGTTATAATTCATGTATTGGTGATGTTGGATTAAGGTATTGCATTAGTTTAATCTTGGTTTGCATGAAAAATGAATTGGTATTGCTAAAATTTGTGTTGAAGTCGAGCTGCCCAAAACAGGGGTCACCACCGTACGTGCGGAGGTCATGGCCGCACGTGCGGCCAAGAGGAGAAAAATGGAAAATGCATACTGTTTTTGGCCGCTCGAGCGGTGGAGGGGGACCGCACGTGCAGTACATGTCCGCACAAGCGGAGGATATGGCCGCACGTAAGGCCCAGGTCGAAAATCCCATTTGCTCCGTTTTACGTGCTTAACCCTCAGCTCTTTTCGGAATTTGTGTTTGATACCTGTTTATGATTGTACATGCAAATGAAATGTAAAAAAGCAAGAAATGGTTTAAAAGAAGAAAGAAACTAATATGTGTTATCTATGTGTGTAGGACACACCACAGGAGGAACCACCGCTCCGCAGCAACACTGTGAGTAATAGTATATGGAATGTACGTTTATTTACCGTTAATATCTGTTATGACCATTCTGTTTTCTGTTAAACCCGACATTAACACATGTATTGATCGGAATTTGGTGACAATGTAAGGTTGACTACATTCTGTATATTTTTGGGCCGAAAGGTTGTTCTGCACATTCTGGGCCGAAAGGCTGTTCTGTACATTCTGGGCCGAAAGGCTATTCAGTATATTTCTGGACCGAAGGTCGTTACAGACATTCTCGGGCCGAAGGTCGTTTCAAGATACTGGGCCAAGAGGTCGTTACATTATAACTGTAATACTAGGCCCAAGGCTGTTTTGAAAGTAAAACAATATCAGACTCGCTTTTTGGATTTCATTTTTATGGATGCACTGTTATGCATTGTGGTTAAAGTTGGTTATTAAACTGCTTAAGTACTATTATTTAATTTAGTTTATAATACATACATTGTAATTTTTAAAGTGAATAATTTGAATCATCAAAATAAAACTTCCTATCCCATGGTTTCAAATGACGCATTTTAAGGGGTGTTTTGGGAAGATGGTTAAAAGTTGGCTTATTTTATTTTATTTTATTTTATTTTTTTTGATTTTTTTCATTGTTTCATGTAAGAAATGATGAACCTAAAATGAATTAAAAGTTGAGTTTTAACTTTTTGACTTGTTGCCAAAACAGTCCTAATTGAAATTCTTAGCTGAAAACAATCCACTAAAAATTATATCCTGAGAATGATGAAGTTATCTTATTAAAAGCCAATCAATGCTCTAAAAGCTGTGCAAAAGATCTTTTAGCAATTCAGTGTTTTTGTGAATTTTTTAAAATAAACATTTAAAAATACATGTTACAGTAATATGATAAAATTTTAAAAAATTAAGACGGGTTACCTTAAGTGGAGGAGTGTGTTTAAGGTATTGTGTGATAAATAAATACCCATTAGACTAAAAAGAAACTTTTAAAGAACGGTTATTAAACCAGCGATATTGAATATGACAGAATGTTGGGCAACAAAAAACAACATGCAGATAAGATGAGTGTTACTGAGATGAGGATGCTAAAGTGGATGCGTGAAAAGATTAGAAAAGATAGAGTTAGAAATGAATATATTCATGAATGGATAGGAGCAGAGATGAACTCAGGTTTTTTAGATAGAAGGCGAACATATATATACTAACAAAATTTTTAAAAAGAAAATATGAATTATAATATCAATTTTTACTACTATAAAAAGTGAAAATAAGATGAAAATATATATAAATCACATGTTTTTTGTAGTCACATTTAGTTACAAAAAATAGCACCCATAAAACAATTTATATGTTAAAGTGAGGCATCTTGAATTATTGTGCTCAATATCAGTTTATGTCATTAAAATGTCTTTGATAGAACTAATATTAAAATCTTATATAATGTCTTTCTCAATGAACGTGATTAAGTAATTAGGTAATACCTTATTCGATTCTTTAGAAATTTGAACTTATAATTAACAATGGTTATAAGAAACGATTTTTATTTCATATTTTTTTCGTTTATTTTTTTAATATAATATTTTGATCTTATGTTTCATACATAGAGAGCGACAACTACTTAAAATTTGCCTAAAAGAAGAAAAACGTAGAGGGGGCGAATCTCTATAATATGTAAATAATTGTAGTTAACACTACTATAATAAATGCTGTTTTTGAAATCATAGGAGAGGCGATCACCCCTCATATGTCTATCATTGGGTAGGAGTATCACAGATAAAATATAAGCTGAGAAAGAATAGATAGAGATAGTTTGGTTATATACAACGAACACCAATAGAGACAATAGTGATGAGATATGATAAAGTTACGATAGATGGAAATGTTAGGGAAAAAGGTAAACCCAAATTGAAATGGGATAGTATAGTAAATAAAGACATGAACTTAATTGAATTAACCAAATAGCATTTGATAGAGCCAAATAGAAAAGAATGATTTATGTAGCCAATCTCATTTTATGGGACTTAAGATTTTGTTTGGTTATTATACATGAACTTAAACAATAATGAGAAATTATATTTTAAAAATTAGATATTAGTTATAGAGTTAATAGTTTATCTTTTGTTAAGTTGATGTGCTAATTTGATAAAATGTGAAACAATAAGGTATTAACTTAGGGTCAGATTTTGTTTATAATATATTGTATGGAGAGTGTTGTTGGGTTGTGTGGATTTTTGTTTTAATGATTTAAATTATTTATTTTATTAAATTTTATGGATAAATCATCCACAAATGTTTCTTTACTTGAAGAAAAATATCGTTAAATTATATAGTTTGATTATTGAATTAATTTGATTTTTTTTCATAAATAATTCACATATAAAATTTAACAAAATAAACGATTCAAATAGTCAAAATAAGTGTCGTAATGTGCCTCATGGGATCAAACAGCATTCTCCAATGCACACGATGGATTGGCAAAGCTGCATCTCCCTTACTTCAATATCACTATTTTCTTCTTTAATAAGAAATAAGAAAATATTAAAAATAATTTTTGTATTTATTTTAACAATAATATTTAATATTATGAAAGAATTATTACAAAATTAAATTTTAAATATCTTGTATCTATAAATATCAATATATGTCCATCATACTTCATATATAACATGTAAATAACAAATCTTTTTTTTTTTTAAACTCAAAAAAACATTGTTCTGAGGTATCATCACGATATCTGTGGATCTAAATTTTGGGATAACTTAACTCATTACTGTGGAAAGGCAATGCCTTCACCACTGGGCCACCACCCTCGGTGATATGTAAATAATAGATCTATATGCATGTGTAGGATAGAGTCCCGAGGAGTGTCAAAATGAGAGGACCTTTCAAAAAAATCAACAATAATGTTCGTAACAAAGGTCAAATCGAAACATAGCAATTGCACATAGATAGATCATGTGATTGAGATTAAATTTGTGTAGTTTGAATTTATGTGCAAAATAAATTTAAATTACAAGATAATAATTTTAGATAATTTATGAGAAGTTAGAGTCTGAATTTATAATATTACAAATCCAAGAAAGACATTAAAAAAAAATATCTAAATAAAAAAATAAATTGCTCCAATACAATACAATATAATACCATACCATCGATTCTTTCTTAAGTTCAATGCACGGTTCACTAGCTTTAAAGTATTTTTCCTCAGCTTTCTTGGTAATCAACCAAACAGCTAAGAAAGGAGGAAGAAATAGAAAATGTTAAACACACCAACAAAAAAAAATGCAAAAAAAGCAAATGAAGAAACTATATATGCTTGTAGTACAAGTATAAAAAACACAAAATACATTTTATAGAGAAAGAATCAAATAGAATTAGATAAAAAAACATAGATGGAGAAGCAACATCCAAGCCAATATGAAAACGATAAATAAATATATGAAGACTACCATGAGTGATTTGTTGTGCAATACAAAAAAAATGAAGGTAAAAGAAAATCACGAATGGTCAAAACCCTAATGCCGGTGAAGAACAAACATAGTCGGCAGAAACGACAAGGCTGTGTGTGTGTGTGTGTGTGTGTGTGTGTGTGAGAGAGAGAGAGAAAAGGGTCTGTTGGAGTATGAGAATGAGAGTGTACGAACAGACCGAAAAATAATACTAAAAAATGTAAATAAAGAGGAGTGAAAATGGAAAGGAAAATTTATTCATAAATGGAATGTTTATTCATTTAATTTTAAGATTTTTTTTTTAATCAATTTGTTTTTTTATTTTGAAAAATTATATTTATTTAATTTGGTACAATTTGAATTTAAGTGAACTAGTATGTGACACGTGCGATGCACAGAATAAAATAATATATTACTTGTAAAATAATATGATAGTTTTTCTCATTTTGTCCCCGTAAATTAAAATTATGAAAAAGTAAGAATTTAACAAAAAAATAATTTAATAACTTTTTCTGATTCTACAAAGTTCATAAAATTCATTACGTTTTGGGATATTTGCCAATAAATCCCATCCCACAAACAATTGCACCATTTGGTCCCAACGTTATGTCTGTTGTTCTGATTGGTCCTATCAGTGGGAGAATATATTCATGTTTGATCCTATTTTCCTTGTTTGGTAATATTTACTGGTCATTTATACCCTTTGTTTTCTCGTGGCTCGTTTTTGGTGGGTTTGGTTGTACATATGGAAGTACAATATGTTTCCTCCATTATGTTAGGGCTTTTGTGGCATGATGTGACGGCGTGCTATGGTGATTACTGTGTTTGTAGACAGATGGTGATTCAAAATTCTGCCGGTAGTAGTTGTGGTGTTCTGGAGGTATTCTTTGTTTCGGTTGTTTTCGTGTGCATTGTGTATGTATTTAAATTGCATGTTGTGCCATACATTGTTCATATTATAATCATTGTTTTCCATTCGTATGGGGTTGGGCACATTCGTATTCAATATGTTAACGGTTTTCGGTCGGATAAGTCATTGTCGTGATGATACATTGGTGTCGTTCATTATTGTTTTGATTGTTTTAGTTTGTGTTCCTGTGTAACTTTATACGATTTTTTCCCTCAATATGTTTGCAACACAGTGGTGCATATTTTGTGTATGTGATATACATGGATGGGTTTTGTGGAGGGTACAGGGGTGGAAGGGGGTGTTGACACATATTTGTATGTTACAGTGTGTTGCGTTGCACTTATGGTAAACTAAAACTATTTGTTACATTGTCTGCATATTGTAGGGATGGACGCTCATGTTATGTTGGTGTGTTGTTACTGCAACACGAACACTACCATCAACTTGCAATTTCCATTTCGATTTAATGATTTGGTTACTTGTGTTCATCAAAATTTTGATGGTCTCACACATGTTGATGTGTGTCTCTTTTTCAAGATTCTGGGATACAACAGTTTCAAATTACAAAATGATATCGATATGGAAAACATGGTATCCCTTGCATGGTCTTTCCATTTAGGACATATTGACGTCCTTATTGAAGGTCGAGTCACGCAAAGTTCAAACGGTATTGGCAACGAAAATTGGAAACCATGTGATGTTACATTCAGTTTGCCGGGGAAAGGAAACAAGTCGGACTGTGATGATGAACAAGATGATTTACTTCCCAAATTTTGTCCTCATGTTGACAAAGTTTTCATGTCTGCTCCATGAGCTAATGGCACCACACATGTGGGTCAAAGCTTTGAGGGCGGGGCTACTGAATTTCGTAATGTTCTTCGTAAGTATGCAGTTGAATGTGGATTTCAGTTCAAGTATCTGAAGAATGACTCCGTTCATATTACAACTGTGTGCATGATGAGGGAATCAAAAGGATGCATGTGGTCTATACATGCACGAGTCCTGCACGCTGATGAGTTCTTTTACATTTGTAAGTGGAATACAGAGCACAGTTGCGGTGTTGCCATTCGGACACCAAAAAACCCAAGGGCTGTGGTGTTGTCATAGTGTCGGATGTTATCTCTGAACAAGTATGTGTAAACTGCTCACACGACCGTTCGATGTTGTTTATGACTTGAAGAATGATTATGGATTAGAGATAAGCTACTGAGTAGCATGGTTGGGCGTTAAGAAAGCAATGGGAAGATGTTCGGTGCACATTCCATTTCGTTCGATCAATTACGGTGGTATAGTAATTCTGTTATGGAAAACAATCCGGGCAGTTACATTAACATTGACTATGATGACCAAAATCACCGATTTGTACAATATTTTATATCATTCAAAGCATGCATCGATGGTTTCAATCATGGTCATCCTTTACTATTCCTGGACGGTACCTTCTTGAAGGGGAAATTCAAAGGCAACTTGCTAGTTGCTATCGCAAAGGATGGCAATCAAGGTTATGCTCATTCATAACACACACACACTATTAATGGCATAATTTGTTGCATTTTTTAACTCAGTGGTGTTTACGTCTTATCCATTTATTGAACCCACTATCAATTTTGCACACTGACTTATTCTCATTGGCAATTGCAATTGTCGACTCGGAGAACACAATTAATTGGGCTCGATTTTTGATCACCTTGCGAACGTGGTCACAACAGACAGGACGATCACGTTCATTTCAGACCTACACGCAGGTATACTCGAATCTATTCCAACCACATTCCCATTTTGCCCACCACGCGTTCTGCTTGCAACATTTGCAACGGAACTTGCAAGACAAGATGCGATACACCAACAAGATGCACAGCGGACGAGATTTGTCTGACTTGGTTGAACCATATTACCATGTGTCTGAATATCATTCCACATACGCTTCAAGCATAACTCCAATACCAATTGTTAAGAAACCACCGTTCAATACTGAAGATTTCATCATACACCACCAGTTGTGAAACGACCACCGGGAAAGCCAAAGAAAAAATGAAATCTATCACAGGGGGAAGAGGTGTAGAAAATTCGTTGCGGACGTTGTCAATGCATTGGGAATCACAATAGGAAGACATGTAATGAACCAATTTAGATGTCACTGCAGGCGACTATATGTCTAATGTTTTCGTTCCAAAGTTTGTCACTATGGTTTACTTTATTTCTTTTTGTAAGTGTGTGCCAAAACACCAAACATACCGTATTATTATTTTTTGCGTTATTACATGGTTTCTATTATGTAAGTCGACCAAATAATTTAGTTGACACACAACCCCAAACCTAACAGTTTACCAAACTATTTCTATCGTTGTGATGTTTTACATTTTTCAAAATATTCGGCAAACATTGGTATGTACGGTAATCTTCCACAATTTTTAGCAACTACGAGTAGGCGTTGAATACGTTACATGAATGGCATTGCACACAAATGTGGTCCCATTCAACGCACATCTTCAAAACATAGTATGTTAACAACATTGTTACACCTGCAGCACGACACACATTCACCACAGTGTACTAAACACATCAACAGTTACAGCCTGAACCACAACCAGCTTTAAACTTACTCAATGCATGTTCGTCACATTTCGAGAAATAGCATATACAACACACAACATTGTCAATCCATACCCCAACATAAACATTGACACAACCACCACCTTCGTGGAACAACACCAACCCACATAATTGTTTGCCAGACACACTGGTGCTTGTTGAACATACCCACCCATATTATTGTCCACCAGATGAAACCATTGTTGTACAACATCATCAGACAATAGCATGTAAATTTCATTCACAACTACCATTTTCAATACTAAGCTTATATAAACACAGTACCCATGCAAGAATCGCAAATCGCAAAAAAAACAACACATTTATCGTAAGCCCACATCGTATTTACTACCAAAATTAGTTTGTTCGCGTACGTTCACAAAAGAAAAAAATGATGCATATACCACCTTACTAATCAAAAATATATAACTGTATGATATTGTTTTCATATGCGCTTAAAAAAAAACATTCAGATCGAATGTTTCAGACCCCTGATCGTGTCGTTCACAAATCCCTTAACCATGTTTGCTCTCAACACGATGTCGTTGTTACCTTGCAATGAACGCCCCACATCAACATGGTGCACATATTGCCGCATCATTACGCAAACAATAACCGCACAATCCAACCTGCGTTAGGAAAACCAAAAGAACAATTTGTCAATTACATTGCACAATCACTTTCAGAAACAATGGACAACATACTAGTTTCAACACAGGGTTACTTACGAGTTGGCTCTTTGTTGGGAGCAGTCTTCAATAGACTCGAGGGGGTGGTTGAAGGTCTCAGCAATGCTAATCTCGTCTATTCCATCTGCTTGTAACGACCACTTCATTACAATTGAGACACGTTCCTTTTCTCACACACAAAATAACCACCCAAATTAATTTCAAATCACAATACATCCACAACCTTTCTAAAACAACAGTTGCATGTGTTTTTTACCAAGATAAGTGCTTCATTATAATGCACATCTGATCTGTCGGTCGAACATTGCCTCGTCAGATTAAAATGTTTCCAGCTTCCATCCTCTGCATCGTACACCATGAGAGTTCAATGTGCTTGGTTGCATATAGGGAAATGAATGTACCAACAATCCTTAGACGATGCAAAATTCTTTAGCACATAACTTTCCATGGTTTTTGTGCTGCCGCATTTGATAACGTTCTACAAAACAATCGGTCATTATAAGAAGATGTCCATGCATGGGTTACCATATAACAATTACACAGTACTTCTCACCATGCAAATACTGCTAAAGAAGTACGATATGTCCGCTAAAGCATCACGCGCACAGACATGCGCCTGCTCTGTCAATAGTATCTTAGCATACACATCAATTACCTGCAGTGAGACACCAACACATTAATTACGGATATGACAATCCGCATTTACAATTCTATAGAAAACAACACAACACATGTGACACTAATATAATAAGGCAACTCACATTGCCATGGATACTATCTCCACGTACAAGACTCTTGACGTCGATAAAATACACCGACACACCGCAGTCAACACTAGCCCACATGACAGCCCTACACATAAAACAAACACATCAGCTCACCAAAACACGTTATGCTTATGGACTCGCCTGCACATACCTGCACATACCCGTCACCATTCCGTTCGTAAGCTGTGGACTCGCCTTTTTCCGCACCGCTGCCTTTCGGAAAGGGTTTGAAAAGAAGGCCTCACGGTTCAGACTCTCGCGGTTCTGAATCTAATCTCACAAAGTGTAATGTGAAACTAATAATCACCAAAGAGTCTAAATCCGGCAAACCTTTTTGGAAAATCGATTTTAAATCAAATAATGCCAAAATTGGACTACTTTGCTAGATACAGAGTCGCCATCTAAATATTTTGTTTTGGAGAAATTTAGGAAACCCTGACTCGTGCCAAAGGCCACGTGTCTGTCATCGCCAAAGTTGCCTCAGCTCGGGAACTTGGGTACAAGGGAGGAAGGTCATGAATTGAGCACCCCTGCTCGCCCGATCAAAGATCGGCCTCTACTAATCATGATATGACATTTCATAAACATTATGTGTTCTTGTTCTGGTTATTAAACTAGCTTTACTATGTGACGCGCACATTCAAGTATAGACTACTCGCAAGACTTGGAACAAATTCAACTCATGTTTGTTTGCGAAAATAGTTTGAATTTGCCACCCTTAAGTGGGCTTAAAAGATACGAATTTGCCACCAAACATAGTTGGCTTAAAACATGATTTGTCACTTCGCAAAGTGGGCTTAAAATGCACATTTGTTGAATTGTTTCAATTCAAACAACAAGCCTTCATCCACAGGCATTCATGCAGTTTAGCATTTAAGTACATAGCCTCATGGCAAGCATGCAAAACATGGCAATATGGCAATCACACTCATGCAAGTATGCTAAAGCGCAAAAACTTATTGAGTACTCCAAGCCAAAACAAAAAACTAGTTAGAAAGATGCATGATCCTAACTATGCAAGATGCCTAATGCAAGACATGCAATACGTAATTAATAGGCTCGGCTACTAATATGGCATATGAAGCAATCCAGGACATGCGGTCTAAGCACGTATTCAAAGAAGATATTGAAATGACGATGCAGTTAGAATGATGCGCTAAGTCCCGGTGCATGCAATACAAATGAATGGATTTAAACATGCAAGCATAAGGTATGCTAATTGAAAATGTCCCTAATCTAACCATCAAAAGTGATTAAGTAAAAGGGAGAAAGATGTAGGGTTGGAAAACATACACATACGCACGTACACTTATTACAACATTATGCCCTCGCGAAGGAGGGTCTAAATGAAACTAGCTAAGCTATGCTACTTAAGCTAATTAGTACAAAACTTGAAATGAACTAACTAACTATTCTATGTTAATTAATTATTACAAACCAGAATCGAATAACTAGTTACACTAACTAATTAATTACAACACTTGAATTAACTAGCTACTCTAACCTAACTAAAGCAATTAAATAATTAACTATCTAAGCTAATTAAATATTACAACACAACTAATTAGCTATAACTAATTGAATTATTACAACACAATTCATTATACTAGTGAAATAATTGAATGCATTTGATACAAGCACTACGGAAGATGGATGGCGGTGTATGTGCATCGCCTGAAAGCTGCTCTGTCTACCCCAAACTGCCTCTGTTCCACCTTCAGCCATTGCCTCTGTTTCTACAGAATTGCTTGCTGAACAAACACCAAGGCCCGGCCATGCAACACTAAAGCCTGGTCGGGCCTTCAGAGGGCTAGCCGTGCACTAATTTTGTGCACAATTCTGTTCCTGTGCTCTGAGGTGAAATAGGGCAGATAGAGCACTTTCAAGCTCTATTTGCCCTTCTTCCCTTCTCTGTCATAAGAAAGGCCTCAAGAGAAGAAATGAATCATTTCTAAAGACATCAATGGGCAGTTAATTGCTTGATTCTTTAGGACATGATTTTGGACAAAATCAGCAAATGAAATGCAAATGACCACCATTCCCTTTTTGTCATGAAATGAACTCAAAAAAGGAAGTCGAGACACTTCAAGAACATCAAAACTCCATGGATTGACGCATGATGACACTTGACATAAGAAGCTTGGCATAACGTCCATCCAAGTTCAAGCTTTTCAGGCCATTTTCTTTAAGTGTGTTGAACCAAATTTTAAGCCAATTTGCTCTAGTCATATCCATTCATTAGTCCATTTGTCTATGGTGATGTTAAGTCCTCTAATCAAGAAATAATGTCAAACGAGAGGTTTCTCTAAAACATGAGTGAAAGGCTATACTGTTGACAATAAATCTCCTAGAGATTAAGCCATTAAGTGTAGGCCATTCTTACATGTTTTGAGCAACCTTGATCGGTTGAAGTCATTCTCAAATACAAGTGATAGATGATTGGTTGATTACTTAAAGTGAGACACTTAATCATGAAAACAAAGCAAAGAAAGCATTACAACAAGTTATGTAGGCCAACTTGTGGGACAACACATGAACTAACCAAAGCATGAAATAATTTTAAGGGCCATGGAATCACCAAAACAACCCCTAAAAAGGTAAAAACAATGGCTAATAATGCGTTAAAAGCTTAACAATGAGGAAGAGAATCAAAGCTAGTGAATAATGGGAATGAGGGGTGGCTAACTCCTCCATTTTTGAAGCTTCAAAACATGGTTTTTAGCCTTCTCAAGCCTCTGAAAATTAGTTTGAAAACCAAAGAGTGAGAGTGAAAAGAAGAAGGTTTGAGTTATGGATAAAGGTGCAGAGAGAGCAAGCTCTCTCTACCCTTTTGGTAACTCTCCAAACCCAACTCCAACACTCCAACCAAGTCCAAAAACCACCAAAATAGCAAGAATGATGGTGTAGATGATAGAAATGAAAGCAAGAAAGAAGGACACAAACTTATACCTTTCAAGAAACAAACTTGTTCTTGGAGCTTCAAGCTTGATTCCTATGCACTTTCTAGTTTGAATTATGTTTTCTCAAGATCAACCAAGGCCTTAGGATGATCAAACCAGGTTGTGTATGGTGTGTATGGTGGAGATGAACAAGCTAGGTTAGCTCAAAACTTGCTTGCCAAGGAAGAAGGAGGAGGAAAGGCTCTCTATATGTATATATCTCTTCTTGATATTTTGTTCAACCCTCAAAACAATTCCAGAGCCTTCCTTTTATAGAATGCGAGCTCAGGAGGTGGCAAATATCTTTAAAAATGGACAGCTGGCTGTCTTTCGCCCAGAACAGTGTTTAATACCATCAAAGAACAACCGGCCATTCATAGCCACGGTCGGGCATCACCAATGCATGGCCGGGCCTTGGTGGCCTCCCCTGTTTTTTGATTCAAACTCAGCTCATGGAGGGAAAAGGTCTAAAAATAAAGCTCATAGGTTCAAACAAAGTAAATGTTGAAGACTTAAGGTTATTTCGGGAGCCTGATTAATTTTGAATCGCTACGAATTCGCAATTCAACTTTCATCATCGAGTGCATCGAATCAAGCATTTGAGTCTTGCGGGCAGTCAAAAGTGGGGTGTCTATAGTTGCCCCTCTTTGACAGAACTCAGAAGTCACGAAATTACGGGAGTGAATGTCAATGCCCGAAGACGACCCATTTTGACAAGGCCGCAAGACTTGGACAAGAAAGCAAGACATAAACCAAAAATGGTTACGCCCACAGGCTGCCTACATATCCCTTTGCAAGGAATCAAACCAACGTAGTTCTGGGGCAAGATGCAAGTGATATGCATAATGCAAAACATAACTTATGATTATGCAATGTGGTCGCAATGAAACATCTAGATGCAAATGTTATGCAAAGAAATGCTACAGTAATCTTATACACGAAAAGAAATAAGTAAACACGTCACATGTGAGAAGCACGAGCCAAACTACATTTCATGCAGAAAGGATGTAAGAAAATTATGCAAACTTAACTATGCCTCATGCAGGAAAGACAAAGAATAACACAAACCACAGACGCACCTGAGGCATCAAACAAGATTCCAACGCGTTACACGCGGAAGGAAAGAAAGGATTGTGTGAACACCGGGACAAACCCAATGGGACACACCCAAATGTTTGTAAATCGAGGCGTCCTAACACATCACACACGAGAGGAGAAAAGGCAAGGAGAACACTGGGACACACCCAAGTGTCTCTAACTGAAAGCGTCCTAACGCATCGCACCTGAGAGGAGAAAAGGTAATGAGAACACCGGGACGCGCCGCAATGTCTCTAACCGAAAGCGTCCTAACGCGTCGCATGCGACAGGAGAAAAGGCAATGAGAACATTGGGACACACCCAAATGTCTCTAGTCAAAAGCGTCCTAATGCATCGTACGCGAGAAGAGAAAAGGCAACGAGAACATTGGGATGCGCCCAAATGTCTCTAACCGAAAGTGTCCTAAGGCATCGCACGCGAGAGGACAAAAGGCAAGCAGAACACCGGGATGTGCCCAAATGTCTCTAACCAAAAGCGTCCTAACGCGTTGCATGCGAGAGGAGAAAATGCAATGAGAACACCGGGACGCATCCAAATGTCTCTAACCGAAAGCGTCCTAACGCGTGGCACGCGAGAGGAGAAAAGACAATGAGAACATTGGGACGTGCCCAAATGTCTCTAACCGAAAGTGCCCTAACGCGTCACACGCGAGAGGAGAAAAGGCAATGAGAACACCGGGACGCGCCCAAATGTCTCTAACCGAAAGCGTCCTAATGCATAGTACGCGAGAGGAGAAAAGGCAACGAGAACACCGGGACATGCCCAAATGTCTCTAACCGAAAGCGTCCTAATGCGTCGTCGAAGGGAGTGGTGTAAACACCGGGACACACCCGAATGCTTTCAACCAAAACACGGTGTTCGAGGGACAGGAATGATTTCACCTGGAATTCCTCTGAATGAACCACATATGCAATATCGTCTGGTTGCACTAGCTTTGAATAAACCATACATACAATATCGTGCTTGCATAAGAGAGAAACTTAACAGGTACAATACAATAAGGATGTATGTTCTATGCAAGACAAATAACCGAGACAAAAATGTGAGAGACTTGTTTTAGGCAAAACATGTGAAAACAAAACAGAAGCATATTCTATATAACGAAAACCAGAGCATGTTCTATGAAACATCGGAATGCATATTCAAGGCAATAGTACAAAATGCACGTTTTATGCAAATGTAATGACAGTATGTTCTATGCATTGATAATTGGAAGCATGTTCCACGCTCTAATGAAGAAGTGCATGTTCCATGCAAATTTGAAGAAGTGCATATTCTATGCATATGTAACAAATAGGAACCGCATATTATATGCATAATTCGAGAGCAAATGCATGATTCAAGAGTGAAAGCAATAAGCATGTTCCATGCATAAGACAGAAGCACTTTTTATGCAAAATTTAAGGGGAAGAAGGGAATCACATACATACTCCAATGCCTTTGACCCACCTCTCAAAAGACCACTTTGAGAGAAATTGTGAGGCTTGAGTGAGCACATTGGGAACGTGGGCCCGGCATTTGTTTGAGATTGAAACGCATTAGGATGCTCCAAATTTTCCTCCTTTTTTGTTTTTTTTCATTTTTCTTTTCTTTTCTTTTTCTTCCTTTTTCACAAAACTCAAAATAAATCGGAAATTAAAATTCCAAAATAAAACCTACAGTTATAACTCAGAATCAAAATAATAGCGATCAACAATACATACAAACAAAATAAATTGCCAAACTTAAAGAAAAGCAGTAGAAGTGAAGTTGAAATCATCAAAGGCCGACCGGGCATCTATGATGTACGGCCAGGCTTTGGCAGCGATAAAGGGCAGTTCGGTAAAAGCCGAACCCGTGGCTACTTATAACACAAAACAAACCTCATTTGGACCATATCCTAGGTTGAAAAACATCCAGCTCCCTCTCTAAAGCCTCTCTCTCTCTCTCTCTCTCTCTCTAGATTTTCACTCCCCTAGGATTACCCAACGATTCTTGCAAAATTTTTCTTGAAAACCCTTTTGATCCCCCAACTTTTGAACTGATTAAAAAACGTTTTGGTTGAAGTTTGAGTTTTCTCTTTGTTTTCCCTCATTTTCTCACTTTTGCCCCAAACTTTCTCATCCTATTTTAATTTTCCACAATTTCTCCATTTTCTCCCTCTCTTAGGGTTTAAAATTTAGGATTTCACCAATTTTCTCTCACTCCCTTCACTTTTCTTCAACTTTCTATGGCTAATGACAACGTCCCCATACCAGGGCCTGTCGTAGATGTTGGTGCTACCCTCGGTGCTGACATGGAGGCGAAGGAAGCCGCTACATTGCTTCCTCTTGTTGAGAGGCCCTTTGATGAGACCAAATACCGGCCACATACACATGTGCCAACTCCTGGCAGTATTTTGAGATTTGAGGGCTTCATTCTAAGGGTTGACGAAGAGACTCTACTGAGAGAGCCTATGGAGCATATTTCTGCCGATGTTTCCACAGTACACAACCATTTCCATTTTTACTTTATATTTTAATCTGCACATATATTCACTCGTCGAACACCGTAAACAAATCATTTATCCTTACTGCATGTATGCTAACAGACCTTCTAACTGACAAGTGGTGGCTAGGAGGATAGGAGGCTATGGCTCTATCTCTGGCCCTCGACATTGGTATGAGCGGCTTCCCACAGAGGTCCGCACTTTGGTGGATGCCGCCAGTTTTGGGCCCTTTTACTCCGGGCTTATTCAGATGAGAGTCAAGTCAGTATTGTATGGGGCTTTGGTCGAGAGATAGTGGGACACCACCGATTCATTCCACTTTTCTTCTACTAGGGAGATGACACTGACCCCATATGACTTTTCGATGTTGACCGGTTTACAAGTGGGGGTTGGTGGCCCAGTTCCCTTTGATCCAGATATGACTGAGTGGAGAGATGCACAGCTCTAGCTTCTTGGACCGATTCCAGACACTACCAGCCATGGAATGGTGCGTTACAGCTGGTTTTATGACCATTTCTCTAGCACGCAGCCAGCTACTGCAGATAAGGTTGCTCAGTACACTCGTGGTTTTATGGCTTTGGGTCTACACATATTTCATCTCATTTGCTCCGACTCCGGTGAGGTCGATCGAGTTGTCTGTGCACCACTCTTAGTATTACAACTCACGATTCGAGTGGCGTCGTCTCGTAGATCGCACCTTCGCATATTTTTGTTACTTCTTTCACATCACTACTGCAGACTTGGTAATCTCAACTTTAGCCTTTTCATTTCATGTTTCTTTTCCCATATTGTATTGCTCTTCTGCCACTACTATTCCCACACTTGCACAAATACTATCACATTGTTTAAGCTTTGACATTGACGTCTGTTGCTTTACTTATCCTATCCACAAATTGACTGGCATCCATGGGCGAGTATCTCTCTAGGGTTGAGGGCGACTTATACAGCTGCATGGCATGCCTTTACTGTGCGGCTTTTGTTTGAGGGTCCTTTTGGCAGTGCATACTATTTGGGAAAGCGGTTCATTCGCCAGACCAGAGGCCAGGTCGACCCCGATGTTCGAATTCCTCTACCGATTATGAGGGTAGTCAATGAGATCCAAGATGGTCCTTAGATCATTCTCTTGATGTTGGGAGAGGATGGTGATCTACACTATATGCCCGATGACTTCACCACCTTTTTATAGACTCGGGTGATGGCACCTCTCACTCCTGGCGTAACACGAGTTCTCCCAGAGGTTACAGGTGCTGCCCCTGCCGAGGATGCCCCTACTGTTGCCCCCATTCCTGGCTTGCCGATACTTCCTACTGAGATCATATACATGCGCCCAGATGGAGTGTTTGAGGAGATTCCACTCCAGCCTATTGAGGAGAGGGACCGCAGACTCAAGTTCGTTCCAGGCGTTGAGCAGGTATGCTTTCTTCTTATGCTAATCTATCCTACACCCTAGCTTCTTTCTAGCCATTTCTGTTCACTATTTCATTACTTCTATATGCTTCTCTGAGTTTCTGTTTTCTTGTAGATTCCCTGGGGCTATGGTGACGAGCTTCTTCAGATGATCAACCAATTACTTATTATGGTCTGGAGGAGGCAGACTACCTTAGTCACTAACAGGATTGAGGTACATTCTGCGTGTAGCTTACTGCCGTTACCAAATTGTACATGCCAAGTCACTTTATTCAATATATGATATTCTTTTCAGCTTGAGCCGACGCCAACAGTGTCTGCAGGACCTTCCACAACCAGTCGGCAGAGACAGGGTCCAATAAGAGGCCGATGAGGCACTGATAGGGGGAAAGGCCGAGTGCAGCAGCGTTCGCCTTCCGAGGAGTCTTTTGACGTGTCCACGACCCCGACGATGGTGAGGAAGTTGACCTGCAGTCGAGCAACCCCAGTGATGACAGTGATGCACCTCCTCCACAACGAAGGAGAAAGAGAGCGATGTGGGTGACTGATTGTAGCGATGATTTTGCTTTCATTTTTCTTTTGCTTTTGTTTTCACTTGTAGTTTTGAAACAAACTCTAGACATGTGTGCTGTTTTGTTTTTGAAAGAAAAACTTCTTTTATTTTGGCTATGTAAAACAATGATAGGGGGTAGGCCTGCCAGTTACAGAAGACAAGTTTGTTGAATGATCTCCTTTGTTGAATGATAAGCTGCATTACCTTTGCTTTTGCAACGTTCAAAACTGTGAATGAATTGCTCTTGAATTGATTTGGAAATTGGAAAATGACTCAAGTAACCAAAACACAAAAATACAACTCGATAATGGGAAAACAAGACAAAAACAACTTGAAATAACTAACAAACACTTAATGCAAATAACACAAGAGTCAAAATTACAATTGAAAACCATCCAGACAAAGATTTGCCTTAGCTGCAATTGCCCTATTCTGAGTTTTCATCAAAGCCCGACCGGGCGTCATTGATGCACGGCCGACTATCACTAAGGCACAGCCGGCCATCAGTGTGATGTTAGTCAGTGCTATACAGGTGTCATGTCCAGCTTCTTCCCAAACTCTATAAATAATGCTCCTATGCTGATTTTCTGGCAAACTTACAAATCCCTAATATTTCTTCTCAAGAATGGAGATATTATTTACCAACAAGCTTTGGGATTGGATAGCCACCTTAGATGGCTCAGAAAAAGTAAATTTCCATGGCTTTGGCATAAATGCGCTATTCTTGTTAAGTCGAACTTCTCTATGCTTTCCGTTCCTTCATGTTGTGGCTAGGTGTTGGAACCCGATCACACATGTTTTTAGCTTTGGGGGCCAAGAGATATGCCCAACAATTGAAGAATTCCAAGTTTGGATGGAATCCTGGCGTGATGAGGAAATCTTGCCCCCAGTCCCGTTTTGGTCACGTCCAGGCTTTAGGCAGGATGTGTGGGCTCACTCTGCATGAGGCTCGATCCTTGATTCACAACGGAGAGCTGGATATTCCCACCTTATTCATCGATTTTCGTATGCCGGTGACCGCGGCGACTGTCTTTGGCAAAATTTTTGACAGCATGCCCTCTGTTTGTGTATATTAGCTCATTTTCTTCTTGCTCTAGGTTTCGGGGGGTCCAACATTCGCTTGATCGAAGTGGTACAAGGCTTGAAAGAGGGCAAGAGCTGCATCAGCTTAGCATTGGCCAAGACTTTGATAGGCTTAGACGCCTTTCATCGGCGAGAGACAAACAAATTTACGGGAAGTCCACTACTTTTGCAGGTAATGTTTCCCACCCTATTTCACATGTGTTTCTCACATCACTCGGCACTCAGGCTCTATTTTTTTCTCAAAAATCCTTTCTCACTTTTTCCTCTCCACATACACCTCTCTATTCTTTAATCTCTTTTATTTTTCATCTCTCCCTAGATATGGCTCATGGATAGGTTGACAGTAGTGGACTCTTGCCCCACATATTCAACACAAGGCTATTTCTTTCGCCAACGGCTAATTGATTTCCTGAACAAAGGGCGGTGGTGTCATTGGATGCACAACAGGTCTACTGTTGACATTGCTTGGTGTTGCCCCTGGTTTGATCTGCCCAAGATGAGCTACAGCATGGCTCGACAACCCGGCATTCAACTGATTGGTTTGACACACTGCGTCTTCTACTTTCGATTCTGGTTCAGGCGTCTGTTTGGACATGACTAGACTTGTTTAGAAGAGGGGTGTAGACATCCAATTTTTGACCGACCTTAAGACTTAGATGTCATCATTTGTGCCCTTGATGATTGTGCTTGTTTGTGCTTGTTTTGAGTGCCCGAAGTTCTCGGCGGAATGCCTTGTCTTTGAGCCTCTAAACCTTCTTTATTTTGTGCTTATTTTTGGGCCAAACCTTGGTGCCTCTTGCCTGGATAGGGGAGGGGCCTTGTCGGCCACTTTTCCCTCTTGTTGACAACTTGAAGTGGTCGGTCGGCTAGTTGAGGTGGTCGGTCGGCCACCTAAAGTGGCCGACAACCATTTTTCTCCTTCTTTCAGATATTTCTTAGCCAGTTGTGCCAGCTATTGTTCACTGAAGGCCATCTCCATACATGCGTATAGAGGGATGAATACAAGCCTTTGGCTTGATTTTCTATATAATAGGAGGTCTCTCTCCCATTTGAAGAGGTTGGTGAATTTTGGGCAAAATTTCTCCCTCTCTCTCTCTAAAATTCTCTCACTCCTCTTGTTTTATGCTTGATTGTTAGAATTCTCTACACATTTGCACACTAGCCCTTAACCAAATTGGACCACCTTGGAGCTAAGGCCTCTTGGAACCTATTTTGGGCTGTTGAAAGGTTGTTTGAGCCTAAGAGAGTGGCTATTTAGTGTTGTGCTTCAAAGGTATAAGACTTACCTCATTTGAGCTCTTTGTACATACTTGTTTTGCCATCTTTTTATACTATTTTGAGCCTAGTTTTCAACTACAAAAAGTTTTGATTTTTAAGCCTTAACATGTTGGTTTGGAGCTATTTTGTGCTAAGGGGTTGTCTATCCTTCTTGTTGCTTATTTGTATGAGTCTTTGAACCATCTTTTAGCATGATACAGTCAAACTTTTTGGGCCTTTAAACAACTGAAATTGAGAGTTATTTCAGTGGTAAAAAATGGAGGGGGTAGCCTCCCCTCCTTGTGTCTCACTTCCATGCCTAGTTAGCATCACATGGTAGCATGTTTTGTGGCTTAGCTTAGCTTATTTCCAGCATGTGTTTACCTCTGATTTGGCATGATTTAGCTCTGTTTTGGGTTGTCTTGGTCATATGAGCTTTGTTTTGCATAGTTGTAGTGCAAATGGCTTCTTTAGCTTGGCATCTCAGGCCTCTAAACATGTTTTTCTTGGCATGATTGCATGTTGTAGTGTTTTTGAACATGTAATTTTAGTGTATATAACTCTGTCACATGCTCATTTGTTTCACTCTTTCATTGCTTTTGAGAGCTATATCTTGAGTCTTTGTTGCAAGCTAACATGTGAGCATGTTTTTCTAGCCTTTTGTGCCTTGATCTCAGCAAGTTTTAGCCACTGTTTTGGCATATTTTAACTCTGTTTTAAGCTGGTTTGCTCAGAAGAGGCTTGTATGGCATGACTATAGTGTAATGGTCTTCACTAGTTTAACGAGTTAGGCTCTAAAACATGACTAGCATGTATTGCTTGCATGATTTAGTGTCATTTTACATGCCATATCCGCACTGAAATATCTGCAACCTCCCTCTATTCTTCACTCTTTACTTTGTTTTGAGAGTGGCTTTGAGCCTCTTGTTGGCTTGAGTGTGGAATTAAAACCCTCATGCCCAATGGTTTATTTGCTTCGGGAGTTCATTACCAACAGCATGAGACCTCTTTCGTGCTCAAGGTACTTGTGGTTTAAGTTCACTTTCAATTAGAGGACATTCACCTTTTGGACTAATCGATTAAAGAATGGATTGGCAATCTAAAATGTGTAAATAAAATGAACAAAGTAAAAAAGGCAAGATTAAGCATCTTTGTGTTGCATTGCATGTGTTCGGATTAGACATTAATCCGAACACAAGAAAAATGGGATGTTTCATACTCAAAGTGATAAAACGTGCCACTTTTATTAGTCACCGTCACCCTTGATCATGCATGATAAGGGGGTGGTCCTTCGAGTCTTATTTGTGCATTCATTAACCTTGGGCAAGCTTGGTTCCCTAGCCATCATGCATTGAAAATGCTTGGTTGATGGCTTGAGAGCCAAGAGTTACCCTCCTTTGAGTTTGTGTAATGATAAGGAGAGCAACAGTACACACATTCCTTGAAAATACATTGTTTTGCCTCTGTTTTCTCTCTGTTGTAGCAAAAGGAGAAGTCTAAAAAAGGGGGTGGCCGACGGGCCACTTGAAGTAGCCGACCGGCCAGTTGGGGTGGCCGACAACCACTTTTTGTAGCTGACCGGCCACTACTGAATTTTTGCACAAATGTGTTCATGTGTTGGAGCAGAGGCGATCTAGAAGTTGGTAGAATTTTCGGTGATCCAATGAGTGCAAACAGAGGCATCCGATGGCAAAGCGATGGCATTTTTGGTGAAGCAACCGAGCATGCTTGCATCCCTCGCCCTGAGGCCATTTAATGGCTTTTGTTAGCTTAGAATAAGTTAGCAAATTAGTACAAGTGTTGTAATTAATTAGTTTAATTTGTTTTGTAATATTTAGCTAGCTTAGAATAGTTAGTTAATTTATTTCAATTGTGTTGTGATAATTAGCTAGAATAGTTAATTTGTTTTGGTTTGTAATAGCTTAGCTTAATTAGTGTAGCTAGTTAGCTTATTCATTCAGACCCTCATTCGCGAGGGCACAATGTTGTAATAAGTGTGCGTGTGTGTGCATGTCTTCCAACCACACATCTTTCTCCTTTTTATTTAACCGCTTTCGATGGTTAATTTAGGGTCAAGTTTCGATTAGCATACCTTATGCTCACATGTTCACATCATTCATTTGTCTTGCATGCACCGACGCTCGACGCATCATTCAAACTGCATTGCAATTTCAATACTTCTTTGAATACATGTTTAAGAGCATGCTATCAAAGTGTTGCAAATCATATGCCATAGTAGTAGCCGAGCCTATTAATTACATTATTGCATGTGTTTCATTAGTCATTTTGTATCGTTAGGATCATGCATTCTTTCTAACTAGCTTTCGTTTTGGCTTGGAGTGTTCGGTAAGCTTTTATGCTTTAGCACACTTGCACGAGTGCGAGTGATGCCATGTTTCGCATACTTGCCATGAGGCTATGTGCTTACTTGCTTAACTGCATGAATGCCTATGGATGAAGCCTTTGTTGCTTGAATTGGAACAATTCATCAAATGTGTGTTTTAAGCCCACTTTGCGCAGTGGCAAATCATGTTTTAAAGCCCATCATGTTTGATGGAAAATCCGTGTTTTAGCCCACTTGGGGGTGGCAATTTCAAACCATTTTCGAAAGCAAACATGAGTTGAATTCGTTCCAAGTCTTGCGACTTAGTCTATACTTGCTTGTGTGCGTCACATAGTAAAGTTAGCTAATAATCGGATAATAATACATGAGGTTTATAAAATAACATATCATGATTAGCAGAGGCCGATCTTTTGATTGGGCGAGCGGGGGTGCTCATTTCAGGACCTTTCCCTCTCGTACCCAAGTTTATGAGTCGAGGTAACTTTGGTGATGATGGACACGTGGCCTTTGGCACGAGTCAAGGTTTCCTAAATTTTCCAAAAATAAAATATTAAGGTGGCGACTCTGTAATCTGGCAAAGCAGTCTAGTTTTGGCATTATTTGATTCAAAATCGATTTTCCAGAATGATTTATCGGATTGGACTCTTTAGTGTTTATCAGTTTCACATTGTATTTTGTGAGATTAGATTCAGAACCGTGATAGGAGTCTGAACTGTAGGACCAATTCGAGCTCTCCGAAAGAGGGCGCGAAGAAGTCGAGCTACAAGGGGGTAGAGTACCCGGCTTCATTTCCAATCCCAGGCTCACAACTAGCTCGATATCCCACTACATAGAGGATAAGAGAACTTCTAGCTCCTTCTCCCAATTTCAGTTGCACCCTTTTTGGTGAATGTTTGACTTGGCTTGAAGATGAGGCACAAGCTAGGCCTACTTTAGCATCTGAAGCTTCCACAAGCTCTGGGAGGGGACGTAGGAACACTTGACTCATCTATGCCCCAATTTTATTGCTTTGATCTGTACTTTCAAGTTTTCCTTTGAATGTAATAAAAGCAAATTTGATGTGTATCAAGAGTTAGAGAACTCGATATTGAAATCAATGAAATTGAAGTTGTGGGCACTGAAAATTTTCCTTTTGGTCCAAAAATGGTCTAAGTTGTAAAAAGATTACTTTGATCAAAATCAACTTTTATTAAAAACTTTTGAAAACCATTTTTGATAAGGATCACAACTTGACACACATGGAATCTATTCTCGAGATGCACAACTCCGAATCCAACAAATAAAAAGTTGCCCCTTGACTGAATAGCACTGCTCAGCACTGTAACCAGCTCATCTCTCAGGGTAAGGAACACAATTGATCTTTCAAAATAATGAATGGACAAAGATGCCTTGATCAAACACATGGACAAAGTTGATCTGGAAGTGTTTATGGCTGGACTTCAGGATGAAGTTGCCTACGTATCTCGAAGATGGGAATGAAGCCTTACGTAATTCGGTTCGGGTTCACTCGTGTATTAACACTCTCCTTTTGCATTTTAACTTTTGCCAAAGTCGCCCTTTCTGGATTTTCAACCTTGCGAGCTCAAATTTTCTTTTTCTTTTTCTTTTTTTCTAATTTTTTGTGCTCTAACTTTTGCCTAGGTCACCCTTCCGAGTTTTCAGCCTAGCAAGCCTCTCAAGGGTAATATTTCTTCAACTTGTCCATATTGATTGGTTGGGAGAATTCAAGGCTATCTAGGTCTATAAGAATTACAGCTCCACCAGACCAGATTGATTTGATGATTTAAAGACCAGTCCAATTGGGTCTAAACTTGCCCCTAGGGTCATGGATGGGAGCTCGGTTGTCTTTGAGCACTAGATCCCCTTCTTTTCAGATTCCTGGACATAACCTTCTTGTTGAAAGCGCTGGCGACTTTGCGTTGATATCCTTGGACATGGTACAGTGCTTTCAGCCTTCTCTTATCAAACAACATTAGTTCCTCGAACCTGCTCTGCTGTCAATCCGCTTCTGCTATTTGGCACTCAACCATAACTCGCAGAGATGGAACCTCAATTTTAATCGGCAGAACGACTTCCATCCATAAACCAAAGAATACGGAGTTGCCCTAGTAGATGTTCGATTGAAGTCTTGTAGCCCCAGAGAGCAAATGGCAATTTGTCTAGCCAGTCCCTATAAATCTCAACCATTTTTTGCAAAATCTGTTTGATGTTTTTGTTGGTAGCCTCAACAGCTCCTTTGGTTTGCGGCCAATATGTAGATGACTTATGAAAAGCCACGTTGTATTTTTGCAACAAGTTGATCACTTCTTTCTTAAAGTGGGAACCTGTCACGACCTGAACCCACCCCTATGGGTTAAGGCCGTAACCGGCCAGTAATCACGAGATTACCCACAGCCTCAAACCAAAAAAGACAAAACTCATCAGAGTAAAAGGGCCAAACGGAAGCAAATTTAAAGCTTTGTCCATAGAGCCGTGCTTATATGTACATCATAACATTCCACATTTGCATATGTTAATAACTCACAACAGAAAGTATAGTAGCATAAGGTTCTGTACAGGCAGGATTATTCAAATCTAAGTCAGCCAAACAAAACTATACACAGACGTATACCAAAGTCCTCGCCAACATGACAAAATACACAGAATGGCAAAAGGGCGAAAACGTGTCTCTTGCGTGAAACGCAAGGGCCGACTCTTCAAAACTTTGGTTGTTCCATACAGACTTCACTGAGGTTGGGTCTGGACCTCTCTAGGCTCACCTACAAACTAATGAATGAGCGTGAGCGAAAGCCCAGTGAATAATATCAAATAAAGAATATACATTGGAATAATAAACCCCAAATGGCCATGGGACCAGTTTATATTTCTAACTAATACACACATGCATAGACATATGTAAGTTAAGTAACTGCAGTTCCAAACACATAATACGGCCTCAAGCCCAATTCATTCGTATCATTCAGGTCAAACAGGCCTTTGGCCCATTCATACTTTCATGTCAAACTGTTATTCGTGTTAAACTATCATTCGTGTCAAACTAGCCTTTGGCCCATTCATTTATTCATGTCGAAACGGCATCTAGCCCATTTATTCATGTCAAAATGGCCTCTGGCCCATTCATTCATGTCAAAACAGCCTCTGGCCCATCCATTCGTTCTTGTCAAAACGGCCTCTGGCCCATTCATTCTTTCTTGTCAAAACGAGCCACTGGCCCATTCATTCATTCATGTCAAAACGGCCTCTGGCCCATTCATTCATGTCAAAACGGCGTCTGGCTCATTCATTTGGTATAGCAAACATTGTCCACCAATCGAATCAACGAATCTTATAAAACTTACATGGACGTAACCAATTGGACAATAACATATTTCAGATATCTTTGTTAAGATATTACTCACAGTGATCGGCTGATTAATTTGCGCTGGAGCTTGACCCTATACATCACATAACACATATGGGTCATAACCGATTCAATCCATTCTTAATTCACATATTCCTCTTTAGGCTTAATTCTTATTCTTCTAACTCATTTACAATGCTCAATGTATGCCTAAGAGTACTTAGAAATGAAAGGGAATGGAAAACGGAACACATAATGCAATTTCAAAATTTCAGAAAACACGGTCCTCGCTCAAGCGTGGACTTCCCCGCTCAAGCGGACCCATGAGGTCTGCAAAAGTACTGGATGTATCGAATTTACGCTCGAGCATGAAGTCTGGCGCTCGAGCTGAAGGTCTGCCAACATAGCTTCGCCGAAAGACACCATGTCTCGCAAAAGTTTTGGGAGCACGATTTCCGCCGAGGCGGTTTCCAAGCTCGAGGACACCAAAATTTCAGGTTTTCCAAAGAATGTTCTTGAGCCGAAATTTGACATTCAAAGGTTCCAAAACACATGATTTCAGTTCAAAAACATGCAAACACATTACATTACATGAGAGTATAAAGGTATGACACCAAATTGTTCAAAGTCATCATTTAATTCCCAAATAGATCGAGTTTTCTTTCGTATGATCCAAATCCAAACATTCAAACTTCATACCAATACCATAACTTCGACAATCATGCATGCATGTCAAATTTTGACTTCATTTCTGTTACAAATGGTACAAATGATGGTCCAAATCATGAGCCTACCCAAAACTACTCATGCATGTAAGGTTTGATGCTCCATTCTTCATATTTCACATGCTACATGCTAGAACACCCAAAATTGTAACAATTATGCACATGCATGTTCATTTTAACTTCAAATTCAGCTCAATCTTAGCCATGAGCTACCATACCACTTGATTTCACAAAATTACATACTCAATTCATAAATCAAGAATTGATTACTCACCTAAGAGCTTCAAACACCCAATATTTTTTGAGTTTTAACTTTCAATTTCACAATCTTGAATCAAAAAGCATAACTCCTCCTCCTCTCTCTCTAGAACTGGCCCTCTCTCTTCCTCTTTAGAGAAATCTCAGCTCAAATTGATAAAAGAGAGGAATTGGGTGCATTGTGCCCTTTTATGTAAGTCCCACTAGTAAAAATTATTAATATTAAATAATTGGGCGCTTAATTAATCGTTCTGAATCTAATTATTTTCATCCGAAACAATTTTCAATCAAATTATACCATAGGCTCTAAAAATTATGCCAATCATAATGGCGCAATCAATTTCAGTTTTTACGGCTGATAAGGCCTTCAATTTAAATTCCAAAGCAGGTAATCAAACAGATATTCCTACGGTGAATAGATAGAAATTCAAAACCACATATTTTCACATATTGGCACACAAAATCATATCAAACACATAATCACATTCATAATAAGGACCAATTAGCTAAATACGGAACATGGTTATCACAGTCTTCCCTCCTTTAGAAAGCTTGGTCCTCCAAACTTATTTTATCTCTAGTTGAAAGCAACTCGGGAGACTTTCTTATTCAGCGGTTCCAATCCTTTTGATAGTTATCTGCTTAGTCTCAAAATCAAGCAACACTTTGTTCTCAATCAGTCAAAGACTTACCCTTCCCGCCATACAAGGCTCATATGGTGCCATACCGAAACTAGAGTGTGAGCCATTGTTGTAAGCAAAGTCTGCCAATGGTGGATAGATTTTTCCAACTTCCCTGAAAAATCTAAGGCATGTATTTAGAGCATTCCTCCCAAAATCTAAAAGTACCTTCTGATTATACATCAATTAGCGGATGGAAGGTAGCGCTGACTCACAATCTCGTTCCCATCGCCTGTTGAGGGCTTGTCAGAATTCAAACACATTTTAGGATCCCTGTCCAAAACAATAGATACTAGGATCCCATGCAAACGAGCAATCTTGTCGATGTAAACAGTTGCTAGTCTATAAGCATCATACAAAAATCTCACAGGGAGGAAATGAGCAAACTTACTAATCCTATATACAATAACCCAAACGGGACTTATACCCTAGGTGTCCAAGGCAGCCCCACAATGAAATTTGTAGTCCCATATTTCTATTTCCATTCCGAAATAGAGAGAAGTAAAAGTAGTCCCGTCTATATCTAATGTTCAACTTCAACTTGTTGACACTGAAAACATTTGGACACAAATTCAACGATTTCCTTGTCACAGAAATTCAATTCATTTTCCAATAATCCCACAATTCACAATCTAATTCGGTATTTAGTTTGGTGACTCATCACAGTTTTCCTAGCTCAATCAAAAGTCTTCAAGAATATAAAGTGGATCTAGATACTGATTCCTGAATCAACAAAGGTAGCATCGAAGCAATTACCCATACAATGCACACAGTCCGCCTATCCCCATAATACTGATTGTAAAGTGCAATAACATCGAAGCAGTCAATTTCTAAAACAATACACGTGTTCTCATTTCATTCAACGGTTTACGGTTTACAATTCAGTTCAATATTCAATCCTCTGTTCCATCGAGTCTTTCCACATTATTAGATAGTCGTCAAAAGCATATGGCAATTCATATATAAACCCCCGTGATGTCAAAGACAATATCAAAGGAGTCAATCACACGTTAAGCACAATTTGCACATCCCCAGAGTCCCAATTACAGAATATAATGACACTGAGCAGTTATTTACAAGACGTACCCAATTCACATACTTACAGATAATCAAGGTTTTTCAAAGCTTCTTGGATGTCAATAACATCCACATAATACCAAAAGATGACATTCCGAACAAAACAAGGGAATAATCGTCTCGGGATCAAAGCACACCTGTTCACGCCCGTCGGTGGCCGACCCGAGATCGATTAGACAAACCCACCCGTACAAAACCGTTGGTAGCAAAAAAGATATCTCAACAAAGGTGCTACATAGGCTTAACGTCCCCTAGCATGAAAGGGCGTCTCAAGAATGTCAACAAAACAAACACAATACCACTCACCATAACCTGATTTCCCAAAATCCGATAACACTGAAGCAGACATATGAGACATATTCTGATTAGTTGAGGATAATTATTCTGTACTGTTTACAATCAAATCAATCTGTTGTCACCAGCTTCCTTAGCGTCAAATATGTAAGAACATGACAATACACAAGCATTGTTCCTTAAGACACCTAATCACTGGATTTGCACAATTCGGTTCATTTTTAACACGTATGTCCTCAATAGTTGGAGGTTGGCTCTCAATGGTGTTCATGGTTAGGTCAATCTGCTGATAGCCCACATAAGGTCTTTCAAATAAGTCAAGTCTTCCGAATGGATTCAAGCTTTGGGTCTATCAGTTTTCCTGCTCAGAATAATCTAGCTATTTATTTATTAGTAATTCTTAATCCCCCTTTTTACAAAATCAAATTAGATAGAGGGTCATATCGATCAATCCGAGCAAGGGTCTTGTCAAATCATATCTAATGAGGGTTCTATCAGGCCAAATCAAGCATAAGTTCTATCAAATCGAATCAGATAAAAGTTTTCTAAAATACGGTACATATGGTTCTGTGAGGCATACTTCGGTTGCTTAGGTACATGGTTGATAGTTTCACAACTGCCCTAAGTTCATCAGTTCCCAAAGTCAAATCGGAGTCATTCATCACGACTGTTTATACCAAAATATCTCAGGTCATGTACAATATGGCATTGTGCACATAAGTTCAGGTGTAGTTGCGTATGCATGCAGTTGTTCATATCAAGAGGTATGTATCATAATCAATACAGCAGTTCCCAAATAAGTCTTATATGTAAGCACGTGGTGCACAGTAACACATTAAACAAAGTTCCTCGATTAAACATATGATAAGGTCTGTTACGCAAAAGTTCCAAATTAGTCACGAATCATAGGTTTACGAGTTAAGCCCAATATAGTCACATAGTTCAGTCAATTTTCTACCAATCCAAGTACATGATCTCACAATTTATAGAGTTCGTTATTTGGGGTGCTCAACCCAGTCACACAATCACAGAGTCATAATTCCAGTGGTTTAGTCATTGAAGAGAGCAATATAACAAATCACCCTGAGCATAGGTTGAGATGTACATGTGCTTGTGCAGAGTTAATCGATATCCTAATACATATTTCACAAATTTCCCAAATGGAGCATATACATTCAACGAATACGGTCTCGACCTTGTGAGTCTAACCAGTCTGGACACACATGCAGCAGATATGAAAGAAGATGTCGATCCGAATCAAATAATATCCCAAGCAAAGATGTACACATGTACTCATTCAGAATCAATCAATACAAAAGCATTCGTTTATAAACAGTATAGATACCTGGGATAACGTTCGCAGTATTTTGAGCACTTTCTAGGATGAGTGTGATTACTCTATCTTGATTAGCAATTCCTACCATTGGTACGAATCTAGCTGAGGCAGAAGATTTATTCATGTTCCGTTCAGTTCGGCGACAGTTCCTTACCATATGGTCCATTTTACCACACTTATAACAAGCCCCATAAATTTGATAACAAACTCCTCGGCGTTTCTTACCACATTCATTACTTGTCGGTGATGTATTCTGTATAGAGTTTGAAGTGCGCGATGATCCCGTATTTCGCTTTTTAAATGACCTCTTCTTTGAGAAAAAGCCTTGTCTCTTGCCTTTCCATTCAGAAGATCGGTTCATGTTAGCTTTGGTCATCAGTGTTCGGTCTAGCACCTTAACATATTTTGTAACTTCCAACACATTTACTTGGTGCTCTTGCACTGGTGGTGGCAAAGGTTCTTGCCGTAGTGGCAACTGACGTTGTTGTCTTAAAATCTTTGCCATTTCTTGTACTATTCTTTGCATTCTATCAAGTCGGGCTGTGGAAGAATCTGCCAACTCATATGCCCTTACTTTATCCATGTTCTACACAAATTCTTATTAAGCCTTGCCAAATACTGGGATGCCCAATACAAAAATAAACACAGATACACATGCGTACATTCGCACATAGGCACATTGTTATATTCCCATTTTATGTATCGTCAAGGCACAATTAATCACACACGTAACAGATGATTGCATACTTATCAGATATCGCATGCTAAACATTTACTAAGTAGTTATATAATCAAATCATGTTCATGTTTCACATAGACACCCATTTGCAGAATCGAATGCACATAAGCAACTTTTCATGACTCATATGTTCATGTATGTGCATTATAACAAAACAAACTTGTTGTACACATTAGTGTAACAATTCATATCTCATATAATCACATGTTCTCACCATTTGATTAAACTCGTGTTATACTTTATACAAGAGATTCACAGGTATGCATATACTAAAGGGCATGCGTATTCAAATAATTTGCAATGCAAGCGAATTACAAACTTATAATACATAATCGTTCACATTAAACATTTAAGTGTATTCTTGATGCTTTCAGATTCATACTTATCACATGAATGCATCCTAGATCTTCTCTAGACGCTTATTGCTCTTTTGGACAAGTGTGTGAGTTACTAACTCGTGCTCTGATACCACTCTGTCACGACCCGAACCCGCCCCTATGGGTTAAGGCCATAACCGGCCTGTAATCATGAGATTACCCACGGCCTCAAACCAAATAAGACAAAACTCATCAGAGTAAAGGGGCCAAACGGAAGCAAATTTAAAACTTTGTCCATAGAGCCGTGCTTATATGCAAATCATAACATTCCACATTTACGATGTTAATAACTCACAACAGAAAGTATAGTAGCATAAGGTTCTGTACAGACAGGATCATTCAAATCTAAGTCAGCCAAACAAAACTATACACAGACGTATACCAAAGTCCTCGCCAACATGACGAAATACACAGAATGGCAAAAGGGCGAAGACGTGTCTCGTGCGTGAGACGCAAGGGCTGACTTTTCAAAACTTTGGTTGTTCCGTACAGACTTCACTAAGGCTAGGTCTGGACCTCTCTAGGCTCACCTACAAACACATGAATGAGCGTGAGCGAAAGCGCAGTGAATAATATCAAATAAAGAATATACATTGGAACAATATACCGCAAACGGCCTTGGGCCCAGTTTATATTTCTAACTAATACACACATACATAGACATATGTAAGTTAAGTAACGGCGGTTCCAAATACATCATACGGCCTCGGGCCCAATTCATTCGTATCATTCAGGTTAAACTGGCCTTTGTCCAATTCATACTTTAATGTCAAACTGTTATTCATGTCAAACTATCATTCATGTCAAACTGTTATTCGTGTCAAACTAGCCTTTGGCCCATTCATTTATTCATGTCAAAACGGCCTCTGGCCCATTCATTCTTGTCAGAACGGCCTCTGGCCCATCCATTCATTCTTGTCAAAATGGCCTCTGGCCCATCCATTCGTTCTTGTCAAAACGGCCTCTGGCCCATCCATTCATTCTTGTCAAAACGGGCCTCTGGCCCATTCATTCATTCTTGTCAAAACGGGCCTCTAGCCCATTCATTCATTCTTGTCAAAACGACCTCTGGCCCATTCATTCATGTCAAAACGGCCTCTGGCCCGTTCATTCATGTCAAAACGGCCTCTGGCCCATTCATTTGGTATAGCAAACATTTTCCACCAATCGAATCAATGAATCTTATAAAACTTACATGGACGTAAGCAATTGGACAATAACATATTTCAGATATCTTTTTCTTAAGATATTACTCACAGCGATCGACTGATTGATTTGCGCTGGAGCTTGACCCTACACATCACATAACACATATGGGTCACAACCGATTCAATCCGTTCTTAATTCACATATTCCTCTTTAGGCTTAATTCTTATTCTTCTAACTCATTTACAATGCTCAATGTATGCCTAAGAGTACTTAGAAGTGAAAGGGAACGGAAAACGGAACACAGAATGCATTTTCAAAATTTCAGAAAACACGGTCCTTGCTCGAGTGTGGACTTCCCCGCTCGAGCAGACCCATGAGGTCTGCAAAAGTACTGGATGTATTGAATTTACGCTCGAGCGGACACCATGTCTGTAAAAAGTTCTGGGAGCACATATTTCCCGCTCGAGCGGCGGTTTCCAAGCTCGAGCGGACACCAAAAATTCTGGGTTTTCCAGCAATGTTCTTGAGCCGAAATTTGACATTCAAAGGTTCCAAAACACATGATTTCAGTTGAAAAACATGCAAACACATTACATTACATGAGAGTATAAAGGTATGACACCAAATTGTTCAAAGTCATCATTTAATTCCCAAATAGATCGACTTTTCTTTCGTATGATCAAAATCCAAACATTCAAACTTCATACCAATTCCATAACTTCTTCAATCATGCATGCATGTCAAATTTTGACTTCATTTCTGTTACAAATGGTACAAATGATGGTCCAAATCATGAGCCTACACAAAACTACTCATGCATGTAAGGTTTGATGCTCCATTCTTCATATTTCACATGCTACATGCTAGAACACCCAAAATTGTAACAATTATGCACATGCATGTTCATTTTAACTTCAAATTCAACTCAATCTTAGCCATGAGCTACCATACCACTTGATTTCACAAAATTACATACTCAATTCATAAATCAAGAATTGATTACTCACCTAGGAGCTTCAAACACCCAATGTTTTTTGAGTTTTAACTTCCAATTTCACAATCTTGAATCAAAATGCATAACTCCTCCTCCTCTCTCTCTAGAACCGGCCCTCTCTCTCCCTCTCTAGAGAAATCTTAGCCCAAATTGATAAAAGAGAGGAATTGGGTGCATTGTGCCCTTTTATGTAAGTCCCACTAGTCAAAATTATTAATATTAAATAATTGGGCACTTAATTAATCATTCTGAATCTAATTATTTTGATCCGAAACAATCTTCAATCAAATTTTACCGTAGGCTCTAAAAATTATGCCAATCACAATGGCGCAATCAATTTCGGTTTTTACGGCCGATAAGGCCTTCAATTTAAATTCCAAAGCAGGTAATCAAACAGATATTCCTACGGTGAACAGATAGAAATTCAAAACCACATATTTTCACATAATGGCACACAAAATCATATCAAACACATAATCACATTCATAATAAGGGCCAATTAGCTAAATATGGAACAGGGTTATCACAGTCTTCCCCTTTTTAGGAAGTTTGGTCCTCCATACTTATTTTATCTCTAGTTGAAGGCAACTCGGGAGACTTTCTTATTCAACGGTTCCAATCCTTTTGATAGTTATCTACTTAGTCTCAAAATCAAGCAACACTCTGTTCTCAATCAGTCAGAGACTTACCTTTCCCGCCATACAAGGCTCGTATGGTGCCATACCGAAACTAGAGTGTGAGCTGTTGTTGTAAGCAAAGTCTGCCAATGGTGGATATATTTTTCCAACTTCCTTGAAAAATCTAAGGCATGTATTTAGAGCATTCCTCCCAAAATCTAAAAGTACCTTCTGATTATACATCAATTAGCGGATGGAAGGTAGCGCTGACTCACAATCTAGTTCCCATCGCCTGTTGAGGGCTTGTCAGAATTCAAACACATTTTAGGATCCCTGTCCAAAACAATAGATACTAGGATCCCATGCAAACGAGCAATCTTGTCGATGTAAACAGTTGCTAGTCTATAAGCATCATACGAAAATCTCACAAGGAGGAAATGAGCAAACTTACTAATCCTATATACAATAACCCAAACGAGACTTATACCCTGGGTGTCCAAGGCAACCCCACAATGAAATTCGTAGTCGTATATTTCTATTTCCATTCCGAAATAGAGAGAAGTAAAAGTAGTCCCGTCTATATCTGATGTTCAACTTCGACTTGTTAACACCGAAAACATTTGGACACAAATTCAACGATTTCCTCGTCACAGAAGTTCAATTCATTTTCCAATAATCCCACAATTCACAATCTAATTAGGTATTTAGTTTGGTGACTCATCACAGTTTTCCAAGCTCAATCAAAAGTCTTCAAGAATATAAAGTGGATCCAGATACTGATTCCTGAATCAATAATGGTAGCATCGAAGCAATTACCCATACAATGCACACAGTCCGCCTATCCCCCATAACACTGATTGTAAAGTACAATAACATCGAAGCAGTCAATTTCTAACACAATACACGTGTTCTCAATTCATTCAACGGTTTACGGTTTACAATTCAGTTCAATATTCAATCCTCTGTTCCATCGAGTCTTTCCACATTATCAGATAGTCGTCAAAAGCATAAGGCAATTCATATACAAACCCCCATGATGTCAAAGACAATATCTAAGGAATCAACCACACGTTAAGCACAATTTGCACATCCCCAGATTCCCAATTACAGAATATAATGACACTGAGCAGTTATTTACAAGACGTACCCAATTCACATACTTACGGATAATCAAGGTTTTTCAAAGCTTCTTGGATGTCAATAACATGTACATAATACCAAAGGATGACATTCCGAACAAAACAAGGGAATAATGATCTCGGGATCAAAGCACACCCGTTCACGCCCGTCGGTGGCCGACCCGAGATCGATTAGAAAAACCCACCCGTACAAAACCGTCGGTAGCGAAAGTGATATCTCAACAAAGGTGCTACATAGGCTTAACGTCCCCTAACATGAAAGGGCGTCTCAAGAATGTCAACAAAACAAACACAATACCACTCACCATAACCTGATTTCCCAAAATTCGATAACACTGAAGCAGACATATGAGACATATTCTGATTAGTCGAGGATAATTATTCAGTACTGTTTACAATCAAATCAATCTGTTGTCACCAGCTTCCTTAGCGTCAAATATGTAAGAACATGACAATACACAAGCATTGTTCCTTAAGACACCTAATCACTGGATTTGCACAATTCGGTTCATTTTTAACACGTATGTCCTCAATAGTTGGAGGTTGGCTCTCAATGGTGTTCATGGTTAGGTCAATCTGCTGATAGCCCACATAAGGTCTTTCAAATAAGTCAAGTCTTCCGAATGGATTCAAGTTTTGGGTCTATCAGTTTTCCTGCTCAGAATAATCTGGCTATTTATTTATAAGTAATTCTTAATCCCCCTTTTTACAAAATCAAATTAGATAGAGGGTCATATCGATCAATCCGAGCAAGGGTCTTGTCAAATCATATCTAATGAGGGTTCTATCAGGCCAAATCAAGCATAAGTTCTATCAAATCGAATCAGATAAAAGTTTTCTAAAATAGGGTACATATGGTTCTGTGAGGCATACTTCGGTTGCTTAGGTACATGGTTGATAGTTTCACAACTGCCCTAAGTTCATCAGTTCTCAAAGTCAAATTGGAGTCATTCATCACGACTGTTTATACCAAAATATCTCAGGTCATGTACAATATTACATTGTTTACATAAGTTCAGGTGTAGTTGCGTATGCATGCAGTTGTTCACATCAAGAGGTATGTATCATAATCAATACAGCAGTTCCCAAATAAGTCTTATATGTAAGCACGTGGTGCACAGTAACACATTAAACAAAGTTCCTCGGTTGCACATAAGATAGGGTCTGTTATGCAAAAGTTCCAAATTAGTCACGAATCATAGGTTTACGAGTTAAGCCCAATATAGTCACATAGTTCAGTCAATTTTCTACCAATCCAAGTACATGATCTCGCAATTTATAGAGTTCGTTATTTAGGGTGCTCAACCCAGTTACACAATCACAGAGTCATAATTCCAGTGGTTTAGTCATTGAAGACAACAATATAACAAATCACCCTGAGCATAGGTTTAGATGTACATGTGCATGTGTAGAGTTAATCGATATCCCAATACATATTTCACAAATTTCACAAATGGAGCATATACATTCAATGAATACGGTCTCGACCTTGTGAGTCTAACCAGTCTGGATACACATGCAGCAGATACGAAAGAAGATGCTGATCCGAATCAAATAATATCCCAAACGAAGATGTACACATGTACTAATTCAGAACCAATCAATACATAAGCATTCGTTTATAAACAGTATAGATACATGGGATAACGTTCGCAGTATTTTGAGCGCTTTTTAGGATGAGTGTGATTACTCTATCCTGATTAGCAATTCCTACCATTGGTACAAATCTAGCTGAGGCAGAAGATTTATTCACATTCCGTTCAGTTCGAGGACAGTTCCTTACCATCTGGTCCATTTTACCACACCTATAACAAGCCCCATAAATTCGATAACAAACTCCTCGGTGTTTCTTACCACATTCATTACATGTCGGTGCTGTATTCCTTGTAGAGTTTGAAGTGCACGATGATCCCGTATTTCGCTTTTTAAATTACCTCTTCTTTGAGAAAAAGCCTTGTCTCTTGCTTTTCCATTCAGAAGATTGGTTCATGTTAGCTTTGGTCATCAGTGTTCGGTCTAGCACCTTAACATATTTTGTAACTTCCAACACATTTACTTGGTACTCTTGCACTGGTGGTGGCAAAGGTTCTTGCCGTAGTGGCAACTGATGTTGTTGTCTTAAAATCTTTGCCATTTCTTGTACTATTCTTTGCAGTCTATCAAGTCGGACTGTGAAAGAGTCTGCCAACTCGTATGCCCTTACTTTATCCATGTTCTACACAAATTCTTATTAAGCCTTGCCAAAAACTGGGATGCCCAATACAAAAATAAACACAGATACACATGCGTACATTCGCACATAGGCATATTGTTATATTCCCATTTTATGTATCGTCAAGGCACAATTAATCACACACGTAACAGATGATTGCATACTTATCAGATATCGCATGCTAAACATTTACTAAGTAGTTATATAATCAAATCATGTTCATGTTTCACATAGACACCCATTTGCAGAATCGAATGCACATAAGCAACTTTTCATGACTCATATGTTCATGTATGTGCATTATAACAAAACAAACTTGTTGTACACATTAGTGTAACAATTCATATCTCATATAATCACATGTTCTCACCATTTGATTAAACTCGCGTTATACTTTATACAAGAGATTCACAGGTATGCATATACTAAAGAGCATACGTATTCAAATAATTTGCAATGCAAGCGAATTACAAACTTATAATACATAATCGTTCACATTAAACATTTAAGCGTATTCTTGATGCTTTCAGATTCATACTTATCACATGAATGCATCCTAGATCTTCTCTAGACGCTTATTGCTCCTTTGGACAAGTGTGTGAGTTATTAACTCGTGCTCTGATACCACTCTGTCACGACCCGAACCCGTCCCTATGGGTTAAGCCCATAACCGGCCGGTAATCACGAGAATACCCACGGCCTCAAACCAAATAAGACAAAACCCATCAGAGTAAAGGGGCCAAATGGAAGCAAATTTAAAACTTTGTCCATAGAGCCGTGCTTATATGCACATCATAACATTCCACATTTACTTATGTTAATAACTGACAATAGAAAGTATAGTAGCATAAGGTTCTGTACGGACAGGATCATTCAAATCTAAGTCAGCCAAACAAAACTATACACAGACGTATACCAAAGTACTTGCCAACATGACGAAATACACAGAATGGCAAAAGGGCGAAGACGTGTCTCGTGCGTGAGACGCAAGGGTCGACTCTTCAAAACTTTGGTTGTTCCATACAGACTTCACTGAGGCTAGGTCTGGACCTCTCCAGGCTCACCTACAAACACATGAATGAGCGTGAGCGAAAGCGCAGTGAATAATATCAAATAAAGAATATACAGTGGAACAATATACGCCGAATGGCCTTGGGCCCAGTTTATATTTCTAACTAGTACATCACTTACATAGACATATGTAAGTTAAGTAACTGCGGTTCCAAACACATCATACGGCCTCGGGTCTAATTCATTCGTATCATTCAGGTCAAACAGGCCTTTGGCCCATTCAAACTTTCATGTCAAACTGTTTTTCATGTCAAACTATCATTCGTGTTAAACTGTTATTCGTGTCAAACTAGCCTTTGGCCCATTCATTTATTCATGTCGAAACGGCCTCTAGCCCATTCATTCATGTCAAAATGGCCTCTGGCCCATTCATTTATGTCAAAACGGCCTCTGGCCCATCCAGTCGTTCTTGTCAGAACGGCCTCTGGCCCATCCATTCGTTCTTGTCAAAACGGCCTCTGGTACATCCTTTCGTTCTTCTCAAAACGGCCTCTGGCCGATCCATTTGTTCTTTTCAAAACGGCCTCTGGCCCATCCATTCATTCTTGTCAAAACGGGCCTCTGGCCCATTCATTCATTCGTGTCAAAATGGCCTCTGGCCCATTCATTCATGTCAAAACAGCCTCTGGCCCATTCATTCATGTCAAAATGGCCTCTGGCCCATTCATTTGGTATAGCAAACATTGTCCACCGATCGAATCAACGAATCTTATAAAACTTACATGGACGTAAGCAATTGGACAATAACATATTTCAGATATCTTTGTTAAGATATTACTCACAGTGATCAGCTGATTGATTTGCACTGGAGCTTGACCCTACACACCACATAACACATACGGGTCACAACCGATTCAATCCGTTCTTAATTCACATATTCCTCTTTAGGCTTAATTCTTATTCTTCTAACTCATTTACAATGCTCAATGTATGGCTAAGGGTACTTAGAAGTGAAAGGGAACGGAAAACGGAACACAAAATGCATTTTTTAAATTTCAGAAAACAGGGTCCCCGCTCGAGCGTGGACTTCCCCGCTCGAGTGTAGACTTCCCCGCTCGAGCGGACCCATGAGGTCTGCAAAAGTACTGGATGTATCAAATTTACGCTCGAGCGTGAAGTCTGGCGCTCGAGCTAAAGGTCTGCCTACATAGCTCCCCGCTCGAGCGTGAGCTTCCCCGCTCGAGCAGACACCATGTCTGCAAAAATTTCTGGGAGCACGTATTTCCCGCTCGAGCAGCGGTTTCCACACTGAAGCGGACACCAAAAATTCTGGATTTTCCAGCAATGTTCTTGAGACGAAATTTGACATTTAAAGGTTCCAAAACACATGATTTCAGTTCAAAAACATGCAAACACATTACATTACTCGGGAGTATAAAGGTATGACTCCAAATTGTTCAAAGTCATCATTTAATTCCCAAATAGATCGACATTTCTTTCGTATGATCAAAATCCAAACATTCAAACTTCATACCAATTCCATAACTTCTTCAATCACGCATGCATGCCAAATTTTGACTTCATTTCTGTTACAAATGGTACAAATAATGATCCAAATCATGAACCTACCCAAAACTACTCATGCATGTAAGGTTTGATGCTCCATTCTTCATATTTAACATGCTACATGCTAGAACACCCAAAATTGTAACAATTATGCACATGCATGTTCATTTTAACTTCAAATTCAGTTCAATCTTAGCCATGAGCTACCATACCACTTGATTTCATAAAATTACATACTCAATTCATAAATCAAGAATTGATTACTCACCTAGGAGCTTCAAACACCCAATGTTCTTTGCGTTTTAACTTCCAATTTCACAATCTTGAATCAAAATGCATAACTCCTCCTCTTCTCTCTCTAGAACCGGCCCTCTCTCTCCCTCTCTAGAGAAATCTCAGCCCAAATTGATAAAAGAGAGGAATTGGGTGCATTGTGCCCTTTTATGTAAGTCCCACTAGTCAAAATTATTAATATTAAATAATTGGGCACTTAATTAATCGTTCTGAATCTAATTATTTTAATCCGAAACAATTTTCAATCAAATTTTACCGTAGGCTCTAAAAATTATGCCAATCACAATGGCGCAATCAATTTCGATTTTTACGTCCGATAAGGCCTTCAATTTAAATTCCAAAGCAGGTAATCAAACAGATATTCCTACGGTGAATAGTTAGAAATTCAAAACCACATATTTTCACATAATGGCACACAAAATCATATCAAACACATAATCACATTCATAATAAGGACTAATTAGCTAAATACGGAACAGGTTTATCACAGAACCATTGTTTGAAATGATCTCATTCGGGACCCCATAACGATAAATGATGTTATACTTGATGAACTTAGCTACATATGATGCCTTCAGCACTGCATAGGATTGGGCCTCAACCCACTTTGTAAAGTAGTCTATTGCCACTAGGATATACACATGCCCGTTTTAGCCTTTTGGCGTAACTGCCCCAAAAACATCAATTCTCCAAACTGAAAATGGCCATGGTGAAGTCACGTTGTAAAGCTTCAACAGCGGGATGTTCATGCGATTTGCATGGATTTGACATTTGTGGCATCGCCAAACAAAACTGATACAATCCTCCTCCATGGTTGACCAATAATAACCCTGCCTGAGAATCTTCCGAGCTAGCATTACTTCACTCATGTGTGATCCGCACTCCTCTCCATAGATGGCCTCCATTATGTGCTTTGACTCTTCTACATCAACACACAGCATGTGCATTCCTAGATGGCCTCGTTTATACAACTTACCTCCGCAGATGATAAACTGAACAGCCATTCTCCGTATTGCCCTTTTATCTTTGGCATTTGCCCCTAGTAGATAAGCCTCATTTTCCAAGAAGTTTCAAACATCATAATACCAAGGGTTTTGATCTTCCACTTCATCTATTATGGCAATCAATTCACAAGATAGCGCATATCTTTATTCAATAATGATCGGACACATTCGGACTCCCAAAGGGATGTCTATCATAGAAGATAGAGTTGATAAAGCATTAACGAACCTGTTGTTCTCTCTTAATAGATACGTGAAGGTTAGCGTCTCAAACCTAGGAATCAGAATATCTAGGGTTTGGTGATAGATTTTCATCCTTTCTTCCTTAACCTTCCAATCTCCTTTTGCTAGAGACACAACCAGGTTCGAGTCCCCAGTGATGTCTAACCATTTTGCCCCTAGTTCTAGGGTGGCTTCTAATCCGGGGATGCATGCCTCGTATACTGCTTCGTTGTTAGATACTTTAAACCAGAGTTTGAAGGCTAAAGGTATACGGGAATTGTTGTGTATTATCAGTAACACCCCTATCCCATAACAGTACTGATTAGACGCTCTGTCAAAGTAAATGGTCCAAATCTCTTCCTTGACCTGCAGAATAGCTTCATCTGGAAATAAATACTCTACTGCTTCACCTCTCTCCACTGGGTGATTTGCCAGGAACTCTGCTACAGCTCTCCCCTTGACAGACTTGCGAGTCACATATTTCAGATCAAATTTGGAGAAAAGAAGCAGCCAACGAGCTAGCCTACCCGTAAGCGCTGGTTTCTTGAAGAGATATTTGATGGGATCTAATCTTGAAACAGGAATTACGGAGTGAGCTAACAGGTAGTGCCTCAACTTCCTGGTAGCCTATACCAAGGCTAAACAAGCCTTCTCCAACGGGATGTAATGGGTCTCATACTCTAGCATCTTCTTGCTCAGGTAATAAATGGCTTTCTCCACTGTATCCTCAGATTCCTACACAAGCATGCAGCCTAGAGTCGTGTCGATTACTGATAGATACAAAATCAACGATTTCCCCTGCTCTGGTGGTGACAACACGGGCAGGTTCTGAAGGTACTGCTTGATCTGTTCAAAGGTAACCTAGCATAGGTCATCCCATTGGAATTTCTTTCCTTTCTTCAAGAGACCAAAAAGTGGTTCACAAGTTGAGGTTAATTTTGCAATAAACCATCTTATGAATTGCACTTAACCCAGAAAGCCTCGCGCCTCCTTTTCAGTCCTTAGTGGTGGCATTTCTAAGATGGCCTTGATTTTGGAAGGATCAACCTCAATGTCCCTCTGTTTAATCAAGAACCCCAACATTTTCCCTACTGTAACACCAAAAGTGCATTTCTATGGATTCAGCCTTAACCGATATTCTCTGATCCATTGGAAAATTTTCTTCAAGGCGGTGTAGTGGCCCTTTCTTTCCTTGGACTTGACAATCATGTCGTCCACGTACATCTCAACCTCTTTGTGGATCATATCATGCAAGATAGTGGTTGCAGTCCATTGATAAGTAGCCCCAGCATTTTTTAGATCGAACGGCATCACCTTGTAGCAGTAGATTCTCCACAACGTGGTGAAAGCAGTCTTCTCTCTATCCTCGGGCAGCATCAAGATCTAGTTATACCCGGAAAACCCATCCATAAAGGAGAGCAACACATGGCCTGCAGTGAATTCCACCAGTTTATCGATGTGCAGTAGAGGAAAGTCGTCCTTCGAACTAGCTTTGTTCAGATCTCTGAAATCCACACACATCTGAATTCTGCCATCTTTCTTCGGCATCGAAACAATGTTGGCCAACCAAGTAGGATCCTCTGATACTAGCAAAAACCTTGCATGTATCTGCTTGGTGACCTCCTCCTTGATCTTCAAAGCACAATCCGGGTATATTCTCCGAAGCTTCTGCTTGACGGGTCGGGCCTCAGGGTTGAGAGGGATCCGATGCTATACATTCTTAGGATCGATTCCAGGCATGTCTTCATAGGACTACGTGAAAACATCTTTGGAATCTTTTAATAAAATGACTAAACGCTCGCGTTCCTCCGAAGACAACGTGGACCCGATCTGGACCAGACACTGATCCTTCTCAGTACCCACATTAATTGAAATGATTTCGTCAACAAGGGGTTTTACAAACCTCTCGTCCTCTCGATCAATTGAATGTTTCAAAACATTTTTATCAAAATTTTGAAAGTCATGATCAATGCAATACACAAGTGGCACAGAGAAGTACTCGGAAACAGTAGTAGTATCATTCTCGTTCAAAGCCTTCAGCTCATCTAATTCCTCGATTACAACCAACTCAAAAGAAAAGGAAAAAGACGACCTAGACAAAACAATAGCATCCGGGTTATCAACCCTAGGAATACCGAACTCCGACTCAGAAGAAGTGGAATCTGATTCTGACTCCACAAACTCTGTGGAATCAGATTCTGGCTCACTACCTGATTCAGAACTACTGGACAAAAAGCCCTCCTTTAGTTGCCAAATAAGAGAGAATGCATTAGATGCATCCAGAATGCCGGTAGAAAAGTCCACACCTATGTCTACCCCGATCATAGAAACAGTGAAGTCCCCTCCCAAGCTGTCCAGTTTGATCTGAGAATCCGAAAGGAGACAATCTAGCGCTACCCCTATCTAAAGTTCATTGCTGTTGGACTCATCCTCTGTACTCTGTTCAACCCCAGGAGTTAATCCAGTCTGTTTTTCCGTAGCTTCATCCTCTTACAGCTATAGGTCGAAGAAAATCTCAAAGCCGGGCAAACACCACTTCTTAGAGTTCAACCATGGCTCAGGAAAGCTGCAAAATGGGAAGTCCTCTCCTTTTCAGACAAAGCGGCCGTTCAGAGCTCCTTGAATTGGTCTATGCACTAGCTCAAAGTGCTTCCCAGTTTGCTTAACTTTGGCTCTTCCTACTATTTCATTTCCTTTCCGAACCCAGTCCTCTTTGGTGGGTGTGTAGCCCAGGCCAAAGGCATGAGGGTTATGTAGCACTTCGGCCAGTGCGGTAACGTTCTTCCAGCCGCTCTTTCCTAATCCCATCCCAGGTATATACCGTAGCTTATTCATGAGGTCGACTGATTGAGCACTAACGTACAATCCCTCATCAATAGCTAAGATATCTTGCACCATCTGGGCCTCAGCCAAGGTAAAACTAGACAAGAAAACATCCTCGTCGCCGTGTACGATGTCTAGTGACCTCCGGCGGAGGATGTATAGAAGAATTTCCAAAAACAATGGCTACCCCTTTTCTAAGGGGGTACTTTAGCATCTGATGCAAGATGGAAGAAACAACTTTTGCTTGGTGCAGCCAGGGTCACCCAAGTAATAAATTGAAGGTAGCTGGGAAATCCAGAACGTGAAACTTAATATCCTATTGTGCTAGGCCAACCTGTGTTTTGATTTCAACTTTTCCCATCACCTCTCGACTTGTGTTGTCATAAGCCCAAATCACCTGGGTCGTTCGTACAAAATCCGCTGGATTGAAGCCAATGGCATAGGCCGTGCAAGATGGACAAACATTAATTACAGACCCAGTGTCCACTAATAGAACTGGCACCCACTTCTCTCTGCGTTCAACTGAGATGTATAACGGTTTGTTATGCTCAGAACCCTCAGGTGGCAATTCTTTATCCGAGAAGGTCAAAGTCAGTGAAGTGCCTCTTAGGAAGACAAGTCCTATTAGTTGTTCAGGAGTTGTGTCAATAGAAAGCTTAGTCTTATCCATGGCTGACAGGACGGCTTGCTGGTGCACATGCGAAGCCATGAGCAACCCCCAGATAGATATGTCTGGTTGGATCTTCTTCAGCTGCTTCAGTACAGCTTTTTCCTCTAACAATTTGTCCCTCTGTTTTTCAGCCTCTTTGTCCTTTCCGAATGCTTCTGGTTGGTCTAAGTGCGGGGGCTTAAAGTACCGCCCGCTTCTACTCATATGATCCACTTTCTCAGAATACCAAGTATCGTCAAGCAGATTCTGTCCCCAATCTTCATCAGTGTAGGCAAGATGCAGGCATTTTCTTCCCACCATATTCCTCCGGAAACTGACAAGCAGTTGTCCGGTTCCGTTGTAATTACTCTCACATCACAGTCATCCCCTACAGGGTCCTTGGGTTTTCCAGCTTTCTGACCATTCTTGTCCCTTTCCTGCTTCAGTGCGGCCTCTTGTTCAATATCAGCTGTACTCATGATGCTCGTTTCTTGAGCGGAATTCTTAGTACCGACGCTCTCTCGCAACTTTCCCTTGTCCATGGCCATTCCGGCGCTTGTAGTAGTTCCTACTTCTAGCTGTTTCAGCTTTGGTTGAAGTCCCTCATCCACATCAGGTTCATCCCTGAGCCACCCCGAATTATCTGCTGACCCGTTCAAATCAAACTAGTTAATGTGCACATCCCCCGAATCCTGCTCATCGAAGAATTGCAGATTGTTGATCTCCTCCTCGAGGTCAGCTAAGTCATCCAATCCCTGGCTTAGTGCTTCCTCCCAGACCACACTAACCTCCATCCCTGTTGGTAACTCCAACTCTGGTTTGGCCTGATTGGTTGGCACAACATAGCGGCGTGGGTTGTATTCCTCCCTAGATAAATCCATAGAGCTCTCAGGCATTGAACTGGCATCCCTATTCTCCACCAAGGACACCCTGCCTTCATCTACCACGGTCACCACCATAGGTTTGGGTCAGAATGTAGACATGTTCAACATGTACAAATCTGTGCTTTTCGGGATGAACAATGCATGCTTAGGTAGGTGGGAAGGGGCAATGTATATACTAGGGTCGTAAGGGCTGGCTAGTGTTTGGATAAGGTTTATTTGCCGGGGTGGGAGAGGATTTGTAGTGACATTAGGCTTCTCAGGGGGCGCTATCACTTTGTTGTCAATGAGATCCTGAATCTCATGACACAATCTGAAGCACTGGTCGGTATCATGACCATGCTATTGGTGGAAGACACAATACTTGGCCGGGTTGTGTGTAGAAGGGAGAGGATTGGGCAATGGATGTTGTTCTAACGGTTTCAAATCCCTTTTCTGATCAGGACCCTAAAGGCCATAGATAGAGACATGTATAGTGGGGTGAAAACTCTCTGGCCTCGGGCCTGATGGCTGGAAGTTTGGGGAGTTGTATTGGCTGTGCTGGCAAAGGGGTTAGCGGTTTTCGGTGTGGTGGTAACCATAGTCACATTTGAAGGCCTTGTAGTTGCACTACTGCTGGTAGCCGTATTCGAACTGCGTGTAAAAGTCCTCTTGGGCTGCTCTTTCTCGTGGTCAATTAGACCCTGCTTCATTGCATCCTCTATTTGCACCCCTATTTCATGGAGGTTAGCAAAAGTAGACAGAGGTATGACTATCATTTTTTGTAGTAGTCTTGGTCATAGGTTACGGACCACCATTCGGATCTGGTCCTTTTCAGCCGGTCGAATGGTCATCATGGAGGCCTTGGCCCTCCACTGGGTTACAAAATCAGAGAATCCCTCATTCAGCTCCTTGCGAGTTGCTTCGAGATCACGTGTTATGACCTCGATCTGTTTGTTATAGAAGGATTAAGCAATAAAGGCCTCCGCCTTCTCTGCCTAATTCCTTTTAACAGAGTCTTCAAGTTTAGCATACCAAATGGCTGCGATACCTGACAGGGTCCGGCTGAAGAGAGCTAACTTTTGCAGTCTAGATAGGCCCATCGGCCGCAGAACGTCTGAGAATAGCGGCAAGTGGACGATGGGATCACCCGAGCCATCAAAGTAGTCTATATACGACATTTTAAAACTATCTGGCAATGTCACCGCCACATCAGTATAGCCGTCCTCAATATCCGGGATCGAATTCACACCCTGAGCTCGTTTAAAAACCTTATCAAGCTTGCTCACTTTTAGCACAGTAGGTTCGACCTCAAACTCAAACGACGCCTCTATTGGGTAAACCAGTGCTTTGGAAGTCTGGGGTGGAACTGGCTCTGCCGGAATGTCCGTATTTTCTTGGACATTAATTGTAATCCCAGGTATTGGAACCCTGACTGGGGGTGGATGTGAAGCGTATTTGCTTGTCGTGGTTGTTGTTCTTTGTTGGAGCCTCTTGATTAACTTTCGACTGTTTGCCGCAATTTTTGCTTGGCGGGGTGTTGCCGCTTGAAGCAAAGCGACATCCAACTACATAGCCTCAATGGTCTGTTGGAGTTGGCGGAGCATTTCTTCCACATTTACTAAGGGGTGCCGAGCTATCAAAACCAGTGTGTACTCCATTTCCGAAGTAGAAGTAGAAAACTAGACTTCGCTAAATAAAGGCAACTGTCAGACCGGTGAGTTATGCCTGACTCTCCTTCGTCTTGCAACCGGAGGTAGCAAAGCAAACACTGGTTGTCCTCTCACATGATCCCTAGATCGGTAAAGTCACCTTACTCGAGTCCAGAGTGCTTAGGGGGTAACAGCCTCGTCTGAAGCAATTGTGAAACACTACCTTGCAAAACAAAAATAAAGCAAAAGGAAATCAAAATCAGAAAATGCACAGCACCTCGACTCAAACAGAAACAACGTGCAATTGTAATCACAAGCTGGAGAACTGTACTCAGACACTTATTTCTGCCCAAAACTGATACCCTCATACTCAGACTTGCAACTGATACATACATTCCTGTAGAGCTCACTCTAAAAGCACGTATCAAGCGAGTGAGAGCCAAAACACCCCTATGATGGGGTCAGGTTACCCTGTCCTAATTTCGCCAGGAGCTAGGAGTTCACTACGCAAACAAGCGGTTTGATACAATCCTGCATTTAGGTGAGCAGCATGTCCTAGTTTTGAACAGTCTCTATGGCTTCCGATATGCAACTAGGTTGATTGGTCAAAAGGGGTACCTTAGCAAGACTATCTAATATACCTCTCGCTCTTAACACCGAGAAGTGAAAGGAGGATCAAACGGTACAGCAGTAGTTCAGATCCAAGGGTTGTGTTCCCATAGTGGCAGAGCCCACAACCGGTAAGCCTTTTGACAAGCTTTTCCAAGCGAGCCTCCGGCAAACCATTCAGGAATAGGAGATGGCAAACACTATGACTTAGGCGCACCAATGCAAATGCAAATGCAAAGAAACACATAATTGTAAATGAAACAACATATCATGAGTTCGAGTCAAGTTCTCTAAATTCCCAGCAGAGTTGCCAGAAACTGTGGACTCGCCTTTTTCCGCGCCCCTACCTTTCGGAAAGGGTTTGAAAAGAAGGCCTCATAGTTTAGACTCCCGCAGTTTTGAATCTAATCTCACAAAGTGTAATGTGAAGCTGATAATCACCTAAGAGTCCAAATCCGGCAAACCTTTTTAGAAAATCAATTTAAAATCAAATAATGCCAAATTGGACTATTTTTCCAGATACAGAGTCGCCACCTAAATATTTTTTTTCGAAAAATTTAGGAAACCCTGACTCGTGCCAAAGGCCACATGTCCATCATCACCAAAGTTGCCTCGGCTTGGGAACTTGTGTACGAGGGGGGAAGGTCATGAATTGAGCACCCCCACTCGCCTGATCAAAGATCGGCCTCTACTAATCATGATATGACATTTCATAAACATTATGTGTTCTTGTTCTGATTATTAACCTAGTTTTACTATGTGATGCGCACATGCAAGTATAGACTAGTCGCAAGACTTGGAACAAATTCAAATCATGCTAAAGCACAAAAACTTACCGAGTACTCCAAGCCGAAACAAAAACTAGTTAGAAAGATGCATGATCCTAACTATGCAAGATGCCTAATGCAACACATGTAGTATGTAATTAATAGGCTTAGCTACTAATATGGCATATCAAGCAATCCAAGACATGCAGTCTAAGCACGTATTCAAAGAAGATATTGAAATGACAATGTAGTTAGAATGATGTGCCAAGCCCCGGTGCATACAATACAAATGAATGGATGCAAACATGCAATGTAACGCCCCGACCCTCGTATCTGATTCTGTTATCTTTTCAATCACCTGTTTGATGTTTTTTGAATGTTTATTGTGGGAACCTATGTGAAAATAGTGCATGAGACTTAGCAAAATGAATTCCCATCTGTTGAATTAAAACTCTATCTGTCACATTTGAATTACTTTAATCCGAAATTGAACACCTTAGAGATTTAATTTGCAGAAATTGATTTGGTATTTGGAATCTACATGATTTTTAAGCTATAATGGGATTTTCTGTAGAATTTTCATTTCGGCACCATAAAGCGATTCGTTTTTGTCTTTTATGCACTTATATATATATAGTTATATGTTTGTCTAAGTTGTGCAACTTTGATAAAAACGTGGGTCACTTTTGAGAGAAGGAAAAGAGAAAGGAGGAGAGAAATTGGGGAAAATTGTGGACCATTAAGGAGGCTACTCAACTTGTTGATTTGGGTGATTTATTCAAAGGTAATTGAATTCTAGCTTAATCTCCAAGAATCTTAGCTCATGGTTGTATGATTGATGGATAATCCATGTTTGATTCACTAGGGTTTCTTACCATTTGAACATGTTGGCAATAAGTTGAGTATTGAATAAAGATATACCTAAATCCTTGAATTATAGCAACAATCCATGTATATATGTTGAAATCATGCAATATGTTTGAAGAATGTGAAGTTAGATTGAATTTGTGGAAGTGTTGACGTGACAAAACTCCTAACTTGGTTTCCATTGGTATAATTAAGCTTAGATTCATGTTTGGGGGTTGTTAAGTGAATGTATTGCATGAATTTGACCCTTGAATTCATAAAAATTGAGCTTGAATGATGAAACTTTGTCTTGAAATCGAGTGCTCATCTTGATCGTCCGCGCTCGGCGTAAATGCACCTCGAAGTTTACGAAAAATTACATCGGCTCGGCGTGGAAAATGCGCTCGGCGGAGAAATCAACCATCGATATTTTGGCGGCATTACCTTCGGCGGACAAAGATACGCGTCTGTTCAACCAGAAAATATGTTTTGTTACATTCTTCATCTTTGGACTCTTTGGTGTTATTAGAATATCCTTTTCTGATGAACCTTAAGAGATTATAACTTTATAAAAGTGTGGAGGCATATGAAACGATTTCTAAAGAAAAGAATACTAATTTATTAGCTATGTTGTGCAGGCACACTCGGAAGAACTCATACGCCACCACAACACTGTGAGTAATAGTGCATTACACATACATTTATGTATCTGTTCTGTAAGACATGTTTGTAATTATGTACTGATCTGAAAATGAAAGTGCGAACTATATCTGTATATCTGTTATGCCGCAAGGCTACCTGTTGTGCCGCAAGGCTACCTGAGCCGAAAGGCTATCTGTGCCGAAAGGCTACCTGTTGTGCCGCAAGGCTACCTGAGCCGAAAGGCTATCTGTCTTAGAAAGGCTACCCGAGCCGAAGGCTATCTAAGGCTACTGGACCAATGGGTCAATCTGTTATCTCGATATTTGATTTTGGTACATATGCCATTGCACATTGTGATTTTATTACTGCGTACTATTATTCACTGAGCTTGTCTCATTCTGAAAATTGTCTGATTGTGAGGAACCGGCTTGGGAGCCGATCTAGCATGCTTCATGCATTTTTGCGACTTAAGCAACGGAAGAAACCCCTTGCATATTAGACCAGTTGGTTTTACATATGTAATTTTGGTAGTCACATGTATCTATTGTTTTGTATGCCTATGACCTAGGCTAATTTGTAAATGTTTTGTAACCTCTTTTTGTGTGCATGGTACTCTATTGTTAAGTTGATCTGGTTTTTGGTAGTTGCTCAATGGATGCGTCATTCTTTATTAATTAAAATTTCAATGCTTCGTCTGAGCCCTCAAATGTTATACCAAATAGGTTATTCATGCATTTTTGTTAAGGTCACTTAGCGGACTTTTAGAGGCGGGTAAGGCGTGACAAGTGGTATCGAGCACGAGTTGCTATCTCACTGCTTGATCCATTGAGCGTTAGGGTGTCTAGAAGGTTGTAGGCAACAAAAAAAAAAAAGAATTGATAGCAACGTGATATGATTTTGCTAACACTAATCTTGATGATTGCATTTTGTATACCCTTGTGTATGTTGGCATGATTTGTTTTGTAGACTATGGTGAGAACAAGCGAGAGGATGCTACCTCGGTTGGATAGAATGGAAAGAATGATGAGAGAGATGGGCGCAACTTTACGGCAACAACAACCTCGACCACCACCCCCACCGGTACCTCCACGCAATGCAGACATTCATCCGAGGACCCGATTCTGGACAAGGGAGTTTAAAAGATGAAACCACCTTCGTTTAAAGGGGATTGAACCAATGAAGGCGGAGGCATGGGTGTTAGGGATAGAGAAACTATTGAAGTCTTTCCTTGTCTTGGAGTTGAAAGTGCAGCTTTCACGCTTGAAGAAGAGCGGAGGTGGTGGATGCTTACGAACAATGCACCTGAGTTGACTTGGGTTCTTAGTGTTATTCTATGACAAATATTTTCCCCAGTATGCGAGACAAGAAAATGTGAGTTTGAAACATTGAGACAAGGAAATAAAGCTGAGTATGAAGCCGGTTTGCGAAGCCCGGTTCGCACCTCACATGGTAGAACCGAATTACAAAAAGCGGAAATTCGAGGAGGATTGAGGAATGCCATTGAGGATCGGATCAATGTGTTGAAGTTACCGACGTATGTTGATGTTTTGAGGCGGTCATTATCGCGAAGGAAATTTGGCTACTCGGACTCGGATTACGAATGGAGGAAGAGGCAAAATACTCGGTGGTCTAAGGGATCAACCACTTCACCAAACAAAAGAAACTTTTCCATCTGACTTCTCGAATTCAACTCTGTGTGTCTAGAATGTGGGTTGCGACATCGTGGGGTTTGTCATCGGTTGATGGAGCATGTTTTCGGTCGGTAAGCAGGACATCCCGATTAGGGAACATCCACAAAGGAATCAAGAACGGTAGTAAAGGCGCCACAAGTTGATTGGGTCTACAGACTCAAGTGCCAAATCAAGCTGTTAAACCGACCAATGGTAAGGATGCCATGAGGCGAGGTAGGGTATTTGCGTTGGTTCGAGAAATGTGAGAATGCAACAACCGTGGTGTCGGTACATTTATGGTTTATGGCCATTACCTTATGTTTTGTTTGATTACGGCTCTACTGTTCTTTTGTGTCAAAACAATTTGCAAAGAACTTAGAACAACTGAAGTAGAATTAGCCTATGTGTTGTGTGTTACATCACCTATGGGGACTTCTTTGATTTGTATACATTTTATCCTACATGTGAAATTCTCATTGGAGATGTCGTGTATATGCTAACTTAGTTCCTTGATATGACTTCATTTGATATTATTTTGGGGATGGATTGGTTGGGTGAATACGGGGCTACTATAGATTGCCTAGCAAAACAAATTAAATTTCATCCTCAAATTGATCGAGACTATTTTCCAAGGTCAAGTGACATCACCACCATATGTAATCTCTGCAGCTAAGGCTTGCAAATTGATTGAAAGGATGCGGGGGTATTTATGTAGTGTTAGGAAGGCGGCAGAGAATAAAACTATTGATGCAATTCCGGTTGTTTGTGATTTTCGGACGTCTTTCTGAAGAAGCGAGGCGATTAATAGACCGTGAAATTGAGTTTCTTGTTGAAGTGGTACTAGGCACTCAACCCATTTCAAAAACTCCTATAGAATGTGTTGAAATGAAAGAAGCTGAAAATTGAGATTCTTGATTTATTAGACAAAGGGATTCATCCGTCAGAGTGTATCTCCGTGGGGTGCACCGGTGTTATTTGTAAAGAAGAAAGATGGAGCTCGGCTTTGCATTGATTCTGAGAGCTTAATAAAGTCACAATTAAGAATAAGTACCGCCATCGAGAATTGATGATTTATTTGACGGGGCTCAAGTCTTCTCCAAAATTGACCTCTGATGCGGATACCATCAACTAAAGGTCAAGGTGAAGATGTTGAGAAAGCTTTTCGGACCTTGCCACTATGAATTTTTGGTTATGCCATTTGGAGTCACTAACGCTTTCATGGATTTGATGAACCGTATTTTCAAGCCTTATTTGGATGAGTTTGTGGTGGTTTTCATTGATGATATCCTCATTTATTCGAAAAATATGGAAGCTCATGAGAATCATCTTCGTTTAATCCTCCAAACCCTCCGGAAAAGAAATTGTATGGAAAAGCGAAGAAATGTGAATTTTGGCTATCGGAGGTGACATTTTTGGGACATGTTATCACTAAAGAGGAGTTTAGTTGATCCGAGCAAGATTGAGGCCATCAGAAATGCCAACCCGACCAATGTAAGTCTTGATTTTATGGGATTGTGGTTATTACCGGAGATTCGTTCAAGATTTTTCCAAAATTGTGCCTCTTACACAATTGACGAAAGGAATTGCATTTATTTGGTCGAGGAACGAGTCTGCTTTTAGAATTAAAGACAAAGTTGACATGACACCGTTTTGGCCTTACCATCAGGAACGAGGATTCGTAATTCTGATGCTTCACACAAAGGGCTTGGTTGTGTATTGATGCAAAAGCGGAAGAGTTATTGCTTATGCTTCTCGGCAATTGAAACCCCATGAGAAAAACTATCCTACACACGACCTTGGGCTGGCAGCAGTAGTGTTTGCTTTAAAAATATGGCGACACTATCTTTATGGTACAACCTGTGAAGTCTATACGGACCACAAGAGTCTCAAGTATCTTTTCACCCAAAAATTTGAATATCTGACAATGAAGGTGGCTAGAGTTGCTTAAAGATTATGATCTACAAATTCATTATCATCTGGTAAAGCCAATCTGATTCTTGAGATCGCTTAGTCGGAAAAGTGGAGTTTGGCAAGTTTAATTCTGAGGAAAAAAATTGATGATTGAATTGGATAAAATGGGAGTAGACTTAGTACTACAAGGACAAGAAGCTTTAATGGCGATGATGGTCCAACCGACCTTACTCGAAGAAATTAAATCGCATCAAGCGAAGATGAAGCTCTAAAGAAGATTTGTGATGAGCGGGAACAAATCGAAGGTGGGATTCAATTTAGTAGATTTGCTTAAGTTCCAAGATCGAATATGTGTCTAGCGTGTTAAACCTTAAGCGAAATTAATGGAGGATGCACATACCTCAAGGTTCACAAGTACATCCAGGAGTACCAAGATGTACCGAGATTTGCAGTGCAACTTTTGGTGGACGGGTATCAAAACGTAGATCGCGCAAATTGTTTCTAAGTGCTTTCAATGCCACCAAGCAAAAGCGGAGCATCAAAAAACTGCCCCTTTATTGCAGCCTCTTCTGTCTTAGGAGTGGAAATGGGAACATTTGACAATGGATTTTGTTGTGGGGTTACCACGAACTCCCGAGGTATGAATTCAATTTGGGTCATTGTGGACCGATTAACCAAGTCTGCTCACTTCCCGCCAAAGACTCGATAATGAGATAAATTGGCGGTGCTTTATATAGATGAAATTGTGAGACTTCATGGTATTAGGTCTCCATTGTATCGAGATAGGGATCCGAAGTTTGTCTCAGATTTTGGCAAAGTTTGCAGAAGCAATGGGTACCGAACTAAAGTTGATCTGACTTTCCACCCGACGGTCAATCCGAAAGAACGTCTGAGACTCTAGAAGATATGCTCGAATGTGTGTCTTTGGATTTTCGGAAAGTTGGGAAACTCATTTATCGTGATTGAATTTGCGTATAATAATAGCTACCATTCGAGTATTCAAATGGCACCTTATGAAGCCTGTCACGGAGACCGTGTCGCTCAACTGTGTCTTTGGGCGAGGTGGGAGATAGGCCTTTGTTAGGGGAACTTGTTCAATTAACTCTTGAAAAGGTGAAGATTATTAGGAAACTCCATGAAAGTGTAAGAGTTCTGTGATAACGTGAAATTTAGAATTTGATGAAGCGATCATGTCTTTGTGAAAGTCACACCAATGAAAGGCCACCCAAGATTTGGAAAGAAGGGTAAGCTAACACCCGATATCGCCGTTTTCGATTTTGCGAAAGTTGGGTCGAGCACCGAAGTCGCCCTCCGCCACACTGGTCGGAGTTCACAATGTATTTCATGTTTCTATGCTCAAAGTACCTTGGATCCATCCCATATCATTGACTATCATCAGTTGAGTTAACCGATAAGTTAACATACGAAGAAAAACCGCTTGAATTACGGACCGTCGGTGAAGCAGTTAAGGAAGGAAATCCCAATGGTGAAAGTGGAGTGGCAAGAGCACTATGGGCCCGAGGCAACTTGGGAAAAAGAGGAGGAAATGCGAAATCAATATCCGTATCTGTTTTCGTCCTAAGGTAAAAACAAGTTTGGAGGACCAAACTTAAATAAGGGGGGGAGAGTGTAACGCCTAAATATCTGATTACATTATCTTTTCAATCACCTGTTTGATGTTTTTTGAATGTTTATTGTGGGAACCTATGTGAAAATAGTGCATGAGACTTAGCAAAATGAATTCCCATCTGTTGAATTAAAACTCTATCTGTCACATTTGAATTACTTTAATCCGAAATTGAACACCTTAGAGATTTAATTTGCAGAAATTGATTTGGTATTTGGAATCTACATGATTTTTAAGCTATAATGGGATTTTCTGTAGAATTTTCATTTCGGCACCATAAAGCGATTCGTTTTTGTCTTTTATGCACTTATATATATAGTTATATGTTTGTCTAAGTTGTGCAACTTTGATAAAAACGTGGGTCACTTTTGAGAGAAGGAAAAAAGAGAGAAAGGAGGAGAGAAATTGGGGGAAAATTCGTGGACCATTAAGGAGGCTACTCAACTTGTTGATTTGGGTGATTTATTCAAAGGTAATTGAATTCTAGCTTAATCTCCAAGAATCTTAGCTCATGGTTGTATGATTGATGGATAATCCATGTTTGATTCACTAGGGTTTCTTACCATTTGAACATGTTGGCAATAAGTTGAGTATTGAATAAAGATATACCTAAATCCTTGAATTATAGCAACAATCCATGTATATATGTTGAAATCATGCAATATGTTTGAAGAATGTGAAGTTAGATTGAATTTGTGGAAGTGTTGACGTGACAAAACTCCTAACTTGGTTTCCATTGGTATAATTAAGCTTAGATTCATGTTTGGGGTTGTTAAGTGAATGTATTGCATGAATTTGACCCTTGAATTCATAAAAATTGAGCTTGAATGATGAAACTTTGTCTTGAAATCATTTGCTCATCTGCCGATCGTCCGCTCGGCGAAGAACGCTCGGCGTAAAAATGCACCTCGAAGTTTACGAAAAATTACCTTGTCGCTCGGCGTGGAAAATGCGCTCGGCGGAGAAATCAACCATCGATATTTTGGCGGCATTACCTTTGTCGCTCGGCCGGACAAAGATACGCTTCGGCGTAGTCTGTTCAACGAGAAAATATGTTTTGTTACATTCTTCATCTTTGGACTCTTTGGTGTTATTAGAATATTCTTTTCGATGAATCTTAAGAGATTATAACTTTATAAAAGTGTGGAGGCATATGAAGCGATTTCTAAAGAAAAGAATACTAATTTATTAGCTATGTTGTGTCGGGGCACACTCGAGAAGAACTCATCGCCACCACAACCTTGTGAGTAATAGTGCATTACACATACATTTATGTATACATTACGTAAGACATGTTTGTAATTATGTCTTGATCTGAAAATGAAAGTGAGAACTATATCTGTATATCTGTTATGCATAAGGCGACAAGGCTATTAAGGCTACCCGAAAGGCTATCTGTGCCGAAAGGCTATAAGGCTACCGAAAAGGCTATCTGTAAAGGCTACACGAGCGAAAGGCTATCAAAAGGCTACCCGAAAAGGCTATCTGTCTTGCAAGGCTACACGGACCAATGGGTCAATCTGTTATCTCGATATTTGATTTTGGTACATATGCCATTGCACATTGTGATTTTATTCTGCGTACTATTATTCAGCGAGCTTGTCTCATTCGAAAATTATGCGATTACGTAGGAACCTTGGGAGCCGATCTAGCATGCTTCATGCATTTTTGCACTTAAGCTTAACGAACCTTTGGAAGAAACCCCTTGCATATTAGACCAGTTGGTTTTACATATGTAATTTTTGGTAGTCACATTCTGGTCAGGGACGCTGTATCTATTGTTTTGTATGCCTAAGACCTAGGCTAATTTGTAAATGTTTTGTAACCTCCTTTTGTGTGCATGGTACTCTATTGTTAAGTTGATCCTGGTTTTTGGTAGTTGCTCAATGGATGCATTCTTTATTAATTAAAATTTCAATGCTTCCGTACAGGCCCTCAAATGTTATACCAAATAGGTTATTCTGTCTGTTTTTGTTAAGGTCACGCGCGGACTTTTAGGGGGCAGGTTCGGGGCGTGACATGCAAGCATAAGGTATGCTAATTGAAAATGTCCCTAATCTAACCATCAAATGTGATTAAGTAAAAGGGAGAAAGACGTGGGGTTGGAAAATATACACACACGCACGTACACTTATTACAACATTATGCCCTCGCGAAGGAGGGTCTGAATGAAACTAGCTAAGCTATGCTACTTAAGTGAATTAGTACAAAACTTGAAATGAACTAACTAACTATTCTAAGTTAATTAATTATTACAAACTAGAATCGAATAACTAGTTACACTAACTAATTAATTACAACACTTGAATTAACTAGCTATTCTAAGCTAACTAAAGCAATTAAATAATTAATTATCTAAGCTAATAAAATATTACAACACAACTAATTAGCTACAACTAATTGAATTATTACAACATAATTCATTATACTAATGAAACAATTGAATGCATTTGATACAAGCACTACGGAAGATGGATCGAGGTGCATGTGCATCACCTAAAAGCTGCTCTATCTGCCCCAAACTACCTCTGTTCCACCTTCAGCCGTTGCCTCTGTTTATGCAAAATTGCTCGCTGACCAAACACCAAGGCTCGGCTGTGCATCACTGAAGCTCGACCAGGCCTTCAAAGGGCCAACCATGCACTGATTTTGTGCACAGTTCTGTTTCTGTGCTCTGAGGTGAAACAGGGAAGATAGAGCATTTTCAAGCTCTATTTGCCCTTCTTCCCTTCTCTGTCACAGGAAAGGCCTCAAGAGAAGAAAGGAATCATTTCTAAAGACATCAATGAGCAATTGATTGCTTGATGCTTTAGGATATGATTTTGAACAAAATCAATAAATGAAATGCAAATGACCACCCTTCCTTTTTTGTCATGAAATGAACTCAAAAAAGGAAGTCGAGACGCTTGAAGAACATCAAAACGCCATGGATTGACGCATGATTACACTTGACACAAGAAGCTTGGCATAACGTCCGGCCAAGTTCAAGCTTTTCAAGCCATTTTCTTTAACTGTGTTGAACCAAATTTTAAGCCAATTTGCTTTAGTCATATCCATTCATTAGTTCATTTGTCCATGGTGATGTTAAGTCCTCTAATCAATAAATAATGTCAAACGAGAGGTTTCTCTAAAACATGAGAGAAAGGCTACACCGTTGACAATGAATCTCCAAAGAGATTAAGTCATTAAGTGTAGGCCATTCTTACATGTTTTAAGCAACCTCGATTGGTTGAAGTCATTCTCAAATACAAGTGATAGATGATTGGTTGATTAGTTAAAGTGATACACTTAATCATGAAAACAAATCGAAGAAAGCATTATAACAAGTTATGTTGGCCAACTTGTGGGACAACACATGAACTAACCAAAGCATGAAATAATTTTAAGGGCCATGGAATCATCAAAACAACCCCTAAAAGGGTAAAAACAGTGGTTAATAACACATTAAAAGCTTAACAATGAGGAAGAGAATCAAAACTAGTGAACAAAGGAAATGAGGGGTGGCTAACCTCTCCATTTTTGAAGCTTCAAAACATGGTTTTTAGCCTTCTCAAGCCTCTAAAAATTAGTTTGAAAACCAAAGAATGAGAGTGAAAAGGAGAAGGTTTGAGTTATGGATAAAGGTGTAAAAAGAGCTTTCTCTCTACCCTTTTGGTAACTCTCCAAACCCAACTCCAACACTCCAAACAAGTCCAAAAGCCACCAAAACAACAAGAATGATGGTTTAGATGATAGAAATGAAAGCAAGAAAGGAGGACACAAGCTTATACCTTTCAAGATACAAACTTGTTCTTGGAGCTTCAAGCTTGATTCCTATACACTCTCTAGCTTGAATTATGCTTTCTCAAGATCAACCAAGGCCTTAGGATGATCAAACCAGGTTGTGTATGGTGGAGATGAAAAAGCTAGGTTAGCTCAAAACTTGCTTGCCAAGGAAGAAGGAGGAGGAAAGACTCTCTATATGTATATATCTCTTCCTGATATTTTGTTCAACCCTCAAAACAATCCCAGAGCCTTTCTTTAATAGAATTTGAGCTCAGGAGGTGGCAAATATCTTCAAAAATGGACAGCTGGCTGCCTCCTGCCTAGAACAGTGTTTAATACCATCGAAGGCCGGCCGGCCATTCATAGCCACTGCTGGGCATCACCAATGCACGGCCAGGCCTTGGTTTCCTCCCCTATTTTTTGGTTCAAACTCAGCTCATGGAGGGAAAAGGTCCAAAAATAACGCTCACAGGTTCAAACAAAGTAAATATTGAAGACTTGAGGTTATTTCGGGAGCCTGATTGATTCCGAATTGCTGCGAATTCGCAATTCAACTTTCATCATCGAGTGCATCAAATCAAGCATCTGAGTCTTGCGGGCAGTCAAAAATGGGGTGTCTACATAAGCCTTTGTTATTTTCTCTTTCTCTTCAAATGTCATCAGTTTCCATACCCCAAACCGGTTGTTCAACCCGAACCTAGGCCATTTATTGGCAGTCACACCAACTGTGTCCATATCTATAACTATGTCATTCACATTACCCTTGTCTAGCTCCCCACCCTCATCCATTTTTGTGTCTATTTTCTTTTCCCGATCACGACCTAATTAGTAGTCATAATCTTTCAGCCTTAATTCTTTCTTAACTTTGTTCTTAATGTTGCACATAAATGAATTTCTCACACCTTTCCCTCCATACGGAAACACTTCCATTTCAGGGGCCGACAGACTGATATCACCCAGACTCCATTGTGGTGCTAGACTAGAATCAAACACTGTGTGCACAATTATATTTTGACCACTAACACCCGAATTTACACCAAACCGTCACATCAAACCCACTTCTACCTTGGCAATGGCTCGCACCAACGTTCCCAAAGTCATTTTTCCGGTAAGCTTGTGTAACAGTGTGCACTTGGTGGTCAACCAGCTAGTCCTCTAACATTGATTTTGTTTGGCCTAATTCCTTGTTCTCATTTTCAAGTTTTCATATCTCGTCATCCTTAACCTTCATGACACACCCAAACCCATCGACAATGTTCACGGCTTGCATTTCCATTTTACTATTGAAACTAACTACTTCATCCTCTGGCTATGTGTAGACACCCCATTTTTGACCGTCCTCGAGACTTGGACATCATCGTTTGAACACTCGATGATTTCATATGCTCGTGTTCATTTTTGAGCGCCTGAAGTTCTTGGTGGAGTACCTTGCCTTCGAGCCTCTCAACTTGTCTGTTTTGTGCTCGGTTGTGGACCAAAAGCTTGTTGCTACAAATCTAGAGGAGAGGGTGGCCTGTCAATCATCCCCACAGTCCATCGGCCATGGCTTGTGCCTATCGACCATCAGTGGTGGCCGGTCGGCGCCGGTTGGCCACTGGTGATGGCCGACGGCCATTTTTCTCCTTTTTCAGATATTTGTTTACCAGCTGTGCCAGCTATTGCTCACTAAAGGCCATCTCCATACACGTGTATGGAGGGATGAATACAAGCTCTAAGCTTGATTTTCTATATATAGGGGGGTCTCTCCCCCATTTTGAGAGGTTAGACAATTTGGAACAAAATTTTCTCCCTCTCTAGAATTCTCTCTCTCTCTTCTTATTTTGTGCTTTGTAGTTAGCTCTCTCTACATCTTTGCACATAGACTCTTGATCAATCTTGACTACCTTGGAGCTGAGGTTCTAGGAGGTCTTCTTGGAGCTTTAGACAGGGTTTTGAGCTTGAATTTGTGCCTGAAATTGTCTTGTGCTTCAAGAGCTATAAGGCTTCCCTTTTAAACTTGTCTTGCATAATTTAAATTACTATCTTTTTATACTGTTTTGACCTAGTTTTTCAATTACAAAAAACTCTATTTTCGAGGTTTTAAAATGGTAGCTTAAGTCTTTGTGAGTTAGCGGGTTGTCCCCCCTTTTGGCTTTTTGGATTGTTGAAGCTTTTTGTGCCATTTATCACCATCTTTGTATCAAAATTTTTGGCCCTTTAAACCACTGAAAATAAGAGTTATTTCAGTGGCAAAAATCAAATTTTGAAGTCCAAAATAGGAAGGGTTAGCCTCCCCTCCTTATGCCTTGTTTCCATGCTAGGTTGCTTCACATGTTAGCTTGATTTTCTAGCTTAACTTAGCTCAATTCAAGCATGTTTTAAGCTCTATTCTGGCATGTTTAAGCTCTGTTTTGAGCTGGTTGAAGCACTTGAGGCTTGCTTTATATGCTTGTAGTGCAGTTGTGCTTGTTATGTTTAGCTTGTGTTATGCTTTGGCCTCTTATTCTAGCTTAACTTAGCTTAATCTCAGCATGATTTCGCCATTGTTTTGATTGGTCTTAGCTCTATTTTGAGCTAGTTTGGCCATTTGAGTCTTGCATTGTGTGATTGTAGTGCAATCTCCTTCACTAGCTTAATGTTTTAAGCTTTCTAGCATGAATTGCATGAGTTGTTTGCATGTTTTAGGGTCATTTTGCACTCCATTTCAACACTAAAATCTCTACAATCTCCCTCTATTCTTCACCCTTCCTTTTGTTTTGAAAGTGGCTTTAAGCCTCTTGTTGGCTTGAGTGTGGAATTGAGACCCTTATGCCTAATGGTTTAATTCCTTCGGGAGTTCATTACCAGTAGCATGAGGCCTCTTTCATACTCAAGGCACTTGTGGCTTAAGCCCTCTTTCCATTAGAGGACACTCACCTTTGGACTAACCAATTAAAGAATGGATTGGTAATCTAAAATTGATAAATAAAACATGACAAGTACAAGAAACAAGATAATCATGTGTTGCATTGCATGTGTTCAATCAGACGTTATATTGAACAGAAGGAAGCTTGGAGCATTTCATACTCAAAGTTATGAAATGAGCCAATCTCCTTGGTCTCCATTGCCTTTGATCACAAATGATAAGGCGATGGCCTCGAGTCTTGTTTTTGGCAGACAATGAAGTTGTACTTCTTGGTTCTTTGGCCATCATGCATTGAGAATGCTTAGTTGGTGGTTTTGAAGCCAAGAATTGCACTCCTTTGACTTCGTGTAATGATAAGGAGGGTAATGGTACACATATATTCCTTGAGAATACACTGCTTTGTCTCTGTTTGCTCTCTGTTGCAGCAAAAAGGGAAGTCTAGGAAAGAAGTGGCCGATAGCCACCATTGGTAGCCAACCGGCCAGAAATGAATTTTCCACCAGTGTGTTGCTGAGTTAGAGCAAAGGCATTCTGGGAGTTGGCACAATTTTCAGAGATCAAACGAGTGTAAACAGAGGCGTCCGATGGCAAGGCAGTGGATTTTCGAGAAGAAGCCGACCGAGCATGCATGCGTCCCTCGCCCTCGAGGCCATTTATTTGCTTTAATTAGTTAGCGTAGATAATTATTCAATTCAAATGTTGTAATTAATTAGTTAGTGTAACTAATTCTTCAATTCGGTTTGTAATTAATTAGCTTAGAATAAGTTAGTTAATTAGTTTTGTGTTGTAATAGCTTAGCTTAATTTGCGTAGCTAGCTTAGCTCTTATTCATTCGGACCTTCCCTTGCGAGGGCATAATGTTGTAATAAGTGTGCGTGCGTGTGTGTATGTTTTCCAACCTCACGTCTTTCTCCCTTTTATTTAACTACTTTCGATGGTTAGTGTAGGGGCATTTTCAATTAGCATACCTTATGCTTGCATGTTTGCATCATTCATTTGTATTGCATGCACCGAGGCTTGGCGCATCATTCAAACTGCATTGTCAATTCAATACTTCCTTGAATACGTGTTTCAAAGCATGTTATCAAAAGTGTTGCAAATACCATGATTAGGTAGCCGAGCCTATTCAGTCACATCATTGCATGTGTTGCATTAGTCATTTAACATAGTTAGGATCATGCATTGTTTCTACCTAGCTTTTGTTTTGGCTTGGAGTACTTAGAGAGTTTTACGCTTTAGCATGCTTGCATGAGTGTGATTGCCATATTGCCATGTTTTGCATGCTTGCTATGAGGCTATGTGCTTACTTGCTAAACTACATGAATGCCTGTGGATAAAGGTTATGTTGTTTGAATTGGAACAATTCAATGAGTGTAAGTTTTAAGCCCACTTTGCGGAGTGGCAAATCATGTTTTAAGCCCACTTGAGGGTGGCAAATTCAAACCATTTTCGAAAGCAAATATGAGTTGAATTCGTTCCAAGTCTTATGACTTAGTCTATACTTGCTTGTGTGTGTCACATAGTAAAGTTAGCTAATAATCGGAATAAGAACACATAAGGTTTATAAAAGAATATATCATGATTAATAGAGGCCAATCTTTGATCGGGTGAGCGGGGGTGCTCATTTCAGGACCTTCCCCTCCTGTACCCAAGTTCACAAGCCGAGGCAACTTTGGTGATGACGGACATGTGGCCTTTGGCACAAGTTAGGGTTTCCTAAATTTTTCCAAAACAAAATATTTAGGTGGCGACTTTGTAATCTGGCAAAGCAGTTCAGTTTTGGTATTATTTGATCTAAAATCAATTTTCCAAAATGATTTGCCGAATTAGACTCTTCAGTGTTTATCAGTTTCACATTGCACTTGTCAGACTAGATTCAGATCCACAGGTAGAGTCCGAACTATGAGGGCCTTTCTCTTCAAACCCCTTTTCTGAAAGATGGGGAGTGCGAAGAAAGGCGAGCCCACACTTTACTATCATCGCCTCGTTTATTTTGTTCCGCACTTCCATGTCTGCCATCGACTTCAACACCTTCTCTAATTCTGTGAAACCTACCACGTCACTTCCTGCATTATGTACCATGCTGTGCATGTCATTTGATTTCACTCCCATGCCATCCCTAGCAGGATGCGTCACACATACCATCCCATCGGCATAAACACCAACCACATCTATCACTCCCTCATCACAATGGCCAATGTCATGCTCGTCTGTTGCCAAAATGTCACATTCGTACTCCAAAGATCTTAACTTATCAATTCGTACATGCCCATCACAAAAACATAACACAACCCAAACATCACGAACATTCAAACACCCTCATCTAATCATAATTGTGAACGAACACTACACATCACTACATAGGTCATGTACCTAGAATTTGCTTGGTGCTGAGAAATCCAAACCCTGCAACCTGGTAACTAAGGCACCAATGTCCTATCTCAAAAATCTTCAGAACATATTCTCCGTTTCAAGTTTCACCAACATTAAATGTTCACAAATCCAATATTGCATTTCAAACACAAAATTCTTCAAAATCGGCCATTACCATAACAACACATGTACGTGTAAAACAATTAATACATTTGCAAAACAAACCAAAATACATACCAACAATGCAACAACACACCCAGTGACCTTTTCCGGCGTATGATGGAAATCTTTGATTGAACCTTTCAACATTTGCAGTATTGTACAATCCAATCATATACGCATACGGTCTTCATGTCATCAATGTATCGCACAAATGCCCAGCTTATCGTCTTCCCAGAATTAGCAAAAAACAACTTCTCACACATATGAAGTGTCAATAACTTCGCTGTGTCCTCCTCGTCTACCCTTCTTCATCCATCTATGGCATATACATCACCCCCTCCCACCTACCTAAGCCGGCGCTGTTCATCCCGGAAAGCATAGACTTGTGCATGATGAGTGCGTCCATATCCCAACCCGAACCGATGGTGGTGCCTGTGGTAGAAGAAGGCATGCTTGAGGGCTCCTTGAGCTTAACTAAAGAGGCATACAACCCGTGTCGCTACATTGTGCCAACAAGTCAAACCAGACTAGGGGTGGAATTGCCGATGGGAATGGAGGTTAATGTAGTCTGGGAGGACGGACCAAGCCAGGGACTGGATGACTTAGCTGATCTCAAGGAGGACATCAGTAATCTGCAGTTCTTCGATGAACAAGACAAGAGAAATGTATAGATTGGTTGGTTTGATATGAACGGATCAACGAATAATACAAGGTGGCTCTGTGATAAACCAAATGTTGATGAAGGGGTCTTAACCAAAATAGGGACAGTTGGAAACGGGAATTTCTGCAATGGCCGGAACGGTCGATGACAAGGGAGAGTTGCCAGATAGCACTGGTACTAACAATTTTGCTCAAGAATTGGGTAGCATTTGTATAGCCGATACGAAATAGGACGCCGCGCTAAAGCGGTTTGAATATGAAAGAATCGAGAATGATCAGAAGGCTAGAAAAGCCAATGGCCCTGTGGGGATTGACCGTATTGTGGATGCAGGAATACTTACAACGGAACCGGACAATTGCTTGTCGGTTGCCAGAGGAATGTGGTGGGAAGATGATGATTTGCATCTTGCCCACATGGATGAAGATTGGGGATAGAATCTACCAGATGATACATGGTATTCTGAAGAAGTCGATCACATGACCAGGAGCGAGCGGTACTTTAAACCCCCAAACCTGGACCAACCGAAAGCATCGGGGAAAGATAAGAAGGCAGAGAAATAGAAAGATAAACTGCTAGAAGAAAAAGCTGTACTGAAGCAGCTGAAGATGATTCAAGCAGACATCTCAATTTGGGGATTGCTCATGGCTTCACGGGTGCACAGACAAGCCATCCTATCAGCAATGGATAAGACTATGCTCCCTATCGACACAACCCCTGAGCAGTTTGCAGGACTAGTTTTCCCAGGAGGCGCTTCAATGACTTTGACCTTTACAAATAAGGAATTGCTGCCTGAGGGCTCTGAGCATAACAAACCACTATACATCTCTGTTGAATGTAAAGAGAAGTGGATACCATTCGTCTTGGTTGATACCGGGTCTGCAATTAATGTGTGTCCGTCGCGTATGGCCTATGCTATTGGCTTGAAGCCAGCAGACTTTGTACCAACGGCCCAGGTGATTCGGGCTTATGACAATACAAGTCGAAAGTGATGGGGACAGTTCGGGATAGAACGCAGGTTGGCCTGGCACAACAGGACATTGAGTTCCATATCTTGGATGTTCCGGCCACCTTTAATTTACTCCTTGGACGGCCGTCGCTGCACCAAGTGAAAGTTGTCTCTTCCACTCTGCGTCAAATGCTAAAGTACTCTCATGGGAAGGGGGTAGCTATTGTTTTTAGGAATTCTTCTATACATCCTCCATTGGAAGTCACTACATTGGTACTGGAAATTGTACACAGCAACGAGGATGTCTTTTTGTCTGGGTTCACCTTGGCCGAGACTCGGGTAGTACAAGATATTATAGCTATTGATGAGGGGTTGTACGTCAATGCACAATCTGTCTACCTCATGAATAAGCTGCAACATGTAACCAGAATGGGATTGGGAAGGAGCGGCCGGAAGGGCGTTGCTATGTTGGTCGAAGTGCCACATAACCCTCATACCTTTGGTCTAGGTTACACGCCTACAAAAGAGGATTGGATAAGAAAGGGAAAGGAAATGGCAGGAAGAGTCAAGGCTAAGCAAAGTGGGAGGCCCTACGAGCTTGTACATAGACCTATTCAAGGAACCCTAAACGGTCGCTTTGTCCAGAAGGGGGAAGATTTCCCATTCTGCGGCTTTCCTGAGCCATGGCTAAATTCTAAAAAGCGGCGTTTGCCCGATTTTGAGATCTTCAACCTACAATTGCAAGGGGATGAAGTTGCAGAAGAGTAGACTGACCTACCAACTAAGGCTGAACAGCGTATAGAGGATGAGTCCGATGGCATAAAACTTGAGATAGGAGCAGCGTTGGCTTGTCTCCTTTCAGATCCTCAGATCAAACAAGAGAGCTTGGGGGATGACTTCACTATTTCCATGATTGGGGACCAATCAGCTGTGGACCCTTCTATCGGCATTCTGGATGCATCTATCGTACCCTCAATCGTTTGGTACTTCAAGGAGGGCTTTTTGTCCAGCAGTTTGGAATCAGGTAGTGAACCAGAATCTGATTCCACATAATCTGTGGAGTCATAATCAGATTCTAGTTCTTTTAAGTCGGAGTCCAGTATTCTTGGGGTTGATAACTCGGATACCATTGTTTTGTCCAGGTCATCTTTTTCCTTTTCTTTTGAGTCGATTGTAACCGAGGAATTGGACGAACTGGAAGTTGTGAATGAGAATGGTACCACTGCTGTTTCTGAGTACTTTTTTGTGCCACTTGTGTATTGCACAGATCATGACTTTCAAAATTTTGATAAAAACGATGAGGAAGGAATTCCTCTAGTTTTAAAACATTTGATTAATCGAGAGGAGGTGAGGTTTGTAAAACCCTTGGTTGATGAAATCATTTCAATTAATGTGGGTAAAGAGAAGGATCCACGTTTGGTACAGATCGGGTCCACATTGTCTTCGGAGGAACGCGAGTGCGTAGTCGATTTATTAAAAGATTTCAAAGATGTTTTCGCCTGGTCCTACGAAGACATGCCTACAATCAACCCTAAGATTATATAGCACCGGATCCCTCTTGACCCTGAGGCCCGACCCGTCAAGCGGAAGCTTCGGAGAATACGCCCGGACTGGGCTTTAAAAATCAAGGAAGAGGTCACCAAGCAGATAGATGCAGGTGTAGACATCCCATTTTTTACCGTCCTCAAGACTTGGACGTCATCATTTGAACACCCGATGATTGTGTTCGCTTGTGTTCGTTTTGAGTCTCTGAAGGTCTCGATTGAGCGCCTTGCCTTCGAGCCTCTCAACTTGTCTGTTTTGTGCTTGGTTGTGGACCAAGAGCTTGTTACTTTGAATATGGAGGAGAGGGTGGCTTGTCGACCATCCCCAGTGTCCATCAGCCATGGTTTGTTCCTCTTGGCCATCAGTGGTGGCCGGTCAGCCACACTGATGGCCGATCGGACACATCTCTGGCCGGTCAACCACTACTGATGGCCGACGGCCATTTTTCTCTTTTTTCAGATATTTATTTGCCAGTTGTGCCAGCTGTTAATCACTGAGTGTATCCTCCATACACGTGTATGGAAGGATGAAGCCAAGCTTTTGGCTTGTTTTTCTATATAGTGGGCGGTCTCTCCCCCATTTTAAGGGTTCAGAAAATTTGTGAGCAAAATTTCACTCTCTCTCTCTAGAATTCTCTCTCTCTTCCTATTTAGTGCTTGAAAGTGAGTTTTCTCTAAACTTTTGTTCTAAGACCCTTAGCCAAACACCTTCACCTTGGAGCTGAGGTTCTTTGAGGCTTGGTTTGAGTTCTTAAGCTTGATTTTGGCTCAAAAATTGTGATGTTTGTTGCTGTGCTTCAAGGGTAAGGACTTGTCCCTTTTAAGCTTTGCTTTAGTTTATTGTTTGGTCATCTTTACATACTACTTTGAGGCTGCTTTTAACCTCCAAAAAACTCTATTTTTAAGGTTTTAAAATGGTGGTTCAAACCTTGTTTAGTTAGGGGATGGTTTCCTCCCTTTGCTCTTTGGCTTGTAAAGCCTTTTGAGCCATCTTTCAAAGCTTTTGAAACACCCTTTTCTTGGCCTTCTAATCACTGAATTCCAAGGGAATTTCAGTGGTAAAAAGTTGGTTTTCAGGTCCAAAAGAGGAGGGGGTGGCCTCTCCTCCTTGTGTCTTATTTGCATGTGTAGTTGGCCTAGCATGTGAGCATGTTTTTCTACCTCCTTATGACTTGATCTCAGCATGTTTTAGTCACTGATTTAGCATGCTTTAACTCTATTTTGGGTGGTCTTGGTCGTATGACTCATGCTTTGTATAGCCATAGTGTAAAGGTCTTCACTAGCTTTGTGTTTCAAGGTCTCTAACATGCCTTGCATGGGTTGTTTGCATGCTATGGCATTGTTTTTCATGTGTTTTCAGTGCATGTAGCTCTGTCACACTCTCACTTCTATCACTCTTTTATTGCTTTTGAGAGTTGTCCTTTGAGCCTTGTTTGTGAGCCAACACATGAGCATGATTTTCTTGCTTTTTATGCTTCTATCTCAGCATTTTTTGGCTGCTGATTTGGCATGTTTAAGCTTTGTCCAGAGCTAGTTTGGCCATTTAAGCTTAGTATTGCATTTAAGCTTATTATTGCATGCCTCTAGTGTAATGCTCTTCACTAGCTTTGATGTTTTTGGCTTTTAACATGTTGTGCATGAGTTGCTTGCATGTTTTTAGCACTTTTTTTTTTCATGCCATTTCAGTACTGAAAATTCTGCAGCCTCCCTCATTTCTTCATTTTTCTATTTGTTTTGAGGGGTGGTTGACCTTATGATTGTGTTTAAGCTTGGGATAGAGTTTGTGCTCAATGGCTTTAATTCTCTCTTTGAGGGTTCCTCCTAGCCAAAGGCATGATCTCTCTCATGTCTTAAACCATCCTTTGGTTGACCCCTCTCTCATTAGAGGACAATCACTTTAGACAAATTGACTAAAGAATGGGTTGGTAATGCTAAAACGAGTAAATAAAATTGAATCAAGTAAAACATGACTAAGATAAGCATGTTGTTTGCATTGCATGTGTTTGGATCAGACATTAATCCAAATACAAGAAAAGTGGGACATTTCATACTCGAAGTGATAAAACGTGTGTCACACTTCTTGGTCGTCGTCACCCTTGATCATGCATGATAGGGTGGTGACCATTTGAGTCTTATGTGCGCATTCACTAAACTTGTACAAGCTTGGTTCTTTGGCCATCATGCATGAAAATGCTTGATTGGTGGCTTGAGAGCCAAGTGCCATACTCCTTTGAGCTTGAAACATGATAAGGAGGTGGCAGTACACACATTCCTTGAAGAATACATTGCTTTGCCTCTGTTTGCTCTCCATTGCAGCAAAAAAGAGAATTCCAGGGAAAGGGTGGCCGACAGCCACAAATAGTGGCCAACCAGCCAGTAGCAGTGGCAGTGGCCGACGGCCACCTATGGTAGCCGACTAGCCACCAGTTAAAGAGTTGTTCGAAGTGTTCCTGTTTTGGAGCAAAGGCAATCTGTTAATTGGTGTAAGGTTCAGAGATCTAAGCAAAGTGTAAATAGAGGCATCCAAAGGCAAGGCGGTGGATTTTCGGGAAGAAGCCAACCAAGCATGCATGTCTCCCTTGCTCGCGAGGCCATTTTATTACTTTAATTAGTTAGCGTAGCTAATTATTAGATTCAATTTGGTTGTAATAATTAATTAGCTTAGAATAGTTAATTAGTTGTTTTGTAATAATTAGCTCAGCTTATTTATTCAAACCCTCCTTCGCGAGGGCGTAATGTTGTAATAATTGTGCGTGCGTGTGTGCATGTCTTCCAACCCCACTTCTTTCTCCTTTTTATTTACACTCTTTCGGTGGTTAGATTAGCCCACGTTTCAATTAGCATACCTTATGCTTGCATGTTTGCATTATTCATTTGTCTTGCATGCACCGAGCTCGACGCATCATTCAAACTGCATTGTATTTCAATACATGTTTCAAAGCATGTTATCAAATTGTCGCATTCATATGACATCTTAGATAGTCGAGCCTGTTTAATTTCATTTTGCATGTGTTTCATTAGGCATCATGTATAGTTAGGATCATGCATATTTCTAACTAGCTTTTGTTTTGGCTTGGAGTACACTGTAAGTTTTACGTTTTAGCATACTTGCATGAGTGTGAGTGTTGCCGTGTTTCGCATGCTTGCTATGAGGCTATTTGCTTAAATGCTAAACTGCATGAATGCCTGTGGATGAAGGCTTTGTTGCTTAAATTGGAACAATTCAATGATTGTAAGTTTTAAGCCCACTTTGAGAAGTGGAAAATTATGTTTTAAGCCCACTTGAGGGTGGCACTTTCAAACCATTTTCGAAAACAAACATGAGTTGATTTATTCCAATTCTCGCGATTTAGTCTATACTTGTATGTTGTGCGCATCACATAGTAAGTTAGCTAATAATCAGAATAAGAACATGTGTGTTTATAAAAATAACATATCATGGCAGTAGAGGCCGATCCTTTGATCGGGCGAGCATGGGTGCTCATTTCAGGACCTTCCCCTCTCGTACCCAAGTTCTCGAATGGAGGCAACTTTGGTGATGACGGACACATGGCCTTTGGCATGAGTCAGGGTTTCCTAAATTTCTCAAAAATAAAATATTTATGTGGCGACTCTGTAATCTGGCAAAGCAGTCCAGTTTTGGCATTATTTGATCTAAAATATAATTTTCCAAAATGATTTGCCGAATTGAACTCTTTGGTGTTTATCAGTCTCACATTGCACTTTGTGAGATTAAATTCAGAACCGTGATAGAAGTCCGAACTGTAGGATGACCAATTCGCGCCTCTCCGAAAGGGGGTGCACGAAGAAAGTCGAGTCTACAGTAGGGTTCTTGCTAGTATCTGAGTGTCCTACTTGGTTGGCCAATACTGTTTTGGTGCCAAAGAAAGATGGCAGAATTTGGGTGTGTGTGGATTTTAGATATCTGAATAAAGCTAGTCCAAAGGACGACTTTCCTCTACTGCCCATCAACGAATTGGTGGACTTCACCGCAGGACATGCGTTGCTATCCTTTATGAATGGGTTTTCTGGGTACAACCAGATCTTGATGGCACCCGAAGATAGAGAGAAGACTGCCTTCACCACGCCGTAGGGAACCTACTGCTATAGGGTGATACTGTTCGGTCTGAAAAATGCTGGGGCTACTTATCAACGGGCTGCAACCACCATCTTACACGATATGATCCACAAAGAGGTTGAGGTGTATGTGGACGACATGATTGTCAAGTCCAACGAAAGAGAGGGCCACTACACTACCTTGAAGAAAATTTTCCAACGGATCAGAGAATATTGGTTGAGGCTGAATCCTCAAAAATGCACTTTTGGTGTCACAAATAGGGAAAATGTTGGGGTTCTGGATTACACAAAGGGGCATCGAAGTCAATCCTTCCAAATCAAGGCCATACTAGAAATGCCACCACCAAGGACTAAAAAGGAGGTGCGAGGCTTTCTAGGAAAAATGCAATTCATAAGACGATTTATTGCAAAATTAACCTTGACTTGTGAACCACTATTTGGTCTCCTGAAGAAAGAAAAGAAATTCCATTGGGATGACTGATGCCAGGTTACTTTTGAGCAAATCAAGCAGTATCTACAGAACCCACTTGTGTTGTCACCGCCAGAGTTGAGGAAGCCGTTGATTTTGTATCTGTCAGTAACTGACACAACAATGGGCTGCATGCTTGCACAGGAATCTGAGGATAGAGTGGAGAAGGCCATCTATTACTTAAGCAACAAAATGCTGGAATATGAGACCCGTTACACTCCGCTAAAGAAGGCTTGCTTGGCCTTGGTATGGGCTACCAGGAAGTTGAGGCACTACCTATTAGCTCACTCTATAATTCTGGTTTCAAGATTAGATCCCAACAAATATCTCTTTGAGAAACTAGCACTTACGGGTAGTCTAGCCTAATTTGATTTGAAGTATTTGACTCTCAAGTCTGTGAAAGGGGGAGCGATAGCAGAGTTCCTAGCCGATCACCCAGTGGAGGGAGACGAAGCAGTCGAGTATCTATTCCTGGATGAGGCCATTCTATAGGTCGAAGAAGAGATTTGGATTATGTACTTTGTCAGAGCGTCTAATCAGTATGGTTATGGGATAGGAGTGTTGCTGATAGCACCCGACAATTCCCATATACCTTTAGCTTTCAAACTCCAATTCAAGGTATCAAACAACGAAGCAAAATACGAGACATGTATCGCTGGCTTAGAAGCCTCCCTGGAACTAGGGGCAAAACGGTTGGACATCACTGGGGACTCGAACTTGGTTGTGTCTCAAGCAAAAGGAGACTGAAAGGTTAAGGAAGAAATAATGAAAATCTATCACCAAACATGGGACGTTCTGATTCCTAGGTTTGAGAAGCTAACCTTCACGCATCTGTTAAGAGAGAACAACAGGTTCGCTGATGCTTTATCAACTCTATCTTCTATGATAGACATCCCTTTGGGAGTCCGAATGCGTCCAATCATTATTGAACAGAGGTATGTGCCAGCCTACGAGCTGATCACCACGATAGATGAAGTACAAGATCAGAACCCCTGGTACCATGATATCTGGAACTTCTTGGAAAAGGAGGTTTATCCACCACTGGCAAATGCCAAAGATAAAAGGGCAATATGGCGAATGGCTGCTCAGTTTATCATCTGTGGGGGTAAATTGTACAAAAGAGGCCATCTGGGAATGCATAAATTGTGCGTTGATGCAAAAGAATCAAAGTGCTCAAAGAAGGCCATTCACGGAGGAGAGTGCGGATCGCACATGAGCAGAGTGATGCTAGTTCGAAAAATTCTTGGACAGGGTTATTATTGGTCAACCATGGAGGAGGATTGTATTGGTTTTGTTTGGAGATGCCACAAATGTCAAATTCATGCAAATCGCATGAATATCCCGCCATCGAACCTTTACAATATGACTTCACCATGGCCATTTTCAGTATGGGGAATTGATGTTATTGGGGCAATTACTCCGAAGGGGTCAAATGGGCATGAGTATATCATGGTGGCAATAGACTATTTTACAAAGTGGGTCGAGGCCCAATCCTACGCAGTGCTGAAAGCGTCACACGTAGCCAAGTTCGTCAGGAATAACATCATTTGTCGTTGTGGGGTCCCGAATGAAATCATCTCAAACAATGGTTCCCACTTCAAGAAAGAAGTGATCGACTTGTTGGAGAAATACAACGTGGCTTTTCACAAGTCATCCACATATCGGCCGCAAACCAACGGAGCTGTTTAGGTTGCCAACAAGAACATCAAGCACATTCTATAGAAGATGGTGGAAACCTACAGGGACTGGCCAGACAAGTTATCATTTGCTCTTTAGGGCTAGAGGACATCAATTCAGACATCTACTGGGGCAACTCCGTATTTTTTGGTTCATTGAATGGAAGCTGTTCTGTCGATTAAAGTAGAGGTTCCGTCGTTGCGGGTTATGGCTGAGTGCCAGATAGCAGAAGCGGATTGGCAGCAGAGTAGGTTCGAGGAACTTATGATGTTCGACGAGAGGAGGCTGAAAGCACTGTACCACGTCCAAGGTTATCAACGCAGAATTGCCAAGGCTTTCAACAAGAAAGTTAAATCCAGGAATCTGAAAAAAGGGGATTTGGTGCTCAAAGACAACCGAGCTCCCATCCACGACCCTAGGGGCAAGTTCAGACCCAATTGGACTGCTTCTTACATCATCAAATCTATTTGGTCGGGTGGAGCTGTCATTCTTATGGATCTAGGTCACCTCGAATTCTCCCAACCAATCACCATGGACAAGTAGAAGAAATACTATCCTTGAGAGGCTCACTAGGCCGAAAACCCAAAAGGGTGACCTAGGAAAAGGTTAGAGCATAAAAAAAATAGAAAAAAAGAAAAAATTGAGCTCACAAGGTTGAAAACCCAGAATGGGCGGCCTTGGCAAAAGTTAGAGCGCAAAAGGAGAGCATTAATACATGAGTGAACCCGAACTGAACTACGCAAGGCTTGATTCCCATCTTCGGGATACATAGGCAACTTCATCCTGAAGTCCAGCCATAAACACTTCCAAATCAACTGTGTCCATGAGATTGTGCTGGTCATCTTTGTCTTTTCTACATCCAAGAGTTTGGTTGTGATCTTCACTATAAGAGCTGATTATAGTACAATATAGTGCTCTTCAGACAAAGGGCAACTTTCCATTTGCTGGATTTGGTATTGTACATCTCAAGGATAGATTCTGGGTGTGTCCAGTTGTGATCCTTATTGAAAATGGTTTTGAAAAGTTTTAATAAAAGTTGATTTTGTTCAAATTAATCTTTTTACAACTTAGACCATTTTTGGCCCAAAAGGAAAATTTTCAGTGCCCATAACCTTCAATTTCATTGATTTCAATACAGAGTTCTCTACCTCTTGACACAAATCAAAGTTGCTTTTTATTACATTCAAAAGGAAAACTTGAAAGTACAAATTAAAGCAATAAAGTTGGGGCATTGATGAGTCAGGTGTTCTTGCGTACCCTCCCAGAGCTTGTGGAAGCTTCAGATACTAAAGTAGGCTCGATTTGCACCTCATCTTCGAGCCAAGCCATGCATTCGCCAGAAAGGGCGCAATTGAAATTGGGAGCAGGAGCCAGAAGTTCTCTTGTCCTCCATGCAGTGGGATATCGAGCAAGTTGTGAACCTTGGATTGGAAATGGAGCTGGGTGCTCTACCCTCTCTTCTGGGCAAGTCTAGTCATGTCTGAACTAACGCCTGAACCGAAATGGAAAATAGAAGACACAATGTGTCAATCCAATCAACTGAATGCCAGGTTGTCAAGACATGTTGTAGCTCATCTCAGGTAGATCAAACCAGGGGCAAAGCCAAGCAATGTCAACAGCAGACCTGTTGTACATCCAATGGCACCACCACCTCTCGTTTGGGAAATCAATTAGCCGTGGGCGAAAGAAATAGCCTTGTGCTGAATATGCAGGGCAAGAGTCCACTACTTTCAACTTTTCCATGACCCATATCTCGGGAGGGATGAAAAATAAGAGAGATTAAAGAATAGTGAGGTGTATGTGGAAAGAAAAGTGAGAAAAGGTTTTTAGAAAAAAATAGAGCTTGAGGGCCAAGTGATGTGAGAAACACATATGAGATAGGGTGGGAAACATTACCTGCAAGAGTAGTGGACTTCCTGTGAACTTGGTCATCTCCTGCCTATGGAAGGCGTCTAAGCCCATCAAAGTCTCAGCCAGTGTCAAGCCAATGTAGCTCTTGCCCTCTTTCAAGCCTCGAACAACTTCGATCAAGCAAATGCTAGACCCTCTGAAGCCAGGGGCAAGTAGGAAATGGGCCTACACAAGCAGAGGGCATGCTGCCGAAAACTTTGCCAAAGATGGTCGTCGCGGTCGCTGGCGTCAGAAAATCGATGAATCAAACTAGGAATATCCAACTCCCCATTGTGAACCAAAGATCGGACATTGTGTAAAGTGAGCCCGCACATTCTTCCTAGAGCCAGGATGTGACCAAAACGGGATTGGGGCAAGATTTTCTCGTCGTGCCGAGATTCCATCAAAACTTGAAATTCTTCAATTGTAGGGCACGTCTCTTGCCCCTCGAAGTTAAACACATGTGTAACCGGGTTCCAACATCTAGCCGTGGCATAAAGGAACAGAAAACACAGTGGGGTACGACTTATTGGGAATAGTGCATTTATCCCGAAACCCTAAAAATTTACTTTTTTCGAGCCATCCAGAGTTGCAATCCAAGTTGAGAGTTTTTCGATGAAGAATGGCTCCATTTGTGGCAAAAAACAGAGCCGGAATGAAAAAAGGTACGAAGTCCCAACTTTTGTAGAAGATAAGGTGCTGAGTGGAAGACAAGTGGCAACAATCTGGAGGTTCCCTGCACTAGTGGTCAACCGGCCACTTTTGTAGCCGACCGGCCAGTACTATTGGCCGATAGCCACTTTTGGTAGCCGACAATCTCTACCTATAGCCGACATAATGCCTATGGCTTTCCTATGTGTTGGGAGTACTGAGAACCTGTGTTTGGTTCTACTCTTGGTGCATTTTGCCGCCTTGTTCGAAGAGTTTTGTCGAGTCACTCTTTATGTAGTTTCTGGTTATTTTGTGGTTGCTTATCGAGTTGTATTGACATGGTCTTGCTTATCGACTTTGTTCTTTTATTTATCGAGTTGTTGCATTAGTTGTTCATTGAGTTGTCTCATTCTGTTTGTTATGTGTTGGTTGGTTCATTACCTGATTAAGAAGTTGCCAATGCAGTTTACAATGTTCAAATTCCATCAAATCCTGTTTTTCTGTAAAATGGTGCAATGCGATGTTTAGAATGTAAAACACAACATGTTTTCATCAAAAAGCTGATTTTTCATTCCAATCATGGTTTCTTTTTACAAAAGAGTACAAGTTTTTAAGAAAAAAAAACTATACAATGTGCTAACACTACCAACTAAAAGAAAAAAAGGGCAAAAGAGACTAAGTAAAACATCTAAATCAGTGTCATCCACCTCTTCGTCCTCTTCTTGGGCATGGACTCAAAGCTATCGCCATCAGCGTCGCTATCAGAGGCCCCCGAGTCTGAGCTGGTTGCTGAACCAGTCTCAGCATCATCTCCGCCCTCAGAACCTAAGCCAACATCGCTCTCTCAGTCATCAGATGACTTTGACTATGGACTCGCTGCCTCTTCGTCCTCACTCGTCTCATCATCATCATCATCACCGGGAATGGGCTCTGAAGGGCTACTCTCATCACTGGTGCCCCTAGCTCTACCTCGGCTGCGAGCTGGAGCCTCCCGTCTCCCTCTCCCTACTGCCGGAGGAGGTGCTGATGGTCCCGCTGTAGCTCCCGCTAGAACATCCAATGTTCCTGAGATCTAAAAAGGGGAGTTTGTCAAATACATCAGCCACGGCGTATAGCTGACGCAAAAATATGCAGTGCAAGATGCAGTGCAAAATACAATGTTTGAGTGCCATGTTTGAATGCAGTGATTGAGTGATATGTTTCAGATACAGTGTTTGAGTGTCGTGTTTGATTACAGTGTTTGGGTGCAGCATTTGAGTGCAGTGTGCCAGAACAGTGCAGTCTAGAACAGATTATGTTTGAGATACTGATGTATCAGCAGGAAGTTTCATGGCATGAAGTGCAAACTAAAGTAAATTACCGGAATCCTGTAGAGGCTAAGCAGGTTCATGCTCATCTGCACTATCTTCGTCAGGGAAGCCACTAGCTCGAAGGCCTACTCGGTGTACTCTATGGATGCCTGCAAGTGTGATGAGAAGATTAGTGTTCTATAAAGCATAATTGAAATGAGATACATATTCAAAATGAAAAGTATGGTACATACTGGAGTAGGGCCTCGAACCCCTATAAGCTTATGCCCAGCTAGTGCGGGCTCAGTGGGAATCTAGCAAGCCTCCCCGGAATGTCGCCGATAGGTGAGTGTGGTAGGCAGCTCTAGCCACCCAGTCCTCTATTTCACCCCGGAACCTCTCCTACCATGGGTCCTAGTTACCTCAGCCCCTCTGTCTCTCTCTCCTGCAGGAGGAGCCCTCGTTCTCTCATCTCCATGGGCCCCAGTTAGAGGGGGCATAAGGTATGTCTGGATGAAGACTGTGTAGTCACCCTCGACTCGAAAGAAGTCAACGTCCCAGCCTCGGGTGAAATCAATCATCTCTTGGAAAGTGTACCTCTCCGTGACTCTCACGTATGTCAGAGGAGGCATCGGAACTACTGGCTCGGGCAAACCGATGGTCTGATGCAAGAATCGATCTCCTAAGAACCACACTCGACAAACTGGGCCCTCGAATAGGATCCGGAAGCGAGAAGACTCTCGGGCACCAGCGAACTGATCTCTGACTCCCTCAGGCATCATCGCCCAAGGCTGCCAAATGATCTGTAAATAGAGGAGGTACAGATTGTTAGCTATCATTGGGTATTGCAATATGAGTTAGAATCGAAGGAAAACAGAAATAAATAGAGAAGCTTAAGTTACCTCAACCGTAGTCACAGTATCGAAGTATCAGCAGAAGAAGGAGAAGGACTCCCAAGACCTCCGCTGGCATCTCTTGTTGTACCGATGAGAGTACAGCACAACAAGTGGCATCTCCACCTTTGGCTCTGGGGAAAGTCTAGGAGAGTAGGCATACACCCATAGCTGGAGAAAGTGGAAAGGGTAATAGTGAGTATACAATAGGTAGAGTATATAAAGCAGAAAGTAGATTCTACGTGTGCGGTGTACAGTGTGTGCAGTGTATAGAGTATATAAAGCATAAAGCAGATTGTGCGTGTGTGCTGTACAATCTGTGCAGTGTACATAATATGTAAAGCAGAAAGCAGATTGTGCATGTATAGTATGTAGTGTGTGTGCAGTATACAAAGAATGTTAAGCAAAAAGTGCAACACAAAATGCAAAACAGAGAAGTAAGGCATACCTCCCAGGCCCTCCAGTAGCCTCTTATTAGATGCCCGCTCCTGCAAGAGGTCGAGCTCACGTACCCGTACAAGGTGGCCAAGCCAGCGCCACCCCAATCATAGAGTTGGACTCGAGACAGGTCCACCAGAGCACTCAGGAGGTATAACCCGATGGTGTTCACCTGGTCAGCAAATAGGGTAGTACCAAGGAGAAACATCAGGAAACCTCGAGCATACTGTTCAGTCTCCTCTCGGGTCGCTGGCGTCATCCCTCTGTAGTAGTCCGCGAACCATGTGTATCAGACCATCCCTAATCGAGAGACAGATGGGCGAGTCCCCAGCAAGTCAATCTGAGTGGCCTCCCACTTGCCCATGTCTGTGTCATAAGGAATCAGATGACCTCCTGCCTCTATGCCAGTGAGCATAGAGAAGTCAAAGGGAGTCATCGTCATCTTCCCTGCGGTAGAGAAGTGAAAGGAATCAGTGGTATCCCACCACCTCTCTACCAAGGCACCTAGCAAAGACCAGCTCGCTATGTGGCGTGAGAACCCCATGTAGAATGAGCCGAAGTCGGCCTCGTCGATGATATGGCAGACTACGTTAGGAAGCTCCATATACCACTCCCTCACGGAGATGGTCCCATATCCTCGGATGGCGTGTGAATCTCCCTATAAGCAGGACAAGCAAACGCAAGGCAGTGTAAGAAATATAGTGCATAAATGTGTTTGGAATGAACAGATGAAAGACAGTGTGAGCTATACAAGAAATGCAACGTACATTGTAGAAAATGAAGAAGAAGTGTATACCTCGGAGGCGCCATAGGATGAATGTGACTTCGGCTCATGCAGTAGGAGGTCCTCCGGTGCGCCTCGTGCAAACCCCCTGAACTGGCAAATGTTATTGGGTGGTAGCACGTGTATCTTAGGATGATACGTCGCCGGGTCAAAAGGTCCAATGCTGAGTGGCAATGGCTCAAGCTCTGGATCCACCTCCATCTCTAGAGAAGCTCCGCCATGTGGGATATCATCCGCCATATCGATGGAAGATGAGAAAGTGGTCAAGAATGTGGAAAATGGGCGGGGAATGCCAAAGTCAACAAAAGTCAACTCTCGAAAGTGGAAAATGGTAGAAAAAGAAAAAACCCAGGAAAAACACTAAATCCAAGGGTAACTCGAGGGAAACAAGCCTCAAGTTATGGAAATGAAGGAAGAGACATCGAAACCGACTTTTAATCTGTCCAAAATGGTGTAAACTACAAGGGTTTAGCGAAGAAAATTGTGGGGCGTTCGGAAACGCGTATAATGCTCGGATCGAAGGAGGAAAATGGTCTAAAGAGAGGGCAAAATGATTTTCAGCAATGGAGAAGTGGGGAAATAGGGTTTGGAACCCTATACTTAAAAACCCGAGGTGAAATGGCCATTTTGCCCTGAATCTACCCTCGGGGGCCAACAACTGTTTTTGGTGGCCGATGGATGGCTGATAACATTCCCTAATGGCCAACAGGCCTTCAATGCTCTCTATGAGTGTTTTACTACTGTTTTGTGTCCTTGATCCTTGAGAAAGTGCATGGAAGGCTTACTTTTAAGTTCAGAGTGTCTCCGCAAAAGCCCCGAACTGTGTCTTCAGTGCATGGCTCATCATTACTCAACATGGGCAAGGTGTATCCTTTTTTTTAAAAAAAAAAAAAAAAAACATACTGCAACTCTTCCGAGAGGTAAAGCGGAAGTTGTGATTGAGTCGTCTTCATCAAGCACGCTTTGTCGTTACATAGAACATGCATCCCCATTTTGCATAGAGTGTGCATGTTGCATTGAAGATGCATTGCTCTCATTTCGCATAGAATGTGCATGTTGCATTGAAGATGCATTGTTGTCATTTCGCATAGAGTGTGCATGTTGCATTGAAGATGTATTGCTCTCATTTCGCATAGAGTGTGCACGTTGCATTGAAGATGCATTGCTCTCATTTTGCATAGAATATGCGTGATCCATTGTTGTCATTTCGGATAAGATATGCATGTTGCGTTGTATCGGCTTGTACGTGCCCTTATATTCGCATAGAAAATGTTTGTATCTGTTGCATTGACCATGCATTCGCTACTATTGCGTAGAATATGCAATACTTTGTCTATTGCATAGAATATGCTTCTGTTTTGTTCCTTGCATGTTGTGCATAAAACATATTTCTAACATTGTGGCACGGTTATTCGTCTTGTATAGAACATGCATTCTTATTGAATTGTACCTGTCAAGCTTCTTTCTTCTACAGGCACGATATTGTATGTACGGTTCATTCAAAGCTGGTGCAACTAGACGATATTGTACACACGGTTCATTCAGGGGAACTCCAGGTAAGATCATTCATGTCCCTTGAACACCTTGTTTTGGTTATAAACACTCGGATACGCCCGGTGTTTACACCACACCTTCTTTTGGTTAAAAACACTCGAGTACGCCCTGTGTTTACACCACACCTTGTTTTGGTTAGAAACACTCGGGTACGCCCGGTGTTTACACCACACCTTGTTTTGTTTAGAAACACACGGGTATGTCCGGTGTTTGCACCACAGCTTGCATTGGTTAGAAGCATTTGGATGTGTTCCTGATGCTTATACCACCCTCCTGGTTAGAAGCATTTGAAACGTATTCCAACATTTATACCACCTTTCTTTGGTTAGAAACATCGGGATGTGCTGCGATGTTTATACCACTCTCTTGGTTAGAAGCATTTGGACGTGTTCCTGATGCTTATACCACTCTCTTGGTTAGAAGCATTTGGACGTGTTCCTGATGTTTATACCGCACCCCCCCCGGCGGTGTTATGTTATCCGGCGTGCAAATTAAATCGAATGCTATGTTATGAACTGTGTATTCAGATTGAACAGTGTGTTATGTTATGAGCTGTGTGCAAATTAAACCGAATGCTGTGTTATGAACTGTGTGTTCAGATTGAACAGTGTGTTATGTTATGAGCTGCGTACAAATTAAACCGAATGCTGTGTTATGAACTGTGTGTTCAGATTGATCAGTGTGCTATGTTATGAGCCGTATGCCAACTAAATAGAATACTGTGTTATGAACTGCAAGTTCAGATTGAACAGTGTACTATGTTATGAGCCGTATGACAATTAAAAACAAAACTGGGTTATGAACTGTGTGTTCAGATTGAGCAAAATGCTGCGTTATGAACTGCGTGTTCAGATTGAGCAGTATAATGTGCTGTGTGCCCAAATGAGCTGTGTGCCCAAATGAATAGAGTGCTGTGTTTTGAGCTGCATGCCAAATGCACAGAATATTGTGGTGTGAGCTGCGTGCCAAACGAACAAAGTGTTGTGTTGTGAGCTGTGTGCCAAATGAACGAAATGCTATGTCATGAGCTATGTGCCAAGTGAGCAAAGTGTTATGTTGAGAGACTGTGTGCCCATGTGAACCGGATGCTGTGTGCAAGTTGTGTTCAGAATGAGCAGAAATACTATGTATGTCAATGTGTTCAGAACGAGCAGATATAACACATAGCGAAAGCATGAAGTGTGCAAGAAATGCAAAATGCATCGCAGAAAATGCAAAAGTGAAGTACGAGCCTCTCGCGCATGATGAGATAGATGAGACTCAAGCTCCCATAGCAGAAAGTCTGCGGGCGCCCGTTGCGCGAAGTCAATAAAATGATGGAAGGTACTGGGAGGTAGTATATGCTCCCCCGGGTGGTACCCCTCCGAGTCGAATGGCCGTATCCTCGGTGGCAACGGTATAATGTCAGGCTCGTCCTCTACTCTCGAGGAGCCTCCGCCGTATGGAATATCGTCAACCATCTGAAGAAATCTGCAAAAATGAGCAAAAATAAGCAGAATGAGCCAAAATTGCGAAAAGTCAACAAAAGTCAACTCTCGGGAAGAGAAAAAGTCAACTCAAGTCAACGCCCGAGAAAAGGTGCTAAACTTCGAGACAAACATACCTTAAATGGTGAAAACGGAGAAAGAAGCTCCGAAAACAAATTCTAATCGGTTCAAAACAAAGATAATCAAAAGTTTTCGTGAAACAACTTCGCGTAGGGCATTGGAAAACGCGTATAAAGTGTATATCTGAGGGAAAAAAGTGTCTAGGAGCAAAGGAAAATGTATTTCGGCCTTGGAGGTGTAATGAAAAGTGTTTTGGAGTTGAGTTTTTAAAGATCTCCATGTGAAAAGACCAAGCTACCCCGAAATTGTGTAAATTGGTCAGCTAGCCAGTTTTTCTGGTCGGCCGACCACTTTGGCGGTCAACAAGTGGTTGGCCATTGGCCTAGGTGGTCAACCATTCCTCCTGGGTGATCTCCAAGGCTCCATTGTTCTCCTTATGTGTTTTATTGATGATTGGGGTTCTCCTCTCTCGGGAAAATGCAAGAAAAGTACACTTTTCGGTTCAAGAATGTCCATGCGGGAACTTCATTTCAAGTCTTCGATGCGTGGCTTCATTGTTACTCGTCAAGAGCAAGGTGTATCCTTTTTAAGTATGTTGTGACCCCTCTGACAGGTAACTCGGAGGTTCCGGTTAAATTGCTCGTGTTAGGGCTTATATCTCCTTTTTCAGCATTTTGCTTCTAATATGCTTTCGTTATGCACACCTTTCTTACACTTTAAGCGCATTGCCATGCACACTTTAAGCACACTATCTGCATATTTTTTTCGCATTGTTATGCACATTTGTCTCGCATTGTTATGCACTCCACTCGCATTGTTATGCGCACACTTAGGTTGCATTGTCATGCACCCCTCCATCGCATTGTTATGCGCACACTTAGGTTGCATTGTCATGCACCCCTTCCACCCGCATTGTCATGCACTCTTTACTTGCGTTGTCACGCACGTTCTACTTGCATTGTTATGCACTTTTCACTTGCATTGCTACGCACCTTTCCATCGGCATTGTGTATGCATGCGTTTATCTTGCATTGGAATTGTACCATGTTATAACGTTGAGCGTGTGTTTCTAACTATATTGTACCTGTTGAGTCTCTTTCTTATACAGGCACGATATTGTATGTATGGTTCATTTCAAGCTAGCGCGACCAGACGATATCATATGTACTCCCCGTGAGACGTAGTGAGAATTGTATAATTTTCTTACATTCTTTCTGCATGAAATGTGGTTTGGTTCGTATTCATTCGCTTGGTTAAACTCTTGCATTTGTTGTGCATAATTGCTTCATTACAGCTTTCTTTGCATGATCATAGGTTATGTTCAGCATTGTACATGTCATTTGCATCTTGCCGCTGCCTGCGGGTGTAGACACCCCATTTTTTACCGTCCTCAAGACTTGGACATCAACGCTTGAACACTCGGTGATTACCCATGTTCGTGTTCGTCTTGAGCTCCCGGAGGTCTCGGCTATGCGCCTTGCCTCAAGATCTCTCGACTCGACTGTTCCGTGTCTAGTTTTGCACCAAACACTTGTGTTTTGCCATGGAGGGGCAGGGTAGGGCTTGTTGACCATCCCCACCCATCACCGGCCATGGCTTGAGGCCACCGGCTATGTTTTGTTGCCAATGGCCAAATGTTTGGCCGGCCGACACTATAGATGGCCGGCCGGCTATCTTTTTTTGGTCAATTGCATTTTTGGTCGGCCGACTACTGTGCATCTTCTTTTGCAGATATTTTGGTGCAGCTGGCATGCACTTGGCTCCCCTCCATACACGTATGGAGGGATCTCTCTCTTTAGAAGCTTGTCTTGTAAGCTTACAAGACTAAAAGCTCTATAAAGAGGAGCCTTCTCTCTTGTAAGGGGGTTAGACAAAAGTTAGACATTTTAGACAGCTTTTTTTTTAGGGTTTGAGTTCTACGGTTAGGGTTTGTTTATATCCTTCCTCTATATCTCTCCTATGTGTGTTTTGTCTTACTTTTGCTCACAAACACCCACCATCACACCATCCCTTGGAGCTGAGGCTCTTGAGGGTTGTTTTTGGAGGTTTTAGACTGATTTCAACCTAAAGAAGCCGCTGGAGCTCCATTGGTGAAGAGGGTCTTCATGGGTAAGAAGCTTGTCCCTTTATTCCCCATTTTTGCACAGTCTTTTTACCTACCTTGCAACTGTTTTTGAGCTTTGTGTATAACATATAAAAGTTCTATTTTTTAGCCCTCTAAATAGTTGGTTAAGGGTGCTTTGGCATTTGGGGTTTTTTGACCCCTCTTAAGCCTTGTAAGGCTTCATTTTGTGCCTTTTTGAGTGAGCTCCGGGACCATTGAGTTTGGGCCTTCTCACCACTGAAATATTGAGGGATTTCAGAGGTGAGGATGGTGCTACCCCCTCTCCTTGTTGTCCTTGAAAAGGACCATTTTTGCCTCTTGAGAGAGCACCATGTTTAAGAGTATGTTGACCATGCCTTAGCTGTTTTTCATGCTTATTATGTCATAATATAGCATTGTGTTGAGTTGGTTTTGGTACACCATACTTGCTTAACATACATGCCTTGTTTTAGCCTTAACATGTCTTATATTTTGAGTCCTTATTCAAGCATGTTTAGGCCTAGCTTCGTGAAGCCTTTATGTTTATTTTGCCATGTTTAAGGTCTGTCCTTGGCTGTTTTGGTCAATCATAACATGTATTGCATAGCTCCTTTGCATTGCTAGCTTGTAGCCTCAAGTATGAGAGTGTGTAGCATGCATTGCTTGCATCATTTCAGTGGTTTGGAACCACTTAACATGCCATTTCAGTCCATTTAACATGCTTGTATGCTTGCCTTTAATGCCTCTTTGATGCCTTGGAAGCTTGTGTTGTATGCTCTATGTTTTGGGCAATTATGCATACTTTTAGATTTGAGTCACTTAGATGCCATCTAGGTGTTCCTTTGGTATTGTCTAGGTCTGCCTTGAACCTATTTTAAGTCCCCTTGGCCTTGTGAGGCTTGGTTGACTTAGTCATGGTTTAAGTCTTCTTGGCTTGCTCCATGTTTTGGACCTCTAATTGCATGCCATACTTGTCTTGTTCATTTGGTTTGGCACCATTTTAGCATGATTTCAGAGCTTTCCATTGCATGCTAATTGTCCGTGTTTGTATCTTCTTAAGTGTGCTTAGAAGTTGCTCTCTATGCTTGAATGTTGGTCTATGTTTTCATGCATGTTTGTGTGTTGGACCTCACTTCCATAGCATCTTGGCCACTGTTTTAGGCTTGTTTAAGGGCTGCCTAATTTAGTTTAAGTCTATCCCCTTGCTTGTTTTATGCTTTGTATGCCTCCTTGCATTGTCCATGTTGCATACTAGTTGACATGCTTAGGATTGCATTGCATGAGCATGCATGCTAGACCTCTTGAAGTGAGTATGATGGAGGTTGGGCCTTTTTTGTGTGCTTATTTGGTTTGCATTTCATTTGAAATTGAAGTTGCATGCTTGGTCTCTTGGGCCATCACGCATTGAAATGCGCGATTGGTGGTTCGAGAATCGAGAACCATGTCCCTTTGAGTCATAAACATGATAAGGGATGTGATTGGTGCATACATTGCTTGAAATGCATTGCCATGCCAAGTCTTGCCCTCTGCTACTGTCAAACACAGATTCTGCAGGAAGATTTGGCCGGCCGGCTATCTTCATTGCCGACCGAACATCATTGTTGGCCAATGGATCAAATTTGTGGCCGGTGATGATTCTATGTGGCCAGTGGTATTCTCCTTCAGCCGGTGGTGTTCCCTAGTATCCAGAGAGCAAACCCTGAGACTTTGGCAGTCATCAGGGGAGCAGAGCAAGGAAAACAGAGGCATCTTGAGCATAGCGGTGGATTTTCGGGCAGAACCGAGCGCGCATGCATTGAGCCCTCTCTTGAGGTCATTGCTATCGCTTTCTTAGATTAATTAATTTGCTTAATTAATTTAATGGTCTGTAATATTTAATTAGCTTGTTGGTTAGTTAAATTGTATTATTCTTTCGGACCCTTTAAGCGAGGGCAAATGTGTAATAAGTGTGGGTGCGTATGTGCATGTCTTCCAAACCCCACGTCTTTCTTCCCTTTTATTTACTTGCTTATGATGGTAGACTGCGGCATGTTTAAATTAGCATACAATATGATAGCGTGTTTGCATCCATGCATCTGTCTTGCACGCATCGGGCTCGGTGCATCATTCTAACTGCATCTATATTTCAATTGCAAATTGAATACGTGTTAGTTGTAGCATTTCACATGTCATTGTAGATTAGCCGAGCCTATTCTAAAGTGACATTCTGCATGTGATGCATTAGCCATTTTAAACATGAACTAGGATCATGCATGATTACTAACTAGTTTCTATTTTGGCACGGAGTACTAGGTAAGCTTTTATGCTTTAGCATATCACACACGTGTGAATGTTGTCATAGTAGCATGATTACCATGAGGCTAGCTGCTTATGTGATATAACTGCTTGAATGCCTGTGGATGGAGGTCAAATTCCCTAGATTGGAATAAATGCATTAAAACTAAGAGTTTTAAAGCCCATTTGAGGGTGGCAAAACCATATTTTCTAAGCCCACTTGAGGGTGGCAAAACTCATGTCTTAGCCTACTTGCGGGTAGCACCATCAAACCATTTTTCAAAACAAACAAACATGAAATGTTTTGTTCCAATTTAGGCGATTTGGTCTATACTTGTTTGCTGTGCGCATAACATAGTAACTCTAGGCTAATAATCGGAACAAGAACACATAAAGTTTTCAAAACAAGATATCACGGTTAGTAGAGGCCGATCTTCGGATCGGGCGAGAGGGGGTGCTCATAGCTGACCTTCCCCAATCGTACCCAAGTTCCCGAGCCGAGGCAACTTTGGTGATGACGGACACGTGGCCTTTGGCACCGAGTCAGGGTTTCCTAAATTCCCCCATAAAAAATATTTAGGTGGCGACTCTGCATCTGGCGAAGCAGTCCATGTTTGGCACTTCTTTCAAAAAAAAAATTTTCAAAACGATTTGTCAGATTTGGACTCTTTGGTTCAAATTGAGAATCGTGACACAAATCGAGTCCTAACTGTAGCGAGGTCCCCCCGCGGGCTTGTTACAGTTTCTGGCGACTCTGCTGGGGAGTTTAGAGAGCTTGACTCGAACTCGTGATATCCTGTTTTGATTTCACTTATGTGTTTCTTTGCATTGCATGTTCATTGGTGCGCCTAGGACACCGTGTTGGCCATCTGCTATTCCTGAGCGGTTTGCCGAAGGCTTGACTTTGTCAAAGCATGCCATAAGGCTAACCGGTTGCGGGCTCTGCCAGTATGGGAACGCAAACCCCGGTTTTACCGAGGCACCCCTTTGGACCATTCGACCTAGTGTATGTTCGGAATCCATAGTGACCATTCCAAACTAGGACAGGTTGCTTACCCGATATAGGTTGTTTGGAACTGCTGCGTGCGTAGTGAAACCCTAGCTCCTGACAAAATAGGACAGGGAAACCCTATCCCAACATAGGGGTGTTTTGGCTCTCATCTACGTGCTATGTACTTTTAGAGTGTATCTCTACAGGAATGCATATATCAGTTTGCAAATATGAGTATTAGGCCTGAGGGCACCATTATCAGTATTTGTGAGAATCAGTTATATCTGTGGGTATCCGATTCAGTATTTTGAGATAGTGATTCTGGGAAACGGCGATCAGTAGTAGAGTACAGTTGTTCGGCTACACCTACGTTTGATCCGTTTGGGCTGAAATGCTGCTTATATTTCTTTTCAAGGTTCAGAGAATTGATACAGAATAGCTAGCGTTCCCCCTTGTTGAGGCAAGACAGATATCTGATCCATCAGTCACCGCTCAGAACAATGGACCTATGATGATGCAGAATTCGGAAGAGATTGTGGTTATGACAGCCGCATTAGATCAAGGAATCACTCTGCAAAGTGAGACCAATGCCGATGTGCCGCATCCACCCAGGTCGCCTGCTGCACACTTGGTTTGGACCCCCCAGTTGTATCAGGCTCGTGAGCCCACCACATTCGAGTTGATGGGGATGATAGGTGACCTCCAGAGGTCCATGACGGATCTCGCTTACGGAATGTTAGCTTCGCCACCAGCCGCACCATATGCCGGGCATTCTGTACCCCAGGAGCCTCTATTACTGGGACGGATTGTGATCGAGCTTAGCCAACCGGAGATGGCCTCCAACTATAACAATGACGTATCAACATCAACCCAAACCCTCGATCAGGCTGAGGCCAGAGGTAAAGACAAAGTAAAGGCAGATGCCGATCCCACTGAACAAGTGTTGTGGGCAATCAAGGCTATGAAGGCCGGAGGGATGAGTAAGCAACAAGTATTCGCAGTCCTGATCAAGACCGTGGATGATGCTTTCCCCGCTCCAACTGAAGGTAGTACCAGCCAATCAGAAAACCAGGATAGGCCCCGTCATGCCAGAACAGTTCCTCCCATTCCCAACCTTGCAACTGGGAAGGATCAGAAAGTCAAGGCAGTGCCTGCCGACCCATTCGCTAGTGCGTCTAGCAAGAATACTCAGACTTCGAAGTACTTGCCCTGAGGGCGCAGGGTCTTTCACGCTCTTTATATGCCATTGTCCAAGGCACTTCAGATCCTAGCCGAAAGAGGGCACCTTAAACCCCTGGAGCCCAGGCCTCTCCCGAAGAATCTCCCTCCCACACATGATCTTTCAAGATCTTCGCGTACCACCAAAAATGTGTCATGCTACCGATAACTGTTTCCGCCTCCGTCATGAGGTGCAAGACTTGATCGACAACGAGGTTATCCTCCCACCCACCTCAGCCAAGTCCGTTACTACTCAGCTGTTGGACTTTGAGGATACTAATACTGCGAGTATGTAATCAGGAAGCAAACCACCTACGGCCGATGCTCGGCATTTTTGGATGCGGCGTCTGGCACGCATTTTTGAGCATCTGCGATTACTAGTTTTGTAAATTCTAGCTTGGGTGTCGAGTCAGTCTTTTATTTTGCTTTGAGTCTGTCTCATTGTCGTGAGTCAGTCCTATTTGCTTAAGGGTCTGTCTTGTTGTAGCGAGTCGGTCCCCTTGTATAGAATACCAGGTCATTCCGGGGTTGTTGCCTCGAATACCGTTTTGTTTTGTAATTACCCTTTTGCTTTCTTTTTGAGTCTATCTCTGCTGTGGAGCCAGTTGCAACCAGGAAATTTGAATGAAACAACTGCGGCTATCATGTTCCCGTGCTTATTGCTATTTTGGGCTCCTTGTGCCAGAGGATTTGGATTGAACGGCTGTGCATTCCACCTGGCTCTCTCATATCCTAAAAATCATTGTAATGACCTTTAGTTTTTCAAAACTGTTTTTGAACACTGTGGTGATGAAAACGAATAGAAAGGAATTCCTCAGGTTTTTACAAAACTTTGATCAATTTGAAAGAAAGGTAGGCATGCTAAGCTTGTAATGAATGAAATCATGCTTGTTAGCATGAGTATTGAGAAGGACCCTGGCTTGACCCCGATTGGTTCCACAAGCGACTTGTCGCTTTCTTAAAAACTTTTAAAAACAAAATGTTTTGGGCGGTCCTGTGAAGACCTGTGTGGAATTGCTCTTCAGATTGTGCAACCTAGGATCGCTCTCAGCCTCAAGGCTCAATCCGTTTGCTTTTGAACCTTGAATCCTAGATTCGAAGCAGAATGTTCAACGGTCAACCGCCACGTAAGGCCCGTGTGGCCAAGTTTGAAGCAGCCCTCGAACAAGAGGCACCAAAATCAGATCAAGAAGGTCGGATCTCATCGCAAGAAGCTCATGAAGCAACCGTGATGAATCCTTCTGCAAATCAGTAACAACAACCGCTCTACTGGATATGGACGGCTTCAAAACCCTAAAACCATTTGGCATGGACTTGTTACACTTTTACCCTTTGAGAGGCTCGCTGGGCCGAAAACCCGGAAGGGCAACCTAAGCAAAAGTTAGAGCAAAGAAAAAATGCAAAAGAAAAAGAAAAGAAAAAGAATGCAAAAGAAAAGGAAAAGAAAAAAATAAGTGCAAAAAAGGAAGAGAAAAAGAAAGAGAAAAAGAAAAAAAGAAGCTCGCAAGGTCGAAAACCCGCAACGGGCGCCTTGGCAAACGTTATAGCCTAAAAAGTGAAGGTTAAAATACCCGAGTGTACCTTAACTTGGAACTACGTAAGTCTTGATTCCCATGTTTGGGATACGTAGGCAACTTCATCCTAAAGTCCAGCCACCAACGCTTTGACAGTGACTATGTCCATATATTGGTTCTAACCGTCATCGTCTTCTCCATGTCCGAGAGTTCAGTCGTGACCATCACTGACGAAGACTGTATGCCGCGGCATCATCCAAACAAGGGGCAACTTTCCGTTGCCATGAGTCACCGTCTAAACCAAGGGCAACTTTCCGTTGCCATGCAGTGTCTTTCAGACAAGGGGCAATTTTCCATTGCCTCCGATCCGAGGTTGCGCATCTCAAGGGTAAGTTCCGTGCTCGTTAAGCATCGACCGTTTGCAAAAATAGTTTTTGAAAATTTTTACTGAGGTTGACTATTTTCTTGGAAACTATTTCATTTTCCAAGACTAGACTATTTCTGAGAGCCAGACGAGAAAATTTTCAGTGCTCATAGTCTAACTTGCATGATTTTCAAATCAAAAATCGAACAAGCATGTTAATTTAACTCTCATTTTGGTCAAAACTGTTTTCGTAGAAAACTAAAAAAAATGGTCAAAATGGTGAACTAGGAGCACAGTTGAGTCAGGCTTCCTATCTTTCACCCATTTTTACTCGCCAAGAAGGGCACTCTGCCTGCCAGAAGAGGGCACAACTGAAGTTAACAACAAAGGGCTGAAAGCTCTCAACATCCTCCAAGCAACGAGGTATCAAGTCAAGTGCGAAACACGAACCGGAATGGGACAAGATATTCCATTCCCTCATCTAGACAGATCTAATCACGTCCAAACTCCCCAGCAGGGCATCATCAACCGATGTTAGCCGCAGATTTCCTACACACCCAGTTGTAGCGCAACCCCTCTGTGGGAGAAACTCACTGTCGTGAGCAGAAGAAAGAGAATCTAGTAGAATGCTAGGGGCATGAGCCCGCAACTTCCTATTCATCCATCAACTACCCAGGGGAGAGATACAAAAAATGAGAGATTGAAGAATAGAGAGATGTGCGCTGAGAGAAAAAGCGAGAAAAGGGTTTTGAGAGAAAAAAAAAAAAAAAAAAAGAGCCAGAGGGCCGAGTGATGTGAGAATCACAAATCAGAAAGGGTGGGGAACATACCCGAAGGGACTGGCTCCCCGAGATTTGAGGCCTTTTGTTTTGGTAAACATGTTCATGTGTCGTGTCTTTTGTCTTGTTTACCTCAACCTTCGTTTTGAGTCTTTTCCGAGTATGTCTTGCTGTGTTTAGGTTGTGCACCTTTTGTTTGAGTCTTTTTCCACTGTGTTCAGTTGTAGGCTCGATACCCCGGTCGAAAAACTCTTTTTCAATTTCAAAAATCGCTTATGCCCAGAGTGCTATGCCATTCTCCACATTTATGCGAAGCAAAAGAAGAAAAGGGAGAATTTGGGGCATCAGAGTGTGTTTCAGTCTCAGCCGATTCCGCCTTTGCATTCTGTCTTGTCAGATTGGGCTGTTTGTTTAGGATTTGCTGTGTGCAGAATGAACTGAGTGCTGTATTACAGGCTGTATGTAGTCTAATCCTCAGCAGAGTATGGGCTGTGCATTTAGAATAGAACAGTGGGTTGCTTGGGCTGTTTTTGCCATTAGTGGGTTCGTTATCTAATTATTACAGTGCAAGTGTTCAATTTTTCAAACAACAAATCGATTTCATTCACATTGAGGTGTAATATGGTGTGATGCAATGCAATGTAAAGATATACAAATGTAACACTTTTTCAAACAAAAAGTTTGTTTCATTTCATCATCTTTTCAAGTACAAGTTTTGGGAAACAAAATCTGCCTGCGGCAGTACAAGGTACCCTAGCTACCAACAAAAAAGGAAAAAGTGCAGAAAAGAAGAAAAACAACAAAAATTTGTATGAAATGTCAAAATGGCTCCGAGGCTATCAGTCTGTCCTAGTCCTCTTCCTGGACGAAGGTCCAGGAGCATCATCAGTACTGTTATCTGAGCCCGAGTTCGAGCCGTCTCTGGTCTCCTCCTCCGATGACTCTGCCTCTGCCTTCGCCTCTGACTCATCGTCGTCATCATCTAGAACTGGAGCCCGTGAGCTACTCCCGACGTGAGTGCGCCCCGCCTTGGTGCAAGGGAATACTCTGCCCTCCTCATCTCTCCCTCGGACAGGAATAGTTGGCCTGGCTGGAACACCTCCTATAGTGGGAATCTGGAAGGGAGGCTGAAAAGTACAAAAGGCAAATGCATCAGTGTACCGTGAACAGTTTATCAGTGCAAAATGCAGTGTATGAGTACAGTGTGTGAATGCCGTGAACAGTTTATCAGTGCAGAATGCAGTGTATGAGTACAGTGTGTGAATACTGTGAACAGTTTATCAGTGCAGAATACAGTGTATGAACGCTGTGAGATCACTGTGTCAGGTGTTGTGTTGTGCATCGGATTATGTGAAGCAGTTTATGTATGGTTCGAGACTGTGGTTGAAGAACATACTGGAATACTGTAGAGGGCCAAAAGGTCGAAAGTCCGCTGCAACATCCCCATCATGGAGGCATTCAGCTCTAAGGACTGCCGGGTGTACTCAGAGGAAGCCTGCAAAAGTATTAGATACATCAGTATTCTGCAGAGTATCAAAGAAATGAAATGAAATGAAATGGCAATGCAAGATGCGAAATGCAATAGTACATACCGGAGGCAAGTCGGGGACACCGACCAACTCATGATCAGTCGGAGGAGGGGCAAAGGGGATCTGGTAGGTCGCCCCACCCTGCACTCTGTATGTCAGCGAGGAAGGCAGTGCGGGCCAACTAGCCCCCCGCCCTCTCTAAGCTCCGCCACGATTAACCCGCCTCCTGGTGCTCCCGCTGCCGGTGCCACGGGCCTCTCTCCCTCAGCTCGACGGCCACCGCTTAGAGGCCGCATGATGTACGTCTACACGTACTCTCTGTAATCGTCGATGCCTCTGAAGCAGATCGCCTCCCAGCCAATAGTGTACTCGGCCATCTGCTCGGCCGTGAATCTCTCGGTCTCCCTCATGTCCTCCGGAGGATGAACCGGGACTATCTGCTCTGGTAACCCTAGGGTCTAGCGTAGGAAACGCTCGCCCAAGTACCAAGCCCAACAGACCGGGCCCTCCAGCAGAATCCAGAAACGCGAGGTCTCCTCAGCACCGGCAAATCGATCTCAAATCATCGCTGGCAACGGAGCCTAAGGCTGCTAGGTGATCTGAGAATGAAATACAGTTTGTTATCTACTGTTATTGAAAATACAGTGTAAAGCGAAGCTTAAATGAACTGCAAGTAAAACATACCTCGGTCGGGGTGATGGTGTCAAAATAATGACGGAAGAAGCTAAAAGTCTCCCGGGGTCTCCGCACGCATCTCCCATCGAAGCGGCGCGAGAACGAGATGACGAGAGGGGTCTTCGTGTCTAGCACTGGGGCTAGTCTGGGAAAGTAGGCGTAGATCCACAACTGCAGAGCAAATACCAGTATGCTTATCAGATAAAGCAGAATGCAGAACAAAGCAGAAATAACAAAGTCGTGTATCGTGCAGTGTATTGTGCAGACAGTGTATTGTGCAGAGTGTACAGTGTGAGCAGAATACAGTCATCAGAAAGGTAGTACAGTGTGTGCCGGTGTATGCATTACTGATTAGTGAGAAGCAAACTACAGTGTGTGCAATGTGTAGAGTACAGAAAATGTAAAGCAGGAATGTAAAAGAGTAGAGAAGAAATGTACCTCCCAAGCGCGCCAATAGCCCCCGAGCAACTGTCCCCTGCCGTGGGAAGCCGAGCTCATATATCCGTAAAGTGTAGCCAAAACGGCGCCACCCCAGTCGTAGTGCAGGATCTGAGTGCACATCCACTAAGGCGCTAAGTAGACAGAGGGGCACGGTATTCGCCCGGTCAGCGAAAATAGTGGTCCCTAGCAAGAACATGAGAAAGCCGCACGCGTATCTCTCCACGGCCTCCTGAGTCATCGGAGCCTCCTCCACCAAAGCTGGCTGGACCCTGAACTGGACCTCGAACTAGGAATATCGGATGAAGCCTGGACGGGCGAGAGGTGGCACCTCACCAAGCAGATAGATCTGGGCGGCAATCCACTTGTCCATGTCAGTGTCGAAGGGGATCAAATCACCCCTACCCCGATGCCTGTGAGCATAGAGAAATCATAGGGAGTCATCGTCATGTCTCCCGTCGCAGAAAGATGGAACGAGTCGGTGGTGTCCCACCACCTCTCCGCTAGAGTAGCGAGGAGAGGCCTGCTCGCGGTAAGTCTGGATAATCCCCTGTAAAAAGCACCAAAACCGGCCTAGTCCACGATATGGCGAACCGCATCGGGTAGCTCGGCATACCAATCACGAGCGGCGATGTTCCTATACCCGCGGACGGTATGGGAATCTCCCTGTTTTCAAGCAAACAATTGCAAAGCAATGCTAAATATACTAGTTTTGAAAGGCATTCAGAATTCAGATAAATATAGCATGCGTGCGTGTTTTCAGATTCAAACAAATATCGGGTGCTTACAGTGAACTACAACGTATGATGTGTCAGCTCGTTGGCGTGGTTCAATACAAATATAGCATGTGTGCAAGTTTTTCAGATTCAAACAGATACCGGGTGCCGGTGTACTTACAGTGAACTACAGCATGTGATGCGTCAGCGTGTTTGAGTGGTTCAGTGCAAATATAGCATGAGTGCGTGTTTTCAGATCCAAACAGGTATCGGGTGCCGGTGTGCTCGTAGTGAACTACAGTGAATGGTGTGCCGTGTGTTTGAATAGTTCAAGGCCAGTGTGGTGCACGTGACAGTTTTAGACAGATATCAGTTGCAAGTATGTTCACCGTTAACTACAGTGTACAGTGCATCAGTGTGTCTAAGTTAAGCAGTTAAGGAGTATAATCAGCTATGGCAGTTTTATATTCTACATTGCGAAAAATAAAAAAACAGAGGAAATGTTACCTCGGAAGCGCCGAAGGACAGGTGAGATGTAGGCTCACGCAGGAGAAGCTCTGGTGGCATCGCCCTATCAAAGCTCTGAAACTAGCGAAGTCCATCCGAGGGTAGCACATGGATCGCCGGCCAGGTCACCGGGTCAAATGGACGCACACTCAGGGGGAGAAGCTTGACCCCGAGATCCATCTCATGATCCGGGGGAGTCCCACCCTGTGGAATATCGTCGGCCATGTCAAATGTGATGAGAAAAATGGTCGGAAAACGAAAACAAAGCTAGAATGCGAAGGGTCAACGAAAAGTCAACCCCGGGAGGGCGGAAAATGGCTGGAAAAGCCGAAATGTGGAAAATGTGGGAAAATCAAGGAAAACTTGGGGGAAACAAACCCCAAGAAGCAGAAATCGAAAAGGAAACACCAAAACGAAGTTTCGATCTGGTGAAAGTGTTTGAAACGCGATAAACTTCGCAAATCAAACGATGGAACAGATGTAAAACGCGAGAAAATGGAAAAAAAAAAAGTGGGGGAAAATCTTCTAGAGAGAGAGAGGAGGTAATTTCGGCTAGGGGGAATGAAAGAAATAGGGTGTGAAACCCTATTTTAAAAGACCCAAGGCAAAAAGTCAAAACTGCCCCGAATCAGGCATTTTTGGCCGGTCGGCTAGATTTTTGGCCGACCGGCCAAATGTTTGGCCGGTGATGTTTTTGGTGGCTGGTGGATGGCCGGTGGCTCTCTCTTCCGGCCGGTGAGCCTCCTACAACCTTTTTTGGGTCATATCTGTGGTTTGGCACCTTCATTGCTCAAGATAGTGCAAGAAATGGCATCTCCGAAGCTCAGCCGGCCTCTGTTTTAACCCCGGACCACAATTTGTGCGTGGTGTATCCTTTCCGTATCCTTTTGTCTTTTACAAAACTTGAAAGTTGCCCCTTGTGCACGTATCATGTCCATCGCACTATCTTGTGCACTCGCGCTGTCTAGCGCATCATGCTATTTTGTGCATCGCATCATTCGTGCTATTTTGCGCACCTCACTCGCATTGTCTTGTTCGCGTACGGTCTAAGAGACCTTAAATCCTCAGAAGGTGCAAAACCTTTGGTGCTTGCATGTCTGCATATGTTGTAGCGCTCATCATCCCTGGAATCGTTATGCATGCATACACGCATCGTAACACGTACAACTTGCATTGATGTGAATGCTGCTCACGTGCATTGTCATGCATTTCAAGCCGCGCGTCGTCGTGCATTAGAAAATTCATGCATTGTCATGCATTTCAAAGTCACACGTTATCACGCGTTCTAAGTTTATTTGCATTGTTATGCATTTCCCCAGTGTACGGTCTAGGAGACCTTAAATCCTTGGAAGGTGCAAGACCTTTGGTGCATTGGTGTGCACGGTTCATTTGCATTGTCATGCATTTCAAAAGCCGCGCGATGCCACGCATTGTAAAACATGCATATGTCATGCATCATTGTAAATACTGCATATGTCATGCATTTCAAAAAACAAAAAAACACACAAATATGCATATGTCATGCATTACGTTGTAAATAGTGCATATGTCATGCATCATTGTAAATACTGCATATGTCATGCATTCATTGTAAATACTACATATGTCATGCATCCCATTGTACATAATGCATATGTCATGCATCCCATTTTAAATACTGCATATGTCATGCAAAACAAAAAATATTGCATATGTCATGCATTTTCCGTAAACATCCATATTGTAAATATTGCTTTGTAGCTTGCATGCATTCATTGCATCACTTCCATCCATGGCTCTCACCTTTCCTTCTTGAGCTTGGTTTGGTATGTGCTCATACTTTTCACGTCGAAGCACAGTTCTGCATGTGTACGCGCCTATTCCTTGATGAACTTGGTTTGAGGGTGGCGGCACCTTTTCTGTGTCAGACGCAGTTCGTTTGTATACATGCCTTTCCTAGGCAAGATTTGGTTTGGCCTACGTGCCTTAGCCATCGTATCTATTTCATTCCACTGCATATTGTAAATATTGCATTGTAGCTTGCATGCATTCATTGCATCACTTCCATCCATGGCTCGCACCTTTCCTTGTTGAGCTTGGTTTGGTATGTGCTCATACTTTTCATGTCGAAGCACAGTTCTGCATGTGTACGCGCCTATTCCTTGATGAACTTGGTTTGAGGGTGGCGGCACCTTTTCTGTGTCAGACGCAGTTCGTTTGTGTACATGTCTTTCCTAGGCAAGATTTGGTTTGGCCTGCATGCCTTAGCCATCGTATCTATTTCATTCCACTGCATATTGTAAATATTGCATTGTAGCTTGCATGCATTCATTGCATCACTTCCATCCATGGCTCGCACCTTTCCTTGTTGAGCTTGGTTTGGTATGTGCTCATACTTTTCACATTGAAGCACAGTTCTGCATGTGTATGCGCCTATTCCTTGATGAACTTGGTTTGAGGGTGGCGGCACCTTTTCTGTGTTAAACATGGCTTGTATGTGTACATGCCCTTCCTAGGCAAGATTTGGTTTGGTTGCATGCCATATCCACTGTATATTACGTTGTAGTGTAATTTTTGCATCCAACATTAGGATCATTGTTCTTTCGTTAGCGGGTTGTTCCCCCACTTATGTCATTCCACCCAATACTCGTTCTTGTGTCTGTCTACATCACTCATAGTTCTGCATGTGTACGCGCTTTGAGGGTTACGGCACCTTTTCTATGGTAGACGGACTTGTTAGCTCCATCAACCTATTTGACATTTGTGTGGTTTTGAACCGCTCATTATTGGATCATGATTCAATTGCATTGCATATCATTTGCATTGTTTTAATTGCATTGCATTTTCATTTGCATTATTATACATAGTTTTGTATATATTGCATATCATTTTGCATTCATTTCGCATGTTATGCATGTTGCTAACAATATTGTACCTATTAAGTTTGCTTTCTTTGCAGGCACGATATTGTATGTACGGTTCATTAGAAGCTGGTGTAACCAGACGAACCGCACAGGTATTGTATCCTCCGCGTGAGACGTATTGAGAATTGCATAATTCTCTTACATCCTTTCTACATTGTAGTCTAGTTTGGTGTATTCTTGCTTAGAACTGTTGCATTGTATATGCTTCGTTACAGTTTTCTTTGCATGATCATAAGTTATGTTCGGCTCTATGCATTGTCTTGCATTTTGACCCTGCCTTCGGGCGCATATCTTGTTTGTCTTGCATGCTTTGTCTAAGTCTTTGGCCTTGTCAAAAATGGGTCGTCTTTGGGCTTTGACATTCACTCCCGTCATTGTTATGACTTTCGAGTTCTGTCAAAGAGGGGCAACTGTAGACAACCCATTTTTGACCGTCCTCAAGACTTGGACATCACCGCTTGAACACTCGGTGATTACCCATGTTCGTGTTCGTCTTGAGCTCCCGGAGGTCTTGGCTATGCGCCTTGCCTTAGGATCTCTCGACTCGACTGTCCCGTGTCTAGTTTTGCACCAAACACTTGTGTTTTGCCTTGGAGGGGCAGGGTAAGGCTTGTTGACCATCCCCACCCATCACCGGCCATGGCTTGAGGCCACCGGCTGTGTTTTGTTACCATGTTTGTACAGCCGGCACTATAGATGGCCGGCCGGCTATCTTTTTTTGGTCAATTGCATTTTTGGTCGGCTGACTACTGTGCATCTACTTTTGCAGATATTTTGGTGCAGCTGGCATGCACTTGGCTCCCCTCCATACACGTGTATGGAGGGATCTCTCTCTTTAGAAGCTTGTCTTGTAAGCTTACAAGACTAAAAGCTCTATAAAGAGGAGCCTTCTCTCTTGTAAGGGGGTTAGACAAAAGTTAGACATTTTAGACAGCTTTTTTTTTAGGGTTTGAGTTCTACGGTTAGGGTTTGTTTATATCCTTCCTCTATATCTCTCTCTTGTGTGTGTTTTGTCTTATTTTTGCTCACAAACACCCACCATCACACCATCCCTTGGAACTGAGGCCCTTGAGGGTTGTTTTTGGAGGTTTTAGACTGATTTCAACCTAAAGAAGCTGCTGGAGCTCCATTGGTGAAGAGGGTCTTCAAGAGTAAGAAGCTTGTCCCTTTATTTCCCATTTTGCACACTCTTTTTACCTACCTTGCAACTGTTTTTGAGCTTTGTGTATAACATATAAAAGTTTTATTTTTTAGCCCTCTAAATAGTTGGTTAAGGGTTCTTTGGCATTTGGGGTTGTTTGACCCCTCTTAAGCCTTGTAAGGCTTCATTTTGTGCCTTTTTGAGTGAGCTTCGGGACAATTGAGTTTGGGCCTCCTCACCACTGAAATCTTGAGGGATTTCAGAGGTGAGGATGGTGCCTTGAGGTCCTAGGAAGGAGAGGGCTACCCCTCTCCTTGTTGTCCTTGAAAAGGACCATTTTTGCCTCTTGAGAGAGCACCATATTTAAGAGTATGTTGACCATGCCTTAGCTATTTTTCATGCTTATTATGTCATAATAGAGCATTGTGTTGAGTTGGTTTTGGTACACCATGCTTGCTTAGCATACATGCCTTGTAATGCCTTGTCTTAGCCTTAACATGTCTTATATTTTGAGTCCTTATTCAAGCATGTTTAGGCCTAGCTTGGCTGTTTTGGTCAATCATAACATGTATTGCATAGCTCCTTTGCATTGCTAGCTTGTAGCCTCAAGTATGTGAGTGTGTAGCATGCATTGCTTGCATCATTTTAGTGGTTTGGAACCACTTAACATGCCATTTCAGTCCATTTAACATGCTTGTATGCTTTCCTTTAATGCCTCTTTGATGCCTTGGAAGCTTGTGTTGTATGCTCCATGTTTTGGGCAATTATGCATACTTTTTTATTTGAGTCACTTAGATGCCATCTAGGTGTTCCTTTGGTATTGTCTAGGTCTGCCTTGAACCTATTTTAAGTCCCCTTGGCCTTGTGAGGCTTGGTTGACTTAGTCATGGTTTAAGTCTTCTTGGCTTGCTCCATGTTTTGGACCTCTAATTGCATGCCATACTTGTCTTGTTCATTTGGTTTGGCACCATTTTAGCATGATTTCAGAGCTTTCCATTGCATGCTAATTGTCCGTGTTTGCATCTTCTTAAGTGTGCTTAGAAGTTGCTCTCTATGCTTGAATGTTAGTCCATGTTTTCATGCATGTTTGTGTGTTGGACCTCACTTCCATAGCATCTTGGCCACTGTTTTAGGCTTGTTTGAGGGCTGCCTAATTTAGTTTAAGTCCATCCCCTTGCTTGTTTTATGCTTTGTATGCCTCCTTGCATTGTCCATGTTGCATACTAGTTGACATGCTTAGGATTGCATTGCATGAGCATGCATGCTAGACCTCTTGAAGTGAGTATGACAGAGGTTGGGCCTTTTTTGTGTGCTTATTTGGTTTGCATTTCATTTGAAATTGAAGTTGCATGCTTGGTCTCTTGGGCCATCACGCATTGAAATGCGCAATTGGTGGTTCGAGAATCGAGAACCATGTCCCTTTGAGTCATAAACATGACAAGGGATGTGATTGGTGCATACATTGCTTGAAATGCATTGCCATGCCAAGTCTTGCCCTCTGCTGCTGTCAAACACAGATTCTGGAGGAAGATTTTGCCGGCCGGCTATCTTCATTGCCAACCGGCCATCATTGTTGGCCGATGGATCAAATTTGTGGCCGGTGACCATTCTATATGGCCGGTGGAATTCTCCTTCAGCCGGTGGTATTCCCTAGTATCCAGAGAGCAAACCCTGAGACTTTGGCAGTCATCAGAGGAGCAGAGCAAGGAAAACAGAGGCATCTTGAGCATGGCGGTAGATTTTCGGGCGGAACCGAGCGCGCATGCATTGAGCCCTCTGCTAAGGCTGCTGTTTACTGCTTTCTTAGATTAATTAATTTGATTAATTAATTTAATGGTCTGTAATATTTAATTAGCTTGTTGGTTAGTTAAATTGTATTATTCTTTCGGACTCTCTGAGCGAGGGCAAATGTGTAATAAGTGTGGGTGCGTGTGTGCATGTCTTCCAAACCCCACGTCTTTCTTCCCTTTTATTTACCAGCTTATGATGGTAGACTGCGGCATGTTTAAATTAGCATACAGTATGATAGCATGTTTGCATCCATGCATCTGTCTTGCACGCATCGGGCTTGGTGCATCATTCTAACTGCATCTATATTTCAATTCCAAATTGAATACGTGTTAGTTGTAGCATTTCACATGTCATTATAGATTAGCCGAGCCTATTCTAAAGTGACATTCATTAGCCATTTTTAACATGAACTAGGATCATGCATGATTACTAACTAGTTTCTGTTTTGGCACGGAGTACTAGGTATGCTTTTATGCTTTAGCATATCGCACGCGTGTGAATGTTGCCATAGTAGCATGATTACCATGAGGCTAGCTGCTTATGTGATATAACTGCTTGAATGCCTGTGGATGGAGGTCAAATTCCCTAAATTGGAATAAATGCATTAAAACTAAGAGTTTTAAAGCCCATTTGAGGGTGGCAAAACCATATTTTCTAAGCCCACTTGAGGGTGGCAAAACTCATGTCTTAGCCTACTTGCGGGTAGCACCATCAAACCATTTTTCAAAACAAACAAACATGAAATGTTTTGTTCCAATTTAGGCGATTTGGTCTATACTTGTTTGCTGTGCGCATAACATAGTAACTCTAGGCTAATAATCAGAACAAGAACACATAAAGTTTTCAAAACAAGATATCACGGTTAGTAGAGGCCGATCTTCGGATCGGGCAAAAAGGGGTGCTCATAGCTGACCTTTCCCAATTGTACCCAAGTTCCCGAGCCGAGGCAACTTTGGTGATGACGGACACGTGGCCTTTGGCACCGAGTCAGGGTTTCCTAAATTCCCCCATAAAAAATATTTAGGTAGCGACTCTGTATCTGGCGAAGTAGTCCATGTTTGGCACTTCTTTCAAAAATCTGTTTTCTCAAAACGATTTGTCAGATTTGGACTCTTTGGTTCAGATTGAGAACCGTGACACAAATCGAGTCCGAACAGTAGCGAGGTCCCCCCGCAGGCTTGTTACAGCGGGCGCATCTCTTTGTTATCTTGCCTGTTTCTCTAAGTCTTCGGCCTTGTCAAAAATGGGTCGTCTCTGGGCTTTGACATTCAGTCCCATCACTTCTTGACTTTCGAGTTCTGTCAAAGAGGGGCAACTGTAGACACCCCATTTTTGACCGACCTTAAGACTCAGACGTCATCAATTGAGCGCTCGGTGATTGCGCATGTTGTGCTCGTTTTGAGGTTTTAGAGTTTTCAGCTGTGTGCCTTGCCTCCGGGCCTCTGAACTTTTTGTGCTTTGCCTCGGTTTGTGGACCAAGCCTTGTTTTCCTTCCCTGGAAGGAGTGGGAGGTCTATAGACCACTCTTTTGTGGTGGTAGACCACTTTTCCCGCTTGGAGATTAGTTTTCAATTTTCAGAGCCTTCGGTTGCGTGCCTTGACTCGGGACCACTTAACGTTCTCCATTTGGCGTGGTTTTTGAACCACACCTTGTTGCCTTTGCCTAGAGGGACACTATGGTCTGGGAGACCACTTTTGTGGTCGTAGACCACTTTTGATGCCTATAGACTACTTTTCAAGTCTGCCGGCCGCGCACCTTGACTCCGAACTTTCGTCTTGCATCCTTTTGGTTTGTTTTTGGTACAAACCTTGTTTTTCTTATTTGGAAGGCGGTACAAGGGTGGGAGACCAGTTCTTCCCCTTGGAGACCACTTTTCTTCCCGCCAGCCAGTTTTCTGGTCAGCCAACTAGTCTCCTTGGTCTTTGGGCCACCTTTTCTGGTCGGCCACCACACCACTGCCTTGCTTTCATGCTATAGACCTTCTCTCCCCATGGCCGACCACTTTTTGTCTTGGGAGACCACTTGTGGTGGTCGGCCGGCCACATCAAGTGGTCGGCTGCTTTTCATCACCTTTTTGGAGATATTTTCAGTCCAGCTATGCCAGCTGGAAAACACAGAAGCCATCCTCCATATGTATAGAGGGATGGCTTTAGGCCAAAAGCTTGTCTAACAGGCTTATTACTTCTTCTCTATATAAGAGAACCTTCCCCCTCTTCCTCCAGGTTCAGAATTTTGTGGCTGGAGTGATAGATACACACTTGTCTCTATATTTCCTTGTTTGCTTTTGTTTTGTGCCTAAAAGTGTAGTTTTATCACACTTTAACACACAAACACACACTCAAACACCATCCTTTTGTTGCTGAGGCACTTTGAGGTTTGTTTTGGAGTTTTTGGATTGGTTTAAAGTCAAAGAAGTTGCTGGAGTTGTAGCTTTGAAAATGTTCTTCATGGGTGAGCTTCTAACCCTTAAAACCCTTATCTTTGCTTAAGCTTTTAGACCTATTTGCATGGTGTTTTAAGCTTAACTTCCTACTGAAAAAAGTTCTGTTTTTTAGTCCTTAAAATGTTTGTTTAAGGTCACTTTTGTGTTGGGAGTAGTCTACCCCCTCTTAGGCCTTGTTAGGTCTTGCTTTGAGCCATCCCTTTTGGCTCTTGTTTTAACCTTTGCATGACCTTTCTACCACTGAATTCTAGAGGAATTTCAATGGTGGAAATGGTGTTTTAAGGTCTCAAATAGGAGAGGGTCGTCCCCTCTCCTTGTGTTTTGTATACTTGCTTTGTATACCTCTTGTGTGAGCATGTTTGTTAAGCTTATGTTGGCCATATCTTAGCATGTATTTGGGCTTATTTCAGCATGGCATACCACTAGTTTGACTTGGTTTTGTCACCTCATGCATGCCTTATACACTTGTAGTGTATTTCTCACAAACTAGTCTTGTATGCTTCATGAAGTAGCATGTCTTTCTAGCTTATTTTGAGTCCATTTCAGCATGTTCCTGGTGTTTTTTTTTTGCCATGTTATACCTTTGTAAAGGTTTGGTTTGATGGCCCCTTGCATGCTCCATGCACTTGTAGTGCAATTCCATGAATTAGCCTAATTTGTATCATGCTTTAGACCATCTTTCTAGCATGATTTTGGCTTAACTCGAAGAAGCTTTTGTCCATGTTTTAGCATGCTCTAGCTCTGATTTGTGTTGTTTTGGCCATGCATGCCATGCTTTGTATAGCTATAATGCATTCTAGCTTGTTAGCTTTGTGTATCAAGTCCCCTAGCATGCATTACTTGGCCTATTTACATGATTTGGCATCATTTCATATGTGACTTCAGTGCATGTTTCATGGTCATACACTTGCATCTTTCACTTATTCAATGCGTTGGAGGGTTTGCCCTTTACGCCTTAAACATGAGTCATTGCGTATGCCTCCCTGCCTAAGGTTTCGAGCTATCATTTCAATGCGTATTTGGGGTTATTATGCCATGATATAACTCTGATTTTTGTTGGCGAAGCCATCTCATGCTTGGCCTTGATAGGTGTAGTGTAATCCTCCCTATTGCCCTTGCATGATCCATACCTTATGCCCTTCATGCTAGCATATTTTGGCTTCCTTCCATGCATGTTTTAGTATCATTTTGACATGTTCTAGGACTGTTTTGGGTTGCCCTTGCCATATGCTTCATGTTTTGCATAGTTGTAGTGTAAGCACCTATGATTGTTTCAAGTTTTGAGCTTCGTAGCATGCTTCATTTGCATCATGTACATGATTTGGCATCATTTACCATGTTATTTCAGAGCATGTAGCATTGTCATATTCCCACTTCATTCACCCTTTGAGTGCCTCTAAGGGTTGTGCATTTGTTGCCTAGTTTGCAGCCTAGCATGTATGTCATCTTGCTCAGGCATTTGAGCCCTCATCTCAACATGTTTTGGTCTTTGTTTAGGCCTAATTAAGCTCTGTCCATGATTGGTTCAATCATTTGTGCCATGTATTGCATGCCCCTTGTGTAGTCCCTTTAATGGCTTTGTGCCTTAGGCCCTCTTGCATGCTTTACTTGTGTTGTTTGAGTGATTTGGCATAATTTCACACTTGATTTTAAGCCTTTAGTGTTGTTACACTTCCATGTTTATCACTTCTTCATCATGCTTGAGAGCTGCATCCCTAGGCCTAGTTGATGGGCCATTGCATGTGCATGCTTGTGTATGCTTTTGCGCCTTCATTTCTTAGCATTACGGCCACTGATTTGGGCATGATTGAGGTCTGTCCATTTTGGTTTAAGTCCATTGAGCATGTTTGCTTTCATGTTATTTGCATGCTTAAATTGTCATGTTGTTGCATACTTATGTTGCCTTGCTTTGTGTATGCATGCATTAGCATTGTTTGCATGTCATTAGCTTTGTTAAGTTGATCATGTCATATTGCATTAAGTATGCTATGTCGTTCATTGCATTGTCCATGCCATATTCTTTGCATTGTGCATGCTTATGTTGCATTGCATTAAGTATGCTATGTTGATTCATTCCATTGTGTATGTGTAACAAGCCCGCGGGGGACCTCGCTACAGTTCGGACTCTCTTTTGTGTTACGGTTCTAAATCTGAACCAAAGAGTCCAACTCTAGCAAATCGTTTTAAGAAAAAAAACAGATTTTGAAAAGAAGTGCCAAACATGGACTACTTTGCCAGATACAGAGTCGCCACCTAAATATTTTTAAAATGGGAAATTTAGGAAACCCTGACTTGGTGCCGAAGGCCACGTGTCCGTCATCACCAAAGTTGTCTTGGCTCGGGAGCTTGGGTACGATCGGGGAAGGTCAGCTATGAGCACCTTTTCGCCGGTCAAGACCGCCTCTACTAACCGTGATATCCGATTTTTGAAAACATTACATGCTCTTATTCCGGTTATTAGCCTAGAATTACTATGTTATGCGCACAGCAAACAAGTATAGACTAGATCGCCTAATTTGGAAACAAACATTGCATATCCGTTCGTTTTGAAAATGCTTTGGAATTTGCTACTCGCGAGTAGGCTAAAACACGGATTTCAATGAATTTTTCAACTCAAGCAACCCAACCTCCACCCACAGGCATTCAAACAGTTTATCTCACATAAGCACTTAGCCGCATGGTAAGCATACTGTCATGGCAACATTCACACGCATGTGGTATGCTAAAGCGTAAAATACTTACATCGTACTCGTACAAAACAAGAAACTAGTTAGCAGACATGCATGTCCCTAGGTCATGTTAAGTGGCTAATGCAACACAGGCAAGGATGCAATTTAGAGTAGGCTCGGCTAACCCTAAAGATGGCATGTGAAATGCACTTTATTCGATGCACGTATTCAATTTGGAATTGAAAATACAATGCAGTTTGTATGATGTACCGAGCCCGATGCATGTCAACAAATGCATGGATGCACGCATGCATAGCATAAGGTATGCTAAAATAAACGTGCCCTAATACTAACCATTAAAAGCAGGTAAGTAAAAGGGAAGAAAGAAGTGGGGGTTGGAAGACATGCACACACCCACGCACACTTATTATAGATTTGCCCTCGCTCGGAGGGACCAAAAGAATAATACAAATAATTAACTACGCAAGCTAATTAAATATTACAAATTAATTAAATTAACAAATTAATTAATCTAAGGAAAAACAGTAAACCGCCTCGAGGTGAGGGCTCAATGCACGCGCGCTTGGATTCCGCTCGGAATTGCACTGCCATGCCTAGATTGCCTCTGTTTTCCCTGCTCTACATCTCAGAAGACTGCCAAAGGCTCAGAACTACTTCCTTGGATGCTGGGGATCACCACTGGCTAAACAGAATATCCACCGGCTGCTATATGTGGCCGCCAGCACAAAATGAACTCATCGGCTATCAATAGACTGCCGGTCGGCACTAAATACTGCCGGCCGGCACTGAATGTCTGCAGAACCTGCAACTCACAGCAGCAGAGGGCAAAAACTTGCATGGCAATGTAATTCCAACAATGTATGCACTAATCATGCCCCTTATCATATTTGTGACTCAAAGGGGCATGTGCCTCGATTCTCGGGCCACCAATCACGCATTCCCATGCATGATGGCCCAAGGAACCAAATGTGCACTTTCAGTTTCAAATGCATGCAAACCATATAAACAAACAAGGGTGCCAAACCTCTATCATGTTTATCTCAAGTGGCCTAGCATGCATGTGAATGCAATGAAATCCTAAGCATGTTGGCTAGCATGCAACATGGACAATGTAATGTAAGGATGTTAATATGCAAACACACCTACAAGACAAACATCTAAACCAAACAATGGGGTGGACTTAAACATGATCTAGGCAACTCTAACTAGGCCTAAAATCAGTAGCCAAAATGCTAAGTATGAGAGCTAAACACACAAAAGTGGTCTTGGCTCGGGAGCTTGGGTACGATCGGGGAAGGTCAGCTATGAGCACCCCCTTTCGCCCGGTCCGAAGACCGGCCTCTACTAACCGTGATATCCGTTTTTGAAAACGCTATGTGTTCTTATTCCAATTATTAACCTAGAATTACTATGTTATACGCGTAGCAAACAAGTGTAGACTAGATTGCCTAATTTGGAAATAAACATTGCATATCCGTTTGTTTTGAAAATAGTTTCGGAATTTGCTACTCGCAAGTAGGCTAGAACACGGATTTCAATGAGTCTTCCCAACTCAAGCAATCCAACCTCCACCCACAGGCATTCAAAACAGTTTATCTCACATAAGCATTTAGCCGCATGGTAAGCATACTGTCATGGCAACATTCACACGCATGCGATATGCTAAAGCATAAATACTTACATCGTACTCCGTGCCAAAACAAGAAACTAGTTAGCAGACATGCATGTCCCTAGATCATGTTAAAATGGCTAATGCAACACAGGCGAAGATGCAATTTAGAGTAGGCTCGGCTAACCCTAAAGATGGCATGTGAAATGCACTTTATTCGATGCATGTATTCAATTTGGAATTGAAAATACAATGCAGTTTGTATGATGTACCGAGCCCGATGCATGTCAACAAATGCATGGATGCACGCATGCATTGCATAAGGTATGCTAATTTTAAATATGCCCTAATACTAACCATTGAAAGCGGGTAAGTAAAAGGGAGAAAGAAATGGGGGTTGGAAGACATACACCGCACTCACCCACACTTATTACAATTATGCCCTCACTCGGAGGGACCAAAAGAATAATACAAGTAATTAACTACGCGAGTTAATTAAATATTACAAATAGCCTAATTAATTAACAAATTAATTAATCTGAGAAAAGCAGTAAACCGCCTCGGGGCGAGGGCCCAATGCATGCGCGCTCGGGTTCCGCTCGGAATTGCACTGCCATGCCTAGCTTGCCTCTGTTTTCCCTGCTTTCCTCATCTGGAGACTGTCAAAGTCTCAGGAATACTTCCTTGAATGCTGGGGATCACCACCGGCTAAACAGAATGTCCACCGGCTGCTATATGTGGCCACCGGCACAAAATGAACTCATCGGCTATCAATAGACTGCCGGTCGGCACTAAACGCTGCCGGCCGGCACTGAATGCCTGCAGAACCTGCAACTCACAGCAGCAGAGGGCAAAAACCTGCATGGCAATGTAATTCCAACAATGTGTGCACCAATCATGCCCCTTATCGTATTTGTGACTCAAAGGGACATGTGCCTCGGTTCTCGGACCACCAATCACGCATTTCCATGCATGATGGCCCAAAGAACCAAGTGTGCAACTTTGATTTCAAATGCATGCAATGCAAACAAGCACATAAGGGTGCTAAACCTCTATCACACACACTTCAAGAGGCCAAGCATGCACGATGCAATGCAATGAAGTCCTAAGCATGTCATCTATATGCAATATGAGCAATACAATATACTTATGCAAGCATACAAGTGAACATGCAAGATAAGCATGCAAACCAATTGAAGGATGGACTTAAACATGAATTGGGCAACTCTAAAAAGGCTCAAAATAGTGGCCAAATGCTATAGAAGTGAAGATTAAGATACATGCAACACATGTACACATGCAAGCATACATAATCCAACACTTGGGCATAAACAAGACAACATTCAAGCACACTTGAAATGAGTTAAACATGGACAATTAGCATGCATAGAAAGCTCTGAAAATCATGCAAAATATGATGCTAAACCAAGCAACAAAGCAAGTTAAACATGCAATTTAAGGTCCAAGCACTTAAGGCAAGCCAAAGGGCTTAAACCGAGGTCAAACCCACCAAGCCTCACAAGGCCAAGGGGACTCAAAATAGGTCAAAGACAGACCTAAACAACACTCAAGGAACACCTAGATGGCATCTAAATGGTCCAAGTGTAAATGCACATACAAAGGCCAAAACATGAGGTATACAACATGCGCTTTTAAAGCAATAAAGAGGCGACTTGGGCAAGCATACAAGCACACCAAAAGGACTGAAATGACATGCCAAATGGTTCCAAACCATCAAAATGAGGTAAGAAACACATGCTACATATGCATACTCAAAAGCTAGCAAGCCTAAAATGCAAAGGGGCTATATAATGCATGCCAAGATCAACCCAAATGACTAAGGACAGAGCTAAAACATGTCAAAATAAGCACAAAACATTCACAAATCTAAGCCTAAAGCATGCTCAAGTTAGGGCTAACAACCTAAGGCATTTTAAGGCAATACAAGGCATTACATGGCAACTATGCTAAGCATGCATGAGGGACCAAAACCAACACATAGCAATGTTAAATCATGATATTCTAAGCATGAATAACAGTCCATACATGCTCAACACACACTCAATCACAATGCTCCCTCAAGAGGCAAAACTTGCCCTTTTCAAGGACATCAAGGAGAGGGGGTGGCCATCTCCTTCTTGGGACTTCAAGGCACCATCTTTACCACTGAAATCCCTCAAGATTTCAATGGTGAAGAGGCCCAAGCACCAAAGTCTCGGATCTCAACAAAATAGCACAAAATGAAGCCTTTTCAAGGCCTAAGAGGGGTCGAACCTCCCCAAAGCACAAAGTACCCTTAATAAACTATCAAGATGACTAAAAAATAGAACTTTTTTGTATTAAACACTAAGCTTAAAAGTAGCTTTAAGATAGGTAAAAAAAGGATGCAAGAATGGGGTAAATAAAGCAAACTTCTCACCGTTGTTGACCTTCTTCACCAAAGATGATGTTGTTGCTTCCTTGAGCTCAAAACCAGTCAAGAACACCAAGAATAACCTCTTGGGACCTCAGTATCCAAGGGAAGGTGAAACACTAGGTGTTGATATGCAATAGTGAGACACAAACACCTAGAGTACAAAACAAGAGAGCAAAAGAGAGATAGAATAGATATAGAACTCAAACCCTAAAACCAGAGGTTCTTCTCTGTCTTTTCTCTCTAAAATGTCTAACTTTTCTAACCCTTGAGCCAAGAGGAGGAAGCCTTCTCTTATAGAGGACAAAGCTTACAAGCTAAGTCAATTAAAGGCTCATCCCTCCATACACATGTATGGAGGGGAAAGAAGTGCTACAAAGCTGTCTGAAAATATCTCCAAAAACAGCTGTAAAGTGATCGGCAAGGCAAAATGGTCTTTTTGCCAAAAAGAGTGCCGACCGGCACAATATAGTGCCGATGGCAACATCAACCAGCCGGTGGCCTCTAGCCACTGCCGGTGGTGTGTGGGGATGTCTCAGAAGGCATTCGCTGCCCCTCCAAGGCAAAGCACAAGTGTTTGGTGCAAAACCAGACACAAAACAGTCGAGTTCGAAGATCCTGAGGCAAGGCGCGTAGCCGAGAACTCCAGGAACTCCAAACAAACACAAACATGGGTAATCACCGAGTGTTCAAACGGTGACGTCCAAGTCTTGAGGACGGTCAAAAATGGGGTGTCTACACTAAGGCAAGCATACAAGCACACCAAAGGGACTGAAATGACATGCTAGATGGTTCCAAACCATCAAAATGAGGTAAGCAACACATGCTACATATGCATGCTCAAAGGCTAGCAAGCCTAAAATGCAAAGGGGCTGTATAATGCATGCCAAGATCAACCCAAATGACTATGGACAGAGCTAAAACATGTCAAAATAAGCACAAAACATTCATAAGTCTAAGCCTAAAGCATGCTCAAATTAGGGCTAACAACCTAGGGTATGTTAAGGCAATATAAGGCATTACATGGCAACTATGCTAAGCATACATAAGGAACCAAAACCAACACATAGCAATGTTAAATCATGATATCCTAAGCATGAATAACAGTCCATACATTCTCAACACACACTCAAGCACAATGCTCCCTCAAGAGGCAAAACTTGCCCTTTTCAAGGACATCAAGGAGAGGGGGTGACCCCCTCCTTCTTAGGACTTTAAGGCATCATCTTCACCACTGAAATCTCTCAAGATTTCAGTGGTGAAGAGACCCAAACCCCAAAATCCCGGATCTCAACAAAATAGCACAAAATGAGGCCTTTTCAAGGCCTAAGGGTAGTCAAACCTCCCCAAAGCACAAAACACTCTTAATAAACTATCAAGAGGACTAAAAAACAGAACTTTTTTGTATTAAACACTAAGCTTAAAAACAGCTCAAAGATAGGTAAAAATAAGATGCAAAAATGGGGAATAAAAGGCTAGTTTTGTTACCCTTGTAGACCTCTTCACAAATGTTGATGTTGTTGCTTCCTTGAGCTCCAAACCAGTCAAGAACAGCAAGAACAACCTCTTGGAACCTCAGTTGCCAAGGAAGGTGAAACACTAGGTGTTGATGAGCAATAGTAAGTCACAAACACCTAGTGTACAAATAAGAGGGAAGAAGAGAGATAGGATAGATACAAAACTTCTAACCTAGAACCAGAGCTTCTTCTCTGTCTTTTCTCTCTAAAAATGTCTAACTTTGCTAACACTTGAGCCAAGAGAAGAGAGCCTTCTCTTATAGGCAACAAAGCTTACAAGCTAAGCCAAACAAAAGCTCATCCCTCCATACACGTGTATGGAGGGGAAACAAGTGCTATACAGCTGCTTCAAAATATCTCAAAAAGCAACTGCACAGTAGTCGGCAGGGCAAAATTGTCATTTTGACAAAATTGACTGCCGACCGGCACAATATAGTGCTGATGGCAACACCAACCAGCCGGTGGCCTCTAGCCACTGCCGGTGGTGTGTGGGGATGTCTCACAAGGCATTCCCTACCCCTCTGAGGCAAAACACAAGTGTTTGGTGCAAAACCAGACACAAAATGGTCAAGTTCGGAGGTCCTGAGGCAAGGCGCGTAGCCGAGAACTCCTGGAACTCCAAACGAACACGAACATGGATAATCACCGAGTGTTCAAGCGGTGACGTCCAAGTCTTAAGGACGGTAAAAAATGGGGTGTCTACAGTATGCCATATTCTTTGCATTGCGCATGCTCATCTTACATCGCATTGAGTATGCCATGTTATTCTTTGCATTGTGTATGCCATGCAATTGCATTGTGTTTTGCACACCTTGCATTGCATGTTTGCATGCTTAAGTTGCATTGCATGTTTGCATGTTTTAGTTGTCTTGCATTTGTTTGGATTAGGTGTTAGTCCAAACAAGAGAAACGAGGGACGTTTCATACTTGAAATGATGAAACGTGCCTCAATTCTCGGTCGCCGATGCTCTTGATCATACATGATAGAGTTTTAGGCTTTATGTGTTTATGTGTGCATTCATTTCATATTGAATTGTGCAAATTGGCTTCTCGGCGATCATGCATCAAGATGCGTGATTGGTGGCCCGAGGGTCGAGAACCACACTCCTTTGAGCTTATGAAATGATAGGGAGGGTAGTTGTGCACACATATCTTGCAAATACATTACCAGGCCCTTTCTTGCTCTCTGTTGCAGCAAAGTGGAGAAGTGCAGCAAAACTGATCGGCCGACCAGAACAAGTAGCTGGCCGAGCACTTTTTCTGGTTTACAGCAATAGAAAGTGGTCGGCCAGTGGCTGGAAACACCCCTAGGTGGTCGGCAGCCCTCCCACAGGTCCCCAAGGTGAGTTGGAAGCTTTCTGGAGCTTGGTGCAAGGTTCTGAGGACAGTTGCAGACAGAGGCAAGTTAGGGCATCGCAATGGATTTCCGAATGAGGCGACCGAGCATTCATGTATTCTTCTCCCTCTGAGGACATTGCTTTATGGCTTTACTTAGCTAATTTGCTTAGCTAGTTTATGCTTTCGGTTTGTACTTAATTAGTTAATGCGTTTAACTATTCAATTTGTGTTGTAATAGCTTAAATAATTAGCTTGTTAGTTAATTAGCTTTGTGATGTAATAATTAGTTTAATTAGCTTAGATTAGCTAGTTAGCTTCTTATTCAAACCCTCTATCGAGAGGCCCAACTGTTGTAATAAGCGTGCGTGTGTGTGATTCATGTCTTCCAACCCCCATTTCTTTCTCCCTTTTACTTAACCGCTTACGATGGTTAGTTTTAGGGCATATTTCGATTAGCATACTTATGTTTCGCATGCGTGCATCATTCATCTGTTTTGTATGCACCGGGCTCGGCGTATCATACTAACTGCATTGTATTTCAATACATTTACTTGAATACGTGTTCGACATCATGTTATCAAGTTGCATTTCACATGACATCTTAGAATAGCCGAGCCTATCTGAGTTGCATTTTTGCATGTGTTGCATTAGCCATTTTAACATGAACTAGGGTCATGCATGATTTCTAACTAGTTCTTTGTTTTGGCTCGAAGTATACTGTGAGTGTTTACACTTTAGCATACTGCATGTGTGTTAATGTTGCCATGTTAGCATGCTTACCATGAGGCTAACTGCTTAGTTGTTTAACTGCCTGAATGTCTGTGGGTGAAGGTTGGATTTTTTGAATTGGAACAATTCATTGAAATCCGCATTTTTAGCCTACTTGCGAGTAGCAAACTTCAAACCATTTTCAAACAAATGAACGTGCAATGTTTTGTTCCAACTTAGACGATCTAGTCTATACTTGTATGCTATGCGCATCACATCGTAATTCTAGGTTAATAATCGAAATAAGAACACATGTGTTTTCAAAAACAAAATATCATTCTTAGTACAGACCGATGTTTGATCAGGCGAGCGGGGGTGCTCATTGCATGACCTTTCCCTCTCGTACCCAAGTTCCTGAGCCGAGACAACTTTGGTGATGACGGACACGTGGCCTTAGGCACAAGTTAGGGTTTCCTAAATTTCCTCAAAATAAAATATTTAGGTGGCGACTCTGTATCTGGCAAAGCAGTCCAAGTTTGGCACTTCTTTATAAAAATCAGTTTTCCAAAACGATTTGCTGGATTTGGACTCTTTGGTGATTTATCAATCTTACATTGCATTTTGTGAGATCAGATTCAGAACCGTGACACGAGTTCGAACTGTAGTAGCTCAGAACAAAACGGATTCATGCCCTTGCAGCGCGGAGCTGGGGAGTTATCGCGGGTGGTCTACAATACCCCTCCACCAAAACTGACGGTTAAGATCATGATACATTTTTGTGCCTCCCGGATGTACCGCAAGGCGTGAGTGATGGAACACCCAAAGCACTTCATCTCTACACGATTCAGGCACAAACAGATGATCTAGGTAACTTACACTCTGATCCGGATGGATGTTTAAACCCTTCTCTTCCTTTCCGTTGGAGATTCTATCTCGAATTAACTCTACTTCACGATCTCCTTGTTGTGCCTCCACAACTTTACTAATCAAGACAGGTTGAGCACTCAAGGTAAACAATGTTGCACCCTCTTCGGACTCACCCAAATTGCAATTCAAACTTGCTGACTTCACCCAACATAATCCACTCCTGAATGGCTACACTTACCAAGCTACTCACAGATTTCCGACTTAAGGCATCGGCCACCATAGTGACCTTTCCCGGGTGATAGTGTAACTCAAAATCATAATCTTTTAAAAACTCCATCCACCTCCGTTGACGTAGATTCAAATCTTTTTGGGAAAACAAATATTTCAAGCCCTTATGGTCAGAGAAAACCTCAAACTTCTCACCATACAAGTAATGCCTCCAAATTTTCAAGGCAAACACTACCGCTGCTAGTTCTAGGTCGTGGGTAGGGTAATTCTTCTCATGAATTTTCAATTGCTGTGAACCATAAGGTACAACCTTTCCCCCTTACATCAAGACATCCCGAGACGCATCGTAGTAAACGGTATAACCCAAACCTCTCTCTGAAATGATCAACACCGGTGCCATAGTCAATCTCGTCTTAAGCTCTTGGAAAGACTTTTCACAAGCTTCACTCCATACAAACTTAACCCCCTTTCTAGTCAACCTAGTCAAAGGCACGGCTAGTCCAGAGAAATCCCTCACAAAACGTCGATAGTACCCCACCAATCCCAAAAAACTTCGGATCTCAAAAACATTCTTAGGTTGCTCCCAATCTTGTACCAAATCTATCTTTAAGGAATCTACAGTTACTCCCTCTCTTGACACCACATGACCCAAAAACCTCACCTTAGTGAGCCAAAACTCACACTTCTCAAACTTGGCGTACAATTGATGTTTTCTAAGTAATTCAAGCACCACTCTCAAGTGAACCTCGTGTTCCTCCTCAGAAGTCGAATAAATTAGGATGTCATCTACAAAGACGACCACAAAATGGTCCAAGTACTCCCTAAAAATTCGATTCATCAAATCCATAAAAGAAGCCAGTGCAGTAGTCAACCCAAATGGCATTACAAGGAACTCATAGTGGCCATAACACGTACGAAAGGCCGTTTTCTGGATGTCTTTCTCCCGGACTCTTAACTAATGATACATCGACCTCAAATCTATCTTTGAAAAGCAACAAGACCCTCTAAGTTGATCAAACAAGTCATCTATTCTGGGTAAAGGGTATTTGTTCTTGACAGTAACTTTATTCAATTTACAGTAGTCAATACACAACCACAATGACCCATCCTTCTTCTTCGCAAAGAGAGCCAACACTCCCCAAGGTGACGTACTAGAGTGAATGAAGCCCTTGTCTAAAAGCTCTTGGAGTTGAATCTTCAACTCATGCAACTTTGTGGGTGCAAATCTATACGGTGCCATAGAAATTGGTGCCATTCTAGGCACTAAGTCGATGGTGAACTCAATCTCCCGGTGGGGTGGCAAACTAGTAAGATCCTCAGGAAACACATCCGGGTATTCACATACTACTCTTGGCAACTCAACTCGAGTCCCGTCACTCTCACTATCCAAGAGAGTAGCAAGAAGACCACTAAGCTTGTTCTTACTACGAGGATCAAATACTGGCAATAAGACCCGATCAACCCTATCCCCCAAAAAGTGAAAACAATCACCACTCGAGGTGCACACTATAACCCTCTGACGAAAACAATCAATCACTGCCCGATATGAAGACAACCAATCCATGCCTAGAATGACATCAAAATTTGACATGTCTAGCAACACAAAAGCAAATGAGAGTCTACGCCCGACAACCTCTATCTCACAATCATGACAGCCCCGGTCTAAGTCAACTGTACCCCCAACTGGTGACTCTACTTTAAGTGGAGACGCTAACTGTACCATCTCTAACCCCAATGCAGATGCGAATGTAGCAGATATGAATGAATAAGACGCACCCGTATCAATCAACACACTGGCCATAGAATTACACAAAATAAAAATACCTCTCATAACCGAGGATCCCGACAACAGCTCTGGCGTGGTAGCAGCATACACGTGCCCCTGCGGGCTCTGATCAACCTGCTCATCCCTCGGAGCATAGGCCTGCTGTACTGACTGAGCCAAAACGGCTCCCTGATGAACTCGTGAAGTTTGAGCTAAGTGAGCCTGCTGGTGGCTTTGAGTTTGTCTCTACCATGATGCGCCAGATGGGCCTCCCAACTGCGGGCAAGCTCTCTTCATATGCCCTGACTGACCGCACAGATAGCAGGTGGGCCCCTGCCCTCTACTCTGAAATTGACTTTGAGATCGGTTAGGTAGTGGTGGCGGCAACATCTACTTTCCTCCTCCCTTTTGCGGACATGCAACGGCCGTGTGACCCAATTGGCCACACTTGAAGCAAGAAAACCCACTCAGCGCACCCCTTCCTGAGCCTGCACTAAGTAAGGGAAAGGTAGATCTAGACTGCTGTTGTTGGGGCTGGGGTGGGTAGGTGTTTCTACTCTTCTTATTAGGCCTATAATCTCTCTGCGACCCTTGGCCCCTCGACCTCAAATTCCGAAGCCTCTCCTCTTCAGCCTCCAGCGTAATCTCTACATATGCGGCCACCTCCACAAGACGGTCATAATTTTGGATCATGTTCCCAGCGACCTTGAATAGGATCTTAGTTCTAAGCATCTTCTCGAACTCGATGCAACGGCGTTCCTCCGTCGCTACTAATTTCAGTGCAAACCGAGACAAACTGGAGAAGGCCGCTTCGAACTCGGCCATGGACATGTTAAGCTACTTAAGGTCTTGGAACTCTTGCCTCAACCTCTCCCTAGCCATGGGAGGTAGGTATTTGTCTTGGAAGGCCACCATAAACGCCTCTCATGTCGGTTCTATTCGGCCCTTGGCATACTTCGACCATTGGCCCGCGTCACCCTTAAGATAGTAAATTGCAAGGGTCACCCTCAATTTGCTATCCTCGATGTGAAGCATCTCAAAAGTCTTCATGGTTTCTTCAAGCCATTCATCCTCTTTCTTTGGCTCGGGGCCACCATGGAATTCGTCCGGTTTGGCCCGCAAAAACTCCCTCGTGAGGAAGCTCACCCTTGTCTCCGTAACATTCTCCCTAGCTTGGGTCTCCGCCCTAAGTATGTTTATGGACTCCCTCAATGCCCCCGCCATCTCCTGGGCTAGAGCCCCCATTGCGGCTTGGCCGGCTTGCCCCAGAACCTCCACTTGCCCCATTGGTTCAGCCATGTCAGCTTGGCCTAAACCCTTTTCTTGTACCGAAACCCCGTGGACCGATATCTCATGTACACCCCCGCGACCTTGACCACGCCTTCCACCCCTACCACCTCATGTTCGAATCCTTCCTAACATCCTAATTGAGAATCAAGGTAAACAATTTAGCACATCATCCCAAATGTGCTTGACACTTGCGTCACACGTTAAACTATAGCAATTTCATATATCTTATCACACCAATAATTTAATTCACTCCACATAAGTACTTAGTCACATAAACACATACGAATTATCGTTTAATGATGAGATTTGTCCCATGAAAAACTAAGAATTCTTAGTAGAATAAGTATTGATCAAGTACCCTTTTAATAAGACCTCTAGGAATTTAATAGGTTCAAATAACATCCCTAAAGTCCATTCCCATACCCATATAGCCACATAAGCATGTTATCACATAATCACAAATAAGCAAAGCAATTCCTAATCATGCGAATTGAACCCATTGTGGTATGACAACCACTTCTCGCGAGCCCCAAGTATTCAAACCCGGTAGCTCTGATACCAAATTGTAACGCCCCGAAATAATTCAACATAAAACTACACATCAACCAATATTTACTAAATAATAACAAAGGTCCATCCATCTCTACATGTTTAGCAACGCAAGCTTATACAAATGTTTCACATGTAATATACATTCAGTGATAAGAAAACACCTGAATCTATAGCATGTGAAGTATCTCGTCTCAAAACCAAAAAAAAAAAAAAATGACCTCAAGGGCTTACATCTTCCAAAGCAATAGCCTGGTTACACAAAATGGCCTCTCGGACCCATACATGTTTAGCCCATGGCTTACAAAAATTTCACAACAAAATAAAAGAACGATCTGCTCTTCTCAAAGGATATCCATGACCTCAATTCGGCGGGATCACCACATCTTTACCTGCACCAAATCCCATAGGGGTGAGCATAAAGTGCAGTAGAGAAACCTCAACAGAGTATATACATTTATGCAAGGTACTCAATATTAAATGTTATACAAATGCCATGCAATGTCATTACTAAGGAAAAAACTTTATTTCGATGCACAACTTAAAAATCACCGTGTTTTCAATAATATTTTTGCAATCTCATCAATTTCAAGCTTCCAATTCTTTTTATCAATAGGGGCGTTAATACAACACTAGTAATCCCTAGGCTGGTGTCTACAAGTAGACTCTACAAGTGCTACCAAATTGTCATTTTTACCGGTATTAACCAGAAGGCTCGACACCTATCCGTGCGATTTTCTGGTCTTTCACCATGGACACTCAGGCCAACTTATCAAATTCATCCACACCTCCTAACCGGACTTACCAACGTATTTACCTCAAAACATTTCCAAAATTTCAATCACAATGTTACATTTTCAATGGAAGTTCCGATTTTCAAGGCCAATCCTCATGATATGCAAGGTATTCATAATGACAATGCAATAATTCAACCATACTACTTCATGTTTCTCTACATTGATCAACCGTAGTTAATTTTCCATAGAGGTTCATAACCTACATTTTCTCCTTTCCATGTCATTCTATCAAGCCCAAGGTTTGTCATTTAATAACCATGTGCCACAATAAAACCACTCCTTGTGTTCCTTTCAACATATAACCATTTCAAAACATAACAATATGTGAATGTCACCCTCATATCACCAAAATCTTTCTTATGGTAAGAAATTCTTCATCAATAAAACATATATTTATATATATATATATATATATATCTATATTTTTACATAAACATTTCAATACAACTAACATAATCTTATCCTCTTGTCCACCATGTCACTCTACAATATATTTATAAACATATATAACATCAACATAAGCCCTTCCCTTATTTCATTCAAGAAACACACAAATTTCTAGGTTTTCACAAAACCCTAACATTTTCCTTTGCCTTTTTGTAAAACCACATTACGCACCTCAATCGTAACCCATATGGCTCAATGATTCAAGAAAATCTTTGAGAGAAAACAAGGACAAGTTTCTTCTACAAGACTAACCATTTCTTAAGCCATGAAACTCATTTTCCAAAATAAACAAGATAGGCTCATAAAATCAATCAAACCTTGCATAAACACATATATAACTCAAAGGAAACCCTACCTCAAAGTTTGATGAAGAATTGGAGGGGATGGAAGGAGAAAACCCTAGAAACCAAAGGTTGTAGAAGTTAATCTCCACCGCACACAATGAAGTTCTTAAGAAGTTTTCAATCTTTGATGAAGGAGTCATGGTTGGATCTCAATGGATGAAAGAAGATCAAGTGTTTTGATCTTGTTTTGAGGTTGAAATGTAGAGAAAAGGAAGAGAGATGTACTTTTTAGAAAGAGATAGATGTAACTAAAGTGATACGTTCAGCTAAAATAGAGAAATAAAAATAGGGATTTCAGACTGCCAGACATCCCGGACGTGTCCTGTACGTGTGGAGCCCCACTCTAGCACGTGCAGCTCCCATCCCTGCATGTGCGGCCCCCCACTCCCGTACATGTGTTCCGCACCTGCGTATAGTACAATGTGCTACCCCAGCTTTCTCTTGAAATCTGCACGTGCGACCTCACTCTCCGTACGTGCAGCCTCACTCCTCGTACGTGTGGCCCTCTCCCACACGTGCGGCCCTAGGTCTTCGCATATGCGGCTAGCCAAACAGTCTAGAAAAGTTTTGGTTCAACCACCGGACCCTCCGGACCTCGTAATAACCCGACCCTCATATGTGTTTCTGGTATAATTTCAGTCACACATTCTGTGCATTTCAAATGCTTATTATGAAATTTTATGTGAACTTAAGTTTAATTAAGTGAATCCTACAATTAAGGATACATATCTGTTTAATAAGAAAAGTATCTGTCACGATTAGAATGTTGAATCAGAAATTGAGGGCCTTAGAGACTTGATAATCCGTAATTGATTTTATATTTGAAATCAGAATACTTTTTAGGTAATAATAAGCATTGCTGTGAAATTTCAATTTAGAATGATTAAACGATTGATTTTTGTCTTATTCATTTCTTATAGATATATATGTGTTCTTTAACCATTTGACTTAAGAATTCCTAGCTCAAAATATCTCCTAAGAGAGGATAGTGAGAATAGAGAGAAAGGAACTAGAAGGGAGCTTCTTCAAGATCAAAAATTAGAATTTAGAGGGAATTTGGGAGTTTTAAGACCACAAGTTTACTCACCCCCTATGACCCCTCTCTTGAATTTGAGTAAGGTTTCTTCACAATTGTGTAACTTAGGGCATGAAAATTGAACTTAATGTATGATCAATGCTTAACTTGGTTTATATTTTGTCACTTAGGTGATGTAGAATTAAGTTATTTATTCAAAGATAAAAGAATTATCTTCTATCGTTTGATTTCTCATATAGAACTTATCTAAGTTTACACATGTGATGTTGTATGTAAAAGAGAATTAAGTTATGTGTATGGGTTGTGTTCATGTAAAGAAGTAACTCAATGGGATTGTACTTACAATTCTTGTGATATTCTACACTTACAAATGATGTTATTGTAAGATTAAACCATGATGTTGCATGAATTTTATTCTCAATTGTGCTTCAAGTTAAATTGGCTAAGTGAAGAGTGGGTTGAATTTCGGACTGCCAAGTTGTGTAGAATCGCTGCACTTGCGGGAGTCATGGCCGCACGTGCGGAAAATGAGGGATTTTGGAACTTTGGCTACTGTTTAAAAAGCACGTGCGGGGCATCATTGCCGCTCGTGCGGGAGTCTTTGCTGCACGTGTGGGGCTCACAGCCGCACATGCAGCCCATGCTGAGAAAAATAGGTTGCTCCGTTTTGCGTGCTTGACCCTCGGATATTTTTAGAATTTGTATTTTATGGCTACTGATGTTTGTAAAATTCATTTGAAGTGAGATGAATCAGGAAATAATTCAACAAAGAGAAATTGACTAATTTGCAAGTTATGAATGTATGCAGGACACACTCCGAGAGGAACTAGCACGTCGTCACAACACTGTGAGTAGTAGTACTATCGTAGTACGCTTTACTTACAGCTAATGATTACCATTAGCATTCTGTTATCGCATGTTAATTATGTAACTTATGTGAATAATTGAAAGAATGTGGATGAATGATGGAAAGGATGTGGATACTTCCATATGACTCTGGAACTCTGTAAGACTTCGAACTAGCCTACTTTGATGATATTTGGGCCTATGACCAATTCGTATTTTCTGGTATGAAAAAAAGTGCTATACGGAACCAAGTGCTACAATGTGAGTCACCTCTAGAGTCCATGCGACACACCTCTTGAGTTCATACATCCATGAAAAGGGCTTAATGCCATCCGCTCAAGGGCTTAAAGCCATTATGTTTAAAGGCTGGCCTAAGGCCGTTCTAAAATTAGTACAGAATCAGATTAGCCACAGGATCTCTGCATTTACATACGCATTGATATGTATTATAATTTAAGTTGAGTATCAACTTGTTTAAGTACTATTATTTACTGAGCCTGGCTCACTCTGTGTTATGTCTACTTCTGTAGGTAACCAACCGGGAGGTCAGACCTAACCCATGACGCCTGTTCTCTTTTGTCAACCTCTGTGTGTCCAGACCCTAGATGAAGCCACTTATATTTTTTGTCAAGTTTTGTTAAGATGTTGGCTCGTACTTTAATTTTCTGTCTAAGGTTGAATGTACATGACTTCCTTAACTTCAATGTTTTTTGTTATACGCCCAATTATTGGGCTGGGTCTGTATATGTTTATGTATATAACCGATGCTCAGGTGCATGTTTCTATATATTATTCACCTGTTATGATGTTTGTGATCCTGGCATAATAGTGGTAGCTCAATGGAGATTGTTTTCTATTATTTTATGGTATTTAATGCTTTCGTTCAGGCCCCGTATGTTATGTATATCAAGTTAGATGTCCGTTTCTGATTAGGTCATGCCCAAACTTTTAGGGGTGAGTTTAGGAGCATGACAAGTGGTATCAGAGCACGAGTTGCTATCTCACATACGGATCCATTGAGCTTTAGGGTGTCTAGAAAATACTTAGGCATTGTGCATGACATCCTAAAACTATATGAAAAGATCGATGGCAACGTTAAATGTACTTTGCTAATGCTAATAATTTTGAACTGTGTCTACTGTATATAATTGATTGTCAGGTAGATTATGGTGAGAACAAGAACAGAAGACCCAGAAGATGCCACTTCTGCACGGTTGGATAAGATGGAGAGAATGATTATGGAAATGGTGGAGACCCTATGGCAACAACAGCAACAGCCACAACAGCAACCGCCACCACCACCGCCACCGCCACCGGTACCGGTACCTCCACCCATAGTACAAGATTTCCATGCTGAAGACCGGACCATTACCCTTACCAAAGAGTTTAAAAAGATGAAACCGCCGTCGTTTAAAGGAGAAATAGAACCAGTGAAAGCTGAGGCATAGGTGTTGGGAATAGAAAAGTTATTTGAAGTTTTCCTTGTATCGAAGCCCAAAAAGTGCAACTGGCTGCCTTTACTCTCGAGGACGAGGCATGGAGATGGTGGATGTTTACGAGAACTATACAGCAAGGATTGACATGGGACAGATTTTTGGAATTGTTTTATGATAAGTATTTCCCTCAAAGTATGCGAGATAAGAAGGTGACTGAATTTGAAATTCTTAGACAAGGAAACAAGACCGTTGCAGAGTATGAAGCCTAATTTGCAGAACTGGCTCGGTTTGTACCTCTTATGGTGGATACAGATTATAAGAAAGCACGAAAATTTGAAGGGGGATTATGGGGTGCTATCCTGGACCGAGTCAATAAGTTGAAGTTACCCACTTATTTTGATGTGTTAGAAAGGGCAGTTATAGCGAAAGGAAATATTGCTGCTCAGAACCGAATTTTCAAGTGGAAAGGGAAAAGGCAAAACAGTCAATTATCAAAAGGGTAGATTACTCCACCAACCAAAAAACAAAATTCAGGGACTTCAAGTACTTCTACCCTATTCAGGATTCCATTCCTGTTTGTTCAGAATGTGGAAAGAAGCATCGTGGAGCGTGCTATCAGAAGTCTGGAGCCTATTTTAAGTGTGGCAAAACGGGTCATTTGATAAGGGATTTGCCCTCAGAGGAACCAACAAAATGGCAATAGGGCTGCTACCAGTTCAGTGGGGTCTACACCAACTCCCAACACCAAGTCAGTGGCCAAACCTACTAACAATAAAGACACTGCGAGACAAGGCAGAGTGTTTGCATTGGTTCCGGGAGACGTGCAGAATGCGGCAATAGTGGTGTCAGGTACATTTATTATTCACGGTCACTCTGCTCATGTATTGTTTGATTCTGGCTCTACTCATTCCTTTATGTCAAAATTATTTGTGCAAAATTTAGATAAGTCTAAGGAAAAATTGTCTTATATGTTATTGTAGACACCCCATTTTTGGCCGTCCTCAAGACTCGGACATCACCGTTTGAACACTCGGTGATCATCCATGTGTGTGTTCGTTTGGAGTTCCCGGAGTTCTCGGCTCGCGCGCCTTGCCTCAGGACCTCCGAACTTGGCCGTTTTGTGTCGGTTACGCACTGAGACACCTGTGTTTTGCCTTAGAGGGGCAGGGAATGCTTCGTGAGGCATTCCCACACACCACCGGCTGTGGCTAGAGGCCACCGGTTGGCTGTAGTTGCCACCGGCACTATATTGTGCCGGTCGGCACTTTTTTGTGCCGGTCGGCACTCAATTTTGTCAAAATGACATTTTTTGCTGGCCGGACACTGTGCACTTGCTTTCTGAGATATTTTCAGACAGCTGTGTGCCATTGGCTTCCCCTCCATACACGTGTATGGAGGGATGAGCCCTTGTTTGCTTAGCTTGTAAGTCTTACAAGTTCTATAAGAGAGAAGGCTCTTCTCTTGGCTCAAGGTTGGATTTCTTGAGAGGTTTTCAGCCATTTTAGACAGAGAGGAAGCTCTGGTTTAGGTTAGAGAATATATATCCATCCTATATCTATCCTTCTCTTGTTAAACTAGGTGTTTTGTGCCTTACTTTTGCACACTAGCACCTAGTGTTTCACCTTTCTCTTGGGACAGAGGTTCTAGAGGTTGGTTTTTGGTGATTCTTGACTAGTTTTGAGCTCCAAGAAGCCACAACACCAAGCTTTGTGAAGAGGTCTACAAGGGTGAGCCACTAGTTCTCTTTTTCCCATTTTTGTACCTTGTTTTTACATAGTTTAAAACAGTTTTTGGGCTTAGTGTTTGGCACAAAAAAGTTCTGTTTTTTAACCCTCTTTGTTGTATATTAAGAGTGTTTTGTGGTTTGGGGAGGTTTGACCCCCTTTAGACCTTGAAAAGGGTCCCTTTTTGTGCTATTTTGGAGAGATCCGGGACTTGTGTGCTTGGACCTCTCCACCACTGAAATCTTGAGGGATTTCAGTGGTGGAGATGGTGCCTTAAAGGCCTAGAAAGGGGAGGGCCACCCCCTCTCCTTGATGTCTTTGAAAAGGGCATGTTTTGCCTCTTGAGGGAGCACCATGCTTGAGTGTGTGTTGAGCATGTCTTGGTTGTTTTTCATGCTTATATTGTCATGATATAACATGTTTCTAAGTTGGTTTTAGCACTCTTTGCATGTTTTGCATAGTTTCTTTGTAATGCCTTTTGATGCCTTAACATGACTAGCTTGTTAGCCTTGGTTTCTAGCATGATTTAGGCTTGTGTTTGTGAAGATTTTGTGCTCATATTACCATGTTTTAGGTCTGTCCATAAGTATTTTGGTCAATCTTAGCATGTTTAATATAGCCCCTTTGCATTTGGCTTGTTGGCCTTAAGAGTTTGGATGTGTAGCATGCCTTTGTTTGCATTGTTTTGATGGTTTGGAATCACCTAGCATGCTATTTCAGTCCATTTGGTGTGCTTGTATGCTTACCTTGCATGCTCCTTCGTGACTTCTTAAGCTTGTGTTATATGCTCCATGTTTAGGCCTTGTTGCATGCCTTAGATTCCATGCCCCTTGGATGCCATCTAAGTGGTCCTTTGGGCCTAATTTGACATGCTAAAAATCTGTTTTGAGTTGTTAAGTGCATGCCATAATTGCCTTGCATAGGTGTGGTTCAAAGCCCCATTGGCTTGCCTTAAGCCTAAGACCATTTGCATGCTTTGTTTGGCATGCTTCATTGCATGATTTAGCATCATGTTTTTGCGTGAATTTAAGAGCCTTTAATGCATGTTAGTTGTCCATGTTTGGCCTCTTTAAGTGTACTTGAATGTTGCTTGTTTATGCCTTGGGTTTGGTACCTTAACATGTGCATGTGTGTGTGTGTGTGTTTAGTCCCCAATTGTAGGCATTTTGGCTACTGATTTTAGGCCTTTTTGAGTTGCCTAATTCATGTCTAAGCCTATCATTTCATTGGTTTTCATGCTTGCCTTATATGCTTGTTTGTATGCTTGCATAAGTGTATCACATTGTCCATCTTGCATCCTAGATAACATGCTTAGGATTGCACCACATTGACATGCATGCCAAGCCTCTTGAAGTGAGTTTGATAGAGGTTTGGCACCCTTTTGTGCCTATGTGTTTTGCATGCATTTGAAAGTGAAGTTGCATTCTTGGTTCTTAGGGCCATCACGCATGAAAATGCGCGATTGGTGGTCCGGGAACCGAGGCACATGCCCCCTTGAGTCAATAACATGATAAGGAGTGTGTTTGGTGCATAAATGGCTTGAATTGCATTGCTTTGCATGTTGTTTCCCTCTGCTGCTGTGAGTTGCAGGATCTGCAGAACATTTTGTGCCGACCGGCACTTTTTAGTGCCGACCGGCAGTGTTTTCCCAGCCGATGGAACAATTACGTGCGGTAGCCTCCTCCTTCACCGGTGGTGTTCTACCCCACGGTGGTGATCTCGGTGCTCGAGAGGCACTCACAGGATTTTGGTAATTTTCGAAGAGGAGAGCAGAGCACACTTGAGGCACTTGATCCGAGCCGCCCCGGCGCTTGCCAGCTTTTGGCCCTCATCCCGAGGCGATTTACTGTTTAATTAGATTAATTAATTTATTTAATTAATTTAGTTGATTTGTAATAATTAATTAGCTTGCGTAGTTAATTAATCTGTATTATTATTTTGGTCCCTCCGAGCGAGGGCAAATTTGTAATAAGTGTGCGTGAGTGGGTGTATGTCTTCCAAACCCCCATTTCTTTCTTCCCTTTTATTTACCCGCTTACGGTATTAGATTAGGGCATACTTATTTTAGCATACCTTATGCTTTGCATGCGTGCATTCATGCATTTGTTTACATACATTGGGCTCGGCACATCATGCAAACCGCATCGTACTTTCAATTCCAAATTGAATACGTGATAGTTGTTGCATCTCATGTGCCATGTTCGTGGTTAGCGAACAGCCTGTTTAGATTACACTCCTGTATGTGTCGCATTAGCCACTTAACATGAACTAGGTCATGCATGTTTGCTAACTAGTTTACTGTTTTGGCACGGAGTACGATGTAAGTTTTTATGGCTTTAGCATATCGCATGCGTGTGAATGTTTACCATGACAGTATGCTTGTCATGAGGCTAAGTGCTTACATGATAAACTGTTTGAATGCCTGTGGGTGGAGGTTGGATTGCCTGAGTTGGAACAACTCGTTGAAATCTGAATTTTAGCCTACTTGCGAGTAGCAAAAACTAACACGTTTTTCGAGACAAAACGGATATGCAATGTTTATTTCCAAATTAGGCAATCTAGTCTATACTTTTGTGTTGTGCGCATCACATAGTAAATTCTAGGCTAATAATCGGAATAAGAACGCATAAAGTTTTCAAAAACGGATATCACGGTTAGTAGAGGCCGGTCTTCGGACCGGGCGAAAGGGGGTGCTCATAGCTGACCTTCCCCGATCGTACCCAAGCTCCCGAGCCGAGACATTTGGTGATGACGGACACGTGGCCTTGACCGAGTCGAGTTTCTAAATTTCCCATTTTAAAATATTTAGGTGGCGACTCAGACCGCAAAGCAGTCCATGTTTGGCACTACTTTTCAAAAAAATCTGTTTTTCTTCAAAACGATTTGCCAGAGTTGGACTCTTTGGTTCAGATTTAGAACCGCGACACAAATTGAGTCCGAACTGTAGCGAGGTCCCCCGCGGCAATGTTACAGTTATGTGTGTCTTCACCTTTGGAAGACTCTATGATCTGTGCTTCTGTATATTTTGCTTGTGAACTCCAACTTAGGGATATTCAGGTATATGCCAATCTGTTACTTCTCGACATGACTTATTTTGATATTATTCTAGGAATGGATTGGTTGAGTAAATATGGTGCAACTATAGACTGTTTGACTAAACAAATCAGTTTCCACCCTCCGGGACAATCAGAGTCTACTTTTCAGGGACAGGGAGTGATCTCTCCACCATATTTGATTTCTGCAGCAAAGGCTTGTAAACTCATTCAGAAAAGGTGCCAAGGGTATTTATGCAGTATTTCGGAAGGGCAGGTGATGGGCGGAAGTACCGACATGATTCTAGTTGTCTGTGAATTTCCGAATGTTTTTTCGGAAGAATTACCGGGGGAGTTAGTGGACCATGAAATTGAATTTACCATTGAAGTGATACCGGGAACCCAACCTGTTTCTAAAACTCCATATAGAATGTCACCAGTTGAAATGAAGGAATTAAAGATTCAGTTGCAGGATTTACTTGATAAGGGGTTTATTCACCCGAGTGTGTTGCCTTGAGGTGCACCAGTTCTATTTGTGAAAAAGAAAGACAGAACACTCCAATTATGCATAGACTATAGGGAGCTTAATAAAGTGACAATCAAGAACAAGTACCCATTGCCGCGGATTGATGATTTATTTGATCAATTACAAGGGGCACAAGTCTTTTCTAAAATTGATCTACGATCCGGATACCATCAATTGAAGGTCAAAGCAGATGATGTTGAGAAGACAGCTTTTCAAACTCGATACAGTCACTATGAATTTCTGGTCATGCCCTTTGGAGTGACCAATGCACCTGCAGCATTTTATGGATTTGATGAATCGTGTCTTTAAGCCTCATCCAGATGAGTTTGTGGTGGTCTTTATTGATGATATCCTCATTTACTCAGAAAATGCCGAAGCCCATGAGAGTCATCTTCGCCTAATCCTTCAAACACTTCAAGAGAAGAAGCTATACACCAAACTGAAGAAATGTGAGTTCTGGCTACAAGAGGTGGCATTTCTGGGGCATGTTATAACAAAGGAATGAGTCTCTGTTGATCCACACAAAATTGAGGCGATCGTGAATTGGCCAACTCCTACTAATGTGACTGAGGTGCGTAGTTTTATGGGATTAGCTGGGTATTACAGGAGGTTTGTTCAAGATTTCTCCAAAATCGTTGTGCCACTTACACAACTGACTCGAAAGGGGGTTGCATTTGAATGGTCAGAAGAGTGGGAATCTGCTTTCCAGGAATTGAAAACAAAGTTAACTACAGCTCCGGTTCTTGCTTTACCATCTGGTACGGAGGGATTTGTGATTTACAGTGATGCTTCCCATAAAGGGTTAGGGTGTGTGCTTATGCAAAGTGGAAGGGTTATCGCTTATGCTTCACACCAGCTTAAACCCCACGAAAAGAATTATCCCACACATGATCTTGAGCTAGCAGTGGTAGTTTTTGCTTTGAAAATATGGCGACATTATCTGTATGGCACTACTTGCGAAGTTTATACCGATCACAAGAGTCTTAAGTACCTTTTTTACTCAGAAAGAATTGAATATGCGGCAACGATAGTGGTTAGAGCTAATTAAAGACTATGATTTACAGATCCATTACCATCCTGGTAAAGCCAACAGGGTTACAGATGCACTTAGTCGGAAAAATATGGGGGTTTTGGCAAACCTGTTTACAGAGCAAAAGGAGTTGGTAATTGATCTGGATAAAATGAATGTGGATCTCATGGTACGTGAACAGGAGGCTGTAATAGCAGCAGTAATGGCCCAACCGACCTTACTTGAGGAGATCAAGTTACATCAAATGGAAGATGAAACTCTAAGGAAGATATGTGATGAATTAGAGACAAAACCAAAACCGGGGTTCAGTTTAGTGGATTCGGTGCTCAAATTTCAAAACCGAATATGTGTCCCCAATGTGTTGGAACTTAAACGGAAACTGATGGAAGAAGCACATGCCTCAAGATTTTTAATGCATCCGGGAAGTACTAAAATGTATCGTGATTTAAAACAAAATTTTTGGTGGCCAAGTATGAAAAAGGAGATCGCAGAGTTCGTCTCTAAATGTTTGCAATGTCAGCAAGTAAAGGCATGACATCAGAGACCAGCATGATTGTTGCAACCCCTTCCAATCCCGGAATGGAAGTGGGAACATCTTACCATGGATTTCGTAGTAGGATTACCACGGACCCCTTGGGGTATGAATTCTATATGGGTCATTGTGGACCGATTGACTAAATTCGCTCACTTTCTACCTGTGAAGACTCAATATAATGCAGATAAACTTATTGTGATCTATGTGAATGAAATTGTGAGACTTCATGGTATTCCGGTCTCAATTGTATCGGACAGGGATCCGAAATTTGTTTCGTAATTCTAGCAAAGTCTCTGAAGCAATGGGCATGTATAAAGTTCAACATGACTTTCCACCCTCGCAATCGACGGTCAATCCGAGAGAACGATACAGACTCTAGAGGATATGCTCCGAATGTGTGTGCTGAATTTTCAAGAAAGTTAGGAAACCATCTATCGTTGGTAGAATTCGTATACAATAATAGCTACCATTCGAGTATTGAAATGGCACCCTACGAGGCTCTGTACGGAAGACCGTGTCGTTTCCTTGTGTGTTGGGCCGAGATCGGGGATAGATCATTGCTCGGGCCCGAAATTGTTCAATTGATGACTGAAAAGGTTAAGATTATTCGGGAAAGATTGAAAACTGCTCAAAGTAGACAGAAGAGTTATGCAGATAACCGACGAAGGAATTTGGAATTTGAAGTGGATAGTCATGTGTTCGTCAAAGTCATCCCAATGAAAGGACATTCCAGATTCAGGAAAAGGGATAAGTTAACACCCCGATATGTTGGTCTCTTTCAAATTTTGGAAAGAGTAGGTCCGGTAGCTTACCGAGTTGCCCTTTCGCCGAATATGAGTCAAGTACACAATGTGTTCCACGTCTCTATGCTTCGGGGATACCTTTCAGATCTATCACATGTCATTAACTACCGCCAAATTGTGTTGGATGACAAGTTAACCTATGAAGAAAACCAATTCAAATTCTGGACCGGCAAGTGAAACAGTTATGCAATCGGGAAATTCCAATAGTAGAAGTTAAATGGCAAGAACATTATAGAACCGAAGCAACTTGGGAAAAAGAAGAGATGATGCAGCACCAATATCCGTCTATGTTTCTGTCTTAAGGTAAAACAAGTTTGAGGGACCAAACTTACTTAAGGGCGGCAGAGTGTAATAACCCAACCCTTATATGTGTTTCTGGTATAATTTCGGTCCCACATTCTGTGCATTTCAAATGCTTATTGTGAAATTTTATGTGAACTTAAGTTTAATTAAGTGAATCCTATGATTAAGGATGCATATCTGTTTAATAAGAAAAGTATCTGTCATGATTAGAATGTTGAATTAGAAATTGAGGGCCTTAGAGACTTGATAATCCGAAATTGATTTTATATTTGAAATTAGCATAATTTTTAGCTAATAATAAGCATTGTTGTGAAATTTCAATTTAGAATGATTAAACGATTGATTTTTGTCTTATTCATTTCTTATAGATATATATGTGTTCTTTAACCATTTGACTTAAGAATTCTTAGCTCAAAATATATCCTGAGAGAGGATAGTGAGAATAGAGAGAAAGGAACTAGAAGGGAGCTTCTTCAAGATCAAAAATTGGAATTTAGAGGGAATTTGGGAGTTTCAAGACCACAAGTAAGTTTACTCACCCCCTATGACTCCTCTCTTAAATTTGAGTAAGGTTTCTTCACAATTGTGTAACTTAGGGCATGAAAATTGAACTTAATGTATGATCAATGCTTAACTTGGTTTATATTTTGTCACTTAGGTGATGTAGAATTAAGTTGGTTATGCAAAGATAAAAGAATTATCTTCTATCGTTTGATTTCTCATATAGAACTTATCTAAGTTTACACATGTGATGTTGTATGCAAAAGAGAATTAAGTTATGTGTATGGGTTGTGTTCATGTAAAGAAGTAACTCAATGGGATTGTACTTACAATTCTTGTGATATTCTACACTTACAAATGATGTTATTGTAAGATTAAACCATGATGTTGCATGAATTTTATTCTCAATTGTGCTTCAAGTTAAATTGGCTAAGTGAAGAGTGGGTTGAATTTCGGACTGCCAAGTTGTGCAGAATCGCCGCACGTGCAGGAGTCGTGGCCGCACGTGCGGGAACCCCAGCCGCACGTGCGGGAGTCATGGCCGCACGTGCGAAAATGAGGGATTTTGTAACTTTGGCTACTTTCTAAAAAACACGTGCAAGGCATCACTGCCGCACGTGCGGGAGTCTTTGCCGCACGTGTGGGGCTCACAGCCACACGTGCGGCCCATGCTGAGAAAAACAGGTTGCTCCGTTTTGCATGCTTGACCCTTGGATATTTTAGAATTTGTATTTTATGGCTACTGATGTTTGTAAAATTCATTTGAAGTGAGATGAATCAGGAAATAATTCAACAAAGAGAAATAGACTAATTTGCAAGTTATGAATGTGTGCAGGACACACTCCGGAAGGAACTAGCACGCCGCCACAACACTGTGAGTAGTAGTACTATGGTAATACGCTTTACTTACAGCTAATGATTACCATTGGCATTCTGTTATCACATGTTAATTATGTAACTTATGTGAATAATTGAAAGAATGTGGATGAATGATGGAAAGGATATGGATACTTCCATATGACTCTGGAACTCTGTAAGACTCTGAACTAGCCTACTTTGATGATATTTGGGCCTATGGCCAATTCGTATTTTCTGGTATGAAACAAAATGTTGTACGGAACCAAGTGCTACAATGTGAGTCACCTCTAGAGTCTGTGTGAGACACCTCTTGAGTTCATACATCCATGAAAAGGGCTTAATGCCATTCTGTTTAAGGGCTTAATGCCATTCTGTTTAAGGGCTTAATGCCACTCCGCTCAAGGGCTTAAAGCCATTATGTTTAAAGGCTGGCCTAAGGCCATTCTAAAATTAGTATAGAATCAGATTAACAATAGGATCTCTGCATTTACATACGCATTGATATGTATTATAATTTAAGTTGAGTATCGACTTGTTTAAGTACTATTATTTACTGAGCTTGGCTCACTCTGTGTTATGTCTACTTCTGTAGGTAACCAACCGGGAGGTCAGACCTAACCCATGACGCCCGTTCTCTTTTGTCAACCTCTGTGTGTCTAGACCCTAGATGAAGCCACTTATATTTTTTGTCAAGTTTTGTTAAGATGTTGGCTTGTACTTTAATTTTCTGTCTAAGGTTGAATGTACATGACTTCCTTAACTTCAATGTTTTTTGTTATACGCCCAATTATCGGGCTGGGTCTGTATATGTTTATGTATATAACCGATGATCAGGTACATGTTTCTATATATTATTTACCTGTTATGATGTTTGTGATCCTGGCATAATAGTGGCAGCTCAATGGAGATTGTTTTCTATTATTTTATGGTATTTAATGCTTCCATTCAGGCCCCGTATGTTATGTATATCAGGTTAGATGTCCGTTTTTTATTAGGTCATGCCCAAACTTTTAAAGGCGAGTTTAGGGGCGTGACAGACCTGGCCTCACGCTCTCCGAAACAAGTGAAATTCAACACCGGAATAAATCTTGAGAGAAAACTTCCACACATCACAAACCCCAAAGGATTAACAAGACTCTAATCAAAACTTGACACCCTAACAAGGCAAAATCAAAGTTAAAGAAGAGGGACAAGATGGACAATGCACTGAATCATTACAGTCATGTTCAAATGGCTTGTTATTTTTGCATAAAATACAGTAACCTACATAAAAGTTATTTCAAATCCTTTGGCAATGCCAAAAATTTACCTCACAAGAAATTGAACTGATGAGATTTATTGAAAAACTTCAACTCTTATGTGAATTTTAGTGATCAAATTACTTCATTCTAGGTTATGTCACTCTTGACAAACCACACTACAGATTTTGGCCAAAGACAAATGTGTTTCACAAATAACATGCAAAATGCGGCAAAATTATAGTTGACCCAAGTTTTGGTCACCGAACACAGAAAGTCACAAAGATCTTATTTCCTGAATTATACCTCATTGATTGTAAACAAACCTCTTTCATAAAAAGCAAATCAATTTCAGTTTCAAACGTATTATGTTACGTAACTACACATTAATATTTCAAAAAAGAAAAGAGAAGAATAAATAAATAATATTAATCCCTGCAGAAACGAATTATGTTTATCCAAACAGAGTTTAACCAACAAATCAAAATCTCTAAACTAAATTTGAATATTATGTAAAACATTTTCTAATACACAAATTCATGAATAACAATGTGAAATGTAACAACAATTCAACACGTAGTAGAATCTAAATCAAATACAGATTCGGGTAAAAACATATTTAACCTATTGAAGGACCAAAAAATAATCTATTCAAAACAAAATAGTGTTTTGGAAAAGCTAAAGAGACAACATATAAATTCACTAAAACACAGTTTCAGATAAAAAATTACCAATCATATTTATGAATTCTATTACTAGAGAAAAGATGTAGTAACAATAGTAGAGTTTTACGAGAAGTAGGAAACAAATTTTCCAGGAAACCACATTTGTAAAAAAATTAATGATTTAATTACCTAAAAGTCCTATTTACAAATGTTATGATAGCTCTGTTCCTATTTAAGATTTTTTGAATCAATAAGTCCTATTTAGTAAAACTGAGAATATTATTAGTTTTTTTCCAATTCTTAAAACTAAGAATATTATCAATTTCGCATAGCAATGTTGTAGATAATTATTTCACTAACTGATGAAAAAAAACAGAGCATGAGATTAAACATTTTTGTTTTTTTACTTATTGGTTTGATTCAATTATCCAATAAAATCGAGAACACTAACAGTTTTTTTTTTTTTTTTTTTCCAGTTTTAAAACTGAGAATGTTATAAGTTTTTTTTTTCATTTTAAAATTTTTTTTTCCCAGTCTTGTATATCAATGTTCCATCATCATGCTCCTTTATAAACACAAAATTTTCAGTTTTACACAAAAAAATAATTCAGTTTTTTCAATCTTTTCCAAAAAAAAAAAAAAAACAAAAAACAAAAGAAGTGTTTTTGGTTTGAGTTTTCTAGATTAAGTTTTTTGAAAATTGAGTTTTTTGTTTTTCATTTTTTTTAATGAATGTTTTTAAATTTTTAAGTTTTTTTTTTTTTTTTTTAGATACACCTTACTTAGATGTATCTAAAAAGTAAAAAATTTGTGAGAAATTTTTTTTAAAAATTAACAAATACATAAAAATACGAAAAATATACTATATATATATATATTGTATTTTTGGTATTTATTGAATTTTTAAAAGATTTTTTCACAAAAATTATACTTTTTATGTGTATTTATATTAAGTGTCTAAAAAATTTTTTAAAAAAATTGCTTAAAATATTAAAAAAATCAGTAAAACCAAAAAATACGGAAAACAAGAAAGTAAAATTTTCTGAAAACTGTTTTTAGAAAAACGAAACCAAGCAAGCTATTTCAAATAGTTTTTTTTTTTTTTTTTTTTTTTTTGCACACAATTTTTTTTTAGTTTTTTTCAATTTGAAAGTTCATTTTTAAAATTTTGAAAAACAAAATAAATGTCAAATCATCATTTTTTTACTCTTCATAAATAATAATAAATAATGAACAATCATTATTTGACAGGTAATTCCGACTATTAAAATTTTAATGGGATTTGAAGGTCTAAGAAATCTTAGTTAGAACTTATAAGTTCATAAATTAGGAGTTGTGTATAAATGCCCCAAAATTAATTTAACCGAAAAGAATTAATCTATATCACTATAGATAAGAAATTTTGTCTTAAAATTGTTGGAAAATATTTTCAGTTAAATCAATTTAACGAAAATAAATAATAAAATAAAACACAAGAAATTCTGAATTCTGTAAACTTAGTACAAATTGTGACCGAGACCAGTGTTTGAATACTGTGTCTTTAAGATAGAATTTCGCCCTCGCTTCTGGTGCTTGCGATTAATGGATGTCCTGCCTCTAGGATACAACGATCAATCCACACAGAAATTGTAAAACTTTATGTGTGTACATCAAACCAATTTGTGCCATGCACTCTCTCTTATATACTTGACTAGACATAATGTATGAATCTTAAACCAAACCTTAACTTATCCATGAATGCCATGGATGAGATGGTATTTATAGAAGTACTCGTGACCTTTAGAATGGTCATATCTCTTGAGTTCACATCCTTTCATATGAATACACACCATAAAAAGTTGCACTCTTTTATTTAAATAGAGTTCAATTTCATTCACTTCTAAATTTTCCAACACAATAAAGTCTTTATAACAAAAAGTGTTAATTGGTGGAAACTCATAGCATATGGGGCCTATGTTTTTTAATCCAAAGTTTATTTTTATTTTTTATTTTTTTATGATGAGGACACATGTCATACATTAGGTGGAAAAATTATCAGAAAGTTGTTGACAGTGGTGGACCACCAGTGGCAACTGGGGATGGTAAGTGGTGAGAATGAATTGGACAAATAGGTGAGAAATAGATGAATAGGTAAATGATACATGTACATATAATGAGAAATTTTAATATTATTTTTTTTAAGTGATATTGTAGACACCATATTTTGACCAACCCTAAGACTTGAGCGCTTTCTATTGATTACCCGATGATGACAGTCAGAATGTGTTCCCCAACAGTCCTCAACAAGAAAAATGGAATTTGAACTTTCATCCCAACCTTCACACATTTTTGGCCAAACTATTTTAGACCTTAAAACCCTCTTTTTAAAATATTTTTCCAAATGTTTCTATGATGTTCCGAGGCTCCAATTTCAATTAAAATATTGCACTTTTCAATAAACCGAGTAAGGACAAACTAGAAATAAATGGAAGGGAGGTGAACTCTTTAAAAAAAATATGTTGAAAAACATCTTCTTTATAGGTCTGGATAGGTTTGGATTTGAAGAAAACAGGAGGGGATAGAAGAAAACTGGTTTAGGGATGAGCATCAAATTGTTAAGAAGAAAATGAACAACCTTCACTAAATTAGACATATCTCTTTGTATACTTGGATTTTAAATGTGAGGCCACCGCCATTGGAAAGGAGACTTCTGGGGCTTTAATTTAGAGTCAAGAATAAACTAAAACAAAGTCCATATAAGGGAGCTATGTCCATTTGAAATTGGGCTTAAGAGCAGATTTTGTTGACTTGGCCTGAGGAAAATGAACAACTTTCACTAAATTAGGCATATCTCTTTGTACACTTGGAATTTAAATGTGAGGCTATAACCATTGGAAGGTAGACTTTTGGGGCTTCAATTTAGACTTAAGAATCACCTAAAACCAAGTCCGGATAAGGGAGATATGCTCGTTTGAAGTTGGGCTCCATAGCAAATTTTGTTGACTCGGCCCAAAATAGTAACAGCCCCATTTTTCTTGGTTTTGGTTCGGTTGGGACACCCCATTGACCCATTTTATGATCCATTCAAGTGCATCCACTCATCCTCCATTATACCTAATCATCCCCCATTGTCGAAAAGAGATTTTGTTTGCATCCACAAAGGAGTATCCCATGCAACCACCTTGAAAATTTGCCCTCCTTTCACATTCTTGTCTCCCACCTTCTTTTTGACCTTTACTCTCCCTCATTGCCTATATAGAATGATCATATTGTGAGAGAGAGAGAGAGAGAGAGAGGACCATGAAATTAAAGAGAAAAGAGTGAGAAAAGAGAGAAAAATTGAGTTTTTGAACCAAAAACACTCCTATCTTCCATATGCACCCCCTACCTTCCATACAAACTGAAATCCCATCTTTCCTACACCCAAAACTCCTCCAAAAATTCTGAAATAGCTAAATTTCAGTAGTGATTGCTCAAAGGAAAGAATGAGTGTTGTTAAAAGTGAGGAAAAAAAAAAGAAGAGAGAATTAGCCATTTTTTCCACCATACATACCTAAAGTTCCATTCTAGTTTCAAATTGAGGATTGAGAACACACTTCCTAAACTTGAGGGTGATCAAGAGGAAGTTTGGAAATCAAGAAGTTCAATCTTTCTTTGGAAGGTAAATTTCTAGTCTTTCATTTTTTTAATTATATTTTCTATCTCATATTTATTTTATTGCTTCTTATTTCGTAGTGTTTTGTTATAATCCAAGTGGTTTGTTTATCTCATATTTATTTTCTTACTTTATATTTCATAGTGTATTGTTGTAATTCAAGTGGTTTGTTTAGCTCATAATTATTTATTTATTTATTTATTTTTATTCGCTTACTTTAATTTCATATTAGTTTTATTGTAATCTTGCATGTTCTACCTCATATTTGGTTTCTTGTTTTAGGTTCATGTTAGTTTTGTTGTAATCTTTTATGTATGTACGTTATATTTGCTTCTTGTTTTAGGTTCATGTTAGTTTTATTGTAATCTTGCATGTTCTACCTTATAGTGTTTTGTTATAATCCAAGTGGTTTATTTATCTCATATTTATTTTCTTACTTTATATTTCATAGTGTGTTGTTATAATCCAAGTGATTTGTTTAGCTCATAATTATTTATTTATTTATTTATTTATTTTTATTCGCTTGCTTTAATTTTATATTAGTTTTGTTGTAATCTTGCATGTTCTACCTCATATTTTCTTTCTTGTTTTAGATTCATGTTAGTTTTGTTGTAATCTTGCATGTTTTATCTTCTATTTGTTTTTTTGTTTTAATTTCATAGTAATTATCTTGTAATCTTGCATCTCCTAGTTTATATTTTTCTTATATTAGTCTCATATTAGTTTTGTTGTAATCTTGCATGTTCTATCTTATATTTGTTTTCGTGTTTTAGGTTCATGTTAGTTTTGTTGTAAGTTTGCACCTTTTTTTTTTTAATTTTATATTTGTTCTCTTATTTTTAATCTAGTCGGTAGTGGTTAGTTGAGACACCTACATATTTCTTGTTTGTTCCTTTTCTTGGTTTTGCAATAAGATAGGTTTTGCTAGGCCTAGTTGGCTAGCCAGCCTATTTGGCCAACTGGTTAGCTTCTTTTGGACAAGATGGTGTTGTCTTCCAATGTTAACCAACTTTTGGTGGTTTCCAAGGCACACGTAACATTTTTTTTTTCTTTTGTTTATTTTATTTTGAGTGTATTGTGAGGTTTTTATTTTGTTATAATATTCTCCTCATCCTTCTCTAATTTGGTTTGTAATTATTCTTTCAAGTGTTGCAATAATTTCTCACCTCATTTCTTTCTATCCCATTCTTTTACTTGCTTTCTTTATCTGTGAATATGCATCATATTTTGTCTTTCATTATATCCATTCTTTGTATCCATGTTTCATGCATCTTGATTCTGCTAATTTTGCATTTATGGATTGAATCAATTCCTATGTGATTATGTGTGCTACCTCATATTCTTAAGGTGATTCACATGTCATATCTTAGAAGCCGAATCTTTAGTTTCATCTCATGAATGAATTGCATTAGGATTTTGTATATAAGATCATGCATGTTTTACAAACTTTGTTTTGTAGTTGTTCGAGAGACGTCGGTAAATACATAAGTTTTTATGCTTTAGCATCCCGTTTGTTTGTGTGTGTGTGTGTGTGTGTGTTTTTTATGTTTAAGCATCATATCATGTGGCTACTTTCTTAATTGATATAACTATATAAATGCCAATGGATAGAGGTTGTGTCGCTTAATTTGGAGTAGTGTTAATTTTCATGTTTGTAAACTCAATTTATTTGGGTTGTACATCTCCAAAACTCTTTCAAAACTACATGAAATCAAATTATTCCAAAATAAATGACATAGTCTATACTTGTATGCTTCACATAGTAATTTTTTAGAATTTATTAAATAATCAGAATATGAACTTATAAAGTAAATAAAATTCATATCATGGTTTAGTAAAGGCCGATCTTTTGATCGAGTGAGCGAGAGTGCTCAATTAATGACCTTCTCCTCTTATACCTAAGGTTTCAAACTGAGACAACTTTGGTTATGACGAATAGTGGCCTTGGCATGAGTCATGAGTTTCCTAATTTCCCAAAAATATTAGGTGGTGACTCTGAAATCTAATGACGTAGTCTATTTTTGGCAAATGATTTTGAAATAAAATGGATTTTCTAAAAGTTGCCAAATCTGGACTCTCATCTATGTTTCACATTGCACTGGTGAGACTAGATCAAAGAGATCGAGGGTCCGAACTATTTAACGTGCACGGGTACCCCCTGGGCATGTTACAGATATTGCGATACTTCTAAATTCCTTATATTATTACTCTGTTTGGCTAATCAAAAAATTATTTGAAATAGGGTTTTAAAATTAATATGATGTTTTTTTTTTTCATTTAAGATGATTGTTTTTTATCATGTATTTTGGATGCAATCTACAAAAAATAATAACAATAATAGAGTATAGTTTTGTAAAGGGATTTTTGGTGAAAAGTCTCTCTCATTGGGCCTTTTTTGTGTGATAAAATACTGGTTCCCAAACTCCCTCAAATAAAAAAATATATATGGTGAAAAGACTGAAACACCCTTCCATATAAATGGGCAAATATCAAATGATGGAACTGTCTGTCTCCCTCACTCTTTTTCATCGCTTGAACTCGTTGCTCTTAAAACAAATAATAGAAGTATACAATAATAGAGTAAAATTTTACTATCAATGCATCAAAAAAAAATAATAAAATAAAAAACAGAACATATAACATCAGAGTAAAATTTTACTCTTATTTTATCAAACAAAAACAGAGCACATACCAGAGTAAAATTTTACTCTCATTCTGTCAAACAAAAATAGAGCATATATCAGATTAAAATTTTACTCTTATTCTGTCAAACAAAATCAGAGCACATACTAGACTAAAAGTTTACTCTCATTCTGTTAAACAAAAACAGAGGACATACCACAGAAAAAAAAATAGAGAAATAGAGAGATAGAGATAGCACATATATTGCCTTAGATCTGGTTCAAACTAAAGTAAAATTCTATTGTCTAAAAAACAAAGTATGATGAGGAGACAAAAAAAAAAAAAAGAGGGAGAGAATATAGATATGAGACGATAGATCTCAAATCTGAGGTCGTCAATCTCAACTCTAAGGCCTTGGATAAGGATGACGATAGTGGTTGCCTGTGGTACAGTGGCATCGAATAGCGCTAGTGGTCGAGATGGTGGTTGTAACAACCCCGACCTATGATTAAGAATGCTTAATGAGTAATTAAGATGAAACTCTGAATGAATTGCATGTGTGTTGCATTATTTGTGTTTCTATCCATCTATTGTAGAAAGATTTGTTCATGTTTCTGTTTTGTTCTGTGAATTGAATGCCTTATCTGCATCCAAACATCAAATTGACTCGATATATATGTTATTTGGAATTTATATAATTTTATGGTTAGTTCAATTGAAATTCAATTCAGAACAAATTAATTAGAATAATTAATGGCCATTGCTTAGGCTAATTAGAGTTTAATTAACCAACTCTTAATCAACCTATATAAGGCTCATCTGACTCATGACACTCAAGTTACACACTCTCATCCCCTCATACTTTGGCTCATAATGTGTGTGTGTGTGAGAGAGAGAGAGAGAGAGAGAGAGAGAGAGACTTAGGAAATTAAGATCAAACACTTGGATGTTGTAGAGAATTGGAAGATTTGGCTCGGAGACTCAACAATTAGCTAGCTAGAACTCAAAAAGACATCTAAGGTATGAAATCAAGCCTTTGACTTTGAGATTTAGTTGGTTCATGCATGGAATCAAGGGAGATAGGTGAATTCACATGAGAATTGAACTAGAAATGAAGGAATATAGATCATACCATGCATGCATGTCCATTTGAGCACAATTTGAGTTTGATTTCAAAAACTTCTCTCATGCATGTGTCCATCTTACCTTTATTTTGAGAATTCATCTTGTTTAATAGCATTTCATATCAATTGTTCATGTTTTGGAAACTTTGAGGTCAAGATATAGCATGCATGTTATGTTTTCAATGAATTGAGTGTTGTTTTGCACAATTGGCAAGTTTTTGGACCTTGATTTTGTGAAAAGATTTTGAATTCACCATGTTTTATCCGTTTACAAGTGTTTCTTCAAGTTTCCTCAAGTTTTTGGGCCAAAAGACCATGATTTGCAGCTTTGAGTTTGAGTTTTGAACTTGGAAGAGCAATATGGAAATTCCAGATTCTGCCTCTTCACTAGAGTGACAGATCCTACGCTCGAGCGACCACTCTGTGTTTTGCACCTCCACTCGAGCGGCCAAAAGTTGGCTCGAGCATAAACTACATGCTCCCAGAAGTTCACATGTTTTGCAAACCGCTCGAGCGACTGTCGAGCGTGCGTTGAGTGAAAAAATCAAGTAACTAGTACTTTTTCAGAGTTTATAGACTGCTCGAGTGAATGAAGTTATGCTCGAGCGTCCCCTCACATTTTTGACTCACCGCTCGAGTGAAGGAAGTTGCACTTGTAACGCCCTAAAATAATACAATTAACCCAACAGATAAGAGAAGTGAGCATAATTGAATTAAAATACTTTCATTCATCATAGTTCGTACTACAAAAGATAATACATGCGATATACATTCATAAATGTTCATCCTGAATCTACAGCATGTAATACCAGTTAATAACAACAAAATAAATGCCCTACGGGCTTACATCTTCCCAAGATATTACTTGGTTACAACAAAAGAGAGTCATAAGCTCTGTACATATAATAAACCCTTGGCTTGAATAAACATTTAGACAACAAAACACGAAAATAGAGCCTTCAGCTCCTAGGTCCTCCCAAGCTACGTCCTTGGAGGAAGCATTACATCGGTACCTGAAAATGCTTTCCCAAGTAGGGTGAGTCAAAGCCCAGCAGAGACAGTCTAACACAATATATAAGATTTAACTAAGATACAAGTGTTAGACAAACATTCGACTCTCTAAGAGTGGAATGTATGTGGGGCGAGGTTATATGAGTGATGGGCTTTTCTAGCTCAATGTAAATACTGTTGTACCAACTAATAAGAACACATCTTCTATTTATATTGCTGAGTCTTCTTTTTTATGGCATGGTAGATTAGGACATATTAATTTTAATACTTTGCGTAGACTTGTTGCTTTAGAATGTTTACCAAACTTAGAGTTTGATCCTAATCATAAATGTGAGATTTGTGTTGAGGCAAAACTCACTAAGGCATCATTTAATAAAGTAGAAAGAAGTACTGAACCTCTAAGTTTAATTCACACAGATATCTGTGATTTAAAATTTGTTCAAACTAGAGGAGGTAAAAAGTACTTTATTACTTTTATTGATAATTACACTCGATATTGCTAGGTTTACTTATTGAGAAGTAAAAATGAAGTCTTAAAAGCTTTTAAGCAATATAAGCTTGAGGTTGAAAATCAACTTGGCAAAACTATTAAGATAGTGAGGAGTGACAGCTGTGGTGAGTATGATGCACCATTTGAGAAATTTTGTTTTGAACATGGTATTATTCACCAAACCACTGCACCCTATTCTCCTCAGTCAAATGGAGTTGCAGAGAGAAAGAATCAAACTCTTAAAGAGATGATGAATGCCATGTTGATTAGTTCAGGGTTACCTCAAAACTTGTGGGGGAAGGTGATTTTGTCTGCTAACTTTATCCTCAATAAGGTACCCCATAAGAGACTCAATCAAACACCTTATGAATTATGGAAAAGTCGACGACCTACCTACAATTACCTCAAAGTGTGGGGGTGTTTGGCCAAGGTGGTAGTCCCTAGTCCCAAAACGACTAAGATAGGACCAAAGACCATTGATTGTGTGTTCATTGGTTATGCAAATAATAGTAGTGCATATACATTTTTAGTTTATAGATCTGAAAATCCGAATATGCATGTAAACACTATTATTGAGTCAAGGAATGTGTCATTTTTTGAACACATTTTTCCATGTAAGGAAACTAAAGAGAAAAGTTCAAATAAAAGAACTTTTGATACTGCTATGGGTAGCAGTGAAGACCACAATGATAATGAAGCAAATGAACCTAGACGTAGCAAGAGGGCTAGGATCTCTAAATCATTTGGTCCAGATTTTTTGACATACTTGTTAGAAAATGAGCCTCAAAACTTCAAGGAAGCAATGTCAAGTTCTGAAGCTCCATTGTGGAGAGAGGCTGTGAATAGTGAAATTGAATCAATACTACAAAATCATACTTAGGAACTGGTTGATCTTCCACCAGGGTGTAAACCTCTTGAATATAAGTGGATATTCAAGAGAAAAATGAAAGAGATGGTTCAATAGATATATACAAGGATAGTCCTGTTATTAAGGGATACAGGCAGAAGGAAGGCCTTGATTATTTTGACACCTATTCACCAGTGACAAGAATAACATCTATTCGCATGTTAATTATGATTGCAGCTTTGTATAATCTAAAAATACATCAAATGGATGTTAAAACATTTTGAATGGCGAGTTAGATGAAGAAATCTATATGGAACAACTGGAAGGGTTTCAAGTTCCCAGCCAAGAGAAAAAGGCTTGTAAACTTGTCAATCCCTTTATGGATTAAAACAAGCTCTGAAACAATGGCATGAAAATTTTGATCACGTTATGCTTTCGGATGGTTTTAAGATAAATGAATGTGACTGTAATGACCCGACCCTCGTCCATGTCTTTGATATATTTTCAGCCCCTGTTTTGTGCTTTTAAAATGTTTGCTGTAAAAGTCCATGAAAAAGTTTGATTAAGCAAGAGAAATCCATGTTTATAGATGCCTATCTGTTTCTTAAGAAAATTATCTGTCACCACTAAAACAGTTGAATTAGAAATTAGAAGCCTTAACAGCTTAATTATCTAAAATTGATAATATATTCGTGATCAGCATAATTTTTAAGTAATATTAAGCATGTTCGCGAAATTTTAATTTTAGCATGATTAAACGATTCATTTTTGTCTTATATGCCATTAGTTAGGAATATATATAAGTCTTATGGAGCTTTGATCAAAAATGTGAGACATCTTTTGGAGAGATTAAGGGTTGATAAGAAGAGAAAAGGAGAACACCCTCTCTCTCTAGAGCATTTTCCGACTGTCCATCGGCTGCCAAAAAGTTCCATCGGCACAATATTCTGCCGACCGGCAAAATATATTGCCGACCGGCCAAAAGTGCCTGAATCGGGGGCAGACTTGACATTTCACCTCGGGTCTTTTAAAATAGGGTTCCAAACCCTATTTCTTCACTTCCTCTTGGCCGAAATTTCACACCCTCTCTCTCTAGAGCATTTTTCCCTCCTTGTTTCCTCGTTTTCTTCGCGTTCTACGACCGTTTCGTCGTCAGATTCGCGATTCCCTTCGCGTTTCAGACATTTTCAACCGATTTAAAACTTCGTTTCGGTACGTCCTTTGCTATTTCCGCCTTTTGGGGCTTGTTCCCCTCGAGTTTCGTGCCTTTTTCCTATTCCGGCTTTTCCGGCCATTTTCCACCCTCTCGGGGTTGACTTTTCGGTTGACCCTTCATATTCTTTCATATTTTTCCCTCCTCCGACCATTCTCACATCCTCTTCGAGATGGCGGATGATCTTCCAGAGGGTGGGGCTTCTCCAGATCACGAGATGGATCCCGGGGCCGAGCTCCTTCCTTTGAGCGAGCGCCCGTTCGACCCGGCGACCAACCGGCTGGTGATCCATGTGCTGCCTCCTGACGGTCTTCGCCAGTTTCGGAGCTTCAATAGGGTGACGCCTCCCGAGCTTCTACTACGTGAGCCTGTCTCTCATCTATCCTTCGACGCTTCCGAGGTAACATTTTTTGTTTTACTTTCTGCAATGTAGAACTTTTAACTGCCAACTGCTATAGCTGATTACATTCTTTAATTACTTTAGCTCAGATGCTCTGATACACTGCATATTGTAGTTAATCGCAAACACACTTGCAACTGATATCTGTTTAAGATCAACACATGCACACACACTGCACTAGCCTTGGACTACTCAAACACACGGCACACACAGTATTTCATTGTAAACTCACCGACACCCGGTACCTGTTTGAATCTGAAAAACTTGCACGCATGCTAAATTTGCACTGAACCACGCAAACACGCTGACGCATCACACGTTGTAGTTCACTGTAAACACACCGGCACCCGGTATCTGCTTGAACTTGAAAACATGTACACATGCTACATTTGCACTGAACCACTCAAACACGCTGACGCATCACACGTTGTAGTTCACTGTAAACACACCGGCACCCGGTATCTACTTGAACTTGAAAACACGCACACATGCTGTATTTATCTCAATTCTTCATGCCCTACAGAACTGGTATATTTAGCATTGCTTCACAACTGTGTTCTTGAAAACAGGGGGATTCCCATTCCGTCCGCGGGTATGGGAACATCGCCGCTCGAGACTGGTATGCAGAGCTACCCGAGGCGGTTCGCCACATTGTGGACCAGGTCGGCTTTGGCGCATTTTGCAGGGGGCGATCCCGGCTCACTATGTGCAGGCCTCTCCTTGCTGCTCTAGCGGAGATGTGGTGGGACACCACTGACTCGTTCCATCTTTCTGCTACGGGAGACATGACGATGACTCCCTATGATTTCTCGATGCTCACAGGCATCGGGGTAGGAGGTGATCTGATCCCCTTTGACATTGATATGGTCGAGTGGACCCAGTCCATTTGCTGGCGCCGCTTCGTCTGGCCCAAGCTGTCTTCGTCGATATTCTGGTTTGAGGTGCGCCAGTGGTCCGGCCGCGTTAGAGAGGAGGCTCGGCGACTAAGGAGGTCAGGAGTAGTATGCTTGTGACTTTTCTGATGTTTTTGCTGGGGACTACCCTTTTCGCCGACCGGACGAACATTGTGCCCCTCTGCCTGCTCAGCACACTGGTGGATGTTAGGCAGATCTTTCATTATGACTGGGGTAGCGCCACTCTGGCCACTCTTTACGAATACATGAGCTCAGTCTCCCGTGGCAGCGGGCAATTGCTCGGAGGCTACTGGCAAGCTTGGGAGGTACGTCTTCTTCTCTGCTTTACATTTATGCTCTACATTTTCTGTATTCTGTACTGTACTCTGTGGTTTGCTTCGCACTGACTATATACTGTACACACGGCGCACATATACTCTACTCTACATCGACCAGACACCGCCTGCTTGTACACTCGCACAATACAATCGTACAATACACTCTGTTATTTCGCTTATTCTCGTGATTCTGCTTTATCTGATAAGCATACTGGTATTTGCTCTGCAGCTGTGGGTCTATGCCTACTTTCCCAGATTGGAGCCATTGCCTGACACGGAGACTCCTCTGGTCGTTCCTTTCTCGCGCCGCTTCGACGGGAGGTGCGTGCGGAGGCCCCGAGAGACGTTTAGCTTCTTCTGCCGCTACTTCGACACTATCACCCCTGCCGAGGTATGTTTTACTTGCAGTTCCTTTAAGCTTCATCTTTCCACTGTATGTTTCAATAACAGTAAATAACAAATTGTATTTCAATTCCAGATCACCTGGCAGCCATGGGCTCCACTGCCAGCAACGATTCGAGATTGGTTTGCCGGCACTGAGGAGACCTCGCGTTTTTGGATTCTGCTGGAGGGCCCAGTCTGTCGGGCTTGGTACCTGGGTGAGCGTTTCCTACGCCAGACCCTAGGTTTACCCGAGCAGATAGTCCCGGTGTACCCTCCTGAGCATATGAGGGATACCGAGAGATTCACCGCCAAGCAGATGGCGGACTACACCATTGGCCGGGAGGCGAGCGATTACAGGGGCGAGGGCGATTACTCGGAGTACGTCCGGACCTACATTATGCGACCCTTGAGTAGTGGTCGGCGAGCTGAGGGGGAGAGGCCAGCGGTGCCGGTAGCTGGAGCAGGAGCAGAGGCTAGAGGGGGAGTGTCGAGGAGAGCTCGAGTCCGTGGCAGGGGCGGAGTTCAGAGAGGACGAGAGACCGGCTGGCCTGCTCTACCCACTTCACTGTCATGCAGAGGGCAGGGTGGGGTGACCTACCAGATCCCCTTTACTCCTGCCCCGGCTGATCACGAGTTGGTTGATATCCCTGACTTGCCTCTGATATGTATTACTTCATTCTTCATTTTGCATTGCCATTTCAATTTGTTTGATATTCCGCAGAATATTGATGCATCTGATATATGTTTGCAGGCGTCCTCCGAGTACACCCGGCAATCATTGGGGCTGAATGCCTCCATGATGGGGATGCTTCAACGGACCTTCGACCTCCTGGCCCTTTACAGTATTCCTGTATGTTCTTCCTGACCACAGTCTTAAACCCTACATAAACTGCTTCACATAATCTGATACACAACACAACACCTGATAAACTGCTCATAGCATTCATACACTATATTCACATACTGTACTCACACACTGCATTCCGTACTGATAAACTGCTCACGGCACTCACAGACCGTACTCACACACTGCATTCCATATTGATTTACTACGCACGGCATCCATACATCAGCATGCATACATGCGTGATTTCATTCACGGCATCCATACATCGCAGACCGATTTATCGCTCACGCGAGTCTTGATGCATTTGTCTTTCATGCTTTTTCTGCCTCCTTTTCAGATTCCTCCAGTGGGTGGCACTCTAGTTGGGCCTTCTGTTTCCACCTGGGATGGCAGAGCATACCCCCGCACCAGGGGGAGGCACATTCATGTCGGGAATAGCTCGCGGGCTCCAGTCCCAGACGATGAGTCGGAGGCAAAGGCGGAGTCATCTGAGGAGGAGACCGGGGATAGCTCGGGGTCGGGCTCAGACGATGATGCTCCCGGTGATGCTCTTGGACTTCTGCCCAGGAAGAGGGCGAGGACGAATCCCTAGGCGTGAGACCACTGATGGTGATTCAGATTTTGGCTGCTTTTTTTTTTTTCTATTCCTTCTTTTGTACCTTTCCTCTTTCTGGTAGTTAGATTACCTTGTACTGCCGCAGGAAGATTTTTGTTTTCCTCAAAACTTTGTACTTAAAAAAGATTATATGGAATGAAACAAACTTTTTGTCTAAAACTTGTTATATTTGTGTATCTCATGCATTGCATCATGTTACAACATATCATATTACATCTCAATGTAAATGAAATTGGTCTGTTGTCTGAAAATTGAGCATTTGTAAATTGAGCACTTGTACTGTAATAATCGGATGAGCATCTAGCAAATAGCAAAACAACCCAAGCAAACCACTACTTAACCTGAATACACAGCCCATACTTCACTGGGGACTAATCTGTATACAGCCCATAACACAGTATTTGGTTCATTCTACACACAGTAAACCCTGAACAAACAGCCCCAATCTGACAAGACGGACTACGAAAGCTAAAACGGTTGTAGTTGAAACACACTCGGATGCCCCAAATTTTCCCTTTTCTTCTTTTGTTTCGCATACAATGTAAAGAATGGCACATCACTCTGAGCATAAACGATTTCAACTTTTGAAGAGGGGTTCTGCAATTGGGGTATCAAGCCTAAAACCGAACACAGCGGGAAAGACTCAAACAAAAGATGAGCGGCCTAGACACAACGAGGCACGCTCGGAAAAGACTCAAGACGAAAGTTGAGGTAAACAAGACAAAAGACACGACACACGGACGTATTTATAAGAATGAAAGACCTCAGATCACGAGGAACCAGTTCCTCTGGGTATATTCCCACCCTTTTCTGATTTGTGATTCTCACATCGCTCGGCCCTCAGGCTCGGTTTTTCTCTCAAAACCTTCTTCCTCACTTTTCTCTCGACTTACACCTCTCTATTCTTTATTCTCTTGTTTTTTTTTTCATCCCTTCCCAGGGTGATTGATGAACAAATAGGGAATTGCGGGTTCATGCCCAACACCGTTAGCCCACGACTATTTCTTCTGGCGGATAGAGTGCCTTTCTAGCGAGTATGTTGATCCCCCTAGTTCATCGCTTTGACCATTTTTTTTGTTTTGTTTTCTTCCTAAAACAGTTTTGACCAAAATGAGAGTCAGATTAACATACTTGTTCGATTTTTGATTTGAAAATCATGCAAGTTAGGCTGTGAGCACTGAAAATTTTCCTTTTGGGGTCCAAGAAATGGTCCGGTTTTGGAAAATGAAATAGTTTTCGAGAAAATAGTCAACTTCAGTAAAAATTTTCAAAAATTATTTTTGCAAACAATCAATGCTCGACGAGCACGGAACTTACCCTCGAGACGCGCAACCTCGGATCGGAGGCAATGGAAAATTTCCCCTTGCTTAAAGGGGGTACATGGCAACGGAACGTTGCCCCTGGTTTGGATAGTAACTCGCGGCAATGGAAAGTTGCCCCTTGTCTGGATGGTGCCGCAGCATGTTGTAAACTGCGTTTATCAATGACGACTGAACTCCGAAGACGACGGTCTGAACCAATATTTGGACACAGTCACTGTAAGAGCAATGGTGGCTGGACTTCAAGATGAAGTTGCCTACGTATCCCAAATATGGGAATCAAGCCTTACGTAGTTCGGGGTTGTTACAACCAGATTGTCGGATGCAGAGGAAGCAAGGATGATCAAAACCATTACATGGATGGGGCGCTGTGAAAGTGTTGGAGGCTGGACTTCAAGATGAAGTTGCCTACGTATCCCAAACATGGGAATCAAGCCTTACGTAGTTCCGGGGTAAGGTACACTCGGGTATTAACCTTCACTTTTCTGGCTCTAACTTTTGCCAAGGTGCCCGATGCGGGTTTTCGACCTTGCGAGCTTCTTTTCTTTTTCTAATTTTTTTGTTCAGAATTTTCTTTTCTTTTCCTTTCCTTTTTCGCATTCTTTTTTTGTTGTTTGTTTTTCTCTTTTCTTTTCTTTTCTTTTCTTTTCTTGCTCTAACTTTTGCCTGGGTCGCCCTTCCGGGTTTTTGGCCCAGCGAGCCTCTCAAAGGGTAAAAGTGTAACAAGTCCATGCCAAATGGTTTTGAAATTGAAACCCTCAGTACTCGGGAGAGTGATTACTGTGTTGATTTGCAGAAGAATCCATCACGGTTACTTCACGAGCTTCTTTTTTTTTTTAGTGAGACCTGACCTTCTTGATCTGAATTTGATACCTCTTGCTTGAGGGCAGCTTCAAATTGGGCCACACCGGCCTTTCATGGCAATTAACTGTTGAACGTTTTGAACGGATTCCAGGTTCGCGACAGATGGGTTGAATCTTGAGGCTGAGAGCGATCCTAGGCTGCACAATCTCAAGAGCAATTCCACACAAGTCTTCACAGGACCGCGCAAAACATTTTGTTTTTGAAACTTTTTAAGAAAGCGACAAATCGCTTGCGCTGAAGACAGTGTAGAACCAATTTGGATCAAGCCAGGATCCTTCCCAGTACTCACACTAACAAGCATGATTTCATTCATTAAAAGCTTAGCAGGCCTATCTTTCTCTCAGTTTGATCAAAGTTTTGCAAATCCCGAGGAATTCTTCCCTCTTCGTTTTTATCACCGCAGTGCTAAAAAAGCAGGTTTTTTAAAAAAACTTAGGTTAATGCAATGAGTTTAGCGCGCAGGAGAGCAGGAGAGATGTACTGTCAGCCCATTCAAATCCTTTGGCATAACTGGCTCAAACAATAAAAACTAGCTCAGACAATAAGTAAGGGAACATGACAGCCGCAGCTGTTTCATTCAAAACTTCCAACTGCAACTGGCTCCTCAACAGAGACAAACTCAAAAGGAAAACAAAAGGGATAATTACAAAACAGTGCTCGAGGCGACAACCCCGAAATCACCCGGCATTCTAAACAAAGGGGACTAACTCGCTATATCAAGACAGACCCTTAAGCAAAATGACTGACTTAAGACAAAGAGACAGACTCAAAACAAAAGGCTGACTCGATACCCATACCAGAATTTACAAAACTAGTGTTCGCAGATGCTCAAAAATGCGTGCCAGACTCCACATCAAAATATACCAAGTGCCGCCCGCAGGTGGTTCACTCTCTGATTACATACTTGCAATATCAGTGTCCTCAAAGTCCAACAGCTGAGTAGTAACGGACTTGGCTGAGGTGGGTGGGAGGATAACCTTGTTGTCAATCAAATCCTGTACCTCATGACGGAGGCGGAAGCAATTGTCGGTAGCATGGCCTGTCTGCTGGTGGTACGCGCAGTACTGATCAGGGTCATGAGTAGCAGGGAGGTTTTTCGGGAGAGGCCGAGGCTCCAAGGGCTTAAGGTGTCCCCTCTCGGCAAGGATCTGAAGTGCCTTGGACAATGGCATGTAGAGAGCATGGAAGACCCTGCGCCCTCGGGGCAGGTACTTCGAAGTCTGAGCATTTTTGCTAGACGCACTAGCGAATGGGTCGGCAGGCACTGCCTTAACTTTCTGGTCCTTCCCGGGTGCAGGGTTGGGAGCAGAAGAAACTGTTTTGGCATGACGGGGCTTGTCCCAGTCCTCTGATTGGCTTGAATTACCCGTAGGTGGAGTGGGAAAAGCATCCTCAACATCCTTTGTCACAACTGCAGATATCTGTTGCTTGTTCATCCCCCCGACTTTCAAAGCCTCGACTGCCCACAGCAGTTGTTCGATTGGATCGGCATCTGCCTTCATTTTGCCTTTGTCTCTGGCCTCAGCCTGATCTAGGATTTGGGTTGGTACGTCGTTGCCATAGCTGGAGGCCATCTCCGGTTGGTTGAGTTCAATCACGATCCGTCCCAACAGCGGGGGCTCCTGGGGTACAAAGCTCCCGGCATATGGTGCGGCTGGTGGCAAAGCAGACATTCCATAGGCGAGATCCGCCACGGATCTTTGAAGATCACCTATCATTCCCATTAGTTCAAATGTATTAGGCTCGCGAGCCTGATATAGCTAAGGGGTCCAAACCGGGTGTGCGGCAGGCGACCTGGGTGGATGCGGCATATCAATATTGGTCTCACTTTGTGGAGTGATTCCTTGACCCAACGTAACTGTCATAACCACTATCTCTTCCGAATTCTGCATCATCGTAAGTCCTGCCTTAGCAAGGGGGAACACTAACTATTCTGGAACCCTCTGAACCCCCCCCCTTGTAAAAAAAAAAAAAAAGCAAAGATTTCATTTCAAACGAATCAAACAGGTGCTGACCAAACAACTGCATTTATTATCGATCACGGTTCCCGTAAATTCTTGTCCAAAACACTGAATCGGATACCCTCAGATATAATCGATTCTATCAAATCGACATTGGTGCCTCGATTACGATACTCAAACTTTGCAAACTGATTATGTTCGTTCCTGCAGAGATACACTCTAAAAGGACATAGCATGTAAACAGAGCCAAAACACCCCTATGTTGGGGTAGGGTTTCCCTGTCCTATTTTTGTTAGGAGCTACGGTTTCACTATGCACGCAGCAGTTTCAAACATCCTAACATCGGGTAAGCAACTTGTCCTAGTTGGGAATGGTCACTATGGATTCCGATATGCACTAGGTCGAATGGTTAAAAAGGGTGCCCCGGTAAAACCGGGGTTTGTGTTCCCATACTGGCAGAGCCCAAGAATCGACCTTTTATAGTCATGCCTTGACAAGACAAGCCTCCCAAGAAACCGCCAGAATAGCAGATGGCCAACACGGTGTCTTAGGCGCACCAATGCACATGCAATGCAAAGAGACACATAAATGAAGTCAAACAGATATCACGAAGTTCGAGTCAAGCTCTCTAAACTCCCCAAATAGAGTCGCCAAAAAGCAGAATAACGCCTGGGGACCTCGCCATAGCTCGACTTTTTTGTGTCATGGTTCTTAATCTTGAACCAAAGAGTCCAACTGCAAATCGTTTTGAGAAAACAGATTTTTGAAAAGAAGTGCCAAACATGGACTGCTTTGCCAGATACAGAGTCGCCACCTAAATATTTTATTTTGGGAAATTTAGGAAACCCTGACTCGGTGCCAAAGGCCACGTATCCGTCATCACCAAAGTTGCCTCGTCTCGGGAGCTTGGGTACGATTGGGGAAGGTCAGCTATGAGCACCCCCTCTCGCCCGGTCCGAAGATCGGCCTCTACTAACCGTGATATCCTATTTTGAAAACGTTATGTGTTCTTATTCCAGTTATTAGCTTAGAATTACTATGTTATGCGCACAGCAAACAAGTATAGACTAGATTGTCTAATTTGGAAATAAGCATTGCATATCCGTTTGTCTTGAAAAAACACTTTGGAATTTGCTACTCGCAAGTAGGCTAAAACACAGATTTCAATGAGTTATTCCAACTCAAACAATCTAGCCTTCACCCACAGGCATTCGGGTAGTTATAACACATAAGCAGCTAGCCTCATGGTAATCATGCTATTATGGCAATACTCACACGCATGCGGTATGCTAAAGCATGAAAATACTTACATTGTACTCCGTGCCAAAACAATAAACTAGTTAGCAATCATGCATGGTCCTAGTTCATGTTAAGTGGCTAATGCATCACAGGCAAAATGCAGCTATAATAGGCTCGGCTAACCTAAAATGGCATGTGAAATGCAATCATTCGATGCACGTATTCAAGTTAGATTTGAAGTACAAATGCAGTTAGCATGATGTGCCGAGCCCGGTGCATGCAAGACAGATGAATGGATGCACGCATGCATAGCATAAGGTATGCTAAAATAAACATGTCCTAATCTACCATCATAAGCAGGTAAATAAAAGGGAGAAAGAGGTGGGGGTTGGAAGACATGCACACACATACCCACACTTATTATAGATTTGCCCTCGCTCGGAGGGACCAAAAGAATAATACAAATTAACTAACTACGAGCTAATTAAATATTACAGATTACCTAATTAGTTAACAAACTAACTAAGCTAGGAAAAACAGTAAACCGCCTCGGGAGGAGAGTTTGGTGCAATGCATGCTCGGATCCTATTCAGAAGCGCACTGCCATGCATAGATCGCCTGCTTTTCCTCGCTCGCCCCTCAAGATCCAAAGTCTCTAAATTGATTCCCTGGATACTAGGGAACACCGCCGGCTGAGTAGAATTACCATCGGCAATGGAGTGTGGTCATCGGCACAAGATGCATCCATCGCCCACCAATGGATGGCCGGTTGGCACTATATGTTGCCGGTCGGCCAAAAATGCCTGCAGAACCTGCAACTTACATTAGCAGAGGACAGAACTTGCATGGCAATGCAATTCAAACCATGTATGCCCTAACCATACCCTTCATCATGTGTAGAACTCAAAGGGACATGGTCCTTGGTTTTCGGACCACCAATCAAGCATTTCGATGCATGATGGCCCAAAAACCAAGTGTGCACATTTCAATTTCAAATGAATGCAATGCACATAATCACATAAAAGGGCCAACCTCTATCACACTCACTTCAAGAGGCCAAGCATGCGCATTGATGCAATGCAATCCTAGGCACATTGACTAGTATGCAACCATAGCCATGCAAATAAGCATATAAGCTAACAAGCATACAAGACATGAAACATCAATGTTAACCAACAAGCATGCAAGGTGTAATGTGGATGTTCAAACATGCAAACAAGCATGTGACTTCATTCAATCATGCAAATTCCAACATGCAACAACTTACCAATATGCTACAACACACAAGGAGCATATGCAACCAATGAAGGGATGGACTTAAACATGAATTAGGCAGCTCTAATTAGGCCCAAAACAGTGGCCAAAATGTTTAAATATGAGGGCTAAACACACACACACACACATGCACATGTTAAGACACAAATCTAAGCATTAAGCAAGTAACTCTCAAGCACACTTGAAAGGAGTATAACATGGACACTAGGCATGCAACATAAGCTCTAAAAATCATGCTATAAGAGGTGCCAAACCAACTCAAACAAGACAAACATTAGCATGCAAATAGTCCAGGTACTTGAAGCAAGTCAAAGAGGCTTAAACCATGGCTAAGCCAACCAAGCCCCGTAAGGCCAAGAAGGCTTAAAATAGGTTCAAGGCAGTCCTTAACCATGCGAAAGGGACCCTTAGATGGCATCTAAGTGGCTCAAATTCAAAAGCATGCACAATGGCCAAAACATGGAGCATACAACACAAGCCTTCAAAGCATTAAAGAGGTGCCTAAGGCAAGCGTACAAGCACATCAAAGGGGCTGAAATGATGCTACAAATGGTGCCAAACCACTTAAACCGAAGCAAGTAATGCAAGCTACACACTTATACACTTAAGGCCAACAAACCAAAATGCAAAGGGGCCACACAAAGCATGCCAAGATCGACCCGAATAACTATGGACAGACCTTAAACATGGTGAAACAAGCACAAAAGCTTCACAAGACCAAGTCTAAAACATGCTAGAATAAGGGTTTACGACCTAAGACATGTTAAGGCTTCAAAGGATCATTACATGGCATGTATGTTAAACTGCTATGATGCACCAAAACCAACACACAACAATGTTATATCATGGCATAATGAGCCTAAAAAAGCAGCTATGGCATGATCAACAAACACTTAAACATGATCTCCCTCAATAGGCCAACAAGTGCCATTTTCAAGGACAACAAGGAGAAGGGGTGGCCCTCTCCTTCTTGAGAGTTTAAGGCACCATCCTTACCACTAAAATCCCTCAATATTTCAGTGGTGAGGAGGCCCAAGCACCAAAGTCTCGGAGCTCACCAAAAAAAATGGCACAAAATGAGGCCTCTCAAGGCTTAGGAGGGATCTAACACCTCCAAACCACAAAACACTCTAAATAAACTATTAAGAGGGCTTAAAAATAGAACTTTTTTGTATTATACACTAAGCTCAAAAACAATTCTAAGATAGGAAAAAGTAGTGTGCAAAAATGGGGCAAAAAGGGGATAGTGTCTTACCCTTGTAGACCTCTTCACAAAAGATGATTTTGTTGCCTCCTTGAGCTCAAATCCAGCCAATAACAGCAAGAACAAGCCTCAGGTCCCTCAAGAACCAAGAAAAGGTGAAAGACTGGGTGTTTATGTGCAATAGTATGGACAAAAGCACCTAGAACATAAAAGAGAGAAAAAGAGAGATAGAATAGTTACAACTTTCTAACCCTAGAACCAGAGCTCTCCTCTGTGTTTTTCTCACAAAATTTCTCTAACCCTAATGCCAAGAGAAGACCCCTTCTCTTATAGGCAACCCATCTTGCAAAGCTTATTCAATAAGCTAACAAGAGGGGCATCCCTCCATGCACGTGTATGGAGGGGAACCAAATGCCACACAGCTGTCCTAAAATATCTGCAAAAGCAGATGAACAGTAGTCGGCTGCTCTAAATTGCCATTTTGACAAAATTGATGGCCGGTCGGCCAACAAGAGTGCCGGTCGGCCAAATATATGGCCGATGGACACAAACAACAGCCGGTGGCCTCAAGCCATGGCCGATGGAGTGTGGGGAGACCTCAAAAGGCATCCCCTGCCCCTCCAAGGCAAAACACAAGTGTTTGGTACAAAACCAAACACTAAACGGTCGAGTTCGGAGATCCTGAGGCAAGGCGCGTAGCCGAGACCTCCGGGAACTCCAAACGAACACAAATATGGATAATCACCGGGTGTTCAAATGATGACGTCCAAGTCTTGAGGACGGTCAAAAATGGGGTGTCTACAGTACTATTCAGATCCTTGAGGATATGCTTCGAGGTTGTGTCCTTGACTTTAGTGGGACGTGGGAAAGGCACTTACCATTGGTGGAGTTTGCCTACAACAATAGTTTTCAGTCTAGCATCGGTATGGCACCGTTTGAAGCCTTGTATGACCGACCATGTAGGTCTCCAGTCTGTTGGGCCGAGGTGGGTGATGCACCTTTGTTGGGTCCGGAGTTAGTGAGGGAAACGACGGAGAAGGTTGAGCTTATCCGTAGGAGGCTTGTTATAGCCTAGAGTCGTCAGAAATCTTATGCTGACCGTAGGAGGAGACCTTTGGAGTTTGAGGTAGGTGATCACGTCTTTCTGAAGATATCACCTAGGCGAGGTTTGATGAGATTTGGGAAGAGTGGGAAGTTATTCCCTCGGTTTATCGGTCCCTTTGAGATCCTCGAGAGGATTGGGGAGGTTGCTTATCGTTTGGCTTTGCCACCACAGTTGTCCGGGGTTCATGATGTCTTTCATGTCAGTATGCTTCGAAAGTACGAGCCGGATCCGTCCCATGTGTTGGATTGAACCGATTTAGAGGTAGATGAGGATGCCTCGTATGAGGAGAGACCGGTGCGGGTCTTGGATAGACGGAATCAAGTCTTGCGAGGCAAGACCATTCCCTTGGTAAAGGTTTTGTGGAAACATCACGGAGTGGAGCAAGCCACTTGGGAACGTGAGTTAGAGGTCCGTGAGAAATATCCGAACTTGTTTGTTGATGTGTAATCATGTATAGAAATTTTGTAACGTTATTGAACTTTAAGAGCATTATGTATGTCTTAAGTTGTAAAACATTGTAAATGTTTTGGTAAATGGAAGTTATGTTAACATTGTATATATTAAGTATTGTAGAAATGCAAGCATGATATTAATGTTGCATGTGTTATGAAATTGTGGAAAATGAGTTGAAATTAGTAAATTTCAAAGGGATGCATGTTGATAATACAGGTTGTTATGTGTAATGTGAAATGCCTCTTGAAAAGAGATGAGATTAACCGGTAATGGGTCGGAATGTTAAATATTATGTTGTAATATTGTTAGAAATGGAGAAAACTTGTTTTTGAAAAACTTGTGTTTCATTTCGGGGACAAAATTCTTTAAGGGGGGGAGGTTATAGCGATCCCGGTTGTCCCTTTACTGTTCAGTTGTATTCCAAACTCGGTTTCGTGAAGTTGTTAGTTGTAATTGTCTTGTTGTCATCCTTTAAATTGATTCGGTTGGGTTTTAGGATGTGTTGGGCTTGGTTGATTCAGGTTGGTAGAGTTTGGCTTCCATTGTTGTTACACAGTTTTTGAATGGTCCGCTCGAGCAGGTATTCTTGCGCTCGAGCGGGGTTTACACTTTTTCAGTATTTTGTGTCCCTGCAAAACTTCTGCAGGTGTGTTTTCTACGCTCGAGCGGGTTTCCTGCGCTCGAGCGGGTAGCGCTCGAGCGGTCTTATTGACGCTCGAGCGGGTGGTACATTTTTAGTGAATGTTTTGGAAAGGGGGAATCCACGCTCGAGCGGACTGGTTTTCGCGCTCGAGCGGATGTACTTTATTCCTGTGTCTTGGTGCTTGAGCGGGACTTTTTGCGCTTGAGCGGACCTAGTTTTTTGTTCTTGACGCTCAAGCGTTGTGTTCTCCGCTCGAGCGGGAATGTCGTATATAAGAAGTTAGTTAGGTTTTTGAAATCACTTTTTACATTCACTCTCTCTCTCTTACTTTCTAAAAAGACATTTTGAGAGCCTCTCTCTCTAGAAACTCCCTTCTCTCTAGGGTTTGATCTAGTTAGAGTGCTTTCCCTTCCTTTGGCCTTTGTAAAAGTTGTCTTGATCGTCGAGGGCTTCGTTTTGATCCGTGGATCTTGGAGTTTGGAGCATTTTGGTTTTCTTCATCTTCTTCCTTGGGCTCTGAAATTTGAGGTAGGGATTCCTACTCACTACTATGGGTTTTGACATAGATTTTTGGGTATTTTGTTAAATGGTTGATTTTGGGAGTTAGGGTTTGAAAATGTTGAAAAAGGGTTTTGTTATTTTGATTCTAAAAATGTGTATTTTGGATTTCAAAATAATGATATTGTTGTTGGTTATTGATTAATAGACCATTCGGTCAATATTGGGACATGGGGTAGAAAACCCTAATTTGTTGTACAAATTAATCGGTATAATTAATTTGGAAAAATTGTGGTTATATGGAATTGAGTTGGAAAGAATGAAATTGGCTCATTATATCGTAGAATGGTAGAGTTGGATTTATTAATCGCTCACTTTTGAAAACATCGATATTTTATCTGTTGGAGCTTTTATTATCTGTTTAGAAATAATTGCTTTGGGCTACCGGTAGAGGGTAGTTGTGATTGTTGTAGACAATGCATGATGATTAGGCAAACCAAAACTAATCAATTGGATGTGTCATAGAGTATGACGGTTGATAGAATACATTAACACTATGTACTATTTGATTGAGTATATGACTTTTGTGTATATACATTGTGTATATGTGGGAGGAGATAGGGGATGTACTCCACGGTTTAGGGGAAGATAGGGGATGGACCTCTAAACCGGATGTTGTTTGGGAGGAGATAGGAGATGAACTTCGCTGATACGGCTCATATGCTTGTCAGTTAATGTGTTGATATAGCTCATATGCTTATCTATGGAAGTGCTGATATAGCTCATATGCTTATCTGTCGAAGTGTGGATACAGCTTGTATGCTTATCTGTTGAGATGTTGATATAGCTCATATGCTCATTTATCGAAGTGTTGATATAGCTAGTATGCTTATCTATTGTGAAATGGGAATCGTTTAATATGAGTTACTGTCTCATGTGCTGTCCAAAGGCATGCAGTGGGCTATCTTGCACTATGCCTTAAGCCTTCGCTTGCACTTGCACCTGCACCAACTTCTTGGGCATGTTTTTGGCTCTCCAAAGGGCACAAATGAGTGTGGCATCAAGGTGTTGACCCTTGGATGGGCGCACCTTGACAGTCTCCCCCACTTGAACGGTCGACACCCTCGACAACATTGCCCAATAAGCATCAATCTCGTCTTGAAAAGACGACAAGTCTGTCTTCCGTTCCCAGCTGATTTCTTCATCTCCAAGGCCTCCCCATTTTACCAAGTATTGCCTTTGTTTCTTCTTGGAAACCATTTTCACCTGATTAGCCAAGATAGATTCAACGGACTTTTTCTCTACTTTGGTTGTGATAGTTTGGCGTTTTAGCTCGTTCAGGGTTGGATCTTCCTTTTCTGGAAAATAAGGCTTCAAATAACTCACATGAAAAACCGGGTGCATTTTTAGCCAAGATAAAGCATCTATTTTGTAAGCACACTTGTGTAGACCGCCCCGAGAACTCCTGGGCTCCGCGCTGCGAGGGCGCGAATCCGTTTTGTTCTGAGCTACTACAAGTTCGGACTCATGTCACAGTTCTGAATCTAATCTCCCAAAGTGCAATGCAAGACTGATAAGCCACCAAAGAGTCCAAATCCGGCAAATCGTTTTGGAAAATCGATTTTAATAAAGAAGTGCCAAACATAGACTGCTTTGCCAGATACAGAGTCGCCACCTAAATATTTTATTTTGGGGGAATTTAGGAAACCCTGACTCGTGCCTAAGGCCACGTGTCTGTCATCACCAAAGTTGCCTCGACTCGGGAACTTGGGTACGAGAGGGGAAGGTCATGCAATGAGCACCCCTGCTCGCCCGATCAAAGATCGGCATGTACTAAGCATGATATTTTGTTTTTGGAAAACACATGTGTTCTTATTCCGGTTATTAACCTAGAATTACTATGTGATGCGCGCAGCTGTAGACATCCCATTTTTGACCGACCTTAAGACTCAGACGTCACCAACTGAGCGCTCGGTGATGTTGCATATCGTGCTCGTTCCGAAGTTTCAGAGTCTCGGCCGTGAGCCTTGCCTCCGAACTTCCAGGCTTTTCTGTGCTGTGCCTCGGTTTGCAAACCAGGCCATGTTTTCTCCGTTTTCTCTTCCCGAAGGGAGGGAGAGGTCTCATAGATCATCTCTCAGTGGCCGTAGGCTACGTTTCGTGGTCGTAGGCCATTTTTTCCATTTCGGAGCCCGATTCCCGGTTTTCGGAGCCATCGGCCGTGTGCCTCAGTTCGGGACCGCTTAACCACCTCCGTTTGCTCCGGTTTTTGGCATACATCTGATTTACTCCCTTTTGAGGGACACTGTGATCCGAGAGACCAACTTCATGGTCGAACACCACCTCTGCTTAATATGATCGATTTTCGCCTGCCAGGTTTCCGAACCTTCAATTTGCATTGGTTTGAGTTCATTTTTGGCATGGACCTTATTTTCATTGTTTTGAAGGTTGTAGAAGGGTGGGAGGCCAGCAATTGTTCTAAAAGCCAGCTTTATTCCTTCATCGCTCCCGGTCGCCCGTTTTTCTTGCTAAAAAGCTTATGTTGACCAGGCCCGGGCCATTTTTTTTGGGCCACCAACCACATATTTGTGTTGTACACACCTGGGAGGCCACCAATATGTCATGGCCAGCCAGCAATTATTCCTAACCCTTTTGAACCCCTCTGAAAAGTTGAGTTTTCTCTCTCCTAGTTCACATTTTCAGGGTTTCAACCACATAGTTGTGTTGTGCACACATGGGAGGCCACCAATATGGGTGGCCGGCCAGCTTTCTCTGTTTGAACCTTTTGACCCTAGCCGGTCGGCCAAGGGAGGTGGCTGGCCGACCACCTGAGCTTTCAAAAACCGGCCGGCCATGATCCTCACTGCTGGTTCCTTACAAATACACCCTCCTTTTCCCCCCCAGATTCTGTATCCGATGGGGGAACTTTTGGAGGAGAAATTTGAATTTCATTTCCCCCCCTTTTCCTCCACTCCTTTGCCTATATAACCAGTACCCCCAGCTGTGTTTTGAGGGTTACAAAAACTTGTTCTAAGCCTCTTGCATTAACTCTCCCTCTCCCTCTCTTCCACACCTCAAAACCTTAAGCTTCCTACACCCTTTACTCTACAAGCCATAGCACAATACCTCCAACATCCATTCCAGCAGCTTGAGGCTGTCTTCCAGAGGTTAAGAGCTCCCAAACTTGGTCCAAAGGCTGTTAAAGATTGGCTCTACAAGGGTGAGTCCTATTTTCTCTTTTTCTAGTCTTTTTTTGCGCAATATATTAGCTCCTCTTGCTTGCATTTTTGGGTTCCAACCCAAACTGTAAATAGTCATATTTTTATCTCCTTTTCATGTTTGATTCAGGGTCTTTCCCTGTTTGAGGCTTCCTTCTTACCCTTTATGTTTAAACCCTCTTTTAGGCTTATTTTTGCATAGTATTTTAGGCATATTTGTGAGCTGTTTAAGACTTGGTTATAAACTATAAAATATCATTTTTTGAGCCCCTCTTCAACATTTTTGAAGGGCCCTCCTCTATTTGAGGCCAGAAGCTACCACTTGCCTCTTTGTCCCTCTTTTGGCCTTTTTCTTGCATGATAGTTTAGCCTCACTTGTGTTTATTTTCGTGGCTTGATGTAAACTATAAAGTGCCTTGTTTTTAGCTCCTCTTCAACTTTGTTGAAGGACTCTTTGTCATTTGGGGCCGGCTGCTATCCCTTGTCTCTTTTCCCCCTTTTAGGGCCATTTTTGCATGATAGATAAGCCATATTTGTGATCACTTTTGAGACTTGTCATAAACTGATAAAAGACTTGTTTTGACATCATCTTCATGTTTTATTAAGGTTTCATTTTTTTTTGAGTCATATGCTATCTTGTATGCTTGGTTGCTTCCCATTTTGAGCCTTACATCCTAGCCCTTGTTGCATGCCTTATTTGACCTTCTAGCCACTGGAATCTAGTGGATTTCTAGTGGCTTTGATGCTGTTTTGAGCCTCCAAATTAGAGGGGGGTGACCCCCTCTCACCTTGGCTTGTTTGATGGCCATCTTGGCCTTTCAAAGCGACCCCATCTTGCATGCTTCCTAGTCACATTCTAGGGTCAATTTTTTTGAGTTTTGGGACTACCATATTTGATTTTCAAAGTTGGTTTGAGGCTGCCACATGTCTATTTTGTATGTGCTTAAGAATCCCTTTGTATGCCCTCTAAAGGAACTCCTCATTTGTGCATGTGTTGGCTGCATTTCCATGGTTATTTGGGCATATTTTGGCATGTTTTATTCATTAATTTTTTCTGGTTTGATGAGTTCTTACTTGCTTCATACACTTTCCATGTAAACCATGTTTGATAGTCAAAATCGCATGCTAATTTAAGCCATCTTGCTAGCACTTTTTTGGCCTTGGTCTAAACTGAAAAAATGCATGTTTTAGGACAGTCTTGACTCTATATTTACACTTCATGTTCAAATAATGCATGCTTTGTATAGCTATAAGTCATTCCATGTGCCTAATTTCGTGTTTCAGGGTCCATCTCATGCATCGGGTCCCATGTATCCATGTTTCGGGGCTGTTTAGCATCATATTTTAGCACTGAAATTTGCATGTTTGTACGCCATGTTCCATGCCTTACCATGCTTCGGTAGAGTGGCATTCGTGCCTTAGGTTCGGTCCTCGATTTGCGTGCATGTGTGCACGCATCTCGAGTATCTCATTTCCATCTAATGGCCTCTTATGTGAGTGTGGCTGAGGTTCACTCATGTTGGTGTAAGTCCATTGTGCATTGTGTATGCCATTTCATTCCATAGCATTGCGTATGCTAGGTTGTATGTTAGCGCATTGTGTATGCCATGTTACCTCATGCATCGCATATGCCATTTCATAGCATTGTGCATGTCAGGTTGTATCTTAGTTACATTCATGCATGTCATGCATATTGCATTGTGTTTGGGATAGGAGTTAGCCCGAGCACGGGAAACAAGGTACATTTCGTACTTCAAGTGACGGAACGTATCTCAATTCCCCAGTCGCCGACACTCCGGATTACCCATGATGGAGATTAGGTCTTGTTGTGTTTATGTGTGCATTCATTTCATATTAAGTCATGCAACTCGACTCCTCGGTCATCATGCATTGAGATGCGTGATTGATGGCATGAGGATCGAGGCATGCATACATATGTGAAAATACATTGCTATTGTCACGCCCCAAACCTGCCCCTAAAAGTTTGGGCATGACCCATTCATAAATGGACATGTATTCTGGTGTACAAACCTATGGGGCCTTACCGGAAGCATAAACACGAACATAACAGAAATACAACATACACCATTGAGCCATATCTAATATCCCAGGATCTCATACATCATATACTTCAACAAAAACAGACAAAGTTAAAACTAAATCCCTGAATATTGGTTACATATACATACATTTACAGTCCCAGCTCCATGATTGGGCGTATACAAAATGATATGAGAGTTATGTATAACACCTTAGATGGCACTCAATAAGTAAACTAACATCTTCACAGTTTCACCAAAAATGGGTGGCTTGGTATAGTGCCTGGACATGTAAAGGTTGACAAAGGAAGCGGCATTCTGGGCTAGGATTGACCACCTAGTGGGTGACCTACAGAAACAGACAAAACTGAGAGTGAGCCGGGCTCAGTGAATAGTAACACATAAATGAAACATTACTTAACTTGAACAGATGACATAGAAATACATTAGTTTGATTCTGCAATACATACATAATCTTGTAATGGCCTTAGGCCTAATCTTGTAAATAAACTTGGTGGCTATAAGCCCTTGAAAATGGTGGCACAAAGCCCTTGGGACATGCGGTATAACACCCTTGTAACCATGTTGGCACTATAGCCCTTGAAACTTGTTGGCACCATGGCCCTTGGAAAGTGGCATGAAGCCCTTGTAAACATATTGGCACCATGGCCCTTGAAAGTGGCATGAAGCCCTTGTAAACATATTGGCCCCATGGCCCTTGAAAGTTTCTTTTCTTCACAAACATTCGACACGCCTTACACAGTAACATAGATACATATCATGCTTGTAACATTAACATAATTGCCTTACATGCCTCAACGTATCGACAGAAGTGCATAATATTTACATAGGTACTACTACTCACAGTGTTGGGAAGACGTGTTTGTTCCGCCTGTAGTGTGCCTTGTACACGTTCAAAACTTACACTTTAGTTTATTTTTCACCTCAAATTACATTTCATTTCGCTTCATTTCGAATGAATTAATACATAATAAAAAGACATCAAATACACATTTCGGCAATATTAGAGAGTTCTACACGCAAAACGGAGCGATTCGGATTTTTCAGCATGGGCCGCGCGTGCGGCAAACTTCCCCCGCACGTGCGGCAAAAGGCTCCCGCACGTGCTTTTTAGGCAGAATGAAATCCCAAAAATGGCTCTTCTTCCGCACGTGAGGCCACAACCCCCGCACGTGCGGTGATTCTGCACCTCCAGGCCGAAATTTGCTACAAAATCATGTTCTCTTGGGATGATTGTAAGGCTCTAAAATAAGACCTTTAAATGTTAAATTATGGTTGAAAACATGGAATCAAAGGTGCTACATATCATCATCTAACTTGAGTTAAACCCATCAACTTGAATTAAATTCATGAACATAACTCCATTAGTTTGAACAAAAGTTAAAGCTCATTAACATGATTTAATTCTTGAGGCTCTTACTTACACACACATAACATAGATATGCAAATACAAAATCATGGCATGAGCATGAACATCAACTTAATAAATAAAGAAACAAGATGTGTGATAACTTAAATTGGATTCGAATTTGCACAAATATTATGGTTATCACACCAAGTCTTCAATTCACACACACACACACACATCTTTCATTCCACTCTAAATCATACACATCAAGAGCTTTCTATGCTAAATTGAGGATGGATTTGGAGAAATTAACCTTACCTTAGCCTCAATTCCCTTCTTCTTCCTTGAGGTACCCTTATTTCTCTCTTACTTCCTCTTCTTCACAAACCCTTATTCTCTCCAAAAGGTAGCCCACGTTTTTGACCAAGGCTCATGAAGTCATAGAAATATATTTTCATAAGTAAGGCATATAAGACAAAATTTAATCATTTAATCAATCCGAAATTGAAATTTCGCGAACATGCTTAATATTACTGAAAAATTATGCTGATCTCAAATATATTATCAATTTCAAATAATTAAGCTGTTAAAACCTCCAATTTCTAATTCAAACGTTTTAGTGGTGACAGATAGTTTTCTTAGGAAACAGATAGGCATCTAAAAACATGGATTTCATTTTCTTAACTGTAATTTTTCATGGAATTTTACAGCAAACATTGTAAAAGCACAAAACAAGTGCCGAAAATATATCAGAAAACATGGACGAGGGTCGGGTTATTACAGCTATGCCCCTTTCCTGCTCTCTGTTGTAGCAAATCAAGAATCAACAGCCTTCTAAAGCTTGGCGCGCTTTCCAAGAACAATTACAAGCAGAGGCTAATCGGGGCATCGCAATGGATTTCCGCGTAAGGCAACCCGAACATGCATCATTCTCCATCCGAAGCAGAGTTGAGGCGGTCCCTAGCTTGCATGCTAGTTTATTGCTTTCTTAGTTAATTTGTTAATTAATTAGGGTTTTGTATTTATTCGGACTGTATTTATTATTTGGGACTGTATATTATTTATTCGGACCCTCCAAGCGAGGGCACAATGTTGTAATAAGTGTGCATGCGTGTGATGTATGTCTTCCAACCCCACGTCTTTCTCCCTTTTATTTATCTGCTTATGATGGTTAGGTTAGGGCATGTTTCAATTAGCATACAGTGTGATAGCATGTTTGCATTCATTCATCTATTTAGCATGCACCGAGCTCGACGCATCATAATTCACTACATTGTATTTTAATTCCAAGTTGAGTACTTGTTAGCTGTAGCATTCCATATGCCATGTTTAGAATAGCCAGGCCTGCTATAGTTGCACTATTGCATGTGTTGCATTAGGCATTGCTGTATAGTTAGAATTATGCATGGATTTCTAATTAGCTTCTGTTTTGGCTTGGAGTACTCGGTAAGCTTTTACGCTTTAGCATCCTTGCATGTGTGTGAGTGACTGCCATGATAGCATGCTTACCATGAGGCTATTTGCTTATGTGATATAACTGTTTCAATGCCTGTGGGTGAAGGTCGGGTTATTTAGATTGGGACAAATCATTAACTGTGAGTTTTGAAGCCCACTAGATAGTGGCAAAACCATGTTTTCTAAGCCTAGCTGAGGGTGGCAAAATCTGCATTTTTAAGCCTACCTGCAGGTAGCAAACCATCTTTCAAAAAAACAAACACAAAGTGTTTTGTTCCAATTCAGGCGACCCGGTCTATACTTGTATGCTGTGCGCATCACGTAGTAAATCTAGGCTAATAACCGGAATAAGAACGCATAATGTTTTCAAAACTAGATATCATGGTTAGTAGAGGCCGATCTTTGATCAGGCGAGCGAGGGTGCTCACGAAGTGACCTTCCCCAATCGTACCCAAGTTCCCGAGCCGAGGCAACTTTGGTGATGACGGACACGTGGCCTTAGGCAAACGAGTCAAGGTTTCCTAAATTTCCCAAAAATAAAATATTTAGGTGGCGACTCTGTATCTGGCAAAGCAGTCCATGTTTGGCACTTCTTTTCTAAAAATCTATTTTCTCAAAACGATTTGCTAGATTTGGACTCTTTGGTTCAGATTACGAACCGTAACAATTTGAGTCCTGAACTGTAGTGAGCCCAAAACGAATGGAACGGGGGACTTTATTCCCTTCCCGGGGCGTTCGGGGACCGTCTACAGTTTCAAGCGACTCCGCTGGGGATTTAGAGAACTTGACTCGAACTCATGATATCTGGTTTGGACTACACTTGTGTGTTTCTTTGCATTGCATTTGCATCGATGCGCCTAGGACACCGTGTTTGCCATCTGCTATTCCTGAACGGTTTGCCAGAGGCTTGTCTTGTCAAGGCATGACCATAAGGCTGACCGGTTACGGGCTCTGCCAGTATGGGAACACAAACCCCGGTTTTACCGGGGCACCCTTTTGACCATTCGACCTAGTGCATATTCGGAATCCGTAGTGACCATTCCAAACTAGGACAGGTTGCTTACCCGATATAGGTTGTTTGAAACCGCTGCGTGCGTAGTGAAACCCTAGCTCCTGACAAAATAGGACAGGGAAACCCTACCCCAACATAGGGGTGTTTTGGCTCTCACTTATTTGTTATGTGCTTTTAGAGTGCGTCTCTACAGGGAATGCATATATCAGTTTATGAGTTTGGGCATCAGGCCTGTGGGCATCAGTCAGTGTTTGAGAATCAGTTATCTGCGGGTATCAAATTCAGTTCTTGGGGACAGTGATTCAGGGATAATGATCAGTGTTTGAGAACAGTGTGTATTCAGCTTATCGACCGTGTGTTGTTATGCCCAGCCGTGTGTTGTGTATTTATTTTAAGCTGTATGCTGTTCGTTTATCTGGTTGTTTTATTTCCTTATTGCTTTATTTATCTTTTTGCTAGGACAGTTTTAGCGCAATTGCTTCAAACCCAGCAGATACCCCCCAAGCACTTTGGACAAGAGGTCGTCGGCTCAATCGATCTGAGGATCTGGTTGACGGACAGCCAGTGTTCCATTCTCTACCCCCAGTTATCAGAAGAAGGCCGAGAAGGCGCAGTGTGTCTGAGCAGAGGTTACCAGAGCAATGGCCTACCCTAGCAGTAAACAATCGGGCTGAGGTCTTAGTTTCTGCCATAGAGATACACATACCAGTCAGTCAATAGGATCAGCAGAATATGGCCGGGATAGAAGAAATGATGTGACAGCTCCAAGAGAGCATGAAGCAAATGCAAGAGGACGCTGTCCGCCAAGCGGAGTTCGCTAAACAGCAGGCCACAATCATGGCCTAGCAGACAGAGCTAATTACCCGGCTCCAGCAGCAAGTCGGAGCGTCAGCCTCACACCCAAACCCTCCCCCACTAGGAGTCCCCCTACCCGAGCAAACACCAACTATCTTAAATGTCCTGCCAAACATCCAAAACACCTTGCCAAATGTCCAGAACATCCAGGAGGACACGGACATTCCAACGGGGCCAGCTCCGCCCCCACTTCCGCCTCAACTGTCCAAAACCCATACACCCGCCAACCACCTGGACTCTCCATTCGAGTTCGAAATAGATCATACAGCACTGAAATTGAGCAAGCTCGAGAAGCTATTCAAAAAATCCCAAGGGGTGAAGGCTATTCCGGATATCGAGGACGGATATATCGATGTGGCTGTGACCTTACCAGATAGATTCAAAATGCCGCAGATTGATCGCTTCGACGGATCTGGTGATCCCATGGTCCACCTTCGACTATTCTCAGATATACTACGACCAATGGGCGTAACCAGACCCCAGAAGCTTTCGCTATTTGGCCGAACCCTGTCAGGAGTAGCCGCCATCTGGTATGCAAAGTTGGAGGATGATATCAAGCGGAGTTGGGACGAAATGGCCGAGGCCTTTGTTGCGCAATACTCTTACAACACCCAAATTGAGATTACCACTCGTGATCTCGAAACAACAAGGCAGGAGCCCAAGGAGAGCTTCTCGGATTTTGTGACCCGATGGAGGGCGAAGGCCTTAATGATGACTTTAAGACCCACCGATAAGGACCAGATCAGGATGATTGTGCGTAATCTCCAACCAAAATTGATGCAAAAGATGATTATGCCCACCTTTTCGGATCTGCACGAGATGGGGGTACAAATCAAGGATGCAATGAAACAAGGTCTGATTGACCAAGACAGGGAACAACCCTGGAGAACTTTTAACCACAACAACAACGTAGGCCCGAGTGGCGCTGCAGCTGCAAGAACTTCGGAGGTTAGCATGGTCGCCACCATTCCCCCTCCCCTTCCAAGGCCCATGGCAGCCACACCCTTCTCCGGTGCATCCGGAAGCAGTACCCAAACCACTAAATACCAACCCAGAGGCCAAAGAACCTTTACCCCATTGTACATGCCTTTGTCCAAGGCTCTAGGGGTCTTAATCAGAAAAGGGCATCTAAAACCCCTGGAGCCAAGGCCGTTACCAAATCCACTCCCCCCCACTCACAACTCAGCCAAATATTGCACATATCACCAGCAACACGGTCATGACACCGACCAATGCTTCAGATTACGTCATGAGATTTAGGATCTCATTGACAAATAGGTGATTTTGCCGCCAGAAAGACCCAATGTTACAACCAACCCACTCCCTACACACAACCCAGCTCCACCTCCCAAAAGAGTCAACTTTATCCAGACTGGGGTCGTGTCTTACGATCCTAGCATCTATATCACCCCCTCCCATCTACCTAAGCCGGAGGTGCTCCTTCCTGACTGCACTGACTTTTTGTGCATGTTGGACATCTCTACAACCCAACCTGAGCCAATGGTGGTGGCCGTGGAAGACAGTGCAAGGGAGATTGCAAAGGAGGATAGAACTGTTGAGGTAGGGTTTGAGCAGTCTGGGAATTTCGCTGGGGAAGCCTACGATCCAAGTGAGTACATCCTGTCAGTGGACCAGTCTGAGCCAAGTATAGAATTGCCAAAGAGAGCAGAATTGTGTGTGATCCAGGGGGACGGATTTGAGCAGGGGACGGATGATCTGACTGCTGTAGAAGAGGACTTTGCCAACCTACAGTTTTTCAATGACCAGGAATCAGGGGGCGCAACAGTCCACTGGTTTGATTATGAGGAATCGGCAGAGGCCACTGGATGGTTGGATGATCAACCAGATGTGGTGGAAGAGTTCCAACCAGGACAAGGCCCGGCAGGGGCGAATGTATCAGTGATGGCCGGAAGGGTCGAGAGTTAGAGCACATTGCCGGAGAGCACCGGTACGAAGAATTTCGCTCAGAACAGAGGCATTGTGAACGCAAAGAAAGCTGAACAACAAACTGCGCTAACGCAAGTGGAACAGGAAAAGATTTGGGATTCTGAGAGAATCCGGAAAGCCAAAACCTATGAAGTAATTGAAAGTGCTGTGGGCACGAAGACAGAAGATGCTGTAAGCATAGGGGCTGAAAGTGCTGCAAGTACAGTCATGCTGGAGCCAGACAGGTGCCTTTCGAATGCCAACGGAATGTGGTAAGAAGACGATGACTTATGTCTTGCCCACACAGATGATGATTAGGGGAGCAATCAACCAGATGATACCTAGTACCTCGATGAGGTTGATCACATGACAAGAAGCGGGCGGTATTTCAAGTCCCCACACCTAGACCAACCCGAGGCATCTGGGAAGGACAAGAAAGCTGAAAAGCAGAAAGAGAAACAGATTGAAGAGGAAGCTGTGCTGAGGCAATTAAAGAAAATACAAGCAGACATCTCCATCTGGGGACTGCTTATGGCGTCACGAGTACACAGGCAGGCTGTCCTATCTGCTATGAACAAGGCTAAACTCTCTATTGATACCAAACCAGAGCAGCTAGTTGGACTGGTCTTTCCGAGAGGAGGTTCCTCGACGTTAACCTTTTTAGATAAAGAACTACCGCCTGAGGGTGCAAATCATAACAAACCCTCTACATCTCTGTGGAATGTAAAGACAAATGGGTGCCAGTAGTTCTTGTCGACACGAGATCCGCCATTAATGTGTGCCCGTCAAGGACAGCATACGCAATCGGGTTAAAGCCCGCGGATTTCATACCAACTACTCAAGTGATCAGAGCCTATGATAACACCAGTAGGGAGGTGATTGGGACTGTCAAAATTCAGACCCAGGTTGGTCCAGGACAACACAACGTTGAATTCCATGTCTTGGACGTTCCTGCAACCTTTAATCTACTCTTGGGGCGACCGTGGTTGCACCAAGTAAAGGCAGTCTCTTCCACTCTACATCAGATGGTGAAATACCCCTATGGTAAGGGAGTAACCATTGTTTTCGGGAAGTCATCGATTCATCCACCTCCGGAGGTATCTACACCAGTCCTAGAAATTGAGCACGGCGTGGAGGACATGTTTCTGTCAGGTTTTACTTTGGCTGAGGCTCGGGTTGTGCAGAATATCATGGCTGTTAATGAGGGAGTGTACATCAGTGCTTAATCTGTATACCTCATGAACAAGCTACAACACATCCCTGGGATGGGATTGGGAAGGAGCGGCCGGAAGGGTGTCGCAGCATTGGCCGAAGTGCCACACAACCCTCATACCTTTGGATTGGGTTATCAGCCCACCAAAGAAGATTGGTTAAGGATAGGAAAAGAAATGGCTGGAAGAGCTAGAGCAAAGAAGGCTGGGAAGCCATTTGAGCTGATGCATAGGCCCATTCAGGGTATCCTAAACGGACGCTTCATCCGGGAGGGGGAAGATTTTCCTCTTTGTGGCTTCCCAGAGCCGTGGCTGAACGTGGAGAAGAAGCGCGTACCAGGCTTCGAGATTTTCTTTGACCTACAACTATCTGGGGATGACGTTGCCGAAGAGCAAATAGACCCATCAACTGAGGTTGAGTAGTGTAAGACAGTGGACTCCGAGGGCACTGAAGTTGAAATGAGGGTAGCATTGGCATGTCTACTTTCAGATCCTCCGATCGACCATAAGTGCTTAGGGGATAACTTCTCGGTTTCCATGATTGGGGATGAAACGGCTGCGAGCCTACCAGCAACTATTTTGGATGCATCTATCGCACCCTCTCTCACTTGGCAATACGAGGAGGGATTTTTGTCCAGCAGTACCGGGTCAGGTAGTGAACTTCCACCGAATCTTGTGAGTCGGAATCAGGTTCCAGCTCGACTGAGTCTGAGTCTGGTAATCCTGGGGATGATAACCCGGATGCCACAGTCTTGTCCAGGTCATCTTTTTCTTTCTCATTTGAGTCTGTTGTAACCGAGGAATCGGACGATTTGGATGTGCTTAATGAGAATCAAATAGCTGTGGTTTCTGAGTACTTTTCTGTGCCTTTAATTTATTGCATAAACTCAGACTTTCAAAATTTTGATGAAAACGACGAGGAAGAAATTCCTCCGGTTTTGCAACGCTTAATTGAGCAAGAGCAGGAGAGGTTTGTCAAACCCTTAATGGATGAAATCATAACTGTGAATATTGGTACTAAGGAGGACCCGTGGCTGGTCCAGATCGGGTCCACGTTGTCTTCGGAGGAACGCGAGCACTTAGTCGCTTTATTAAAAGATTTCAAAGATGTTTTCGCATGGTCCTACGAAGACATGCCTGGGATCGATCCTGAGATTGTACAGCACCGGATCCCTCTTGACCCCGAGGCCCGACCCGTCAAGCAGAAACTCAGGAGAATCCGCCCGGACTAGGCTCTCAAGATGAAGGAAGAGGTCACCAAGCAAATTGACGCAGGCTTCCTGCTAGTATCCGAATACTTGACTTGGTTGGCCAACATCGTTCCAGTGCCGAAGAAGGATGGCAGAATCCGAGTATGCCTAGATTTTAGGGATTTGAACAGAGCTAGTCTGAAGGACGACTTTCCCTTACCGCATATTGACGAGCTAGTGGACTTTACAGCAGGGCATGCTTTGCTCTCATTCATGGATGGCTTCTCAGGATACAATCAGATAGTGATGACAGCAGAAGACCGGGAAAAGACTGCATTCACTACCCCGTGGGGGATATACTGCTATAGGGTAATGCCGTTTGGGTTGAAGAATGCTGGATCTACTTATCAACGAGCCGCAACCACAATACTGCACGACATGATCCACAAAGAGGTTGATGTGTACGTGGACGATATGATTGTCAAGTCCAAAGAAAGAGAGGGCCACTACACCACCTTACAAAAGTTCTTTCAAAGGATCAGAGAATTCCGGTTGTGGCTGAATCCTCAAAAATGTACGTTTGGTGTTACAGCGGGAAAAATGCTGGAGTTTCTGATTACACAAAGAGGTATCGAAGTCGACCCTTCCAAAATCAAGGCCATCCTAGAAATGCCCTCACCAAGGACTGAAAAGGAGGTGCAAGGCTTTCTGGGTAAAGTGCAATTCATAAGACAGTTTATCTCAAAATTAACCTTGACTTGTGAACCACTTTTTGGTCTCCTGAAGAAAGGAAAGAAATTCCAATGGGACGGCCGATGCCAAGCTGCTTTTGAACAGATCAAAGAATATTTACAGAACCCGCCCATGTTGTCACCACCAGAGCCGGGGAAACCGTTGATATTGTACGTTTCAGTGACTGAGACTACGATGGGCTGTATGCTCGCACAGGAATCAGAAGACAAGGTGGAGAAAGCCATCTACTATCTGAGCAACAAGATGCTAGAATATGAGACTCGCTACACACCTTTGGAGAAGGCTTGCCTAGCTTTGGTATGGGCTACCAGGAAGCTGCGGCACTACCTGTTAGCTCACTCCGTAATGTTGGTTTCACGACTTGATCCCATCAAATATCTTTTCGAGAAACCAGCACTTACGGGTAGGCTAGCTCGTTGGTTGCTGTTGCTCTCTGAATTGGATCTGAAGTATGTAACGCGCAAGTCAGTCAAGGGAAGAGCAGTAGCAGAATTCTTAGCCGACCATCCAGTGCAAAAGGGTAAAGCAGTCGAGTACTTATTCCCAGATGAGGCCATTCTACACATCGACGATGAAACTTGGATGATATACTTTGACGGAGCGTCAAATCAATATGGGTATGGGATAGGAGTGTTGCTGATAGCACCTGACAAGTCCCATATCCCTCTAGCCTTCAAACTCTAGTTCAAAGTCTCAAACAACGAAGCAGAATATGAGGCATGCATTGCCGGTCTAGAAGTAGCCCTAGAACTAGGGACAAGACGGTTGGACGTCATCGGAGACTCGAACCTGGTTGTGTCTCAAGCAAAAGGAGATTGGAAAGTCAAAGAATAAAAGATGATGATGTATCACCAGACGACGATGCTAGAAGATGGTGGATGATGACTCGAGAAGAAAATCCCGACTTAACTTGGGCCAAATTTTTGGAGCTATTTTACAACAAGCATTTCCCTATCAGTGTTCGAGACCGCAAGACCACAAAGTTCCAGACTTTGACACAGGGAAACAAGACAGTGGCAGAATACGACCGTGCCTTCACCGAATTGGCGAGGTATGCGCCTCATATGGTCAGTGATGAGTATAGGAAAGCCAGGAAGTTTGAAAGCGGACTGCGTGGACCAATATAGGATAGAGTCAACATGCTCAACATGCCGACCTATGCCGGAGTTTTGGACAAGGCCATTCTTGCAGAAGCTAATTTGAACCGATATCAGAATACAGGAGAGAATCAGAGGAAGAGACAGAGTTATGATAACCGCCGAGTTCCGTTCAATGCCAAGAAGAAAGCGAATGTCGGCTGACCAAAGAATCGAACCAGGAAGGTAATGCCAAACTGATGTGTGCAAGTTGTGGGAAGTCGCATTCCGGGGTTTGCCGTTGGGCGTCAGGCGCTTGTTTTGAGTGTGGAGAAATGGGTCATCGTGTGAGAGACTGTCCGAAGTCAAGGATTGATGATGGTAAGAAAAATGGGAGCACCTCGGGCTCTGCACAAGGAAGCAACATCGGGAGGACACAGATGAGACAAGGCAGGGTTTTCGCGCTAGTGCCAGGAGACACCCAAAATACTGAAGCAGTAGTGTCAGGTATACTCCCAATCTGCTCTCAAGATGCATACATATTGATTGATTCGGGTTCTACTCATTCATTCGTATCTGCTAGGTTTGCCGAGAAGTTAAATAGAGAACAAGAACCCCTTGATTATGTGTTATGTGTATCTGCTCCATCTGGGAGAACTATGATTGTTGCATCTATCTATAGGGCGTGTGTTATTGTGATTGAGAGTGTAGAATTATTAGTTGATTTGATGCCATTAAACATGACCCACTTTGACGTCATATTAGGAATGGACTGGTTAGTGACAAATCATGCATCTATTGATTGTGTTTCGAAGAGTGTCACATTGAGACCCGCAAACCAAGCCGAGGTTATTTTCCTAGGTAAAGGAGTAATGTCCCCACCTTACCTGATTTCGTCCACTAAGGCCTATAAGTTAATTCAGAAAGGGTGCCATGGCTACTTGTGTAGTATACTGAGTGATCAGAATGGAAATGTTATTTTAGCCGACATCCCAGTTGTTAATGAATTCCCCGACGTCTTTCCAAATGAATTGCCTGGCCACTTAGTCCATAGAGAAATAGAGTTTACCGTGGACATCATGCCAGGAACACAGCCGATCTCCAAAACACCCTATAGGATCGCCCCAGCCGAACTTAAGGAATTGAAAGTGCAACTACAAGAATTGTTGGATAAGGGTTTTGTTAGGCCGAGCACTTCACCATGGGGAGCACAGTCTTGTTTGTTAAGAAAAGGATGGCACACTTCGTCTTTGCATTGACTACAGAGAACTTAACAAGGTAACCATTAAGAACAAGTACCCGTTTCCTCGGATTGATGATTTGCTAGATCAATTACAAGGAGCACGAGTCTTTTCCAAGATTGACCTTAGGTCGGGTTATCACCGATTGAAGGTTAAAGCCGAGGATATTGAGAAGATCGCTTTGGACGAGGTATGGCCACTACGAATTTCGTAATGCCTTTTGAGTGACTAACGCTTGGCAGCATTCATGGATTTAATGAACAGAGTCTTCAAACCGTACCTAGACGAATTTGTGGTTGTTTTTATTGACGACATATTAATCTACTCCAAGAGTACAGCCGAGCATGGAAGTCATCTGAGACTTGCCCTACGGATCTTGAGGGACAGAAAATTGTATGCTAAGTTGAGTAAGTGTGAGTTTTGGCTTTCCAGCATTTCATTTTTGGGGCATGTGATTGATGAAGAGGGTATCTCTGTTGATCCCAGCAAGATTGAAGCCGTGGTAAATTGGCCGACGCCGACCAACGTGTCCGAGGTTCGTAGTTTTCTGGGTTTGGCAGGTTATTACAGAAAGTTTGTAAAGGACTTCTCAAGGATTGCAGTGCCATTGACACAGTTGACTCAAAAAGGAGGGACATATGAATGGACCGAAGATAGAGAATCAGCCTTCCAAGAGTTGAAGACAAGATTAGTTACAGCACCAGTTCTTGTACTTCCATCAGGTAATGAAGAATTTCAGATTTATAGCGATGCTTCACATAAAGGTTTGGGTTGTGTATTAATGCAAGGAGGTAAGGTCATAGCATATGCATCTCGCCAGTTGAAACCTCACGAGAAGAATTATCCTACCCATGATTTAGAGCTAGCAGCCGTGGTGTTCGCTTTGAAGATTTGGCGTCATTACTTGTATGGAGCTTCTTGCCAAGTTTTCACGGATCACAAGAGTTTGAAGTACTTATTTACTCAGAAGGAACTGAATTTGAGGCAGAGAAGATGGCTGGAATTATTGAAGGACTACGACATGCAGATTCAAGACCACCTGTGCAAGGCCAACTCAAAGGGCCGATGCACTAAGCAGAAGACAATGGGAATTTTGGCGTGTTTAGCCATGATCTCAGCGGAGCCGACCATCATTGAAGAAGTAAAAGCAAGGCAAATGGAGGATGAGTTCCTGAAGAAAATGGCCGATGAGATTAACACCAGGCCGAGGTCAGGTTACACTTTTGAGAATGGAGTGCTTAAGTTCGAAGGAAGACTATGCGTGGCCGACGTTCCAGAATTGAAAAAGAAGATTTTGCAAGAAGCCCACAACTCCAAATTTGTCGTTCATCCAGGAAGCACCAAGATGTATCAAGATGTGAAGCGGACTTTCTGGTGGCCGAATATGAAAAAAGAAATAGCCGAGTTCGTATTCCAGTGTTTGTGTTGTCAACAAGTGAAAGCGGAGCACCAGAGACCAGCAGGACTCCTTCAACCTCTGCCAATTCCTGAATGGAAATGGGAGCACATCTCCATGGATTTCGTGGTGGGTTTGCCGAAGACACAAAAAGGAATGGATTCAATCGGGTTATAGTTGATGATTTACTAAGTCAAGACACTTCTTGCTGTGAAGACTACATTCAATGCCGACCGACTTGCCGAATGCATATGAATGAGATCATCAGACTTCACGGTTGCCGATGTCCATTGTATCGCATCGAGATTCAAGTTCGCTTTAGATTTTGTGAGCTCGCAGAGAGCCTTGGGAACTGAGTTAAAGTTTAGCACTTTTTCACCCCTGCATCGATGGACAAACGGAAAGAATTATTCAAACACTTGAGGATATGCTCGACAGCGTGTTAGATTTCAAGGGAAGCTGGGAACGGCATTTTCCATTAGTAGAATTTGCGTACAACAACAGTTATCAAGCCAGCATTGGCATGGCACCATATGAAGCTTTGTATGGAAGGGAGTGCAGGTCGCCGATATGTTGGACCGAGGTCGGAGATACAGCCTTGATTGGCGCCGAGCTAGTGCAAGAAACGACCAAAAAGATTAAGCTCATTCAACAGAGGATCAAAACCGCCCAGAGCCGATAGAAGAGTTATGCCGATCAGAGGAGAAGGGAGCTAGAATTTGAAGTTGGAGATCATGTATTTTTGAAAATCTCGCCGACAACCGGAGTGTCAAGATTTGGGAAGAAAGGTAAACTGACACCCCGATATACAGGGCCGTTCGAAATTCTTGAAAGGATCAACCCCGTTGCCTACAGACTTGCTCTACCGCCAGATTTAAGCCAAGTCCACAACGTGTTCCATGTTTCGATGTTGAGGAAGTACATCCGAGATCCACTGCATATAATTGACCATTCGGGAATCGCGGTTGATGAGGACTTGGGCTACGAGGAGAAACCAATGAGGATTATTGATAGACAAGTGAGGCAGTTGAGAAGCAAATCGATACCAATGGTAAAGGTTGAATGGAAGGAGCACTATGGTACGGAAGCCACATGGGAAAAGGACGAGGACGTGAGAATCCGTTACCCAGAGTTATTTGTAGAGCAAGGTAACTCAAGTTTGGGGACCAAACTTCTTTAAGGGGGTAGATCAGAGTGACCTCACCTTACTCTTGTCATACTTGCATACATTTATACGTGATCCTGACTTGTTGTGTTACATTAGCAAATTTAGTCTTGTCTTATTTGGATGTTGCTCGTATGCCTTGTCATTTCCTGGTGTGTGTGTTTCAGCCGAGGTCATCTTGAGCCTAGGTCACCCTTTTGATACTCTTACGCTTAGGACCACCTTAGGATTTCTTTGTTGACCTCCACCTTTGTCCTGACATATTGGCCGAGATGATTATCATCTGGGCCGAGGTGTGTATCGCCAAGGCCGAGATGTGTATTATTTGGGCCGAGATGTTATCCTTGTGCTGAAGTGATCTTGTCCTGGAGTGGTATGACATAGACCGAGGTGTGGCGCACCTAGGCCAAAGTGTGGCACAGCTTAGTCAAGTGTTGTCCTTCCTAGCCGAGATCATTGTTCTTTGACTTGCCGAAGCCTTGTTGTTAGCCGATGTCATTACTTGCCGGAGTCCCTTGCCGCCTAGCTTGTTGAACACGCTTTGTCATAGACTTGTCTTGTCAATCTATCACCTTTTTGGGGAGAACCAACCAACTGCTACACGGTCCGAGCTGAGTGTTAAATCAGCCGGCAGAGAGAGAGAAACCCCTCATTTGTTACATTCTTGTTTTGGAGTAGAGAGAGAAGCTCTAGAAGGAGAAGGAGGGATTTTAGAGTGAGAAAGTAGATGCCAAGCTTGATCCTTGGAGTTCAAACCGTTTGATTTGAGTATTGAGGTTAGAATCTTGATTAACTCTTGTTGTTCTTATTGATCATCTAGTTGCATTGCATGTTTGAATATGTTTTGAATGCCATACATTAATTTAAAGATTGGTTTTAGAAAGAGAAAGTTGGTGTTCATAAGTTTTGAAGAAAAAGCCTTGTTTAATTCGAAAGTTTGCAGCGAGTTACATGCTTTTGTGTTTGTTTTTGTAAGATCTTCTAGTATGGGCACCCAGGTTTATGATTTCGAACTCATAGCATGAAAACTCAGATTTTGATACACGCAGGTTATGATTTTGGCATTCATCTCCTTCATGATCTTCATGTTCATGTTCTTCATGCTCTTGAGCAGAGGGGAAACCCAGATTTTCCCGACCGCATTTCTTTGAAAGTGGCCCTCGGGACCACACCTCGGCGAGAAGGTGTGGGACCTCGGCCAAGACTTGGTTGGTGCCCAGCATGTTTCCCCGAGATGGGAGACAGTGTTTGTTTTGATTTGACTTGGTTTTTGGAGAATGCCGAGATCATTTGCATTCATATAAAGTTTGTTTGAGAGTGCAATCAACATATTTCTGCCATGTGTTTGTAGGACTTGGACTTGCCTTGACCCCGACGTCCGAAGGAATAAGTGAGTGGTATTTTAATAAAGATATGTTATAAAGCTTTGATAAAGCCTTGTTTTGTCTTGTTTGGAAAATTGTCTACAACATGAATGATTATTCCTACCTGCAATAAGTATTATATCTTGTTTTGATGACATTCTCGGGAAGTCCGTACGTGCTAGGGGACTATAAGCATTTGTAGCACAAAGTTTGGAAGTCCGTACGTGCTAGGGGACTATAAGCATTTGTAGCACAAAGTTTGGAAGTCCGTACGTGCTAGGGGACTATAAGCATTCGTAGCACAAGTCCTTAGTGTCCGGGGACTATAATGCAACGACACCCTTGTTTAGAGGTCTCTCTTGTCTTGTCTTGCCTTGCCACTGACGGTTTTACCGTGTGGGTTTGTTTGTCCGGAATGTCATCTCTCGTATTATATTGATGTTACTAAACATCCCTTGAAGCTTGGAGGATTTGATAGATGAGCTTGATTTATCTCATGTATTGTTTTGTTAAAAGACCTCGGATATCATTCATGTAAACCCTTTATTATTGTACCATTCACTGAGTATCCAAGCTCACCCTCTCTATATATATGTAGGTGATGAGCAGGGCGGCGGTGACGCCTAGGTGCGCTTGCCGATGTGTTTTGGATTCATGTTTTGCAACATCTTGAAGATTATGCTTCTTTGTTATTTCCTTGTATTTTGTAATTGATGGCCGAGAAGCCTTTTCGTCAAGATGTAATTCTTGGTACTCCATTTTGTCGTATTTAAGCTATTTTGAGATGTATGTCATTCCTTTTAACTTAAGCACTGCTCTTATGGACTACGTGGTTTTTATTTCTTGCTTCCGCATTTGTAAGCCCCATATGTTTACTCTGATTTGTGCGTGTGTGATCTTGTAAGCGGCCTTTGGTAGTCTCGAATTACTGGCCATCATGGCACCATCCTACTAGGGGCGGGATGGGGTCGTGACAATTACGACATTTGGAATTTCTTGGAGAAGGAAGCATACTTGCCAGGGGTAAATACCAAGGATAAAAGGGCAATCAGAAGAATGGCCGTTCAATTCATCATCTGTGGGGGTAAGCTGTATAAGAGAGGCCATCTGGGAATGTATAAGCTGTGTGTCGATACCGAAGAATCAAAGCGTCTAATGGAAGCCATCCATAGAGGAGAATGCGGTGCGCACATGAATGGAGTAATGCTGGCACGGAAAATTCTCAAACAGGGTTACTACTAGTCCACCATGGAGGAGGACTGTATCGGTTTTGTTCGGCGATGCCACAAGTGTCAAATTCATGCAAATCGCATGAACATTCCGCTGTCGAAGCTGTACAATATGACTTCGCCATGGCCATTTTCAGTCTGGGGAATTGATGTGATCGGGGCTGTCACTCCGAAGGGGTTGAATGGGCATGAGTTCATACTGGTTGCGATAGATTATTTCACGAAGTGGGTCGAGGCCCAATCTTACGCGGTGTTGAAGGCTTCGCATGTTGCAAAGTTCATCAGAAACAACATCATCTGTCGCTACGGAGTCCCAAACGAGATAATCTCAGATAACGGTTCCCACTTCAAGAAAGAAGTGATTGACTTGTTGGAGAAATACAGCGTGGCTTTTCATAAGTCATCTACCTATCGGCCGCAAACCAATGGAGCGGTTGAGGCTGCCAACAAGAACATCAAGCACATATTGCAAAAGATGGTGGAAACCTACTGAGATTGGCCAAATAAGCTGCCGTTTGCTCTGTGGGGCTACCGGACTTCAATCAGAACTTCTACTGGGGCGACTCCGTATTCACTGGTTTATGGGATGGAGGCCGTTCTGCCTATCGAGATTGAGGTTCCGTCACTGCGAGTATTGGCTGAGTGCCAAATAGCCGAAGCAGATTGGCAGCAGAGCAGGTTTAAGGAACTTATGCTCTTTGATGAGAGAAGACTGAAAGCACTGTACCATGTTCAGGGTTATCAGCGCAGAATTGCCCGGGCTTTCAACAAGAAAGTTAAGTCTAGGAATCTAAAAGAAGGAGATTTGGTGCTCAAGGACAACCGAGCTCCCATCTACGACCCAAGGGGCAAGTTTAGACCTAATTAGACTGGTCCCTACATCGTTAAGTCTATCTGGTCAGGTGGGGCTGTGGTTCTGATGGATCTAGATGGCTTAGAGTTCTCACAACCGATCAATATGGACAAGTTGAAGAAATATTACCCTTGAGAGGCTCGCTAGGCCGAAAACCCGAAAGGGCGACCTAGGCAAAACTCAGAGCACAAAAAATTTTGAAACTACAAAAACTGAGCTCGTAAGGTTGAAAACCCGCAAAGGGCGGCCTTGGCAAAAGTTAGAGCGTAAAAGGAGAGTAAAAAAATACCCGAGTGAACCCCAGCCTGAACTACATAAGGCTTGATTCCCATCTTTGGGATACATAGGCAACTTCATCCTGAAGTTCAGCCATAAACTTTTTCCCGGTCAACTTTGTCCATTTTTTATCATCTCAGTCATCTTTGTCCATTAGCATTCATCGTGATCTCCGGTGCAGTGCTTTTCAGACTAGGGGCAACTTTCCATTGCCATGAAGCGCCGCGGTGCTATTCAGACTAGGGGCAACTTTCCAGTTGCAGGAATCCGGGGTTGTGCATCTCAGTGACACATCTCAGGCATGTCCAGTTCTGATCCATATCGAAAATAGTTTTGAAAAGTTTTAATAAAAGTTGACTTTGTTCAAATTAATCTTTTTACAACTAAGACCATTTTTGGACCAAAGCGAAAAATTTTCAGTACCCACAACCTTCAATTTCATTGATTTCAAAACAGAGTTCTTCTGCTCTTGCATACAAATTGAAGTTGCTTTTTATTACATTCATAGAGAAAACTTGAAAGTACTGGTAAAGCAATAAATTCGGGGCATAGATAAGTCAGGTGTCCCTGCGCCCTCTCCCAGAGCTGGTCGAAGCCTCTGATGCCAAGCTGGGTCCAATCTGCGCCTCTTCGTTGAGCCAATCCAAGCACTCGTCAGTCAAAGTACAACTGAAAGTAGGAGCGGGGGCCAGGAGCTCCCTAGTCCTCCATGCTGTGGCATACCGGGCAAGCTGTGCGCCTCGAACTGAGAATGTGGCAGGATACTCTAGGCCCTCTGGCGGGCAAGTCTGGTCATGACCAAACTGACGCAGGAACCGGAATGGAAAATAGAACACACAGTGAGTCAGACCAATCAGCTGGATCCCAGTCTGCCGGGACATGCTATAGCTCATTGCCGGGAGATTGAGCCAAGGACAGTGCCAAGCGATGCGATCTGCAGACAAATTGCACATCTAGTCAAACCACCACCCTTCATCAGGGGCATCGACTAGGCGTTGTCGGAAGAAGTAGCCGCGAGCTGAGTAGGCTAGGCAAAAGTCCACAACCTGCAATTTATCCATCAACCATACCTGGGGAGGGATGAAAAATGAGAGAATAAAGAATAGAGAGAATAAAGAATAGAGAGATGTACGGTGAGAGAAAAGTAAGACAAGGGTTTTGTGAGAAAAACCGAGCCCGAGGGCCGAGTGATGTGAGCAATATATACGTGAGATTGGGTGGGAAACATTACCTGCAGCAGTAGTGGACTCCCCGCGAATCTAGTCGTCTCCCGGCGATAGAAAGCATCTAAGCCCATCAGTGTCTCGGCCAAAGTCATGGCGATGCAGCTCTTTCATTCCTTCAAGCCTTGAGCAACTTCAATCAGACGGATGCTACATCCACTGAAGCCTGGGGCAAGCAGAAAGTGAGATAGCATGCACAAGCAAAGGGCGTGTTGCCGAAAACCTTGCCAATGATGGTTGCCGTAGTCACCGGCGTCAGAAAAACGATGAATCAAGCCGAGGATGTCCAGTTCCCCATTGCAGATCAGAGACCGAGCATCATGCAGGGTGAGTCCACACATCCACCCTAAAGCTTGGGCGTGACCGAAGCGAAACTGAGGCAAAATTTCTTCATGGCAGTCGGATTCCATCAAAACTTGAAAATCTTCGAAAGTCAGACATACCTCTTGCCCGTCGAAGCTAAAGACATGTGTTACCGGGTTCCAAAACCTCGCCGCGGCATGAAAGAAGGGAAGGTGCAGCGAAGTACGGCTTAGGGTGAATAGTGCATTCAAGCTGAAACCTCGGAAGTTCAACTTTTTCGAGCCATCTAGAGAAGCGATCCAAGATGTGAGATTTTTGATGAGAAACCCTCAATTTTGGTGCAAAACTGAGATGAAATGAACTAACCACGAGGCTAGAGCTTTTAAAGAGGATAAGACACTGTTCGGGGGACACGTGTCAAAAATTTGGTGGTTGCTGGACTAAGTGGCCGGCCGGCCACCTTTTCTAGCAGGCCGGCCACCTCTCTCTCCTCAAATGCAAAAAACTGGCCGGCCAGTTCCTAAAGGTGGCCGGCCATGCTCCCAAGTGGATCTTTGCTACTGTTTTACCCTCTAAAAGGAAGTTCCTAGTATTTCCATGCATCGGGAGTTCTGAAGGCCTCCATTTCCCTCAGTTTCGGATGCGTTCCGTCACCCAGATCGTCCGAAATGCACTTTGTTCATAGAGTTGTTGTTAAGTCTTACTTATCGAGTTGTTGTTTTGCTTATCGAGTTGTTAAGTTTGTCGAGCTGTCAAGTCTTGTACATTGAGTTGTTACTTTTTGTTTAAGCCAATCGTGTTGTGTTTTGCCTATTTTGTTGTCAACTTTGTTGTGTTTTGCTTATCGAGTTGTAAACTTGCTAAGATTCTGTTATTGTCTTCTTGAGTTAAGTTGTTTAGTTTGTTGTGTCGGTTCACTACCTGACTTGGCAAATGCACAATACACATATCCATTCAATCTCATTTTGGTGCAAAAAGAAGCGATGCGATGCTAAGAACACAAGATACAACATTTTTCCAAAAGCTGTTTATTCCATCATCATTCCTTTGATACAACATTTTACAACAAGAATGCAAGTTTTACAGAAAATAAAACTGTCTAACAATATACAATGTGCTATAACTACTAGCAAAAAGGTAAATAAAACAGGAAACAGCTGCATCAATGCTCTCAAGAGCATAAATAAGAGGCCCTCTTCATCCTCTTACGGCATCTCAGACCACTGCAAGACCATCCGAAGTCTGAGCTGCCGCCTCAGGATACTCCTCGGCCTCACCTCCACTCCCGGAACCAGGGTCAGAACCCTCCTCCCTGTCAACAGATGTATCTGACTGACGATCAGCAACCTCCTCCTCCTCACTAGCCTCCTCCTGAACGATGTGCGTTCTGCGTCTGTGAGACGGCTCTCCTCTCCCAGCCCCTCGAGAAGGCCTAGATGGCCCAGCTCCTCGAGAAGGCCTAGATGGCCCAGCTCCATGGAAAGGCCCGGATGGCCCGGCCTGTGACTGAGCATACACCGGAGGCATCTAAAAATGAAAAATGCAATTTGAATACATCAGCCGAAACATGTATATCAGATGCAGATGCAAGCAAGCTACACAGGGTGGATGTACGTAGGAATAATGCATGAATATGGTGTGTCAGATGTGTTCTACACAGTTAGCCTATCAATGCAGTAAAATGTTCAAAATCAGCATGTTATCAGAAGTATGATGAATGCTAGAAAACTAAAAGGTACCTGGAAACCCATGATGGACAACTACGCCTCTCTCTGCAGGACCATCCCTTCAAGTGAGGCTACCATCTCGAGCACCTCATCTATGTACTCGACAGGAGGCTGCAGATGCAAAGGCAAGAGTATCAGTAAAGGAATGAACGTCCAAGTATCTGAGTAATGAATCAAATCTGTAAAGAATACCGGGGGTGAGTCAGGGTCTCTGACATATCGGTGGCCAGGCATCGGAGGCTCTATCGGGATCAGAATCGGAGAGGTAACCCCATATTGCCACCCCATCAGCTCAATCGGCATATCCGGCCATCCAGGATGAGGATAAGTCGGAGGAATCGGGGGAACCAATCCACCCCCACCCCTAGATGTACGAGCCCTGCTAGTGGAAGGGGCATCTGCAGTACGAGCCCGGCTCGATGATGGCATACCAACAGACCTCATCGTCGGAGTACGAACCCCCGTCAGTGGAGGCATCAGATATGTGTGACGATAAGTCACGTAATCCCCCTGCTCCAGATAAAGAAGTGCATCAGTGCCCAACCTGGCGTCAATCACACCCTGGATCGGGAGCCTATCAGCAGTCCGCATGTCGGCTGGGGGTGCTGAAGGAGGGTCCTGAGAGGCGTAGCCCCACACCTGGCACAAGAAGCAATCACCCAAAAACCAAGCCCTACCAATTGGCCCCTCAAGCAGGATCCTATACTGGGAGATACCCCATCCTCCGGCAAACCGGAATCGAAGATCTCTACCAAAAGGTGCCCAGGGCTGCCATGTGATCTGCGGCTAATCAATGCATAAGCTGATCAGAGATTGTAAAAATATAAGATTGGAAACATGAAGAACTGAGAGTTCTGAAATACCTTCGATGACCGCACTGTATCAAAATACTGCCGCAAATAGGGAAGAGACTCCGAGGTCTCGGCTGGTACTGGCCTTCGAATACGAGCGAATACGGAATCGTGAGGGGCACCTCCACCATAAGCTCTGGGGCTAGCACCGGGAAGTATGCATAGACCCACAACTGTGAGAAACAGAGCAGTAGCCATCAGAATACAGGACGCTCAATGCAGAATGCAAATACAACATGCTGAGAGCAAGGTGCAAAGTACAGAATGTAAAGTGCACCGTGTGTGCAATATACAAATAATTAGAAGCAAAAATGTAAAGGGCAGAAAGTACCTCCCAGGCTCTCCCATAGCCGCCGAGTATGTTCCCCCGTTCGCGGGAAGTCGCACTCATATAACAGTAGAGAGTGGCCAGGCTGGCACCGCCCCAATCATACTGGCTAACCTATGAAAGGTCCACTAGGGCGCTCAGCAGAAAGAGCCCAACAGTGTTCCCCCTATCGGCAAACAGAGTGGTGCTGAAGAGGAACATCAAGAATCCGCGAGTATACTGTGCCACCTCCTCGGGAGTTTCAGGCTCCATCTCCACCCTCCTGAAGTGGGAAGAGAACCAGGTGTGTCGGACTCTACCTGAAGATCTATCCACTGGCGGGTGAGCTCCCAATAAATATGTCCAGGCGGCCTCCCACTCGCCCATGTCCTCATCATATGGGATGGCCCAACCTCCCACATCGAGGCCCGTCAGTGCGGCAAAGTCGAAAGGGGTCATGGTCATGTCCCCAGTGGCAGGGAAATGAAAGGAGTTTGTGGTGTCCCACCATCTCTCTACCAAAGCGCCCATCAGTGTCCTGCTAGCGGGGCAGCGGGAGATCCCAGTGCAGAAGGTCCCGAACCCCGCCACATCAACCAAATCTCGGACAGCCTTCGGGAGCTCGGCGTACCACTCTCTCGCCGTGACAGAGCCATATCCCCGCACAGCACGGGAAGTCACCTGCATTCAGAATGAATATAGATTTCAGAACTTCAAAATGAAATGAATAAGCTGTGTGCAAATGAAACGAATGAGCTGTGTGCAAATAAGACGAATAAGCTGTGTGCAAATGAAATGAATAAGCTACGTGCAAATGAAATGTATGAGCTGTGTGCAAAACTGATTTAGATACAGAATCTGGGCTGCGTGTTCAGAAAATTCAACAATGGGCTGTGTGTTCAGAAAATCGGAGTTTGGGCTGCGTGTTCTACTCTCAATCAGTGTGTGCTACGTGTTCACCCTAACAATGGGCTGTGTGTTCAGAAAATCGGAGTTTGGGCTATGTGTTCAGAAAATTGGAGTTTGGGCTGCGTGTTCTACTCTCAATCAGTGTGTGCTGCGTGTTCACCTCAACAATGGGCTGTGTGTTCAGAAAATCGAAGTTTGGGCTGTGTGTTCTACTCTCAATCAGTGTGTACCACATGTTCACCTCAACAATGGGCTGTGTGTTCAGAAAATTAGAGTTTGGGCTGCGTGTTCTACTCTCAATCAGTGTGTACCGCATGTTCACCTCAACAATGGGCTGTGTGTTCAGAAAATTGGAGTTTGGGCTACGTGTTCTACTCTCAATTAGTGTGTGCCGCGTGTTCACCTCAACAATGGGCTGTGTGTTCAGAAAATTAGAGTTTGGGCTGCGTATTCTACTCTCAATAAGTGTGTACCGCGTGTTCACCTCAACAATGGGCTGTGTGTTCAGAAAATTAGAGTTTGGGCTGCGTGTTCTACTCTCAATCAGTGTGTACTACGTGTTCACCTCAACAATGGGCTGTGTGTTCAGAAAATTAGAGTTTGGGTTGCGTGTTCTACTCTCAATCAGTGTGTGCCGCGTGTTCACTTCAACAATGGGCTGTGTGTTCAGAAAATAAGAGTTTGGGCTGCGTGTTCTACTCTTAATCAGTGTGTACCGCGTGTTCACCTCAACAATGGGCTGTGTGTTCAGAAAATTAGAGTTTGGGCTGCGTATTCTACTCTCAATCAGTGTATGCCACGTGTTCACCTCAACAATGGGCTGTGTGTTCAGAAAATTAAAGTTTGGGGCTGCGTGTTCTACTCTCAATCAATGTGTGCCGTGTGTTCACAATTAATTTATGAGGTGCGTGTTCATAAATTCAGAGTGATTGAACTACATGTTCAAGATGTAAATAGAATGTGGTGTCATAGACTAAGCATTCTAAACAAGCTGTGTACTCAAATGAGTCGGTAAACATAACAAAAGCATGAAATACGCTGAAAATGTAGAATACATCGCAGAAAATGTAAAGGTGAAGTGAAATACCTCTCGTGCCTGATAGGAGAGGTGAGACTCCGGCTCTCGTAAAAGCAGATCCCCAGGCACCCGATCATCAAAATCAGTAAAATGGTAGAAAATAGCCCGCAGAATGACATGTACCTGAGGGGCGTACCTCTCCGGAATGAATGGTCGGACCCTCGGAGGCAAGGCCATAATATCGGGATCGCCCCCGGCACCTGGAGGACCTCCACTGTGAGGAAGATGACCAGCCATTTCAAGAAATCTGCAAAAAGGAGCAAAAACGAGCAAAATGAGCCGAAATTAGAAAAAGTCAACAAAAGTCAACTCTCGGGAAATGAAAAAGTCAACAAATGTCAACTCCCGAGAAAATCTTTCAAATGTTGAGACAAACTCACCTCAAGTGGCGAAAATGAGAAAAGAAGCCCTGAAATCAAAATTTAATCGTTCCAAAGTAATGAAAATTGAAAGATTTCGCGAAAACAACTTGCGTGGGGCATTAGAAAATGCGTATAGAGCGCAGATCTGAGAGAGAAAATGGTTTGGGAAGGTAGAGAAGAAGTTTTTAGAGCTAGAGTTATGAGCACAAAGTGTTTGGATAAGTATATTTAAAGAAAAGAGGGTGAAAAGACAAAACTGCCCCGAATCTAGGCTAGGTGGCCGGCCGGCCACCTTTTCTGGCAGGCCGGCCACCCCTCTCCCTCAAAACTGGCCGGTGGCCTCCCCCTGGAAAGAAAACTGGCCGGTGGTGTTCCCAAGGTGGCCTCCAAGCCCTCTGCAAATTTTGGTGATGATTGGCATCCCCGGGACCTGAAAAAGTACAAGAGAAGTGCACTTTCCGTCGCGAAATCGCTCCGCCGGAACTTCAACTTCAACTTTCGATGCATGTCTCATCATTACTCATCCGAGGCAAGGTGTATCCTTTTTGAACATGTTGTAACCCCTCCGAAAGGAGAATAGGAGGTCACGATCAAGTTGCCCTCGCCGAAACGCGTATTTCGTCGCTCGTTGTTATGTGACCAACGTGCATTCTAGTTTACATTTGTTCTGCATTGTTATGTACATCACTTGCATTCTCATACATATACTTGCATTGTTATGCACGTTTCCTTGGTATTACCATGCTTCTATGCTCAACTCGCGTTATCACGCGCATTTCTTCTCGCATTGCGATGCACTCACCCATCGACACCACGTGTGTCGGCATTTCGATATCACGTTGAACATATGTTGCTAAAAATGTTGTGCTTGTTGAGTTTCCTTCTTTTACAGGCACGATATTATATGTACGGTTCATTTGAGGCTGGTGCGGCCAAATGAATCGCGCAAGTATTGTGTCTTCTCCGTGTGAGACGTGGCGAGAATTGAATAATTCTCCGCATTCTTAACTGCATGAAACGTAGTTGTTGCTTTGCATTCTTGCTTAAAACTGTTGCATATATTTGCGAATACTTGCTTCATTACAGCTTGCTGCATTTGCATGATCATTGAGTTACATCCGGCTTTGTGCATATCGCTTTGCATTTTGCCCCCCCTGCCTGCGGGCATACTTGCGGGCACGTTTCTTGGTTTATCTTGTATGTTTGTCTAAATCTTCAGCCTTGTCAAAAATGGGTCGTCTCTGGACTTTGACATTCACTCCCGTCACTTGTGACTTCCGAGTTCTGTCAAAGAGGGGCAACTATAGACACCCCATTTTTGACCGACCTTAAGACTCAGACGTCACCAACTGAGCGCTCGGTGATGTTGCATATCGTGCTCGTTCCGAAGTTTTAGAGTCTCGACCGTGAGCTTTGCCTCCGAACTTTTGGGCTTTTTTGTGCTTTGCCTCGGTTTGCGAACCAGGCCCCGTTTTCTTCATTTTCTCTTCCCGAAGGGAGGGAGAGGTCTCATAGATCATCTCTCAGTGGCCATAGGCTATGTTTCATGGTCGTAGGCCATTTTTCCCATTTCGGAGCCCGGTTCCCGATTTTCGAAGCCGTCGGCCGTGTGCCTCGGTTCGGGACCGCTTAACCACCTCCGTTTGCTCCGGTTTTTCGCATACATCTTATTTACTCCCTTTTGAGGGACACTGTGATCCGAGAGACCAACTTCATGGTCGAACACCACCTCCGGTGCTTAACAATCAGTTTTCGGGGCCCCAAGCTGCGTGTTTCGGCCCCCGAACCTTCAATTTGCATTGGTTTGAGTTCATTTTTGGCAGGGACCTTATTTTCACTGTTTTGAAGGTCATAGAAGGGTGGAAGGCCAGCAATTGTCCTAAAAGCCAGCTTTATTCCTTCATCGCTCCCGGTCGCCCGTTTTTCTTGCTAGAAAGCAAATGTTGACCACCCCCGGGCCATTTTTTTTGGGCCACCAACCACATATTTGTATTGTACACACCTGGGAGGCCACCAGTATGTCATGGCCGGCCAGCAATTGTTCCTGACCCTTTTGAACCCCTCTGAAAAGTTGGGTTTTCTCTCTCCTTGTTCACATTTTCAGGGTTTTAACCACATAGTTGTGTTGTGCATACATGGGAGGCCACCAACATGGGTGGCCGGCCAGCTTTCTCTGTTTGAACCTTTTGACCCTAGCCGGCCGGCCAAGGGAGGCGGCCGGCCAGCCACCTAAGCTTTCAAAAACCGGCCGGCCATGATCCTCACTGCTGGTTCCTTACAAATACACCCTCCTTTTCCCCCCAGATTCTATATCCGAGGGGGGAACTTTTGGGGGGGAAATTTGAATTTCATTTCCCCCCCCCCTTTTCCTCCACTCCTTTGCCTATATAACTAGCACCCCCAGCTGTGTTTTGAGGGTTACAAAAACTTGTTCTAAGCCTCTTCCATTAACTCTCCCTCTCCCTCTTTTCCACACCTCAAAACCTTAAGCTTCCTACACCCTTTACTCTACAAGCCATAGCACAATACCTCCAACATCCATTCTAGAAGCTTGAGGCTATCTTCCAGAGGTTAAGAGCTCCCAAACTTGGTCCAAAGACTGTTAAAGATTGGCTCTACAAGGGTGAGTCCTATTTTCTCTTTTTCTAGTCTTTTTTTGCTCAATATATTAGCTCCTCTTGCTTGCATTTTTGGGTTCCAACCCAAACTGTAAATAGTCATATTTTTACCTCATTTTCATGTTTGATTAAGGGCTTTTCCCTGTTCAAGGCTTCCTTCTTAACCTTTATGTTTAAACCCTCTTTTAGGCCTATTTTTGCATAGTATTTTAGGCTTATTTGTGAGCTGTTTCAGACTTGGTTATAAACTATAAAATATAATATGTTGAGCCCCTCTTCAACATTATTGAAGGGCCCTCCTCTATTTGAGGCCATCAGCTACCACTTGCCTTTTTGTCCCTCTTTTGGCCATTTTCTTGCATGATAGTTTAGCCTCACTTGTGTTTATTTTCGTGGCTTGATGTAAACTGTAAAGTGCCTTGTTTTGAGCTCCTCTTCAAATTTGTCAAAGGGCTCTTTGTCATTTGGGGCCGGTTGCTGTCCCTTGTCTCTTTTCCCCCTTTTAGGGCCATTTGTGCATGATAGATAAGCCATATTTGTGATCACTTTTGAGACTTTTCATAAACTGAGAAAAGGCTTGTTTTGACATCATCTTCATGTCTTATTAAGGTTCTATTTTTTTTTTTAGGTCATATGCTATCTTGTATGCTTGGTTGCTTCCCATTTTGAGCCTTACATCCTAGCCCTTGTTGCATGCCTTATTTGACCTTCTAGCCACTGGAATCCAGTGGATTTCCAGTGGCTTTGATGCTGTTTTGAGCCTCCAAATTAGAGGGGGGTGACCCCCTCTCACCTTGGCTTGTTTGATGGCCATCTTGGCCTTTCAAAGCGACCCCATCTTGCATGCTTCCTAGTCACATTCTAGGGTCAATTTGTTGAGTTTTGGGACTACCATATTTGATTTTCAAAGTTGGTTTGAGGCTTCCACATGTCTATTTTGTATGTGCTTAAGAATCCCTTTGTATGCCCTCTAAAGGAACTCCTCATTTGTGCATGTGTTAGCTGCATTTCCATGGTTATTTGGGCATATTTTGGCATGTTTTATTCATTAATTTTTTCTGGTTTGATGAGTTCTTACTTGCTTCATACACTTTCCATGTAAACCATGTTTGATAATCAAAATCGCATGCTAATTTAAGCCATCTTGCTAGCAATTTTTGGCCTTGCTCTAAACTGGAAAAATGCATGTTTTAGGACTGTCTTGACTCTGTATTTACACTTCATGTTCAAATAATGCATGCTTTGTATAGCTATAAGTCATTCCATGTGCCTAATTTCGTGTTTCAGGGTCCATCTCATGCATCGGGTGCCATGTATCCATGTTTCGGGGCTGTTTAGCATCATATTTTAGCGCTGAAATTTGCATGTTTGTACACCATGTTCCATGCCTTACCATGCTTCGGTAGAGTGGCATTCGTGCCTTAGGTTCGGTCCTCAATTTGCGTGCATGTGTGCACGCATCTCGAGTATCTCATTTCCATCTAATGGCCTCTTATGTGAGTGTGGCTGAGGTTCACTCATGTTGGTGTAAGTCCATTGTGCATTGTGTATGCCATTTCATTCCATAGCATTGCGTATGCTAGGCTGTATGTTAGCGCATTGTGTATGCCATGTTACATCGTGCATCGCGTATGCCATTTCATAGCATTGTGCATGTCAGGTTGTATCTTAGTTGCATTCATGCATGTCATGCATATTGCATTGTGTTTGGGATAGGAGTTAGCCCGAGCACGGGAAACGAGGTACGTTTCGTACTTCGAGTGACGGAACGTATCTCAATTCCCCAGTCACCGACACTCCGGATTACCCATGATGGAGATTAGGTCTTGTTGTGTTTATGTGTGCATTCATTTCATATTAAGTCGTGCAACTCGACTCCTCGGTCATCATGCATCGAGATGTGTGATTGATGGCACGAGGATCGAGGCATGCATACATATGTGAAAATACATTGCTATGCCTCTTTCCTGCTCTCTGTTGCAGCAAATCAAGAATCAGCAGCCTTCCAGAGCTTGGCGCGCTTTCCAAGAACAATTGCAAACAGAGGCTAATCGGGGCATCGCAATGGATTTCCATGTAAGGCAACCCGAACATGCATCATTCTTCATCCGGAGCAGAGTTGAGGCGGTCCCTAGCTTGCATGCTAGTTTATTGCTTTCTTAGTTAATTTGTTAATTAATTAGGGTTTTGTATTTATTCGGGCTGTATTTATTATTTGGGACTGTATATTATTTATTCGGACCCTCCGAGCGAGGGAACAATGTTGTAATAAGTGTGTGTGCGTGTGATGTATGTCTTCCAACCCCACGTCTTTCTCCCTTTTATTTACCTGCTTATGATGGTTAGATTAGGGCATGTTTCAATTAGCATACAGTATGATAGCATGTTTGCATTCATTCATCTGTTTTGCATGCACTGGGCTCGGCGCATCATAATTCACTACATTGTATTTCAATTCCAAGTTGAGTACTTGTTAGCTGTAGCATTCCATATGCCATGTTTAGAATAGCCGGGCCTGCTATAGTTGCACTATTGCATGTGTTGTATTAGGCATTTCTGTATAGTTAGAATCATGCATGGATTTCTAATTAGCTTCTGTTTTGGCTTGGAGTACTCGGTAAGTTTTTACGCTTTAGCATCCTTGCATGTGTGTGAGTGACTGCCATGATAGCATGCTTACCATGAGGCTATTTGCTTATGTGATATAACTATTTGAATGCCTGTGAGTGAAGGTCGGGTTATTTGGATTGGGACAAATCATTAACTGTGAGTTTTGAAGCCCACTAGATAGTGGCAAAACCATGTTTTCTAAGCCCACTTGAGGGTGGCAAAATCTGCATTTTTAAGCCTACTGGCGGGTAGCAAACCATCTTTCAAAAAAACAAACACAAAGTGTTTTGTTCCAATTCAGGCGACCCGGTCTATACTTGTATGCTGTGCGCATCACGTAGTACATCTAGGCTAATAACCGAAATACGAACGCATAATGTTTTCAAAACTAGATATCATGGTTAGTAGAGGCCAATCTTTGATCAGGCAAGCGAGGGTGCTCACGAAGTGACCTTCCCCAATCGTACCTAAGTTCCCGAGCCGAGGCAACTTTGGTGATGACGGACACGTGGCCTTAGGCAAACGAGTCAGGGTTTCCTAAATTTCCCAAAAATAAAATATTTAGGTGGCGACTCTGTATCTGGCAAAGCAGTCCATGTTTGGCACTTCTTTTCTAAAAATCTGTTTTCTCAAAACGATTTGCCGGATTTGGACTCTTTGGTTCAGATTACTAACTGTAACAATTTGAGTCCTGAACTGTAGTGAGCCCAAAATGAACGGAATGAGGGACTTCATTCCCTTCCCGGGGCGTTCGGGGACCGTCTACAGTAGCATACAAGTATAAACTAGATCGCCTAAGTTAGAACAAAACATTGTATGTTCGTTTGTTTGAAAACGGTTTGCTACTCGCAAGTAGGCTAAAAATGCGGATTTCAATGAATTGTTCCAATTCAAGCAACCCGACCTTCACCCACAGGCATTCAGGCAGTTAATCAAATAAGCAGTTAGCCTCATGGCAAGCATGCTAACATGGCAACACTAACACACATGCAGTATGCTAAAGCGTAAATACTCACAGTGTACTCCGAGCCAAAACAGAGAACTAGTTAGAAATTATACATAATCCTAGTTCATGTTAAGATGGCTAATGCAACACATGTGAAAATGCAACTAAGATAGACTCAGCTATTCTAGAATGGCATATGATTGCGACAGTTCGATACATGTATTCAACTTGGAATTGAAATACAATGTAGTTAGTATGATGCCCCGAGCCCAGTGCATGCAAGACAGATGAATAATGCACGCATGCAAAGCATAAGTATGCTAATTGAAACATGCCCTAAAACTAACCATTGTAAGCGGTTAAGTAAAAGGGAGAAAGAAATGGGGGTTAGAAGACATGCATCACACATGCACACGCTTAGTACAACAATTGGCCCTCTCGAGGGAGGGTCCGAATAAGAAGCTAACTAGCTAATCTAAGCTAATTAAACTAATTATTACATCACCAAAATTAATTAACTAACCCTAGTTAACTAATTAAGCTATTACAACACAAATTTAATAGTTAAACGCATTAACTAATTAAGTACAAACCAAAGCATAAACTAGCTAAGCAAATTAGCTAAGTAAAGCGATAAATCAGGAGCCTCAGAGGGAGAAGAATGCACGCATGCTCGGTCGCCTCGTTCGGAAATCCATCGCGATGCCCTAACTTACCTCTGTTTTCAATTGTTCTCAGAACCTTGCACCAAGCTCCAGAAAGCTTCCAACTCACCTTGGGAACCTGTGGGAGGGTGGCCAACCAATTGTTGCTGTGGGAGGCCACCTGCCGACCACTTTTCTTTGTTGAAAACCAGAAAAAGTGGTCGGCCAGCTAATTTTTCTGGCTGGCCGACCATTTGTTGCTACATTTCTCCACTTTGTTGCAACAGAGAGCAAGAAAGGGCATGGCAATGTATTTGCAAGATATGTGTGCACAACCATCTTCCCTATCATTTCATAAGCTCAAGGGAGTGCGGTTCTCGACCCTCGGACCACCAATCACGCATTTCGATGCATGATGGCCGAGAGGCGAAGTTGCACAATTCAATATGAAATGAATGCACACATAAACACATAATGCCTAGAACTCTATCATGATAGATCAAGAGCGTCGGCGACCGTGAATTGAGGCACGTTTCATCACTTCAAGTATTAAACGCCCCTTGTTTCCCATGTTTGGACTAATACCTATTCCAAACACAATGCAAGCAACAACAAGCATGCAATCATGCAATGCAACCTAAGCATGCAAACATGGATTGCAAGGTATGCAAAACACAATGCAACATGGCATACTCAATGCAATGAATAACATGGCATACTCAATGCAATGTGATTATGGCATACACAATGCGAACAAGAACATGGCATACACAATGCCAAGAACATGGCATACACATTGCGATGAACAACATAAGCATGCAAGCAACATACTAATAAACATGCTAAACGGACTTACACCGGATGTGGACAGACCTCAGCCGTGCCCAAAATAGTGGCCATAACACCAAAACAAAGGCATGAAATGCAAAACAAAGCATGCACATGCAATGGCCTATCAACTAGACCTAAGAACACAACTCTCAAGCATGATGAAGAAGTGATAAACATGGAAGTGTGACAACACTAAAGGCTCTGAAATCAAGTGTAAAATGATGCCAAATCATTCAAACAATACAAGTAAAGCATGTAAGAGGGCCTAAGGCACAAAGCCATTAAAGGGATTACACAAGGGGCATGCAATATATGCCACAAATGATTGAACCAATCATGGACAAAACTTAATTAGGTCTAAACAAAGACCAAAACATGCTAAGATGAGGGTTCAAGGACCTAGGCAAGATGGCATACATGCTAGGCCACAAACAAGGCGACAATGCATAACACTCAAAGGCACTTAAAGAGTGAATGAAGTGGGAACATGGCAATGCTACATGCTCTAAAATGTCATGGTAAATGATGCCAAATCATGTACACAATGCAAATGAAACATTCTATGGTGCTCAAAGCTTGAAGCTAGCAAGGCCAATTGCACTACAACTATACAAAACATGAAGCATATGGCAAAGGCAACCCAAAAAAGTCCTAGAGCGTGTCAAAATGATACTAAAACATGTATGTAAGGAAGCCAATATAAGCTAGCATGAAGGGCATAAGGCATGATATATGCAAGGCAAATAAGGTGGATTACACTACACCTATCAAGACCAAGCATGAGATGGCTTCGCCAAAAAAAATCAGAGTTATATCATGGCAAAATAACCCCGAATACACACCGAAGTGATAGCTCACAAGCTTATGCATGAAGGCATACGCAATGACTCATATTTAAGGCATAAAGGATAAACCCTTCAAAGCATTGAAAGAGTGATAATTGCAAGTGTATGACCACACCACATGTACTGAAATTACATTTCAAATGATGCCAAATCATGAAAATAATCCAAGTAATGCATGCTAATGGACTCAATACACAAAGCTAGTGAGCTAGATTGAACCATGGCTATACAAAGCAATGCATGCATGACCGAAACAACACAAATCAGACCTTAAACATGGTAAAACATGAACAAAATCTTCTTGGAGTTAAGCCAAAACATGCTAGAATGATGGTCCAAACACATGATGCATGTTAGGCTAGTAAATGGAAATGCACTACAAGTACATGGAGCATGCATAGGGCCATCAAACCCACCCAAAATAGAGTCATGGCATGCTAAAACAACACCAAAAACCTACTGAGATGGACTCAAAACATGCTAGAATGACATGCTCAAACATGAGGCATACAAGACTAGTTTGCAAAATTTACACTACAAGTGTATAAGGCATGCAAGGGATGACAAAACCAAGTCAAAACAGTAGTATGCCAGGTCCTAAAAGTCACAAAAAGGTGCTTGAACTAAGCTTAAAAGAAGGAGAAATCGTGCTCTTTTGATGAGCCATCAACACAAGTAAACAAGAGAAGAAGAGGAGGATAGCCCCTCCTATTTGGGGCCTCAAAACCACATTTCTACCACTGAAAATCCACTGGATTTCAGTGGTTAAAAGGCCAAACAAATATGGTTTGAAAGGTGGTGAAAGATGCACAAAAGGCCTCACAAGCCAAGGAACAAAGGAGAGACAACCCCTAGCCAAACAAGGCACAAACCAACACTTTTATACCTCAAAAATAGAGTTTTTTACAACTGAAAAACCATGTCAAAATAATGCAAAAAGAGAGCAATTAAATCCTGCAAGACAAGTTTAAGAGGCAAGCCTTATACCTCTTGAAGCATGAGCACAAGAACAACCACTTCAGCCACTTTCTTGGCTCAAATAAACCTTCAACAGCCCAAAATTAGTCTCAAGATGCCTCAGCCCAAAGGTGGTCCAATTTGGTTAAAGGGTTGTATGCAAATGTGTAAAGAATGCCCACTTTCAAGCCTAAAACAAGAGGAAAGAGAGAGAATTCTAGAGAGAGGGAAGGGTTTCCTCACAAATCTTCTAGAGAGAGATTTTTTAGAGAGAGAGGCTCCTCTAATCCTCCAACCTTGCAAAATATGAGATATATCTTCCATATATAGCAATTTAAGAGCTTTGGGTCGGAAATATCTAAATTGCAAATATCTGGAGCAATGCACAACAGCTGGAGCAAAAAGATCTTCAAAAAATCTTAGTTTGGGACCTGCAGACCACTTTTTGGTCGGCCGACCACTTTACAGTCGTCGGCCAGTCCTTCTGGTCGGCCAGCAAGTTTTTCTGGTCGGCAGGCAAAATTCTGCTTTCTAGGTCCATCTTCAAATGGCCATAACTCCTTTATCTGGACTCCTTTTCAGGTCATTCTTGTGTCCAAATTGAAGCCCCGGAAGTAAGCTTTCCAATGATGGAAGCCTTGTATCAAAATTAAAGCTGTGCAAAAAGTTATTCCTATTTTGGTGAAGCCGCTTAGTTTCGATCCTTCCCGAATTCATGCCGAACTTCTCCCAAACTAGTTTTCTTCTCTCCTTTCCTCTTTTCTTCAACTCCGAACCCCTAAACAAGGTATTTTGAAAGATTTTTCAATGATTTCATCTCTCTTTCATTCATTTCCACTTTGTCCTTACTTGGTTTACCGAAAAGCGCAACATTTAACGAAATGCGACCATTGGAACATCGTAGGAACTTTAATTCCAAAACATTTTGAAAGAGAAGGTTTCAAGGTCTAAAATCTTTTGATCAAGATTGTTTTGGTCCAAAAGGGGTATGAAGTTGGGATTTGACTCTCTCCTTGCTGAAGAAATTGAACCTTTGCCCTGCACACCTTTCACCACCAAGTAAACCATCAGTAGTGCCCAAGTCTTAAGGGCGGTCAAAAATGGAGTGTCTACAACTTGCCAATTCTTTTCAGAATGGTGACCAGTCCCTCATACTTGCGCACTAGTTTTTTGTCTCTTCCCCTCATGAACTTGCGTTACTCAGGGTTGAGTTTGACAAGAACTTGATTCCCAACTCTAAACTCAAGTGGCCTCCTCTTTTCATTAGCCCATTTCTTCATTTTACTTACTGCTTTTTCGAGTTAGGCACAAGTAATGTCATGATTTCTCTTCCATTCCTTAGCAAATTGGTAAGCCCTAAGTGACTTTTCTTCAAAAGGTTCATCCACTGTGTGGGGCAACAGTGGCTACTGTCCATTCACTATCTCAAAAGCACTCTTACCCGTAGAGCTACCCTTTTGAGAGTTGAAGCATAACTGTGCTACATCAAGAAATTGCATCCAATTTCGCTAATTAGCATTGACAATGTGGCGCAAATACTCCTCAAGCATATAGTTAAACCGTTCGGTTTGTCCATTCGTCTCCGAATGGTAGCTTGATGAAGTATTAAGTTGTGACCCAAGAAGTTTGAATAACTCCGTCCAGAAGCTGCCAACAGAATGCGAATCTTGGTCACTAACAATACTTTTAGGCATATCCCAATATTTAACAATGTGTTTGAAGAAGAGTTGGGCAATCTCCTCTGCTAAAACATACTTTAGGGCAACTACAAAGGTGGCATACTTGGAGAACCGATCCACAATAGTCAAGATAGTCCCAATGTCTCACACTTTAGGCAGTCTAGTGATGAAGTCAAGTGATACACTTTCCCACGGACGTTTAGGCATGGGCAAAGGTTCAAGCAAACTTGCTTTCTTCTTATGTTCAACCTTATCTTGCTGGTAAGTGAGACAAGTGCGAACATATTCTTCCACATCATCACGCATCTGGGGCCAATAATATCCTTGTTTCACTAATGCCAAAGTTCGCTCTCAATCCATATGTCCTGCCCAAAGAGTATCATGACACTCCCTAGGAAGTATTTTCCTCAAATCACCAGCCCTGGGTACAAAGATGCGGTTTCCTGTTGTCATTAGAAGTCCATCATGCCCCAAAATTGGTGAGTCTTGCCCATTTTGACAAGGTTCATGAGATTCTCGGTCATAGCATCCTTATCTAGATGAGCCTTGATTTTCTCCTTGATGCTGGTTGAAATAGAAGTAAGTGAATGTACATGATGGACACGGCAAGCTCCGCCTTCATACTTAGTGCATCAGCAACATGGTTGGTGGCACCAGCTATGTATTCTAAGGCAAAATCAAACTCTGCCAACTTCTCTTGCCACCGTGCTTGTCGTGCGCTTAGCTTGGGCTGTGTTAAGAAATGGCTAACCGTCGTGTTATCGGTCTTTACAACAAACCATGAGCCCAAGATGTAGTGCTTCCAAGTCCTCAAACAATACACTACTGGAAGCAACTCTTTCTCATGAGTTAGATATCTCCGCTTGGCATCATTGAGCTTCTTACTCTCATAGGCAATTGGGTAACCATCCTGCAAAAGAACACCACCCAAAGCAAAATTAGATGCAACAGTTTGTATCTCAAAAGCTTTACCTAAGTCAGGTAGAGCAAGAACAGGGTCTTTAGACATAGCTTCTTTCAAGGCTTGAAAGGCTTGTTGACACTCTTCTGCCCAAACATGTGGCTTGCCCTTCTTCAGTAACTCTATCAATTGGGAAGGTAGTCTTGAATGGCCTTCAACAAACTTGAGATAATAATTAAACAACCTAAGGAATGACCACAACTTTGAGACATTAGTGGGTGGCTGCCACTCTTGAATAGCCTTGACCTTCGCTTGGTCCATTTTGATGCATCCATGCTCAACAATGTGCCCTAGAAACTTAATCCTCTCTTGGGAAAAAGAACACTTCTCTAGCTTGACATAAAGCTTGTGCTCCTTTAACTTGAACAATGCTTTCCTGAGATGTTCCACGTCTTCTTCTAAAGTGGAGCTATAAATCACTATGTCGTCCAAGTATACTACCACAAATTGGTCTAAGTACTCTTGAAAAACTTCATTCATCATGGTGCAAAATGTTGCTGGGGCATTGGTCAAGCCAAATGGCATGAGTAAGAACTCATAGAAACCATAGTGAGTAACACGTGTAGTTTTAGGCTCGTCCTCGACAATTCTTACTTGATAGTACCCCGATCGAAGATCTAGCTTTGTGAAATACCTCACTTTGCTCAATTGATCAAATGAATCTGCAATTAGGGGAGGGGGATACTTGTTCTTGATGGTCAGCTTATTGAGTGCCCGATAATCCACACATAAGCGAAGACTACCATTATGCTTCTTTTGGAACAAGACAGGTGCACCAAATGGGGCCTTGGATGGCCTAATAAAGCCTACTTCCAATAACTCTGTAAGTTGCTTCCTCAATTCATTCAACTCAAGAATAGCTATTCTATACGGTGCACGAGCTGGTGGCTTTGCCCCTGGCACTAACTCAATAGCATGATCCACACCCCGGCGTGGAGGAAACCCCTTAGGCAACTGTTCAGACATAACATCTGCAAATTGCCTCAAGACTTTCTTGACTGCGGCTGGGATAGGTGTAGATTCAAGAGCTTCATTCAACTTCAATGCAGTAACCCACGTTTGCTCACCATGCTAACACCCCTCTTGAGTTGCATAGCTGAGAAAAACCGGTCACTGTTGTTGGTGGCCATAGCAGGAATAAGACATGGCTTATCCCCCATGACACACATACTATTAGAATAAGGCATAACTGCCATCTTTTTGCTTCTCAAGAAATCCAACCCAAGGATGGCTTGGAAGTCATCCATGGATACTGCAGTGAAATCTACTCTTCCTTCCCAAGTGCTGACCTTCAAATGAACAGATTTTGCAACCCCATAGATGGGCTGCACTGCCGAGTTAACCACCTTGATGCGGCTACCATCCTTCTCTAAAGATAGCCCAAGTTTTTCAACTTCGGTCCCAGTAACAAAAGTTGTAGGTGGCCCTAGTGTTAATCAAAGCATGGAGGGGCTTCCTATTGAGCTTTACATCCACAAACATCAAACCTTTGTTGGATGACTTGCTCTTGTTATATTTTCCTAATGATTTCCCACTATACATGGGTTTTTTCCCTTTGCCTTCATCTTTAGACTCCACAAGTTGTTCAGGATCCGAATACTTGCCCACTTTGCCACTCTTTGCATTCTTCTTAGGCCTCCTTGTAGAAGCATTTTTCTCCATGGCATTCATCATATGAAAGGCTCCCACTCTAAAGCCAGCTGCTTTAGAACCCTTGCCACTTCACCTAGACTGCATGTCTTCTTCCCCGCTATCATCGTCACTTGGTTGAGAGACATGGTCAAGCACCGTTGCTAAAGCATTCAAGGCACGCTTTTGTGGACATTTAGATAACCGATGTGGCCCATTACATAAGAAACAAGAGATAAGGCCATTTGCTTTTCTTGTAGAAAACTATTGAGAGGCTTTTGCCTTGTCACCATAGCACTTCTGTTGCCATTGTCCTCCACCTAAATGGGTTTTGGACATGGAAGTGTTAGCTCCTCCACTCTTAGGTTTGCAATAGCCTTGGGACTTTCTACCTCCCTTACTCTTGCGCGGGGAACCATTGTCCCGTTGCTTAGATTCCGTGTAGTCCGTAAGGCACTCAGCTGCTGCTTGTGCATGGGCTAAATCTTGCACTCTTTGCCTTTGAAGTTCAACTCTAGCCTATGGCTTCAATCCCTCAAGAAAGAAGAAGAGCTTGTCTTTCTCTAACATGTCTTTGATGTCTAGCATAAGCCCAGAGAATTGTTTCACATAATCTCTTATAGTGCCAGTGTGCTTGAGATCCCACAAAGCATGCCGGGCATTATACTCAACATTTTCAAGGAAGAATTGCAACTTAAATTCATACTTAATTTGCTCCTAAGTCTCAATTGTGCATAAACCGCGTTGCATCTTATCATGTTTAATCCGCCGCCACAATTTGGCATCACTCGACAAATACATTGTGGCCATAGAAATCCTTGTCTCCTCAGCTTCAGCTTTCACAACTTTGAAATATTGCTCCATATCAAAAAGAAAGTTTTCTAACTCCTTGGCATCTCGGGCGCCATCGTAGGCACGTGGCTCGGGCATACACACCCTAGGGAATTCCATGCCACCACCGGGTTCGTTGCCAAAGGCACAGGTAAGAACACCAACCCGGCCACTAAGATCTTCAATCTCTAGCTTGAGTTTAGTGACAACATCCTCCCAATCTTGCCCTTGAGTAAGGCCATGAGTTTGTTTAAGATCATGAACTCATTGCTCAAGGTTGGCCAAAAAGCTGCCAAGGCATCCATATTGTCCATACATTGCTCCAAGAGCTCAATCCTCTCCCTTTGTATTGGTTGACGGTTGCCAAAAGCATCTATTTAGAAAACCAATAATAGAGAAATCCGAATAGACTGGGCTTTGATACCAACTGTCACACATCGATTGTGCAGAAGCCTTGTCAAGAGATAAGCAAGTGTGTGTGGCGCTAGCTAACTCTCTTCACTAGCCCGCCAATAAAGCTCAAAGTGTTTGCAAAGACAAGCAACCACAATATAAGTTAATTTATGAGCCACAAGGTTAGAGACAAGTCACAAATTTAGCAAGCAACAAGCTAAAATTAAAGCAAGCAACAATAGAAAGTTTTGCACAATTTAAAGGCGAAATGAACTTTTCATTGATCAAAAAAAGGCATTACAATAGTTGAACAATGTACCAAAAGTGCTACAAAAGTTTCCTTACCATTGGCTAGGTTAAGGTACTTTAAAGGCACAAGTGGTTTGGTTCAACACTTGGGTACCCCCTCCTTAATATAGCTTATTAAGCCTTTTCCTACCTAGCTTGAGGAGTCATAATGGATTTCTAAAAATTCTACAAAAAGAGAAAAATTACAAGACTTGGTCCCAAAGCACCTTTAATATTAAGGTATTTACATGAAAATTTACAAGGCAAAAAGACTATATTTGACCCTCCAAAAGTTACTTCAAAGTTACTATTACACAGGCAAGGCTGTGGCCTACTATATTTAACCTTCTGGCTTCTTTGAAATTCGTTCTTTGAAGTCGCTTCGTACGCTGAATTCAGCAAGGCTCTGGCGTTCTGACCTTGCATGTGCTATCCAATGGCATGCCATGGGCTGTCTTGCACTATGCCTTGAGCCTTCACTTGCACTTGCACCAACAACTTCTTGGGCATGTTTTTGGCTCTCCAAAGGGCACAAATGAGTGTGGCATCAAGGTGTTGACCCTTGGATGGGCACACCTTGACACACAGCCCTCTGCTTCCCTTCCCATCCAGAGAACCTATCAGTTCAATCAGACATCCCAAAGGTACAGGCTTTAAATTTGTTTATTGATCAACTTGAGGTTCGAATTCTACAGTGTTGTAATAGAATTAATGATAATGAGATGAGGAATTGTCATTAAAGGTTTGAGAGAGAGTTCGGGAGCTATAAAGAGAGTAACACATATGGTGAGAGGGTATATGAAGAAGGTAAGAGAATCTTTGGTAAGAGAATACGATGAGAGACACGGAGCAAGGAAACAGTAACAGATGTGTGCGCGCGATGAATGAATGCAAGAGCAAAAATATATTTTTACATAAAACATTTGTGGCATGATAATAAAGAAAGGTGACATTATGGCCATCCGAATTGTTTATTCATATCAAGATCATAGCTTGGTTGCCCTCTATCCAAATTTAATGGTGCTTCTTTATCCTTTATATTTGAATTCAATGCTGGAAGAAAATGTATTACTGTATAGATGCATTAATTTGATGGGTAAGTTTCACTTTTCATGGCAGCATTTTACCTCCATGTAATTCAAAAATCAATCACTAGAACTTCAGACTAATTTGCACCATTATGGTTTGGGTAATTCTATTTACAAAATAATTCCATCTTATTATATCATTTTTCTAATTACATCTCTTTCAAAAATTCAAAATCTTTTTGCATCTCTTTACACTTCTTTATTCAGAGATGGTGTAACTGTTGTGTCATTTACGTAGCAGTTAAGGTTATTCTGTCCGTTTGGCTCATACCTCAATGATTAGAACTATTCACTTTTTAGGATTTGTTGAACAATATCTATATAAAATACTCAAGTTAATTGGATATAGGTAACTTTTTGATCAAAATACATTTCTATCTAAGAAAACAAATGATGTATGATTTTGAGCATTAATCTAAATATAAATATGACATGATCAAAAGGTTACCAATGTTCAATTAATTTAATTTTTTAAAGGGATGTACTACTCAATGATCTCTAAAAAGTGAATGGTTTGGATCATTGAGATAGGACTCAAAGTGAGTTCCATGGAGAGAACTACAGTGATTGCTATGCAAAGAGTGCAACAATCACCCCATCTCTACTTTATTCCATCTGTACTCTCATCTCTGACCTTCTCGCATCTGTTTTTACACCTAAAATCTTTTAAACCCTAACTTCTCCATCTTTAACTACTAGCCGTTGTTGCTGCCACTACCTCCTCTGAGCACCACTCCGCAATCCCACTACCATCGCCACCACCTTACAACCCCTCACCACCACAATTATCACTCTCTAGCTTTCCCCGCGACCACCACTTTCGCATTTTCTTTACAGCATTCGTGTTTTGTTTGGTGAACCATAGATAAACAAATTTTGTTTGTTTGTTTGGCAACATACGATTGAACAAATTTGTTTGCTTGGAAGTGGCCGATTAAATCAAATTTGTTAAAAAATGGGCCAAAATTGATTAATTAGCTATGTTTGACCACAAAAGTGTAAACAAACTTAAATTGTTCGGTGACCGAAAATCAAACAATCTCAATTTGTTCAATGAACCAGAGCTGAAATGAATTTTGAATCTATTTTTCTCAAATAATGCAAAACTATACTAAAATGATTAAAAAGTATATCCAAACATCTTTTAAATACAAAGATCTTGTATATTATTTATTTATAATGATTATATATTTTTAAATATAAATTTTACTCTTTTTTTTTTGTTTATGTGTGTGTATATATATATTATTTGAGGTGGATGTATTTGGATTTGTAGATGGAGGGAGAGAGTGAGAGATGGGTAAAAGGGTGGCAGTGGTTGGTAGAGAGAAAGGATGGTGGCTTGATGGTAGTGGTAGTGGTAGTGGTAGTGGGTGATGCCAAAACAAAAAAAGAAAGAGTGTAAAGAGAAATGTGAATGGAAAATTACGCAAACATTCTTAATCAATTATGTAAACATTTTTTGTAATTCAAAACATTCTTGGTCAATTATGTAATGGGTTTTTTTGTAATTACGCAAACATTCTTGATCAACTATGAAACGGGTTTTTTTCGTAATTGTGCAAACATCTTAGTCAATTATGAAACATAAATCTGTTATTTTTTAACAAATTATAAATACACCCATGAGGTTTATTTAAAATATGAATCGATCCTATAATATGAGAAATTACAACTATTGTTGAATTTTAATTTAACACAATACTTAGGGGAAAAAACAAAATTATTATCCTATGCAATAACAAATTATTTAAATTATTTATTAAAAAATATTTCTCATATCATTAAAAATTGTTATTTGACTTAATGATTTATTTAGGCCTCGTTTGGGAACAGGCTAATTTAGTAACTTTTTGGCTAATTGGCTAAAAAGATAGCTAAAAAAAACTTGTATGTTTGGGATGACTTTTTGACTAATTACGAAAAGATGTGCAAAAAGTAAAGAGAAAAGAGAATCTTTAACTTTTTAGTATGAGTTGTTAACTTTTTGACTAAAAAAATAATTTTTTGACTAATTGGCTAAAACAGCCAGTCCCCAAACGGGGCCTTATTAACAAAATGGTTAACTAAAAAATATTTTTCATATCATTAAAAGTTGTTAATTTACTTAATGATTTACTTATTAACAAAATTGGTCATTTGTTATACGAGTATAATTTATGTATTAATAAAATTAGTTATTTATACATATATATATATATATATGTATTTTCTTCTACTTCTTTATTAGTTTAGTGAATTATGTTAGTAGTTTTTTTAGATGGAAGAATTATCTTAATATTTGTTTTATATTTATTTGATGAGAAAAGTTACACACCATAATTATTATTATTTTTTTTTATAAATTCAAAAGAAATGTTAGACTTATAAATTTACCAAAAATGATATGATAATAGAATTGGTATCTACATCAATGGGTGTGTAACAAATCAAATATATGATACATATCATATCACATAATTCTATCATATATCTAATAATTTGTTCTATTCAATTTCATAAAACAATATTTCAACTTTTAAAAAATTATCAAAATACAAAACTTAAATATATTGTAGTAATAGCACGGGTATTTTTAAACTATTATACTATATAAGAATCGCTTAGTTGCTTGAGGTTTGTCTTTTTTTTCCTTCCAATTTTGTCCTTCCATTTTAAATAATTTACTAATGGTAGCTTATATGTTGAGTGAAGGTTTTTCGTTATTACGCAAACATTCTTGGTCAATTATGCAACAAGTTTTTCGTAATTACGCAAACATTTTTAATTAATTATGAAACAAGTTTTTTCGTAATTACACAAATATTCTTGGTCAATTATGAAACATAAATCTTTTATTTTTTAACAGATCACAAATACACCCATAAAGTTTGTTTAAAATATGAATCAGTTTTACAATACTAGAAATTACAACTATTATTTGTTATAAATTTTAATTTAACACAATACTCAAAGAAAGAAAAAAAAAAAACTATTCTCCTATGCAAGAATAAATTATCAAAGTTGTTTATTGAAAAATATTTCTCATATCATTAAAAACTATTAATTGACTTAATGATTTATTTATTAACAAAATGGTTAACTGAAAAATATTTTTCATATCATTAAAAATTATTAATTTACTTAATGATTTACTTATTAATAAAATTGATCATTTGTTATGCGAGTATGATTTATGTATTAATAAAATTAATCATTTATATATGTATGTATTTTCTTTTACTTCTTTATTAGTTAAGTGAATTATCTTAATAGTTTTTTTGGATGAGAGAATTATCTTAGTATTTGTTTTATATTTATCTGTTGAGAAAAGTTACACACCATAATTATTATTTTTTTTATAAATTCGAAAAAATGTTAGAGATGATAAATTCACTAAAAATGATATGGTAATAGAATTGGAATCTACATCAATCGATTGTGTAACAAATCAAAAAATGGTATATCATATCACATTATTCTATCATATATCTAATAATTTGTTTTATTCAATTTCATAGAAGAACATTTTAATTTTTAAAAAATTATCAAAATACAAAACTTAAATATACTGTAGTGATAGTCCGTGTTTTGCACGAGCCTTTTAAACTAGTATAATATATAAGATTAAACTTTGCTTAAGACTCGTCTTTTTTATTTTGATTTTGTTCTTCTATTTTAAATAATTTACTAATAGTGACCTAGAAAAACAAGAAGAAGGAGTAGAAACAGAGCGTAACTAATAAAAAAAAGAAAAAATAACAAAAACGAAGCAGAGAGTATCTTGAAATGTTGAAGAAACGAGAAGAAAGAAAGGACACAATGCCGCTGTTGTAGCTTTGTGGTTTCAAGAAAAAACATTTTAAAAAAAGAGCTAGAAAGAGAGATGGGGTCAAAGGTCCCTCTCTCACACCAAATTTATATGTTTAGGTATTATATTTTTAGTTTGTCTTAGGTACTATATTTTTGAATTTGCACTTTTAGGTATTATATGGATGCTCAATTCTCTTAACACATTATTATGAGTAAATTTAAAATTACAAATCTTTAACATTTCTCTTAGAGTATGTTTGTTTAGAGGGAAGAATTAGATTTAATGTCCATTGGATCATAGGACTCACTGTTTAGTTGCAAATTAGTAGGCTAGGTTAGGAGTCCAATTGGACTATCAATCCAATATATATCCAATATATGTGGGCTATTATATCCTAGAAGGATATGAGATATAATTGGTGGGATACGTATCCCAAGAGATTAAATGGTGAAATAACATATTTACGTTCTAAGTATTTTAATTAATTAAGTATTATATTTAAATGGTAAATTTCTATTGATGTTTTATTTTAATTTCATCATTTAATTATTATTATTATTTCAAATAAATTTGATATTTTATTTATTTAATTAAAAAAGTTAAAATATTAAAGATGAATTTAAAATTGCTATTACTTAATAAATAATTAAAAAGGATAAAACAGTCTTTTAAGCATTTATCATTCTTTATAATATTTCAATCAAATATTAGATTTAATAGGATAATCATTTCCAGAAATTTAATCCCATGAGAAAATAAATATGGAATTTCAACCAAATGATTCAGGACTATGTATTCCAAAGTTAATAGTGAATTTGGAGTTATTTTATTGCAATATCAACTCTAATGCATCACCGTTAAAGTTGCTCTTACCTCGCTAAAATTAAAGTCATTTTTTATGACTTTTTTAAAGGCCATCTTGATTAAATGAATCTAAATCTAAATTTTATTTTTCTTAAAAAATTGAGTTAATTTTGAAAAAAAAAAAATCATTAAAAAAAAAAAGCTAAATTGTATAAATAAAATTTAAAAACAAAACTTATAAAAATAGTTTATTTTTATCTTTTCTCAATTTTTTAAATTTTTTTTCGAATTCTTTGGTTGATACAAATACAAAAAGTACAAAAAAATTGACATAATATTTTTCAAAATTCACTAAAAACAAGAATAAACTGAAATAAAAAGCCCAAAATATCTTACTAGAAGAGAAAGGTACACATTTCTAGAGGAACATGATTGGAAATTGTTTGATCGTCGGATAATATAAAATGATTAATTTTCCCCTTAGATCATCTAACATTTTGTAGCATCAGTATTTGAAATAGAAGAAGGAAAAAGGTAATCGAAAGGCAGACAACCGAGGAGATGCTCAAAACTACCAGTTTCTTCATCCAGAGCGAAACATAAGTCAATCAACATAACTACTTTATCCGTCTCTAGATCTAGTACATGATTTTCCACATCACAGAGGAACGTGAATCGTCAACTGCATCTTTCAGAATAGAAGAAACACATTTTGCCTTCTCTTGCGCTATCAATCTAGACCTCAACAAAGACAACAATTCCTTGTACCGTGATTGTTTTCTCTTCAATACTTGGATGTAAGCCACAAGTCCAAGCCATTCAACTTCTCCCTTCTCCACTTGAAAAATAGGGCGGAAAGTCGAATCAACATCCATAGAATGCATCCTTTTCTTTATGAGCTTGCGCATATACCTATCAATCAACAGAGCAAAATGCCAAAACATTTTATTTATTTATTTGTTTTTTGAAAAAAAAAGGGTCTTAGAAATAAGCTTTGATAATTGAATTATACAACTTAGAACTGGGTAGTTTCAAACAAGAAAACACTTTACTAAAGAAGTATACATGGTTTGAGAAAGAAAGTATTTAATTAAAAATACAAAGGTGTACTGAATGTTGCGGTAACAATTAAGTACATACCTCAAAGACCCTTCAATAATGCCTATATATGATTTTGCATTGAGTCTGCAAATATCAGACAAGTCATAGACATAGCAATGGAACTTCATTCCACATAGCAGAAAAGCCTGATAGATGTTTAATCTCACAACAACTGCTGAATTGATATTAGAATCGTAGAATATGGGATGGCATTTAGGCCGCAGATAATCACACAACTTTGCCTTCAAATGACGACCTGGTTTGCCTTGCCAGCAGACAGTAAGAGTTGAACTCAAATGGAAATTCAGATACCTGATCAGTAGACAAAGATGAGTTACAGTTAAAATGAAGGTAGATTGTGCATTAATTTGTCAAACCAATTGCACAATAATATAACATCAGATCTTTTCTTTTTAAAAGTTCTGTTTTTTGCTTCCTCTGTTTTTTTCTTCTCTCTTTCTTTTTTCCTTCTTCAAATAACATCTCGAGGCAAAAACCACTGAAAGCTTGTAAACAGAAGCTTTTACCAAATAAAACAATCATAATCAAATTCAGTGTTAAGATATATGAATCTGATGAAAGTCATGTTTCCACAAATATTCATATAAGTTTAGAGTTAGTATGACAATGCACAAGAAAAAGATTGGTTACCATTTGGATGATTAGACAAAAACTACTTGAAGCTTATAAACATCAAGCTGTTTGCCAAACAAAAATATATCATAATCAAATTCAATGCTTATATCTAGATGTACGTCCTAAAAGATATGTTTCCCCAAATACTCATATGTTTAGAGTTAATATAACAATAGTATGCAAGAAAAAGATTAGTTAGCTTTTGGGTGGTTCAAATGTGATGTGATCAAATTTGGCATATTTATAGTTTCTTACTTTGATAACTGTACATTGTCTTTTTTGACACTATAGTAGCCAGACGAGCCACGTATTTCCATGAGAATTCATAGCTATTTGTATATCACTGCTCTTCACAATGAATGTAGGAATGTTTTAGTTAAATCAGTCTACTTGTTACAGAGTTTGTTTCTTGTTATTCAGAAATTTTCTGCTAATTTTCATTAATTCTTGTGAATTGCATTGTCTGAGTTTCAGCCAGTACCAAGTCATTGTTGATCTGACAATACTGAGATCAATATAAAAAATCCCAATAAACTCACCACCTAACTGCTATCATAATCATATCATTATTATATACATTTAAAAATACAAAGTTTAAAATGAAATAAATATCAATATAACAAAATTGCATACATGTATTTACATATAAAGCTATTTATAATAATATAATTGATTGATCTCTTTTTCTATTTTGCAAAAATGACGAAGTTTCATTTCATGCATTAAGCAAACAAAACTAAAAGTGAATCGTAACGAATCCCAGTGAACTACAATGAATCATAAGATTTACTCAATTTAAGATTCAACTAAGGAAATCAAAACCAACGTTTTGCTTGAAATTCGCATCGAATCGTGAATCGTAAGATTTTAACAACCAAGACTACATCATTAGTCAAATAAGAAAGGGAGTTACCTTGTGTAGTCTGCCTGAACTTCTAAAGTGCAGCAATTGATAAACAAGCCACACCATCGAAGAAATGTGATACCGTCATCCCCCATGTGCACCCGATTTGATGTAATCCCTGATTTCTGGTCAATATCAAAATTTAGGCCACATTTTTCCTGATTCATGTAGCAGTTGTATTCTCGAAAGCCTCTCTGCAACCTGGAGAAGAATCTGGCAGCCTGCTTCTTGCAGGTTGATATGAAAAGAAAGTCATCAATAAACCTAAATAGCATATATTTAGGAGATGACGTGATGACTGGGGACTCACTTCTCTTTACCTCAGCAGAAGCATCATAATCGTCATGTCTCTCTGATAAATATCCAGTAGAAGGTTCTGGATTCTTCTCAAGAAATGGAAGTATTACATTCGTTTCCAGATGCCCATAGTAAAAAGAGCAAAGCAGAGAAGATAAAACACTTCCTTGGGGTATACCAACATGTTGCAAGTAATATTTTTTATCTAATTGCAGCACATTTAAGCTTCACATGCTCATTTAAATTAAAGTAAAGCTCTTCCTTCCTTATTTTTCTGCTCCAACCCTGAAATATTAGAAGCAGTAAATTAAAAGACAAACATAGCTTCTTCAAAAAGGTAAACTATTCTTTCGAAAATCTCAATCCCAGCCTTGCTTAGTTGAGGATAAGTCAATATAGTAGAAGGATAAGTCCGCAAGGAGAAGTTGAATTAGGAGGCAAGAACTTGGTGCTGTGCAAGGGTGGGGAGGTTAACTCCCATTGGTGCTAATCTAACAACTACAACTAACTTCCCATTGGTGCTAATCTAACAACTACAACTAACTTTCGCCGATCAAAAAATATATATATATATAGGCTTAACGGTAGAGGGTTGGAATTTGCCTTGGTCACGCATTTGTTTATTTTCTAAGCAAAGGTCCATCACTCCATTCATAATTGTTTATGGTTCCTTGATGACCAACTAAGAAGCACAAACACGGACACAGGTATCAACACAGGGACATAGTGATTTTCAAAAAAATTAATATACGGAAACAGTGAGGATACAAAAAAATATTTTTATGGAGGGTTGTGTGTTAGGTATGGACACAGCCGGAATGCTGTACTTGACCGGAAATGACTAAGATAAAGCAAAATTTCTGAAACACGTTGGTATTGGCCAAAACTTTGTTTGAGACGAAAGGCAGGGTTGACTTTAGTGTTTTGTTGCCTGAACTGGAATTGCATGAGATTAGCAAATATAATCCATATCTTGTTTTCTAAGGTTATTTTTGTATTGCATCATATTCGTATCTCATGCTTGTATTTGTGCTTGATAGCTGATTACAGTTCTAGGAAAGTAGGTGCACAGAATTTTTTTGACTCGTATACATTAAGTTGTCCTTGGGAGCATTACAACCAACCTTTGCAGCATCCATATTATGAAGAGCAATATCAAATAGAAAATGATGCTAGGAATATGGGTATGTGATGCCATCCATCAACGAACAGGTACAACAATTTTTATTTATTTATTTATTTTTTTTTTGCAGCAATCTAATTGAAACATTATATGAGATGCTTACTGGAATATTATAGGCTATCTTGTCACACATAAGTGACATTTAAGTATATCAGGCTGGATAAACTTATTAAACTGGATGTAAAAGTTATCCTTACACCCCTTATGAACCTTTTTTGATGGATTAACCTTTTATCAACCCAACTATAGCTTTGAATGCCACTCTCATGTTGATCATGCACACTGAACAGATAAGTGCATGCTGATGTAGGAGATCTTTCTGAATTTTCAGAATAGAGGCTATTTAAAGGCTGAAACAGAAAGTAATTTAGCATTTTAATGATTAAATTGAAAACCAATAGGTAGGAAAAGAGATTAGGGTTGATTTGGGCTTCATTGGATAGGGTTTTGGGGTTAAATACTAATCCAAAAATAGTAGCTTGGGTATGTGCACAAAGAAGGAGAAAGAGAAGAAGAGAGAAAGAGGTGTTTCACCCTTGCAAGAGTTAGGCAAATTCACACCAACTCAATCTCCAATTTCCATAATATCAACTCCATTGAATTATTGAAATTATATATATTTATAGGTTAAAGACTCTCTTACTCCTACAAGGACTAGGACTCAAATTTAGAAATTAAGAGTATTTGGTACCTACGAATAATCTAGACCAGCTATCACTATGACTTCCATTTTTACTCCAACCCTTTTATGAAATCAAAAAATAAAAAATTGACCCCTTTTCACCACTAAGACTATTCTAGACGTAGTATTATGATCCATTTAATAACTTGATCCAAAAGAAAACCTATGGCCAACTCCCACAGCCCATGTACAGCAAATCATGAAATTACTAAAATCCACTTAACTACTAAACACTACCATAGACACTTTTTTTGGACCAAAAAAGCTTCTTCATGATCGTGAGACCCTTAGACTTCATACTTGTTTAGCCATGCAATAGATGTTGCATCACGTGTATCTAACAAATCCAACAAAAGTTATGGAAGGATGTAAGAAGTGTTTCTTACAGCAGGTATAAGTTTATCTTGCTCTAAATAAAATAATATCATAAACATATAAATACAAATTGCAATAGTGTATATATATAATATATATCAAAGAGCAGTACAACATCAACTTCACCAAAAGCGGTTATAAATTATGAAAATCTAATAGAAACAAAAACAAAGTACAAAACAGAATGGGTGATATCCAAAAGCAATTCAATCAAAATACCTGATTGACAAGAATGCCATGCAATGAATGGTAAGAAGCAGAAGTAAATTTAGTAGACCCAATGCTGATATCTTGGTCTGCTAGGATTACATTCTGACGAACCCATAAAGATTTCTTCGTGCAGACAACTTGATGAGACAGCTTTAAAAGACATTCATCATTCTCTATAACATCCTTCATTACACTGAGCAACTTATCCTGATTAACAGAATCAAATGCTTTAGACACGTCACAGACAACAATGAATACAGAAGGCACAGTGGTTGACCCATTCTTCAAAACTGATAAGAAAGGGCATAACTTTCTGTAAACATCATCGTGTCGAATACTGATGACCCTAGCTTCTCTGGTTTTTTCATCTGTAAACCTTTTAGGAAAGCATGCAAATCACGAAGTACATTGTTCACAGACTTGAAAGTGTCGTATTTAACATGTCTTGGATGCAAAGATAACTTACCCAGCAGCCCACAGGATAGAACTTTCAAAGAGTGTTCTTTTATTGGCATCCTTGATGATGCTTTAAGATTTGCTAGAACCCTAACTCCATTTCCTTTTGGACGAAGTCTAACCCTTGAAAACCCAAATGACCTTTTTCCTATAATGTTTCTAACTGATGCATCATTTAATGGAAGATAGTTCTGATCATTCAAGTTCATAACCTTCTTCCAGATTGATTTTCGATAATAAAATACATCTTGTTTCCCATGCTCACTTTCCGTGACATAGAAGTTTGCTTGCACCAAGGGCACTACTAGGCGTGAAAACAACCAAAAGATCCATTTCTCTACAATTTTATGTTTCATAGCATCAGCAACATTGTTTACTTGACTGCACTTCCTAGGCATATCTGCACTCTGCACTTTTGTGTGCTTCAGCACAAAATCATTCGAGCAGCATGAAGAGTGCTTATTTGACAGCAAAGGGAACAATGATGTTTTCAACTTATGCATACACTGCTTTAAAGAGAATTTTTCAAATCTTCGAAGCCGAACAAACCAGGAGATGTTCCTCCTCAAAATTCTCCAATTAGAAGTAGTCCCAAGCAGATCTGGAGGAACTATATTCCTGCAAACAGCCCAGATAAATGACACCACTTGATTTTTTGTACAACAAGATAGACTTGGCACAAATTGATGATCACTTGTTTCAGGAGTTCTCTTGCCAAGGTCGGTCTCCAAACTACTACATTTATCCAGTGGTAACTTTCCTTGCTGTAGAACCTTAGCATGTCGTTTCCCAAGTGAATTTGTTTGGAATTTATTTCCCTGAGACCCAAATGCGACAAACATTACACTTTCTACTTCAAAGCAGAATAAAAATATTAACATATAGTTTATGAGGCATTGCTGCATTTTTAATGAAAAGACAAAATGGTCAGGTGCTCGTAAAGCTGATAAATACTTACATCCATAAGATTACATAAAACCAAAAAATTAAAAGAATTCTTTTATGGAGTAGTTCAAACATGCCTAGCTGAGAACTATTTGAACAAAACCTGAACATTACTATAGAAGAAAAAAATTACCATCGGAGGAACAAGACATTCTGACAGAAAAAATAAAGAAACCACCAAAGAAAAAAGGGGAGAGAGAGAGAGAGAGAGAGAGACATGATAACTTTACAGTCCTCAATCTTATGGAACCCACCATTCCTCAAAGAGTATAAAAATACTATATTGCCTCTGTTACAACAACAAACATAGCAGTCTTCTGGGAAATACTAACCTCAAAGATAACAAAAATACTATATTGCCTCTGTTACGACAACAAACATAACACAGTCTTCTGGGGAATACTAACCTCAAAGATGGAGCAAACTCTTCCTTCAGTATTTTGATCTGAGGATAGAATGGAACAGTGCTTTTCCAATAACCTCAAATGTTGGCAGCCGAGCATTGTGTATGAGATTTTTAAGCAATTTAACAAGTGAGTGATATCTGGAGCCAAAAAGAATTGATTAGAACACAAAGTCAAAAACAATAGTATAGTTTGGCCAATAAGGACCAGTCTCAGCATGTTGAGACTTCTGTCATATCAGTCCAACCTGTGTCTATTTTGACTGTCCCTCCCCATTTCAGAACCTCAGAACCACAACTGAGTTCTACTAGCACTTCTGCCACTCACTAGGAAATGATGAACAAAATTATGCAAGTGAAAAAATGCCCCCATGATATATATCATACTTAACAATCTTAAACAATGATGTACAATATGAACCTTTCAATGGGACCTCACCTCAGCATTGTTTACATGAAAACCATCTCATTTATTCTTCTCCTTTATTGGTCGTAACAGTGTATACCGCATATGTTTTCTTATGCAGAGCCTATGATGCCTATGTACACCCCAAAGTAAGAAGAGGATCAAATAAACCGAAGTACACACCAGAACTCATATATTTGTGAAAAAAATAATGTATGGTAATGCAAAATCAAGTTTATATTGAAGCTATTGCTCCACTTACAGGCATTTGTTGTTACTGAGACAGCAATTAGTGCTATGGAAGCATGGCTTTGACAGAACACTAAGAGTGGCATCAGATAAGCCAAATATATCCTTAAAAAGAACATTGGCACAAGAGAAATTGGGCTTCAAAGAATTCAATACATCTGAAGTAAGTTAAGTTGCATTAATTCTTTTCCAAGAAAAGAAAAATAACAAAGTTCCATAACATCCAATAACATCACAAAGTTAAAGTCAAGGCATCAAAACAATAACAAACGGAAGTTCTTAAGCAATTAGCTAGTTGGGTATGATCATCTAATTAAAATTACAAAATCAAATAACGTTAACAAGAAACATAAGCGGCTTATGAGAGAGGGAGAGAGAGCTGCATATGCATGAAGTGGAAACTATATTATAAGTGACAGAAGAGGATCGTTTTCTTGGAAAAACTAATGAAGAACATTCAATTTATAGAACATGAATTGCTTATCAATCCCAGCTTCTCTGGTGACACGCTGGAGAGTTTGCAGCACCAAACAACAAGAGCACTGCAATGGCATCTGCAGATAGACCAAATCTAGAAACTATTAGAATCCAGAAAATAAGGGAAAGGCTCTATACATGCAAAGAAACAGGAAAAAATCTTTTGTGTGTGTGTGCATGTTGGGGGAAAACTCATATACCATTCAAAAAAAAGCAGCCAAAGTCTTCTCCCTGTCAGTAGGAAAATATTTCACCTCAAAGTTCTCAATTAGCGATATGTCTTTTGGTTGGTGCTCCCCAAGACTCTTTGATCGCCCTCAAGCATAAGAACCATTTACTCATCTCAAGTTCCATCAAGCATGATTTGAGATACTACAGCATATCATAATATTGTAGCCTTATCACTATGGTCCAAAATACGTTTGTTATTTAATACATTGTTTAGATAAAACTTTGACATATAAATAAGTCTTCTAGAGTTTGAGATGATTCTGTAAGTTTTCTAACTGTAACATTGCCTACAGTGTTACATCTCATCTGATGCTTAACTCCTACCTAACATGATAACAATCAGAAGAAATGTATGTGTTATTTCTATCTGGGTTTGGTTCATATCACCAGGAAATGACAGAGAACTCACTGATAACAGTATGTTTTGAGAGAACAGAAAAATATTCAGTTCTAATTTTTCTTGTCCTTGGAGAAATGTACATTGGCTTGATGAGTAACAGAAAAAAGAAACTGTTGAAGGTAAAAGGGAAGATTTTATCCAGTGTCCACAGCATTAAAAATAAAGGCTTCTCCAAGAAGCATGGTCATCAAGGATCCAAAATTTTATTCAATACAATCACAAATTATGATAGAGTTAAGATAACCAGAAAGCACATTGAGTAAATATATTTACTGCTACAAATATTCACTGTTTCAGGCATTTTACATAGGGTCTTGTTACATGTGCCCTAAAGGCTTAAAAAGATTGTACATTCTTTATTACACTCACTTTTCATGCAAAATGTACAATCTTTTTAAGCTTCTTCACATGAGCCCTAAGAGCACACGTTAAAAAATCCTTTTACACATTTCAAGATTTTTGCCATTTTTTGTCTGCATTCTTCAAGGGGCATATGTTAATATATGATATTGCCAAAAGATACCAATATTAAATTATATTAGGAGCCAACAAAATGATGCCACTATGTCATAAAGTTAGTAAGCTGCAATGTCACAGGTAACTTATCAACATCATACAAATGTTTAATATAAGCTGAATCTAAGATATTAGCTCTCAGAAACTCCGTTTAATCTAGTTATATTTACTAATTCCAACAAACATCTTAACAGATACATTTGCAATAGTTGATCCATTCCTTCGTTGCAGGAACCTCCTACTAGGGATAACAATCCTCTCCAAAACAGCAATTCTGCAATTCAAAGCACGCCCAACAATTTTGAAAAAAATGCAAGACACAACACGTAGGGAATATGCACAAAAAATATAGTTTCATTTTAAGATAATAAAAAAATAACATAAAACTAATTTCTAGAATTTAAAGAGGAGGGATTAATAAGTACAAATTTACAAAAAAAAAATAATTCTTTATCGTTTCATGAGTGTCTAAGCAATGGACATGTAATGTCACCCAAGTGTCCGAACTCCAAAATGTGTCCAAGTCTAACAAAATTTAAAAAATAATGGAACATGTTGGACATGTGTTTGACACGTGCTGCGAAGTGTCCGACTAGCGTCGGTCGGGTGCACGACACGTTCACGCCACCATTTTAGAAGTGTCAGTGCTTCTTAGCAACTAGGCAAAGAAAAGTGGCATAGCCATGAAAATCATGCAGTGGGGTCATTCAACAAAAATCATCAATGCCATATTTTTAATGAGCAATGCTAGGGACCCAAAAAAACACTAAAAAATTCTACACAATACTCACATGGGTGTGTTTGGTAGTTTTTAGCATCCTAACATTTTTATTTTTAATACACTCATTTTCACACAAAATCATCAAATTCAATTTTCACACAATACACTAATTTATAATATATTCACAATCAATATTCGTGGGCTCTTCTATTCCTCCTAGTATACCTGTGTCAACACTCACACCCAAAGTAGGATTCTCTAATTTTAACAACATTCGAAGAAGAAGCAGCTTACATTTGGTAGTAAGGAAAACTTAATAATATTGATGAGAAATTGAAATCCCCATTTTTCCCTAAATCCCTTTTTATTCCAAGTACATTCCTAATAATTTACTTCTTATGACAGAATATCATAATACCAAACCAAACCAAGCCTTAAGTCCCATCAAATAGAATTGCTACATGAATCCTTCTTCTCCCACGCGACTCTATCAAAGGCCATTTCATTAGTCAAATTAAGTAGATCCATATCTCTATTTACAATGCTAGCCAATGTTAATCTAAGCCTACCTGGTCCCCTAACACTTCCATCTACCGTCACTACATCGCATCTATTCACTACTGCCTCTGTTGGTCTCCGTTGAATATGACCAAACCATCTCAATTGATTCTCTCTCAACTTATCTTCTATCTGTGCTACTCCTACCCATTCCGGAATACACTCATTCCTAATTTTGTCTTGTCTAGTCTTACCACACATCCACCTTAGCATCCTTATCTCAGTCACACTCATCTTATCTACATGTTATTTCTTGGTTGCCCAACACTCCGTCTCATACAACATCGCTGGTCTAATAGCCGTTCTATAGAACTTCCCTTTTAGTCTAGTGGGTATTCGTTTATCGCACAATACCCCAGACGCACTTCTTCACTTACACCATCCCGCCTTAATCCTATAAGCCACATCCGTATCAATCTCCCCCGCTGTTGTGATAATCGACCCTAAATAACGAAAATGTTCACTCTTAGACAGTTCTTGGTTCTCAATCTTCACTTCTCCTCTGCTTTCATTGTTACTATTACTAAATTTACACTCCATGTACTCTGTCTTAGTTCTGCTTATCCGGAATCCTTTAGATTCAAGTGTTTTTCTCCAAATCTCCAACTTTGTGTTAACTCCTTCTCTAGTCTCATCCACTAGCAATATCGTCTGCAAAAAACATACACCATGGCACATCATCTTGAATATTTTCCATCAACTCATCCATAATTAAAGCAAAAAGATAAGGACTTAAGGTAAATCCTTGGTATAACCCTACAGTGATAGGAAATTCATTCCAACAGGCGATCTAATAGTGGTCACCATCCCTTCAGACATGTCCCTAATCACATCAATATAATCTTTTGTCACCCATTTCTTCTGTAACACCCATCATATTATATCCTGAGGCACTCTATCATATACTTTTTCAAGATCGATAAATACCATATAAATGTCTCTTTTCTTTTCTCTATACTTTTCTATTACTCTCCTCAAAAGATAGATCACTTCCATTGTTGACCTGCCAGACATAAACTTAAATTGATTCTCTGACACCTTTGTTATATCTTGCAGTCGGTGTTCCATCACCCTCTCTCACACTTTCATTATATGACACATTAGCTTGATTCCTCTATAATTGTTGCAATTCTAGACATCTCCTTTGTTCTTATAGATTGGCACTAAAATACTCTTTTTCCACTCATCTGGCATCTTCCTAGTCAACAAAATTTTGCTAAACAACCTAGTCAACCAAGCAACCCCCTTTTTACCCAAACACTTCCAAGCTTCAATAGGGATATTATCGGGTCCTAAAGCCTTATTTGATTTCATCTTCTTAAATGCAATCTCCACTTCAAAGTTCCTAATCCTACGATAGAACCTATAGTCTTGATTTATCGTATTACTGGCTATTTATTCCCCTGTAGACGTACCTCCATGTTCCTCATTTAATAGTTTTTCTATCTTTCTTTAATCTCTTCATCTTTCACCAATACCTTAGAATCATCATTCATTATGCACTTAACTTGATTAGAATCTCTTATTTTCCTCTCCGTATCATGTCATAATATATTTAAATGTCCAAGGCATGTCTACGTATCAATACCCAACTTTTCGATGCGTATCACAATATCCTTTTAGGGCTTAGGAAGGTTTGACGCTTGGACACTCACCCACACTTGATACTAGTATTTAAGACCATGCAACATAGTTTCCGATAACATCAATATAAGTAACTAAACTTGTCTAATTATATTTAAAAACATAACTTGGGGATATTAATACTATCAGTTCAACAAAAGTCAAATAAAGACATCAATTTTACAATTGTCCACAACGAGTTTTCATTTTCTAAAAATGCTGCATGATAACCTCACTACTAATTCTATCAAATACGCAATTTTTTTTTTTTTCTTTTTTTTTTTTTCTATTTAAGTTAACTTTTCCATCTGGTTCATGCTACTTAAACAGATTCTAGAGGCTTTATGGAATGACAGCTAGTTAGCAGCCTCAATTATATACATTATTGATTTAGTGATTTTGTTAATGAATGAAAGACAAAAAAAATCAAGATAAGAAGAGCATTAATTCCAGAACTTCAACTATAGTAAAAATCTAAATAGAAGTGTTCTAAGTATATCAAAAATCCCTAATTAGTTGATAAGATGAAACTGCAAACCACAGAGAAATAAGAGTACAAGAAATACATAAATCCAAATTTTGTTTGACTAATCCTTCGAAAATAAAAAAACACTGTTCTTCCTGAATACTTACACTTGTGTTCAAACCAGATTGAGGCCTCTCAGAAGGTCTCTCTCTATCGCTCATAGTCCTTGTACATTGGGTCAAAGAATAGGTTTCTTGAATGTCCAATTGCCTACGCTTCCTGTGGCGCTGCCAACTAAATTGTCTTAGACGCTTTCTAGAATTTGCTGTAATCTGGTTTGAGCATTCTCGGTGTTCCCCATTTGTATTTCCTTCATTATTAGCATTATCAGTTCAGTGCATAATGTAGCTTCCCAGACAAACTCTCCTGATGGCTCTTGATCACTTTAATTCCTGCTGAATGAAGTTGAATAACTTGTACCGTTACAACCAAAACAACCAACTAAACTTGAGGAACAATATCACCAAAGGCACTATTGGATTGCTCTTTCTCTGACATTAAGTTAACTTCATCAATTCTTTTCCTTTTTTTCCAGATCCTGATAAAAAGTTTGAAGACAATCACCAATCTTTAAAATTCCTAAGGGTATAATATCTGATCAATCTGGGGGAAGTTATGACTTCAAAAACTACAAATAATTAATTGAAAAAGGAAATAAAATAAAAAACAAATTGTACAAAAGCAAATGAAAACAGAATAAAATATAACCTGTAAAAGAAGAGAAAGATGAATTGCTGCTACAATAAGGTAAAGAACATAAAATAAAATAAAAAAATTCATAACAGCACAGTTTAAGGACAGTCCAAAAATGAATCAGGCCTAATATGCCAAGAAAAATATCCAGAAAAGGCATCAAGTGCCCAAAGATGATGCATTTAATAATCAAGGTTATACATGAATTCACAACGGAATAGGTAGTTGTTATATAGATAACGCTTCATTTGTTTTGGTGGAAAACAAATTTGCGCTTTACTGTATTTGGTATGATGGAAAACAAAAATCAATGGAAAGGAAAATGAGTTGATTTGGGAGGAAAATATTTTTCCACCTTCAAAAAGGCATAAAACATTTTTCAGACCTAACTAGAATTACCACTACCACCGTCACTCCCTCACCACTACTGCCACCACACCAGCTCCACCATCATCACCCCAACTTACCACCACCACTATCATTGCCACCACCACCATCTTGCCGCCACCACCGCCGCCAACCCGCCACAACTAGTGAATGTGTCTTTAGAAAAAAAAATTAATTTTAGGCTGATTTTCTTTTCTTTTCTTTTTTCTTATTTTTTTTATCAGCAAAATCTCCCAAATACTCCACCCCTCCCAAACCCACCCCAACATCCATGACCCTACCAGGACTTGAACCCCTAACCTCCCCATGGGAGCATTGGGGTGACGCCAACATGCCACAAGGCCATTTGCTAGGTTGATTTTCTAGTTGCTCTAAATAATATTCATGTTGTGAAAGAAAGTTCTTGTTTATATAATTATTTGGAAGCATGAAATAATAATGATTTTCCCCACTAGCCAAACAACAAAAAATATTTTCCGGCTCATTTCAAGGTTGCAACCAAAACAGGAAAATGCAGTGTTGGTAAAAAGCATGCTTAAAGCACAAAGCACAAAAACTTTTCTGTGTGTTTGGTTTCAGTTTTCTGAATTCAGTTTTTTGAAAACTGAATTTTTTATTTTTCGTGTTTTTTTGTTTTTAGTGAATATTTTAAAATTTTGAGCAATTTTTTTTACTTTTTTAGATATAACTTACTTAGATGTATCTAAATAGTAAAATATTTATAAAAAAAAATTAAAAAAATTAAAAAATACACAAAAATACAAAAAATGTAGTGAATTTTTGTATTTTTGTATTTTTTTGTATTTTTGGTATTTAGTGAATTTTTTTAAAAAAAATTCAAAAATATTATACTTTTTAAGTATATTTATGTTAAGTGTGTCTAAAAATTAAAAAAATCACTTAAATTATTAAAAAAAATCAATGAAAACAAAAAATTACGGAAAAATGAAAAAGTTTAATTTTCTGAAAAGTGAATTCTAAAAACTAAAACCAAACTGAGTGTCTAGTAGTTAAAGCAAAACACATATACAAAAGTGCACTTAAAACATACTCTCATGATTACTATTTTTAGTTTAGTTTTAGCTCACTAACTACTGTAATACTCTGTTGTGGCATGCTGCTATTTTTTTATTTTTTGGGTTGAAATGGCTCTAATAATCTGAATTTTTTCTCTCGTTTACTCTAATTCCTATAAGCATAAATGGCCTAATAATTGTATTTTTGTTCTAGATAATGAATCCTCCTCCTCCCAATGAAACATCCCCTGCTTTTAACCACGGGTTTGATGCCCAAACTACTACCCCTTCACCATAGAGAGAAGCCTCCAATACCACCTAAGACCAAAGTAGGGTACAGGTAAGTCAAAAGCGAAGCCTAGTTGGTTGGTTGTGTTCGTGGTTTTTCCCTTGAACAGAGTTTTCCTCAAGGTTTTCCATGTTAAATCAATGTGTCTACTATCTTGTTGCGATTTGTCTGTGGATGCTTTTAACAACATATGTTTAACTTGGCTAAGTTAAATTTTCAAATCCGTTTAACTTGAGGGAAGAGAAAACCAACTAATCATTAGAAAACTAAAACTAACATCCAATTGATTTTTTAATTGGTAAAATGTTCCTTGGAGTTTTGCCAATTCACTCTCTTCTGACACGAACAAGTTTGACTTTGCGACTTCAGTTTAGAAGTTCTTGAAAATATTATCCCAACTTCAACAATTGACTAATTATTTGGCCTATCAATCTTTTTCTTTCTATCTTCACATATCAATAATATTATCATAACATAAGACGACAACTAGAGTTTTAGTTTGAAGGAAGATATGTCACATTCAACTTACAATAAGGAGAACTTGAAATTTAACTGTGATGTAATGGCATTAGGCTTTTTTGCCTTTATTGGCTAGTTTAGCCTCAAACCAACACCCCATTAGCTCCTGTGAAAGCTAATGCTTCAAAAAATTATTCAGGAAGAATAATAAACGACATACATAAACACAGTTAGAAACAGCCAAGCCTATTTTTTAGCCAAATATGTGTGTAGTAGATATAGCAAGACAAAAAACAAAATTTGTGTAGCCAAGTTGATATGTAGGAAAATTTGTGTAGCCAAGTTGATATTTAGCATTTGTCTTATTTCCAACAGTACTTTTTTTACCCTTTTTGCTAAGCATTATTCCCAAGGAAAAACAATAGGCTACGTATATATTAGTTGTGTAAAAACATATATATCCCTACATGCATACATAACAAGTGTGAGAGAAGCCACTCTGTGTGTAATATGCCAAAGATTTTGAGAAGGAATGCCTTCCATAAACATATACGATCAAAGTTCTGAAAGGCATCATCCCATCGAACTGAGAGTTTCAAAGACCTATCATTTGTAATATAATAACTCATTCATGGCGAGTGAGTTAACAAGGGGGTTTACACAACCAGGATCAATTTTTAAAAAATGGTCTAGTAGTAAACTATTTCTACATACATAAATCTAATTCAGAATGGTTAAAAACACGTAAAGGATTTACCCAATGTAGCCCACTTTGTATACAAATTTCAAACCATATAACATTAGAAACCTGATAAACCATTTTTCATTTACGCACACTATTTGATAGATAAAAGGACAAATAAACCTTTGTTACATGAACTCTTCTATTTCTCTCAGTACTTATGTCTACAAGGTATGACAAGAGTAAGGGTGTGGGATGTGTGTGAGGCCTGTACCTAATTTAAAAACTTGGATCCTCTAATTTTTTTACGATTTTTGAAAAGGAAGAAACTCACATTTGCTAATAAAGAAACATTTCTAGCTTCTCACATGGATGCGATATAGAAATTTCATATTCTTTCTAAATGCTATTTAATTTCAAGGACATTGTTACATAACTTATAAAATATCTAATAATACAATATGTAATATATATGTGTCCATGGCACGTCCCCAATGCAATATCCTAAGATTTAGGTTCATAAAGGACTAACACTCGGACACACACCCACATACGATTCTTGTACCCGAGTCCGTGCAACATTTAAAAAAAAAAATTAAACTGCAAATTGCATCCCATCTTTTCACTAGTATAAGAAAAAATGATAAGAATAAAATATGATGAACTCAACATATAGTCAGATATCTTCAAGAAATGAATAAGATCCAATTCTTCTTTACCGAGGACAAGTGAAGAATGCTGATAATTAGGCTTTGATATATGCTTTGATTTAAAGCAAAAATCACTGATAGGAAAACCTGCCACCTGATAGTGTTGCTTTCGAGGAAGTGGCAAAAATATTGAAGTATACTTCAACAAATACACCATGATTCCATCCCCAACCTGCATATCATATTACCTTGATCATCTATAATATACACACACAGGTGTTCCAAAGAAGAAAATAAAATGATGATTTCAAACAAAAAACATGTCGAAGTACCCATTACCTACCCTTCTTAAGAGAAGGCCCCATGCTAAACAAGTTAAAAGCTCTATGGTGGGGCTTGAACGGTGACGCTGCCAGATATTACATGGTAACTATCAATACAGAAGCATTAATTATCAACCAACAAACTGTTCCACCTTGATCATACAAACCATTTAAATTCCTTCTAACAGAAATAGTAAAATAATGAAATTAAGATAACCAATGGCATGTTACTTGCCATTTGCATGGCCTTGTATGCCCAATAAGGTACCCTTCACATGAACAAACCAGCAGTTTCAGTAAATTGTACAAATTTATCCGATAATTCTAATGCATTACAATTTCAATAAGGCTTGTTTTTTTATGCTAACCAGCTTACTCGCAATATTAGTATCAGCATCCATAACCTCAAGGATGTAATAGCCTCTGCTTCGACACTGCATCTATTAGGTATTGCTTCAATTTGTCAGGTAAACAAATTTCGTGCAGCAAAGCTGCAGTCACCTGGTTAACCCAGGTGCACGTTTAGCAAACAAAACAGTATCTTCTACCCACAAAAGCTCCAGTACATCAAGAAGTATTCGAACCAATGTGGCCGTGCTCAGCGAAGAAGTAACTCTTTTAACAAGCAATTGATATGCAGTAAACTCAACTCAACAATGCTAACCCCCAAATATTTGGCCTCAGTTACAAGGATCCGGTTATGCAGAATCAATGCTCTAGGCTGAGTAGAGCTTACGTACTACAGCACGTAGCTTCTCCGTTGAGTAAATCATCATAATTCATCACATCACAAAATCAACCCACACCTCTTTTGGCCTTCCTCTCATCATTTTGGCACCTTCCACCTCAATCTGCATTACACATAACCAAACCATCTCAAACAACTTCCACTCATTTCATCTTTAAATCACGTCTCTTACAACTTCCCTTGAATTCATTCATTTCTTGTACTACCTCATCCATCTAAACATTTTTATTCCAACAAAACCTACTTTAAGTGTAAATTGTTTCCTTACTAAATTTTAGGGTTAGTTACTCAGACACCCTTTCAACAATCATTGAAATATCACTTTAGCCCCCTCAATTTTAAAACCTTTCATTTAGACCCCTCAACTATTAAAAATTGTAAATATGCCCCGTTTCTAGATGGGACCCCTCAACTTTTAATTTGAAAGAGATTTCAAGAAATGAGTTTTAATCATCCAAGGGAGAAGACCTCTAATCTTTCCATAAGGCCACATTCCCTTATTTTTTGCACGCATTTGCAATGTGGCTAACATCTATTGACAAGGTCTACATTCTCCAAGTTGATTCTATACTATGAGTTTGATTGCTGACTACCCTATATGCAGAGTATTGACTTTGACAAACCAAACAATGGTTTGACTGTCCTCAAATTTTTATCAGTTATACAAATAACACAATGAAAGTCTGACAAAGTCACTAAAAAGCCAGCACAGCTCTTGATGAGAAGAGAGAATACATATCCTGACATACCTTGTAGATAAAGGCAGAGTGTTTGGATATACTCAAAGTATGAAACTCCGAATGTTCAAGAATAGTTACTCTTTTTAAACAAAAATTTGTAACATAACTATCAAAAATATCATCAATACCACGATTATGCAACAAAAAGGTCAAAAAGGTTTAATGAGCATATTCAGACTGGTTAATAGTAAAAACAAGTTTTGACAAATAAGAACATGAAAGCTAAGATAAGTTTCCAAATGCATTAAGGGAATGACAATCCTAATGAAAAGAGATCCATGTAGCTGGTAGAAAATTTAAAATGCACAATAGAGAAGAACAAGATAGACAATAGCATAAAAAATGAGAAGTAGTCACGCAGCCAACTCAGAGCAAGAGAAATAAAGTTTTGATACAACGTAAAGGAATCATCAACTCAATGATAATAGCAACAAAGTAGCACAAAGATAGAAGTTCATCAGAAAATCACTTGCCATGTCATAATCACTGCATAAGACATTTGATGAAGGGGAATGCTGGCGCATTATCATTTCGATAGTCCCTTTAACAATCTGTAACCATAACAAGTACTAACAGGTCAGATATACGGGATTTATATAAATCTTAACTGTTACTAATAGCATTTGAGAAATACTTGGCTTGCTTTTTAGAGAACAAATTGTTTTCATGCTCTCAAAAGTTAAGATAAGTTTTTTCCAAAGATACTGCCTAGTCATATTAGGGCAGCTTAAATAGAAAATATCCTGGCACATAAATTATGATGTATTAATTCAACTAGCAATGTAAAGGCACATTTACACAAGCCACAAAACAAGCTTATTAAGATGTTTTCTAGCTATACAACCATAAATATGACAAAAGGACTATCAATTAGTGACCAATAACAAATATAAAAGATAAAGACAAAGACACAACTGCATTTTAAAAAAAAAAAAAAAAAAGCATGCATTTCTTGAGCCTAGAGCATACTAAAAGGCGCAAGCCCAAGGACTTTATGTGCGCCTGACTAGTACATCTAATTTTTGTTTTGCAGATGGAAGCAAAATAGAAATTCACCTAAGGTAGGGTAACTCAAACATGAAACAAGGGAAATATAAAATGAAATAAGAAGCACAAGTTTCCAACATGTTTGCCTTTAGGCCATACATCTTTATCACGCTTGAAATATTTCAATAAAGATAACTTGTATGCGGAATAAATATAAGAAACAACATAAATTCATATATCAAAGTTCACTGTTTAGCAAGCAATTAAATGCCATATAGGTTTTCATCTTTCCAAGACATTGCTTGGTTACACAAATAGAGTCTCGCTCATTACACATTAAGCCCTTGGCTTTACAAATAACACTCATGCACACATAAAGTATAACTAGGAAACTCTTGCTTCTCGAGAGTCCATCTATGCTATTGCCTTGGAGGTAACATCTCACCTGCACCTGAAAATGATATTCCCGTATAGGGTGAGCTAACAGCCCAGTAGAGATATGCTAAACATAATATGAGCAATAACTAAAACGTGAGCATTCAATAAATGTTTAATTCACATATATCCATTCATAATCCGTTTCAATTACATGACAAATGTATCCATGTTTCATAATAATTTTCATTTCTTAATTTATAATCCTGGCTCAGAACCTAGCCATACCCTTTAAGTGAGATTACATCTCATATTAACAGTACTTCCATTTCAATTGAGATAAAGACTCAAATTAAGCATTTCGTACTTCACAATAGATACACATATTTGCTGTATCAATCTAGGTTATCAACATAACATAGAAACACTTCTACATTTCACAATTGATAAAGATATACATTTTTATGCTATATCAAATCAATTCAACACTTCATAATCAACACTTGATACACATTGTAGTCTTTGTATCAATGTCACACAAAATCCGGTTTAAGAATCCATCCCCTATCTTCCCTTAAACCGTGGAGTACATCCCCTATCTCCTCCCACACAACACAATGTATATAAACATCATCATACATATGTTCATTTAATACACAAATTCGATTTATTATTACAACCGTCATATTCGATGACATTTCAATTGATTAGTTTTAGTTTGCCTAAGCATCATGCATTGTCTACAACAATCACGACTATCCTCCACCGATAGCCCAAAGCAGTTATTTCTAAACAGAAAATAAATGCTACAACAGATATATATAATCTCAACATTTTCAAAGTGAGTTAGTAATGAATCCAACTCCACCATTCTACCTCATATTGAGTCGATTTTATTATTTCCAGCTCAATTTCATATTTCGTATTAATTGCCATTAATTACAATAATGACCCAAATATACCCAAACATGGCATTTCCTTTTTTTCTCAATATTGACCCAAAGACTTAAATATTATCAAAAACATCAATAATCTCCATTTTAAACCCAAAACACACGGTATGAGTCAATTGAACAAAACCCTGTTTCAACATTACACATCTTCAACCTTAAGTTCCCAAATCAAACCATCTATACAAATAACTCAACATTTATGTTAACACACATAAGAATGAGTAGCAATCCCTACCTCAAATTAGGGGCTGAAATGGACAAGATGAAAAGAGTTGAAACCCCAAAATCAACGACGATGAAACTCGATCTCCACCATACACAACAAAGTCCTCGAGAAATTACACAACTTTGGCGAAGGAACTATGGTCAAAATCCCAATGGAACTATGGCCAAAATCCAGCTCGGCACAACTAAAATTTATATAACTCGAGCTCGGCTCGTAATGGCTCATTAAACCAAGAAATAACCATAAAAGCTGATAAGCTAACCCTTTGCACTTACACTTATATAGAAGTTTGTCCACCTTAAAATGTATTTTGTAATCGATGTGGGACTTCCAACAAACACACCAAATGACGTCGTTTGACACAACATTTTCGTCCACTCTTTGAGTCCCACATCGCTGAGAGAGGAAACATTTTGTGTCCAAATGCTTATAAAGTGGTGAATTTTTGCGTACATAGGTCAAGTAACTTCGAATGCATTTTGAATTTTTGTTTTGAGGAGCGTTGTCCCTCAACCACGGTATTGCCCTTGGAACCCTGGTGACCATGGACTCGACCCCAGAGCCAAGCCCGGTCAGTGGCAAAACATAAAGAATGATTGAAGCAAAGATTGCTACACATACCCCCATTTAGAAAAAAGCAATGATGACTAAGGTGACACCCTTCCCTTTCAAGTGAACGTAGTATAAGATCAAAAATCTCCTGACAACAAAAGAAAGAATGAAATAAAGAAATAAAGGCCAAAAAAAACTACATATTACCCATTATCTTCCCCAAAAATGACTAGGTCAACAATCTTTTGTTGGTTCATGAAGAATCTAAATGAAAATGACATTGAACATGTGAGAAATAGAACAGAACATGTGAGAAATAGAACAAACACATTTTGAAATATCAATGGGTTTTTATTTCCCTAGTAATAATCATAACAATCTACTTTTTTCCACAATGCCACTTAGACGATCATCTTGCTTAGTGATTTTTATTTATTTACCTTTTTAATGTACTTAATCTAATCTAGATGCACTAAAAATAAAATATTTGTAATTTTTTTTTTTTAAATTCACTGAAGTCAAAAAAATAAAAATACCACATTTTCGTTTTATTGCCCTTTTAATGAACTCTTTCACATTTATTTCACAAGGTTAGACACATCAAAAGAATAAAATAAGATTACAAAATTAATAAAAATATGCAGGAAATTTTCACTAAAAGCTACCCCAAAATAAAATTAAAAACAATCTTTTACAACTAAAACTAATAAGTCAAGAAACGAAAAAATTCCAAACATGCTAACAACAGGCAAAAGCGAGGAGAAAGGTGCAAATTGGTCATTTCAAACAAATTTATTTTGGGAGATTCTATTTACACCACTAATCCTTTCAATACACACCATTAACAGATTAAATTTATATTTCAATAATATTCTCAAATAAAAAGGCCATTAAGGACAATATGAGGGTGTATTCTACTCATTCAAATATTTCATATTTAAAAATACAAAATACTCTTCACACACTATCATCACCTATTGGATTTAGGGTTTAAACATATAAACACTGTATTATTTCATCATCTTCACCATTAACATAATACACTCATAATATCATTTATTATCAATTAACTCACTTTTTTTTCTTCTTCGTTGTACTTATTTTTCAAACTCAAAACATTATTGCCTTTGAAGATCTAAGGTTTAAATATATTGAAATCAATTAGTTTTAAAGATTTGCACACCGTGGATAACACTAAGATAGTTGGTTCGATATAAACATTGAAAATGTTAGTTTATGATTTAGCTTTTGATTTTTTATTTATCTCATTGGTATGTTGGGAAGATGAATTGGTTCGTCATGTGTTTGGATAATCAGAGTCAAACTTTTACACAATGTTTGATTATTTATATTTGAACAATACAATTTTGTTCAAATTATTAAAATTGATAAAATATTACATGTTCATACATTAAAAATTGAACATTTTAAGTTAGTTCGGTTAAAATAAATTAAAATTTTATTCTTTGTTTAGATATAAATTTTTGAACCTATTAAGTCTGTATTCATTTTGTTATGTAACAAGGTTGAAACTGATTGTGTTGTTGAATACACAATTGAATCAAGGGTGAGAATGGCAATCTAAAACGATGATGAGAGTTCAATACTGATGATGAAGATTAAAACCGATGAATATGGAGGCCGAATGAAACCCTCCATGAACATCTGAAACAACGAGACGACGAGCGTTCAACACTGACAATGGAGATCAACACTAGCAAAGATGGAGATCAACACTAGCAAAGATGGAGGCTGAATGAAACCCTCCGCCGGCAATGAAGTTCAACACCTACGATAGAGATCACCACCGGCAAAGATAGTCTCTATTTTGAAGATGGAGAGTTTTTGGTGTATAGTAGTAAAGATGGAGAGTTTTGGTGTATATTGAAACAGACAAGTGGTGACCATAGGGTAGGAATGGAAAAGCTAAGCGGTGAACTAAGATCTCGTTTGGGAATACCTTATTTTAATAAGTTTTTCACTTTTTACCAAAAAAGTATATATATAAACAAATAGAAAGCATGATATAACAACTTAGATCTTTTAATTTTATTTTTTTTCTTGACTAAAACATATAATTGACAAACGATTCGTAAAGATATTTTTAAATTTTAAAAATTATTTTGTGTCTCTACTTTATCAGTGATGCTTATTATTCTTATAAATAAATAATAAACAATGATTAGTCCTCCCATCAAAGATAATTGGTAGTATAAAAATACACATACATAGAGAGAGACCTCGTCTTGGGACCAGCGACAGTCAGGACGGAAAGTTGAGAGGAGGAGCATTGTCGGAGACGACAACGAAGCAATGAGTTTTGGTGTATATTGAAACAGACAAGTGGTGACCATAGGGTAGGAATGGTAAAGCTAAGCGGAATATATTATTTTAATAATTTTTTTATTATTTAATAAAAAAAATATAAACAAATAGAAAACATGATATAACAACTTACATCTTTTAATTTTATTTATTTTTTATTTATTTTTTTTATTAAAATATATAATTGACAAACAATATGTAAAGATATTTTTAAATTTTAAAATTATTTTGCGTCTCTACTTTATCAGTGATGCGTATTATTCTGATAAATAAATAATAAACAATGATTAGTCCCCATCAAAGATAATTGGTAGTATAAAAATACACATACAGAGAGAGACCTCGTCTTGGGACCAGCGACAGTCGGGACGGAAAGTTGAGAGGTGGAGCATTGTCGGAGACGACAACGAAGCAATGAGTTAAGAGTTTCCGATACTCAGAGGTCGTCTGGCCTGAGAAGGAACGACATGTAACCTTGGCCGCTGCAACCGAGGCATTGCCGCCCTTTGCAACGGCACTCGGCCCGCGGGGGGGATGGGGGGATCAAAGAGATGACGGTATCGGCTAGAGTGCGAGCGCGGTTGTGGAATAACCTCCATAGAACCGCCGGTACTCTCTGCCGCTTCCTCGCCATTGCCACAGACAAATGAGAGAGTTGGAAATGGAATGGAAATTCAACCTAAAAAATTACAGAGGGTTTAATTTCTGTGGTGGTGGTATTACATCCATCAATTATGTACTTCTTAACATTAATTATGGCATTATTATTGGTATCATTAATTAATAACATTACAAATATAAAAAAATCTCTTAAATTATATCACATGGTACAATAAAGGATTGTTTGGGATAAACTAAATAAGTGTATTTTTTGTCTTTTTACGAAAAGATGTGAAGAAAAGTGGAGAGGTGATGCGATGGAAAAAAGATAAAAAGATGGATTATTTAGGAGATGCCAAACCACCCCTAATTAATATATTAAGGCTATGTTTGTTTGGGTGAATATAGATTTGAGATTGGACTAATAATTTGATAAAATTATTAATTTGATGTTTGGTTAAACGAAGTATGGACTAACAATCCATTTGAATATGATATCTCATATAGGATGAATTATTCAATCCCACAGAAGAATGTGAGATATAAATTAGAGAACTAAGTTAAAATCTAAACTATTAGGGCTTGTTTGGTTGATGTTTCTGAAAAAAATTTCAGAAATTTTCTCTACAAACAAATTTCAAAAATTTTCTCTACCAAACAAATTTTCCCAAAAAAATTTCCCAAAACACACAAACCAAACAACTTTTCCAAACAAATCTCTCTCACACACACATCAAATCAATCACTTTTTCCAAAACTCTCTCTCAAAACAATTTTCCAAAACAAATTTCCCAAAACACCAAACCAAACATGTTTTCGTACTTTTTTTTTTCCAAAACATGTTTCTGAAACACAAACCAAACAAGCCGTCTTTTCTTATAATCTTAACTTAATTCAAATATAAAATATGATACACAATTCAAAGGGATTTGTAAAATCCTAAGACTACTAGTCATAAAAATGCTAATTTAACAAAATTCAGTCCGTTCAAACAAACATGGTTTAATTGGTATATATAATATTATTCTTAATTCGTGTCGCATCTTTTTAACTGTCACTCCCCTCATTTGGAAAGTTGACAATTGCGATAGGCTTTTTAAATTTTTGATTACTAGCTTATCACCCGTGCTATGCACGAGATAATTATAAATTTTTATATTTTTTTTAGATTTTTTTTTAATATATAAATTATGTTTTTTAAGATTTTTTTATAAAAATAATTTAACAATCTTATCACTAATCATAGTATATAAGATAAGTTAAAAATAATACTGCAGTAACTATGCACGAATTGTATCTATAATTATTTGTATGAGGTGATTTTAAATGCTGATTAGGAAATTTTGACCAAATCAATAAATGTCGTTTTTTTTTTAAATAAAAAATTTAGAAAATTCAGATTAAAATATTTAAATAAAAGTTAACAAATGCTGAAATTAATAATGCTATCTAACTAACTACAATGATATTTTTCTCATAATAAAAAAAATAATTAAAAAAAACCATTAAAATAGTAAATAAAAAGATTATTTAGAACCATTGAACAAACTACAATCACATTTTTCTTTTTATGAGTATTTATGTTTATCTAATTTCAATCATATTAAAAAATTAAATTATAAACAAAATGAGATAAGGTCAATCATACAAATCACAATTTTTTTTAATGCTATCTAACTACAATGACATTTTTCTTATAATAAAAAAAATTGAAAAAAAATAACCATTAAAATAGTAAATAAAAAAATTATTTAGAACCATTAAACAAACTACAATCACATTTTTCTTTTTGTGAGTGTTTATGTTTATCTAATTGCAATATTGGTCTACAAAAAGCAATACACCAAGGAAGATAACTTCAATCATACAAATCACAATTTTTTTAATGCTATCTAATCATCATCAATAATTAAAAAAATCAATCACAAATTAAGTCAATTGATAATTAAAAAATACAATAATTTATTTTTCAAAAAACATAGTGAGTTAAAAAATCAATTACAATTTTTTTGGGATCAAAATACAATCTAATCATCATTAATAATTGGTACATTATGTGACCCTAATGAGTACAATCCATTTTCTTTTTCAAAAAACACAGTGAGTTAAAAATCAAATCACAAATTAGTGAATTGATAGTTAAAAAAACACAATAATTTTTTTCCAAAAACTACAGTGATTGAAAAAAATCAATTACAATTTTTTTTTTTTCAAAATATAATCTAATCATTATCAATAATTGATACTTTAAAAATCAAATCAGACAAAAAAAAAATCAAATCAAATTACAAATATTTTTATGCTACCTAACTACAATCATATTTGTCATAAATAATTATAAAGAAAAATCATTAAAACAGTAAATAAAAGATTAAATCACATTAAAAAAAAGAATTATTGAACAAACTATAATCACATCATATTTTTCTCATAATAAAAATAAATAAATAAATAAAAAGAACCATTGACTAACTACAATCACATTAAAAAAAGAACCATTGAACTAACTACAATCATATTTTTTTCTTTATGAGTGTTTATATTTATCTAATTTCAATCATATTAAAAATAAAAATAAAATAGTAAATTAAAAAGATTAAATAACATTAAAAAAATCATTGAACTAACTACAACAATCATATTAAAAAAAAATATTGAACAAACTACAATCACATCACATAATTTTAAATGAAAAAAAAAAAGAACTATTAAACTAATTACAATCACATTTAAAAAAAAAAAAGAATCATTCAACTAATTATAATCACATTTTTCTATTTGTGATGGTTTATATTTATCTAACTTCAATCATATTAAAAATCAAAAATAAAATTAAAATAGTAAATAAAAAGATTAAATAACATTAAAAAAAAAAACCATTGAACTAACTACAATAATCATATTAAAAAGAAAAGCTATTGAACAAACTACAATAGTCATGTTAAAAAGAAGAGTCATTGAACAAACTACAATCTCATCACATTTTTCCCATAATAAAATAAATAAATAAAAAAAAGAACTATTAAACAAACTACAATCACATTAAAAATAAAATAAAAAAGAATCATTCAACTAATTATAATCACATTTTTCTCTTTGTGAGAGTTTATATTTATCTAACTTCAATCATATTAAAAGTCAAATTATAATTTTTTATTCGCTAGACAAATCACAAATATTTTTATGCGCTATCTAACTATAATACTAAAACAGTAAATAAAAGGAAAAGTCAAGAAAGAGAAAACAAAAAGAAGACTTATTGTTTGCATACGTGGTCATTGGTCACTGAAGTTGAAAGTGTAAAAGTGAAAAGTCAAGAAGGAGAAAACAAAAAGGAGACTCACTGTTTGCAATAGGTATGTGAAAAGTTAAAAAGAGTGTGTGTATCAAGAAAATTAAAAAGACTTGGAAGAATTTAATAAGTGCTAAGTTTTTTTTTTTCAAAAAAAATCTAAAATATTAAGAAATTAAGGTTCAAATATTAGAACTCCCAAAAAACTTGTAAGTTAGAGATAGATATAAATAAATAGATAGATATAGATATAGATATTTATATTTGTTTTAAATTTTTTTTAATATAGAAATTATTTGTTTTGGAAAAGGTACTGCAGTAATTATGAAAAAAGTCAAAAAATTTTGTAGGTTGAGAGAAGTTAATAAATGCTGAATTTTTATTTTTTTTTAAAAAAAAATTAGAAAATTAGGATTGGCATATTGAAACTCCCACAGGTTTGCATACGTGGTCATTGGTCACTGAAGTTGAAAGTGTAAAAGTGAGAAGTCAAGAAGGAGAAAACAAAAAGGAGACTCACTATTTGCAATAGGTATGTGAAAAGTTAAAAATAGTGTGTGTATTGGAGAAATTAAAAAGACTTTGAACAATTTAATAAGTGCTAAGTTTTTTTTTCAAAAAAAAATTTAAAATATTAAGAAATTGAGGTTCAGATATTAGAACTCCCACAAAACTTGTGGGTTAGAGATAGATATAAATAAATAGATAGATATAGATATTTATATTTGTTTTAAATTTTTTTTAATATACAAATTATATGTTTTGAAAAAGATACTGCAGTAATTATGAAAGAAGTCAAAAAGTTTTGTAGGTTGAGAGAAGTTAATAAATGCTGAAGTTATTATTTTTTTTAAAAAAAATAAAAAATTAGAAAATTAAGATTGGCATATTGAAACTCCCACAGGCCTTGAGGGTTAAAAACCTCATTTTGCTTAATATATAGTAAGTATAGATTTTATTATGTTAAAATATTTATGTTTGAGAAAATGATTGAATTTTTTTATAACTTAATATGATATTTGTGAAAAAAAAAATTAAAATGATTATAAATTTGATATGACATTTTCTTGTTTTAAATTTATTTTATCTTTTTGTAAATTTTAACTAAAATAAGTTAATTTTTGACTTCTCAAATATCCTATATCAACCACAATTTATCAGGTATTTTTGTATTCTCTAATCATCTTAACACTATTGAGACACGTAACGATATCCCAAACCAACGAATAACTACTCCTTTACTAGGTATGTTTGAATGGATTGATTTTGATAGGAATAAAAAAATTAGAAAGAGAGATTAAAAATAATAATAATATTAAAATTGTCAATAATGTTAAAATTATTGACTATTTAAATTTATTTTTATTTTTTTGTAAATTTTAACTAAAAAAAAGTTAATTTTTGACTTTTTAGATATCCTACATCAACCACAATTTATCATGTACTTTTGTATTCTCTAATCATCCTAACACTATTGAGACACCTAACGGTATTCTAAACCAACCAATAACTATTCATTTACTAGGTGTGTTTGAATGGATTGATTTTGATCTGAATGAAAAAAACTAGAAGAAATGGAGAGATTAAAAATAATAATAATATTAAAATTGCTTATAAAAGAATTAGGGATTGTCTGGGTGATTTAAATCATCTTTTTATCTTATTATTTTTTATTATATTGTAAAAATTTATAATATATTTATTTAGATCATTTCAAATAATTCTTTAATAAATTTTTAAATTTAGACACTATTTGACATAAAACTAAATAAGTGTAGTTATTTAGGTTACATTAACTTTTACTTTTCTACATATTTTTTTTGTAAAAATTCAAAGAATATATTTATTTAGATCAAATCTAAACAATCTCTTAGTATAATATATGGTACTATTCACCTTGTTTAGTTTTAATTTTTAATTTAATTCTTTTAAAAAAATTCACATTTTTTTACTTTTAGTTTATTTTTAAAATATTTTAAATAAAGTTTTTACTTTTAGATTCACCTAGCCTACACATGTACCTAAAAAGTATAATATTTACAAAAATATTTAAAAATTTATAAATACTAAAAATACTAAAATGTATTGAATTTTTATATTTTTTATATTTAGTGATTTTTTTAAAAAAAAAATTTCCATAAATATTATACATTTGAAGTGTATTTATGTTAAGTGTATCTAAAAACTAAAAAAAAAAACATTTATTTTAAATATTAAAAAAATTAAGTGAAAAAAATGAGGCCTTATAAAAATATTTTTTTTGTATAATAAATATACAAGAATACGAATATCTACTGATTTTTTTTTTTTTTTGTATTTTTGATATTTAGTGAATTTTAAAAGATATTTTTTATAAATATTATATTTTTTAAATGTATTTATGTTAAGTGTATCTAAAAACTTTTAAAAAAAATATTTCAAATATCAAAAAAATTAAGTGAAAAAAAAGGAGGCCCTATAAAAATATATATTTTTTTTGTATAATAAACATACAAGAATACTAATATTTACTGAATTTTTATATTTTTGGTATTTAGCAAATTTTTTAAAGATTTTTTTCTATAAATATTTTATTTTTTAGTGTATTTATGTTAAGTGTATCTAAAAACTAAGAAAAAATGCTTTAAATATTAAAAAATTAAGAAAATACAAAAAATAAAAAACTCAAATTTTTGAAAAACAGATTCAAAATTCTGAACCAAACAAGGTGATTAGAATTAGATCTCGTTTGGAAATTGATAATTGACTTTTTTATGAGATAAAAGAAATGGTTGTGTAATATGAAGTATATAAACACGGAAAGCAAATTTATTTTTTCAACAATTTCAAGCTCTTTGTACGTTATTCTTCTGTACAAGGATATAAAGAGGCCCTATAATGGCTATGACGGAAACAACAAAGGTTGTCATAGTATGTATATATACAATTTGTCAAGAATGTCTCCCAAACAGAGAAGAAGCTTATTCCTAGATTCCTAGAACCCAAAATAATGTCAATTGATGATTTTAGTCTGCAACTGTGTATATGAAAAACCTGAGGTTCATCCTCATTTATGTCAGTCCCCATGCCTGCATATCAAGAGAAATGCTTCCTCCATTAGTTGGAAAAGCTAATAAATCTACCTCTACAACGTGTTTGAATTTATAAATTTCGTGTAATTTAAGCAAAGTGTTACTTTAATCCCCATAATCTCAATTTAAACAATTTATTCTGTACACTTTCAATTTTGTGACAATGTGGTCCATCCATCACTCACTATTAGAAATTAGAATGGACAAAGACCATGTGTAAAACTAGAGAGATCAAAGTGAAATCGGTGTACTATATTTATTATACTGGTAGTCCCTATAATTGTTAGTTTTTTAAAGTTCACTAAAAGTAAAGAATTCGAAAGCATCTTTTACACTATGCTTTTGCTCTATGAATGTTGAGATGAAAGGAAAAATGGACCTGAATTCTGCCATCAGATGTTCCAACCACCAAAACTTCTTCATCGGCATCAAGACTCATACATAGAATTTTAGCAGTAGTACCACTTTGAAGTGTTTCTATTTTACTGTGTTTTTTTCTGCACCAAATTTCCACAATCCCTCCCTTGCAACCCAAATATATCAGCTCAGAGCTTATAGCCATGGCCCTCACCTCCAATGTAGATGGCAACGATCCAACCATACCGTAATTCGAAGCATTCCATATCTTTTGCCACATAACAATAATCAAATATCATTTGTCATATAAACACGATACTTGCGGGTAAATTAAGCTTTACACCTCATCTCACTTTGGTCCATCATTTTCTTACACTTTTGGTTAATTTGCAATGCGAATCATCAGTTAGTTTGGTGTCAAATTGCCTAATGAAATTTTCCATATAGCTCTCTCATGAGACACTTTGTAGGGAAAAATATATTTTTCTTTCATTTTCTCTTTTTTTCACTTTATGTTTTCTTTCTATCGTATTTTCTAAATCCACCACCACCGACCAACCCTTCCTTGCTATTCCCTCACCCCTTCCCCACTACCTATGGCCATTGCCCACCTCTTTGCTGTCACTTCCAGTAGTGGTAGGTTTAGAAAATACAGTAGAAAGAAAATACTGTGAAAAAATAGCAAAATAGAGAGGAGAAGAAAATTACATTTTTGTCCAAAACAATACTTCATGTGAGGGTCACGTGATAATTTCTATTAGGCCCTTTAACACCTAACTAATGGAAGGACAATATTACAACTTGACTAAAAAATGTAAGAGATTAACTGTTATAATTAGAAAATGAGGGACTGAAATGATATTTAATGCAAAGCGCAAGGTACAAAATATAATTTATCCACAAACTTATAAAATGATCAGTTAAAAGTTTTATGCAAGTTTTGGGAAATATTCAATTTCAGTTACTTAGAATGGACACTTCATCATCTAATATGTAGAAGGAAAAAAAAAATTAAAAATAAAATCCGGGAGGTCATCAAATTTTGTAAAGAAGCAGTACCTTTATAGCTGCTCCGTCTAAGGAAGAGCTGGCCGAATAAATTAGCCCATCATGAACATGCAGTGCATAGATGGGACTTGCTTTCGCTAGATATTTCCTGGATCCAGTTTGAATTGTACTGAGAGTTCCAGTGTCTAAACCAATTTCCTGAAAGATCGTGAAAGTCAAAATAAACAAAATTATGTCACTGATCAAAAGAAAAGAAGGAAGTGAAGAAACACGAAAGGAGGCAATGGATGTAAAGATAGAGAGATTTTGGTACCTGAATAGTATTGTCCTGGCATCCACAGTATAATTTCCCTTGTACAAGGGCTAAACACTTTGCATATTTATTCGGATTCAACAATTTGGATCCTCCACTCCATGACTGCACCTGATACAAGAATAGCAAGGTACATAAATCAGTTGTGTATTGCCACAACTACTTTTGGAATTAACCTTCACTGAAAGATGTGATTTATTAAGCTTCTATCTATTTGCACCCATTTTTGCTGGTTCTTGTCGATAGGTGGACCAGTTGGGATACGACATGTGGCAAAATCAAGTGAGGGTTCAACGGTTGTTTAAGGGGGTAAGCAATTTGAGAGAGGTAGAGAATGTGCATTAAACAATGTAGATGATTGAGCAGTTTTTGGCCAAGTCATGGGCTTAGTAGGTGACTTGCAAAGGAAAACATGAACAAGGTGGGGATTTTTCTCCGTCGAAGGAAGGTTGAAAGGACCTAGGGACACGTGTCAACTCAAAGGAAGTGAAGATCGACAAGTGGAAGTGAAGGCTTGATGTGGTTTGAGGATTTGGAAGTGAGGGAGCAGTTGTAACTGTTACACAGTAGCAGTTGTAGATTAAGGAGATCATGGGGTCATGGAAAGAAGAGCCATAAAGGCCGAAAAGTTTGCAGAGAGAGGGGACATCAACAAATCATCAAACTTATCATAGTTTTTTTTCTCTTTATCTTTAGGAGTAGTCTACCTTAAGTCTTAGGAGTAGATTATCTTAACTTAGGAGTAGTTTTCTTTGTAATTTGTGACTTGTAATTCTTGTAAACTTAGATAATTTTATCTGAAGTTGTCTTTGTTTGTTTGGATACTTCACTTTTTCGATTGTTAATTATTCCAAAGAAGTCCTTATACTTTCAAAACATTTAGAACATTTATACAATCGTCTAGTTTCTGTTTAAATTATTGCTTGGTTACTGTCGATCAAGGCCTAGCATAATTTTTATTAACACTATCTCTCTCCCTCTTCTCTCATCGCAACCCGCCGCCCTTTCTCCACTGTCACGATTCCCTTCTTCTTTGTGAACCCTAAGATTACAATCAACAACAAATTGGGAGCTGGGATTTGTGTGACATTTGTAGAGGGATTTGCAAAGGGGAGATCTAGGGTTTGTAGGGTGAAGGGGGTTGTTGCATACCCTCAGTAGTTAGGGAGGGTGAGGGTAGGGGGCTGGAAGTGGTTGGGAGGGAAGGCAGGGTTAAAAATTCAGCGTCACAGTCACCAACAAACAATAAAGGGGGTTTCCAGACATAACTACCTTGCAAGAAGGTATTGAATGGTTATACTGATGACATGGTATCACCATTACATTCAAGTTTTTTTCATGGTGGGGTTGGAGGAGGGTTGGGGAGAGAGTGGCGATGGTGGTGACGGTGGTAGGGTCGAGTCGGGGTGTGGGTAGGGTGATGGTGGTGGTGATGGTTGTCGGGAAATGGCTGGTTGTAGAGGGAGGGATGTGAGAGGAAGGAGAGGGGAGAAGGGAAAAGAGAAAGAGGGGCAAAGCAATAAAAAATCATGCTTTTGCAATTAGTTTTCAACGTTTTACCCCTACATAAGAAGCACAGCCACGGATACCGTGATTTCACAAAAGTGGGGACACAATGGGGATATGGCAATAAATAAATAAAAAAGTATTTTTTATGCATTTTTATTTCACCACAATCAATCAAAAGTAACAAAAAATAACACTAATTCAATATAAAAAATAAAATAAAATAAAATTAATTAATTAATAAAACAACACGCCACTACTATGGCACCTATTTTGGAGTGTTGGTGCTTTATAGACCCCTACTATAGTTATTTTTACTCTCCATGTTTATGCAATTGTTTTGTGAAGTTTTCATTTTTTTTCTCCTTCTTTTTTCTTTCTTTTTTTTTTTTTTTTTTCCTTTCTTCTTTTTTATTTTTTTATTTTTATTTTTTATTTCCCCTTTAAAAAAACCATATGCAAGATGAAAACAGTGTTGACCATTAGTACTTCAGCAGCAAGTTCATGATGAATGACTTCATTGGCCTCTTGGGGTTGAGGAAGTCAGAACATAATAATAAAAAGAGCAAGTAGGATATTGGGAGTTCAAGATATACGCACCCTTACCACAATCAAAATAAAGTGATGGTCAAACCATCCTCCATAGTGTGATTTAAAAGGCTTTAATGTTGAAGAAAAATGCAATGTACCCCAAAGTGAGGTGTACAGGACTTAGTGTGATGGGACCACATCTAAAATGAATTTTGTAATAATTTTTCAAGGTATGTAGCATTGTTAAATGTAGAAATAAAAATGTTTAGAAAATTGGATGGAAGCTTTATGACATGCCTTGATGCCAGCTCCTTGTGGAGTGAAGCACAAAATGCTTTTGTCAACTAGTAGATTAATTAATAAAATGACACACCATTGCTATGGCACCTATTTTGGAGTGTCGGTGCTTCATAGACCCCTACTATAGTTATTTTTACTTTCCATGTTTATGCAATTGTTTTGTAAAGTTTCCATTTTTTTCTCTTTTTTTCTTTCTTTCTTTCCTTTATTTTTTTTTTCTTTTTTCTTTCTTCTTTTTATTTTTTATTTTTTATTTCCCCTTTAAAAGAACCATATGCAAGATGAAAACAGTGTTGACCATTAGTACTTCAGCAGCAAGTTCATGATGAATGACTTCATTGGCCTCTTGGGGATAATTTGGTGATTCCCTTGACGATTGAATGATTGAGGAAGTCAGAACAAAATAATAAAAAGAGCAAGTAGGATCTTGGGAGTTCAAGATGTACGCACCCTTACCACCATCAAAATAAAATGATGGTCAAACCATCCACCATAGTGTGATTTAAAAGGCTTAAACTTTGAAGAAAAATGCAACGTACCCCAAAAGTGCGGTGTACGATGTGGATTTAATGTTAGTGTGATGGGACCACATCCAAAATTTTTGCAGTAATTTTTCAAGGTATGTAACATTGTTAAATGCAGAAATAAAATGTTTAGAAAATTGGATGGAAGCTTTATGACACACCTTGATGCCAGCTCCTTGTGGAATGAAGCACAAAATGCTTTTGTCAACTAGTAGATTTTTAACTTGATCCTTCACTTCATGAACTTGTGTGCAATGAATTACTTCACCGTTGATAGACCAGACCTAGTTGCACGAACAAGAAACTTTTAAGGAATGCAAATTAAACCAATCTGAATTAGAAGAAAGATTATAACATACCCTTACAGTCCTGTCAAGTGAACCACTGTATAGCTTATCCTCTGTCTGTAGAATTGCCAAGCTAGTAACTGCCTTGGTATGGAATTGAGTTTCTTGAATAAGAGGTATAATGCAACCTCTACCAGTCCACACCTTCAGTATTTTTAGTAGGGCAAAACAATAAAAAATTGGCATCAGATTGAAATTCACCGGCTTATTTGTTTAGTAACCTTATATCTTGATTGGGTATTAAGTATTAACATTACCTCTTCATGTAAATCTGTTTGAATTCAACTAAAACAATAACATGCCTTATATTAGAGGCATATATGGTTCCAAATACAATCTCAGTGTTAAGATATATCAACAAAAACATATGCAGTTGGTGACACCGAGCCAACATTTCTCTATGAGAAACCAGTTCTTTGCAAGTGGAGAAATGCACAGGTCTTCAACAGAAATTTTACAATCTATTTGGAAACTGTCGCGCATGTGCATCCATGCTTGCTTCTTACTTAACCATTTGCTCATGTATTAGCACATGCACACGTCAATTGCTTGCACTGAGTGGTGCCTATGGATAACACCATTCAACACCAAAAAATTAGGATAGCTTCTAGCTAGATTGGCTATTTCCAATGAACAAAATCTCTGGAGTCTGTTCTTTTGGGGGTTTGGATTGGTAGGATGAAAAGGCATGCAATCAATTAGTCACTTGGTTAATTTAATAATTGCCATTAATTTGTATAAATTGGTCTATTCATCTTCTATAGGATCAATTCCATTGATTGTGGTTATTTCACTAAGTTATAGTGTAGTAGTGAGACTTCCAATCACCAAATGCATATACAAAGCCATCTACGTAGGGAATGCATAGAACAACAACTGAATTGTTTATATATATATAATTTTTTTTTTATCGGCAACTGAATTGTTTACATACATGTGTTATACTTGTATTCAGTTCTTTAAATCACGAGGATATATATAAATACATGCACTGTCTATAAAATACAACCTGTTTAGAATTCTAGGATCCACACATAGCCACTATATTTAAAAAACTAAAACCATGGAAAGTACGATCCATGAAAAATACTAGTTGTGTTTGGATCTAGGATTGGGGGAGGGATTTATGGCAGAAAAGGAAACGAGGAGGAAAATGACAACGAAATATAAGCTAAAATTTTGTTGTGTTTTCCCTTTTCTCCACAAATCCCTCCTCAAATTTAAGACCCAAACACAGCGTAACAGATTGGCTCGTTTACCTTTATTGTTCCATCTGAATGGCCAGAAAATATCTTGTTTTTGAAGCAAACTACTGACAGCACTTTTCCATTTACATTGCAATCTTCTTGAATTAATTCTTTATGATTCCACAGGTCCTGGTGTCAAAGAAGAACAGAATATTGCCTGAAGCTAATTCCAATTTTCCGAGATAAGACAGAATAGAATAAAGTACAAGAAACTTACAGCACTGGAGTACTGCCCTTCTGAGAAAACTTTCAGCAAATCAAATGCCATTGTAGAGGATTTCTTGAGCTCTCTCAGACCCGTTAAGATATCCTTCCTGTGGGAAGTAATTTCACCCATCCCCTCTGCAAGACACAATGCAAGTACAAGAACTACATTATTTTCACAAAATAGATTCCTAAAAAAGATGTAGGCAGACATACATAATTATGACCAACTAGACTCAAAATGTACAATCTGTTTAAGCATATTAACATGTGCCGTAAGGGCACACATTAACAAAATCTATATATATGTATTATGCAGATATCACTTTGATTGTATAGAAGCAGTGATTGCCATAATTGTTTTCTTTTCATATTTTTCCTCCCTACTAATGAACATCTTACATAGTGATTTTGCTCCTTCAGAATAGATACTTTAGCCCATTTCTACAATTATTTACCTTTTTGGATATAACTCAAGTTTTGCAATAACTATCTTGCAAAAAAATTATGGAGCAAACTTTTTACTAATTCCATAAATTGTTACGCACCAGCATCACAGATGAAGCTGTTCAGAGCGAGCATGGAAAGGACTTTATCTTCTTTGTCCTTTGCAGACTTGAATATTGATAAAAAGCGCTTGAGCAAGCATACACGAGCTGTTCCTCGTACGCCTGTGTCTGGAAGGACATTGAGCATTTGTAAAAGCCACGTGGCTGACACAAAGCATGCTGAACATAACTCTGCATGTCTACTCTTTAAGCCTACTGCTAAAGCCTCAAACACCAGACCAGATTCATGGCTGACAAGAGCAAATGCCATTTTTCTTTCCCACTCCTCAGCAGCCTTCTCTTCCTCCTATAGATAGAATTTAAAATTTTAAGTAAGTCATTCCTAATAAACTACAAACTAAATTGCCAACTACTCACAATAAGGTGTGGATCCCATCACAAGAGTATGGAGCTCACCCCACATTGTGAGTAATTGGTAATTTAGTTTGTAGTTTATTAGGGATCACATTTTTTATTTTATGTTTGAAAAAGACATGTAGTTTAGCAAATATAAACAACAAAAATGTAACAATAAACAATAGGGCATAACTATTTTAGCTTGCTTTAACTATGGGATGTTGTCAGTTTTCCCTTCTTAACGAAAAATTGCTACAATTTACTCCCTTGATCTTTGATTTGTTTCAATCTCATCTTTTTATTTTCTTATGAAAGAGGACGGAAATGACATGTGAGCTGCCTGTACCAATTTTATGACCATAATACTCATTAGAGAACTGATTTATTTACGTATATGTGAGAGATATGTATATATCTTCTCCTCTTCTATGAAGAAATGTGAGAGAAAATATATGCACACATATGGGAAAACCTGTACATCTGTCTCACATATATGTATGTAAAGCACCTACTAAATGAATATTTTCTTGTAAAATTGGTATGTACAGCTCCTATGCCACTTTTTCATTCTCTTTTCATAATGACATGTTAGCAAAAGTTTGAGATTGAAACAAATCAGAAGATTACAAGGGCAAAATGTAGTAATTTTTAGTTGAAGGGGGTAAATTAACAACGGCCCATAGTTGACAGGGTAAAGTGTAATTTGCCCTAAACATTAAGAGAAACAAAAAATAAGGTATCTATGAAGATTACAAAGATTATAACAATAAACAAATGAGCGAACCAAATTTCCTGGAATGTCTCCTGATATGTTCCTAAACTGCTCCTTTCTCGTTAAAGATTTGTAACTTTTGTCAAGTCCTGCACGTTTAAGGAGAAAGATCCAGGCAACGGGCTTTCCAGAAGAAGAGAACCGCCCTTGGAGGGCCAAAATTGTCTCAGCAGCTGCTATTTGAGTGGCAGGGAAGTCTGAATTTCTTAGGCATGAAATAAGGGTATCTATTGCCTCTTCTCGGTATATGCTCATCTTCCTTGGCTCCTCCTACAAAATGAAAAAGTACTAATTAAAATACTGTTAGAAGCCATTTTATCAGAGAGAGAGAGAGAGAGAGAGAGAGAGAGAACGGAACAAAATTTCGTTTCTTTTCTATTGCAACAGTTGAAATGTTCCCGTTTTCTAGAAAACCAAAATGAAACATTAATGAATTACTGAAATTCCAGTGTTTCTACTGAAACATGCTGAAACGCACCAAAACACTACGAAACAATTAGTAGTTTTTAAACATTTAAAATGTTTTTTATTCCCTTTTTTCCCCTTTCCCTTATGTTTCTGAAACATTTCAGAAATGTTTCTATTTCCAAGCTAACCAAAACAACATATGGAAAAGAAATTTTGATCACTGGGGAGGGAGAGAAAATTTCAAACCAAAATGTCAAGCTGGAGGAGGAGGCCAGCTATGATAGGACATTGATCCTGGAGGGCTGTCTGTAGATACATGAGGAGTGTGTGCATTGTACTATAAGTTCCTTCATCCTTTATGATATGGAGGATCTGCTCATTAAACGTTGTTCTGAAAAAAAAAAAAATTTGCATTGTTAATTGAGTCTAAAATTATTGAAGATATACAAATATGAAAAGCCATAGATGAGGATGGAAAAACACTGAGCAAAAAAAAAAGTACCTATTCAGCTTAACTAATTCAGAAAAAAATCGAACTATCTCAAAGCGCTCACTATCATTTGCGCCCATGAAGCTCTGCAAAACAGGGCCCAACTCAGCCTTATCGGCAATGTCATTCCTGCACTTGCCTTCCGTTAGCATGCACCTCAATAAGATACCAACCGCAGTGATCCTTTCCTCTACCCAATTGGATTGCAAGCTCGTGACAAAACTTTCAATTGCCTTTGCCGTAATAGCCCTCCTCACAATTTCACTAATTTCCGGAGCACTTTCTAGTATTTGGCCCAACAAAATCACTGCTGCTGTTTTTGGCTTCATACACATTTTGAGCGTATCATCTTCTTTATTTCTAATCACTGTCAGAAGTGTTTCCACCATTTCCATCTCAATGAGGCTCGTGGAGGAGGGTCTTAGGAAGTAAATCAACACAACAGATTCAAACAAACCCTTCTTGAAAAGATCAACAACACATTCCAGATCAGAATCCACTGTGGTTAGTGTCTGGATCACAGTGTGGTCTCTTGATCCAAGCTCGGACAAGAGGAAAACTGTCGCGGTCAAGACTTGGAGATCCACAGAATTGAGAAGGATCTCCACAAACCCATTAATAACCGGAGGTCTCGAGAGCATAGTTTGAATCTCGACTTCCATTTTTGATTCCTGCCAGAACCGCTCAATTCGTAGCACCGCCATTTCTGACTCTTTTAAAATTTCTGACATACAAAGGTTTGTAATGGCTTGTCGCAGCTCACTAACTGTGCCATCAATGTTAGGAGAAATCAAATGCGTCATTGAGTTCAAAAATGGCTCTCTTTCTGCTTGTGAGTTTTCAGTTTTGACGGGAACTGAATTGGGATTCTGTTCTTGCCAACTCGCTATGAGGCGTTTAAGTACATAATTTGTTTTAGGCAGTTGAGTGCTGGGAAGCTTTTGGCGCGTAATTGGGCACGTACAATTTCCCCTATCAAGCCATTCTTGGATTGCTTCACGCTCGTAAGTCTGACCAGTCTCTAGAGTTACAGGATCATGAAATACGTGACTAGTTATGGGACATACAAAGTCTTTAGGCGGCGTGCGTTTTCCTCCACTTGGTGGGTTATCAATTTCAGCCATGAGAAGAACCAGAGAACTGATATCAAGAAAAATCCAAATATAACACAGCACAGAAGACAATGTAATGTTGATCTGCGGAAATGGGCTGCTTTGGATTTTGGGACTGGTTCTGTCTAGATTCAAACAATGCCAATTTTTCGTTCTTTTCTATAAGCCATATTGACAACTCATTCACTAAAATAAATTGCATAGTTTTATCAGTCCACGACTGTTTCTACTTTCTAGTTAATATCGATTACCTCTATTTCGGCTTTAGAATCCAAAGAAGAATTATTACTCCAATGATCATGATCATCAGAAGAAGACTCAAGTTCAGAATCAGAATCATCGTTTGGCAATGTTTTGATTTCCTCGTAGATCTCTGGCTTGAAATTGTCAAACTGAATTCAGAGAAGCTGTTGGTTGACCTGAAAGTCATTATTCTTTCTGGTAAACAAAAGATTGAAGAGAGGCAAATCAGTACAATATTACAGCACATAAAAGTATAAGAGAGAAGTTGAGAAGAAAAATGTTACGGATGAGAAAAGGTCAAATAGCAGATTAAGGATTCTTGTCTTCAAGGAGTTTTTGTATAATAAATCCAGTAAACATATCAGTAAATGATTAGCTCACGAAAAAAAACAATTACAATTAGGATTGCTTAAAGGTTATACATTTATTTTAGCTTAGAGGGGGATTAGGATTGGTAGTGAGGTGGGATCACTAATATTGTGTTTGTTTTGAGCGATGGGAATAAGATTGACAGTGAGCTTCGGATTAGAATGGGCTTCCAGAGCTTGGTATTAGAAAAATAATATCGCGGATTAGAAATTATTTATTTATTTTATTTTTTACATGTCGAGCATTTTTTTTTTTTGAACATTAATGTTTAATTTTTTGTATTTTTTTGTTAAGTAAAAATTATTATTTTATTTGTTTTATTTTTTTCTGAATTTTTTCTATTTTATTTTTATTTTTTAAAAATTTTTTACATGTTGGCCATTTTTTTTTAAGACATTAATGTTTAATGTTTTTTGTATTTTTTTTATTTGTTTTATTATTTTATATAAAAATAATTTAACAATCCCTATACTAACAACTATCATCAAAACAAACACAATTTTACTTAATCTCCTCACTATCAATCCTCTCACTAACAATCCCCTCACTATTAATCCCTTCCATTCTATCTCTGAAAATAAACGGGACCTTAATGTGTACAATGGTATAATTTATCCTTGGTAGAGAAACACAAAAAGAATTTAATCATATACACAAAATTTAAATAAATTTTATTTGGATGATTAACAATTCATATATTTCTTGTATGAGAAGCAAATATTCTTCGTGTCTGTACACCTTGAGACCAAGCTCTATACTACACCGAATGGAGTCGTACGGCCTGAAAACACAACAATGGTGAGCTACCCGACGAGTGTGTCACCGGAAAACTCCTCTGATGGTCAAGTGGGTAACCTTCGAAAGAAGAAGGAAAGTAAGGAGAGTTTAGTGTAAGGAATTGCATACCTTTTGCATGGAGGCCTTACTCGCCCTTTTTGTGACGTGTGGATGTACTATCCTCTCTTTGTCTTACCGCAAAAGGCTTCAAAAAGCAGTTATAGTTGCCATAACGATTATGGTGATGCGGTTGCGGTTGTGAGGTGTAAAAGCCGTAGCGTAACGGTAGCAGTAACAGAAGTTGTGAATTTTTTCATTTTTCGCACAATTTGAAAAAAACTTACCGATACGCATATTTTTTTTTTCAAAATCACATTTATTAGGATTTAAAATAGATTTTGATAAATTTTTATTAGTTTTTAAGTATGTTCTAATATATTTCATATTTTTAAACCACTATAAAAGAGTTATTTACATTTTATTTCAATAATTAATGACTTTAAGAATAATTGATTTTAAGTGTCTATAAAATTATTTTTGACCAAAATAAATGTTTTATAATTAAATATTAAATGAAATGATTATAAAAATAAATACAACCATAGTTTATATATTTTTTATTTTATATGCTAATATAATGAAATAAAAATTAAAAAATAAATTATAAAGAAAAAAAAAACCATAAAAGGTTTTTTCTTTAGGCTTAGATTAGTTGAGTATTTATTTTTATTTTTATTTTTTTGTAATTTTTTTTATTTTAAAAAGAAGCTATTCAGTATATTGTAACGGTGTGTAGTGGGTACCGTTACAATATCGCTACGGCCGTTATGTAACACCAAAACGGCTGTTATACATATGAATTTCCGTCACACCACAAAAGCAGGTGTAATGGATAGCGCTTGCCTTACCATCGCAACCGGTACGTAACATCGCTTTTTGAAACCTTGCACGTGTGCACGTCAATATTACCAAACAGTATTAACTAAACATCCAAACGGTATTAATGTGTACTATTGGCAGGTTCACCTCCCAACATTTCAATTGAGCCACATAGCACATGCTCGCTGAGCTATCCTTGGCCGTTCACATGCTAGCTCAGTCTAACCCCGATTAACCTTTAGGGAAAAGCTGACTTTGGTTGGTCTAGGCTTGAAGCGCCAAACTAGCTCGGCTTATTACCTTTAGCCCGGTCAAGCACCATTTGCTTGTCAAGGCAAATCCTGCCTAACTTTGAAGCGCGGTTGAAGTACTTAGCCCGGTTGAGGGCAAGACCATCACTTAACCTTGCTCGGCTGGCTACTTCAACCCGGTTAGGCGCCATTCACTCATCAAGGCAAATCCCACTTGACTCCGAAGCACGGTTGAAGTACTTAGCCCGGTTGAGGGCAAGACCATCACTTAACCTTGCTCGGCTCATGTCCCAAGCCTTCCAACCAGCCCGGCCCAACATCATGGCCCCAAGCTAATTCAGCAGCGTCATCATTCCTTCTAACTCGGTCCAAGCCCGATTTTGCTCGGTCCATTTGTTCAGCACAAATCCCCCTCTCATTCCTCATGTAACACAGTAGTGATGATTAACAATTCATAGATGCACAAATACTGATTGTTTATCAAGCGGGCCGAATGCAAAAGGATCTAAACAACTGCAAGGATCCAATGTATTTACTTATGTCATAAAAATATTTCAATATACTTTTTCATGCTTATGACTTATGCATTAATATATCATGCCAATTAATATTCATAATATATACCAAACGGTGACCTGCTGATGAAAAAATCCAAAAAGGCAGTGCTCTCCAACGCTTGTTGGCAACATCTAAATTTTTTACTTTTTATGACTGTCTAGTCTAGAAGGACAAGTAATATATATATATATATATATTTTAACACAAAAATTCTAAAAAAATGCACTAAACCAACAAAAGTCTTTTTTTTTTTGGGTGGAGTTTTTTAATTTTAATTTTTTCTTTTTTACATTTTGGGTCTGTCAAGTCTAGTGACACTTAAAAATAAAAAGGTTTTAAAAAAATTAACCCAAAAAAATAAATAAAAATTACTAAACCGAAAGCAAAACATGTGAAAACAGTACTTTAAAATAATAATTTTTCAATAGCCTAGAGCAAATACAAACAATATGAACTCGGATCATCTTGAGGGAAACAAGGTACTTTAATGCATTGGGGAAATGAAACTTTAATTAGAAAAACAAATCAATAGTATAATAAAACTATAAACAACAACAACAACCCGCGTCATGTCAGAGAATTCTATGAAATCTCTTGAAAAGCTAGAAGTGGTAATAACTACATGATGTTATGGACTATGGAGATAATTTAAAAAATGACAATATGAACTAATTGCAAATTAGAATTTTCCAACTTTAAGCCACTAAAAAAGATCTTTCTTATTGAAAAATTTAGGCCTGAGTTTTAAATATTGGACAATAAGTATGATATCGCTGTTACGTAACATGAATTTTAGACTTTCAATACTATTATTCCTTGTCCAATATTGAATGATATATGACCGTATCTACATATTCCGATAATGTTATTTAAATCCATGATTTAGGTGGTAAATCATATAAACAAAAAATTTGAAAAAAAAATATACACAAACTTGAAGAAAATATAAAGAGCATTACATTATACCATTAATTTTTCAATCCAGATTCTTCCACTTTGATTTCCTCATCTTTGCAAACATTCTGATTTATCACATTTTTCAATCTTTTTGATAATTATCCAATTTCGATTTCTGTTTTCCAAAACCTCTTTGAGGTAACCCAATTCTCGTCAAGAACCTCCTCATAATCTCTCTCACTCTTTCAACTCCAAAGTTTGATCTCCACTACAACCTCGTGCACGAAACAAACCACTGAATTTTGGAAGATGACAAGATTTTCGAGGTATGATCACTGAATCAGTGAAGAAGAGGAAGAAGATGAAAAAAGAAGCAATTCGTTGAACACAACAGGTGCAATTGCTGATCTTGAAAAAGAAGGGTCAATGTAGAATACTTCAAAGAAGCTAAGGGCAGCATCAACAGTAGGATGATGATGAGAGAGAGAGAGAGAGAGAGAGAGAGAAAGAAAATGGGTTTTCCAGAAACATATTTTTTGTTGCAATTTTTTAATTCAATATTTTAAAAATTGAGTTTTTTATTTTTTTAATATTTTTTTATTTTTTTAGATATATCTAAAAAGTAAAATATTTATAAAAAATATTTTAAAAAAATCAATAAATACATAAAAATATGAAAATGTATTGAATTTTTTATTATTATATATTTTTGGTATTTAGTGAATTTTTTAAAGATTTTTTCTACAAATATTATACTTTTTAATTTTATTTATATTAAGTGTATCTAAAAAGTTAAAAAAATGTTTAAAATGGACTTGTTTGAAAAGCTGGTTATTTCAATTGACTTTTTGATTTTTTTTTTTTTTTTGATTTTTGACTATTTTAACTTGACTTAAAAATTGTGATTGGGAAAATAATTAATTTTTTTTAGTTGATCTGATGATTATGAAAGAAAACGTAAAATGATTATAGGTTGAATATGACATTTTGTCTTATTGATTATTTTAGATTATTTTGTCTTTATTAATTATTTTAACCCAAATAGCCATTCCCAAACAGGACCAATATTAAAAAAAATTCACTAAAAATAAAAAATATACACACAAAAAAAATTAATTTAAAAAAAACTAAATTCAAAAAATTGAAACTAAAGAAGATGATTTCTTTTTTTTTTTTTTTTTTTTTTGAACGAACTAAAGAAAGTGATTGCTCGCTGAAAACTCTTTTGTATTTGGGGGGCTCATACTGCAAAGCGACGCCACACACACAACTTTATCAAGGAAATTATTCAATATTTTTGAAGTAGTGTGTGTTCGTACTCTTTAACTAATCATCATTTAATATGCTTCATCATATTTCTCAATTATCTGACACAATATTCCACCTACTTATCTTCTCCATTAATCATAATAGAATATCATGTATCTATATTTTGAAATTATTGAATAATTATCCTTGATAAACTGCAAAGCTTTGAAGTTGCATATCCTGTACTTTTCGTTGTACAATAAGGAAAATTCTTTGCACAACGATGTAATCTTACCACAAATACGCATTTTTGTGAGATGTCGTGGTGTCTTTTGTGTTGACTTTTTGAGAGAATGAAATAAATGAGACAATATAAATGGTTTGTGTGAAGACACATTTTTTGAATAACAACACGTGGCTAAAGTGACGCCGAAGTATCAACCGAGATGCCACGTGGCTTGGTCATGTGGCCGAGGTTATCTGTAGAGATGCCAGAATTTGAGATAAGTGGATAAAAGACAAGAGTCCTAGAATAGGGGAGGATCTCAGTCTGGATAAAGATAAGGCTCAAAGAGAGTTTATCCCTATCTAGCTGAGGGTCCAGGATGAGCATTGAGCCTGAGTCCATAGAAGTGAAGTTTCTAAAGGAATCAGGTCACTGTTGGTTATAAAACCAAGGCACCTTCGTGGGTCGAAGGTAAGTTCTTTCTTGTGAGTTTAAGCACAATTTGCTATCTTTGAGAGATATTAATTACTGACTTGATCGTCAGAGTGCCCCCAGGTGGACGGACCACCGTTGGATTCTCATCTTCTTGTGTAGATTGTTGGGCTTAATCTATTCTGTTAGTGCTCTCCAGCTGAGTTCCCCGTTTGGTTGTGTGGTCAAAAATCAACACCCACAATTTGGAGCCGTCTGTGGGAACTTAAAGAGAATAGATGGCCAACGACAGAAAGGAATAAAAGATTTGGGACGACATTAACAGCGAGAGTTGTGAACATGCAGATCCTAACATCGGGAAAGAAAACTGTAATGAAAGAGCGCAAGATCTGAATCCTGGAGAGAAGGACGTCGGCAAAGAAGGGAACGCCCCGAAGAAAGCAGGTCGAGATAAGTATTATAACGAAAATGACCTCCAGGTATAGAAGGATAGATGCCTGAGGAGGGACAGCAAAATGAAAGAAATGACAAACAAGTTGGCAGACCTACAATCGATTGTCAACTTCATAAAGCAGAACAACGTGATGCAACCACCATTTTCGTTGCAAGACACGCCAATACCAGCAGCCAAGACTGACGCCCAAAAAGGGGGGCAAAAAACCATCTCAGCAGTCTCGCAACATGCTAAAGAAAAAGAGTGTTCACATCGGCCCTCACGGGATGTTGGGCAAGCAGAGTTAGTGAAAGGTGAGTCACAGAGGACTCCTTGTGCCAAGGGAACCTATGTCAAAGAACATCGGCATGTCCAAGGGAAGGGACTTTGCTTGGATACAGTGAATGAAGAAAAGTCCAAGAGGACACACCACGACGCTGGAGTAGTACACCAAAAAGGCTGAAATCTGTTGATAGTTGAGCTCCCAGTCGAATGAAGGAGGATCTGAAAGACTACCTCCAGATAACGCCGAGGTCATATCCCCCGTCAAGCCGAGAACGCCGTTCTCAGTGGAGTTGGATAGGTTTGAGGCCCTGAAAAGGTTTCATATGTCGAGGTTCCAGGTTTATAACGGTGAGTCTGATCCGAACTTTCATGTCGGTTTATATTTAAATTCAATGGCTTTGTATAGTGGGAATGAGTAGCTGCTATGCAAGATGTTCCCTTCATCCTTTGGGAAAATTGCATTGGATTGGTTCCACAAGTTGCCAAAAGGAACTGTGAAGAGTTGGGAAGGCCTGGCCGAGATGTTTGTGGCTAGGTTTTTAACAAATAAGTTGTAGCCACTAAGGGTAGACTTCTTGTTGGCTTTGAACATTAGCAAGGGTGAAAGCCTTAGGGCTTATGCCAAACGGTATTATGAGGTGTTCAACTGAATACCGACATGCAACCAGGAGCTGGCGGTCATATCTTTTAAAAACGGCCTAGAAGATGAATGCACGTTTCAAAAGTCACTTGCAAAAACTCTACCAAAGAGTATGGAGGAACTCATGACACGAATTGAGAAATATGTCAGAGCGGAGGAAGACAAGTACGGAGCAAAGGGACCAAAGCAGGAAAAGAGAAATGGCTCACCGAAACGAGGTCGAGGTAACACTAGTTTTAATAGGAAGGAGACAGGCTTGAGGGCTACATAGGTAGTCACCACTGTGTTCCGGATCCTGGTTTACAAAGTTTTACAAAAAATTAGGAACCAACCGTATTATAGATCGCTGAAGAAGATCCTTGGTGAGTTTATAGGAAGGAACCTTGGGAAGCACTGTGCCTACCATAATGAGGATGAGTACTTAACTTAAGGGTGCAAGGCTCTGAAGACGCACTTGGAGGATCTGGTCAGACAGGGTTATCTGAGAGACCTAGTAGATGAGGTCAAAACAAGGAAAGAACAGGCAAGGTTGCCCCAGGCACCAGCAGTACCGCCTCTATCATTGCCACCACAGCAAGGAGATGGACCTCGGGTGATTAATGTGATTCACTCGAAGGTCAATGAGAATGAGGTATGTGTGGAGACTCAGAGAGTGAAGTACCTATAGCATGTGTATCAAGTCCAGCAAAAGAAGCGTAGAACCAATGAGTACCAGGGGCCAGTGGTCTCTTTTACCGAGGTAGACCTGGATATGGTGCAGTATCCACACAATGATGCCTTGGTGATAACACTGAAGATTAGGGAGTGCCAGGTAAGGCGCATACTGGTTGATCAAGGCAGTTCTTGTGACATCATGTATATTAGATGTTACAAGGAACTTGGCCTTCACCTAGATGATCTGGAACAGTCCAACAACCCGATGGTTGGGTTCAATGGAATGCCGACGTGGCCTCTAGGAGCCATGAATTTAGAAGTGCAGGTAGGCACGAAGAAGGTAAGCACAGAGTTCATGGTAATTGACACCCTCTCCCCTTACAATGTTATCTTGGGCAGACCGTGGTTGCATGCAATGAAGGCTGTTCCCTCAACATTACACCAATTGTTGCAATTCCCAACTGAACATGGAGTAAGGAGGTCAGAGAGGATCGTGTATAGGCAAAAAATTACTCCATGGCGGTAATAAAGTCCATCTGTAATGTACGAGAAACAGAGACAGTGGAAATTGAAGATAAGAACATGGAGGTCCTAGATGATGTTTGTAAAGAACCAGCCAACAAGAGTAAGAAGGCTTTGAAGAAAATTTTAGTTCAAGAAAATGATGAGGAGCGTTTCTTTCTTCTCGGCTCAGGTTTAGCTAAAGAGGAAGAAAGGGAGTTGGAGGCTTTCTTGCGAGTAAACATATAAGTGTTCACTTGGATGCCCTATGAAATGCTAGGCATCGACCTCGAGGTCACCTGCCACAGGCTCAATGTAGACAAGTTGGCAAAACCTGTCATTCAGCGGGTAAGAAGGCCGACATTGATTCATGTGGAGGCAGTAGAAGATGAAGTGGACAAGTTATTGGAAGCCAAAGCTATTCGGGAGGTGAACTACCCAACCTGGGTATCCAACATAGTAATTGTGAAAAAGAAGAATGGGAAGTGAAGGGTCTGCGTGGACTTCACCAACCTGAATAAGGCTTGTCTCAAAAAGAACTTCCCTTTGCCAAAAATTGATCAGCTGGTAGATGCCACTTTAGGGTATGGGAGGATGAGCTTTCTAGATGTTTATAGAGGATACCACCAGATATCAATGTATCCTTCTGACGAGGAGAAGACTGCATTTATCACCCCAAAAGAGTTGTATTACTACAGAGTGATGTCTTTCGGGTTGAAAAATGCAGGAGCAACCTACCAGAGGTTAGTGACCAAGATGTTTAGGCATCTGATTGGGAAGACAGTAGAGGTCTACATTGATGATATGGTCATAAAAACCAAAGAACTTGAGAATCATCTGGCTGACTTGAAGGTAGTTTTTGATATCCTAAGAACTTATTGGCTTCGACTCAATGCTTTAAAATGTGCATTTGGAATCACCAGAAAGGGCATTGAGACAAGCCCAGATCAAATCAAGGCCATCATTGACTTGAAGAGCCCCACGTCAGCCAAGTAGGTCCAGATTTTAACCGGCAAGGCAGTAGCCCTAAACAGATTCATCAGCCGAAGTTCAAATAAGTGTAAACCATTTTTTAGTTTGTTAAAGAAGGCCACAAAATTTTTATGGACAGAAGAGTGTGAAGTCGCCTTGGCCGACTTGAAAAAGTACCTAACAACAGCTCCAATTCTGTCAAATCCAATACCTGGAGAAGAATTGTTCCTATACTTGGCAGTTTCAGAACACACAGTAAGCTCGGTAGTAATCCAAGAAGAGGCTAGAAGCAGCAAAAGGAAAATGGGTGGAAGAGTTGCCCAATGTGCTCTGGGCATATCGGACTACGCCGAGAAGATCAACTGGGGAGTCTCCTTTTGCCATGGCTTATGGCATTGAAGCAGTTATCTCGCTGGAGGTTGGCATCCCTAGAATCAGAACCTAGGGAGTAGAGAATGAGACCAACGAGGCATTCCTGGCTCGAGATCTGGACTACTAGATGAAAAGAAAGGACAGAGCAGCAATTCGGCTGGAGGCATACCAGCAGCAGCTTGTTAGGGCTTACAACATGAAAGTCAACCCAAGAGAGTTCAAGGTTGGGGACCTCATCTTGAGGAAAGTTGTCGGTAACAAGAAGGATCCTAGGGATGGCAAGCTTAGCCCAAACTGGGAAGGGCCTTACAGAATTATCTAGGTTGCCAGCAACGGAGCATATCAGCTAGGAGACTGAGAGGGAGATTAATGATCTGGTACTTGGCCGGACAGAGTTTTGCTGGACAGATTTGGACCGAGCAGGTGTTAGGCCAAGGATATGTGGCCCTGTCTGGAAAGAAGCTGCTCGGTTAAGGCAACGCTTGGTTGGACCGAGCTACGTGTTTTGGCGGAGGCGAAGCCAGTCGAGTTAAGAATTCGGCGCCCGGAAAGGCGCGGAGTGACCGAGATACCTGTTTGCTCGGCAGGAAGGCCGACTACATAAGCACGAGCCGCCTGCTCGACTTTTGCCGAGGTGCCGCCGAGCCCGGCCCTCATTGAGCTTAGCTAGTGGAGTGCTTGGGCATGAAGCACAGCACGGCCGTTGACAGACAAGATGGTACAGCTCGGCTGCCGAGCTCCCAATAGAGTGAGCGGGCAGTTGGGTTAGGTGATGTTCAGCAAGATTTGTGCTGACAGATGGGATAGTAGAGCCACGTGTTGAGAGACCACTGGGAGTAGGTTTGGGACGCAGAAGGGTATATAGGAATGTCTGCGCCCCCCAAACTAGACGACGGACACTTTGTAAGACATTCTTACACTCAAACACTCCCTCCTCTCTCTCTCTCTATCCCAAGGTGTGTGCTGATTTGATCGTCGGAGGGGTTTTCTAGCCACACACCGCCGGGTAGCTCACCGCCGTTGTGCTTTCAGGTGATCGGACAGAAACGGAGCTTGCAAGAAAGGAGTACGGGCTTGCCGAAATATTTGCTCCCCGTACAATTGGCGTCATCTGTGGGAAGTTTGCAGACAAAACCTTGTCTTCCACGCCCGTTTGATCGCCGTCCATGGCGAACAACGATGAGTTTCCGTTGTTCGCCATCGATGGAGTTACTCCGGAGTCAGGCAGACGGAGAAAGGGGCATCCCGACTTCTTTCCGATGGCGAACCTGGAAATATTTCCAGGAGAACAGTCAGGAGACGCGCGAGATAAGCGCGGTAGGAGTCATGGTCATTCACGGAGTCCCGACGGTCATCGGCGACGGAGAGAATCGCACGCCAGACGTCTGGAACACAAGCTAAGAGACCAGGACGCCGTCATCCGACGAATGGTGGCGGAGATGGAGGAGCTGAAGCGGCATGTCAAAGGGAAGGGTGTAGCTGGAGTGGGAGACCACAGTGAGCACACCCAACCCTGCCGCTCAGCAACAGAGTCACGACACACTGGCCCATTTCTATTACCGGTTACAAGGTTGGTGATTCCGACGCATGCGAGAAGTCTAGCGCCAAGATAGCACTTACCAAATTTCACGTCCGGTGACGACGCCGAGGTACTCTTACTCCGCTCATTCAGAGGATTTGCGGCGATCTTAAAGGAGCGGCTCGCCGTGGAGGCTCGACGATACCGTGTTCAAATGTTATCCTACGGGGTTCACGCCAGCGAGGAGGTCGGAATGCCTCTACCCCGCCAAGCAGCGCCACTCCTAGTGGATTCAGATTTGACAAGGTTGAATGCCACCCCTTTTTCCTTGGAAATAGAAACAACACCTCTTCCGTCGGGCTTCCACCAGCCAAAGTTCACATTGTACGACGGGAAGACCGATCCTTACATGCACGTAAGTCATTTCCGACAGGTCATGGCCGGACATAGGCAGAATGATGCTCTTATGTGCCTCATCTTACCGTCAAGTTTGGGCGAACTGGGCTTGAAGTGGTTTGAAAGGCTGCCGGAGGGGAGTATAGAGAGGTGGCATGAGTTGGCCGAAGCCTTTGTCACACGCTTCAAAACCAACACCAAAACACCAAAAGAAGTTGATCACCTACTGAGTGTCAAGATGGAACCGAGCGACACATTGAAGGCGTACAACTCCAGATATTGGGAGACCTTCAACGAGATCTTGGATTGCCCGGTCAACCTTGCAATCACTCAATAAAAGCGTGGTCTCCTGGTCGAACATAGACTACGGGACTCGCTTACCATGCACCAACCAACGTCCATGGGCCAGCTCATGCAGCGCATCAATGAGCACATCTGAGTTGAGGATGATGCGTCAGCATCTACCGTGAAGGCGATTCCGGTAGCAACAGACAAAAAGACAGTAGGCAAAGTGCACGCAGTTGGGCAAGAGTCCAGCCGCTCAAGTGACCGAGTAGAGGAATCGGACCGTGGCTCGAATCGCAAAAACCGGGGTAGAGGACGTCGGAATGACCGGGATGACTACCCCCGAGATAACGTAGCAGATGCAAATAGAAGGTTGAGGGCAAGGACTGGCATAACTACGGTCTTCAAGATTCCAATCTATCGCATACTTAGTGAAATCCGAGACGAGGAGTATGTCCGGTTTCCTGCTAAGTTGGGCGATGGACAAAAGGGCTACAATCCGCGGTATCGTTGCACATTCCATCAGGAACGAGGCCACCGGACTGAGGATTGTTTGCCTTTGAGGCAACATCTAGAAGAGCTAGTCGCAGCCGGACACCTAGACCTTTACATTGATGGGGGCGTAAAGGCGAACCAGGCTCCGGTTGATCCTAGGGGACAGGATGACCGAGATGCTCCACCACAAGGAGTTATTAATGTCATCCACGGCATAGTGGAACCGGAGCGTGTTTACGAACTTCGGGGTATGATCAAAAAGGCAGAGCATATGAGGGAGGTTTTGTCGGTACAGCCTGCCATCAAGAGGGAGAAGATCGAAGAGAAAGATGTGATTAGTTTCACCTCAAGGGATCTAGAGTGTATTCAGACGCCGCACAACGATGCCTTAGTAGTAACACTCTGCGTCAAGGGATTCGATGTCAAACGAATCTTGATCGATCAGGGAAGCTCGGTCGAGATCATGTATTACGATGCGTTCAAGCAGCTCAAGCTCCGAGAGACAGACTTGGCTCCGGCAACTTCGCCACTGGTTGGTTTCAACTCACAACTTGAGTGGCCTTTGGGAAAGATTATCCTGCCGGTCAAAGCGGGATCCGTGGTCAAGCAAGTGGAGTTCTGGGTGTTACAAGTTCCTTCTACCTACAACCTAATCCTTGGAAGGGGATGGCTTCACGCTATGCAAGCCGTAGCATCGACCTACCATCAGGTGATGAGATTTCCCTCGGCTATGGGGGCAATCGAGGAGATTTGGGGAGATCAAGTCATGTCCAAACAGTGCTTCATGGCAGTGAATGGGAGCCGGGCAGCCAAAGGCTTCGTTCAAATGATAGAAAGACCGGAAGACCAGGGAGTTCTTGACGACGTAGGCACCAAGGTAGAGGACAAAGCTGTTGAGGAATTGGTAGAGGTACGAATTGATATGGATCGGCCGGATAAGTTCTTCCTGCTCGGTTCCAGCCTCACGGCCTAAGAAAGGACTGAGATGGTTGAGTTTTTGATGGCCAACATCGAAGTCTTCGCATGGTCGCCTTACGACATGCCTGGCCTCGATCCAAGTTTTATTTGCCATCACCTCAATGTCTTCCCCGGAGCAAAGCCAGTCATTCAGCAAACAAGGAGATCGGCGCTGCATCACGCCGAGGTAGTTGCAGAGGAAGTGAAAAACTTGCTTGGGGCACGAGCAATTCAGGAAGTGCACTACCCTCGGTGGATTTCCAACACAGTAGTGGTGCCCAAAAAGAATGGAAAGTGGCGAGTTTGTGTCGATTACAAGACAGTCAACCAAGCTTGTCCGAAGGATAGCTTCCCTTTGCCCCGTATTGACCAAATTAGGACTTGACAATTTGGACATAATCGGCTCAGCTTCTTGGATGCCTATCGCGGCTACCACTGGATTGCCATGCATGGGCCCGACCGAGAGATTACTTCCTTCACGATTCCAAAGGGACTCTTCTGCTACCGAGTCATGCCTTTTGGTTTGAAGAATGCCAGGGCAACTTTTCAGAGGATGGTGACCAAGATGTTTGCTCCTTTGCTTGGGCGGACAATGGAGGCCTACATTGATGATATGGTGGTTAAAAGCCGACATGCAGGAGACCACTTATCTGACTTGGCCGAAATGTTCACCATTCTCAAAAAACACAAGCTGCGCCTGAATGCGTCTAAGTGTGCCTTTGGCGTGGGATCCGGAAAATTTTTGGGATTCCTAGTCACGAACCGAGGCATCGGGCGCACCCCACTCAGATCGCCTTGCAAGATTTAAAGCACCACGGCTTAAGGACGTAGCATCCGCCGGATGGCTGCGCGCTTAATCGATTAAGCCTATCATCGATCGCCGCCCTTTCTTTCAGGCATTGAAATAAAGTTCTCGTGGGACGAAGATTGTGACCGAGCTTTGGCCGAGCTCAAGGAGTATCTGTCTTCTCCGCCACTGTTGGTTACACCAAAGCCAGGCGAGGAACTCTATCTTTACCTTGCCGTCTCACAGCATGCAGTCAGTGCGGTGCTTGTCCGAGCTGAAGGAATTAAGCACCTCCCAATCTTCTACGTCTGTAAGACCTTGCTACCGGCAGAGTCGAGATGCTTGCCGTTGGAAAAGCTTGCGTTAGCGTTGATGATGGCTTCAAGGAAGTTAGCGCACTATTTTCACACCCATACCATCATCGTTCTGACTGAATTCCCCCTCAAGGCCTTGTTTGAGTGGGCTGACTTTTTTGGTCGAATTCTCAAATGGACGGTCGAATTGGGACAATTTGATGTGAAGTTCCAGCCGCGCATAGCTATAAAAGCCCAGACCTTGGTCGATTTCGTTGCTGAATTCTCACCTGGAACTCATCCGGTGTGCCCGGTTGACATTGCCGCGGCAGATGAGGAGGTGAATGCAAGCCTGACTGAGATACAACAACCTGGTGGAGTTTGCGACGCAGAATTTGCGCGCTCCACCGAAGCACCCTCAGTGTGTACAACCCCTCCGACCGATGATGCGATGACGGAGTGGGGTCCCACTGACCAACCTGCTCTGTCCGGAGCCGCATCACCACGGAGGGCAGAAATGGACCAACCCAACACAGAGCCGGCGGCCGGCGTAATACCGCAACCTGGTGATTCGCCTACGGACTTGGGCATTATAGATCAACTTGCTGAGTCCGGTGCCGAATCACCAAGGGGGGGCAAAGTGGAACCAATCAGCGTAGAACTTGAAACCGGACAGCTAAGTAACCGTGATCCCATCACCTTTCGAAACTCTCAAGACCCTTTAGAATGTTGGAAGCTCTTTGTGGGGGAGATGTGGAAACTTTTCGTTGATGGAGAGTCGAACCGTCACGGTGCCGGGCTAGGTATCGTTCTTATCTCGCCGGATGGCCTAACTATTGAGCATTCTATCACCCTTGGCTTCCCAGCATCCAACAACGAGGCTGAGTATGAGGCACTTTTGGTCGGACTCCAGAGTGCTCTTCAGATGAAGGCTTCCGAGCTAATGGTGTACAGTGATTCCCAGCTTGTGGTTAACCAAGTCGCTGGCATTTATGAAGCAAAGGATGACAGAATGGCAAAGTACCAAGCTCTGGTCAGGGAACACATCAAGCAATTTCAGGCAATCAGAGTTCAACAGATTGGGTCAGAAGAAAACAAATGAGCGTATGAGCCGGCGGCCTTGTTTCAATGGTTGATAGTACATCTCCAAACCCCTGTTGATTGAATTCTTCCGCTGCCCAAAGATTGAGGAAGCCGCAGACGGATGTACTTTTGCGCCGCTTAGGTCCTTCATGGATGGACCCCTTAATCTTGTTTCTCGAGACCGGACTCTGCCAAATGACAAGAAAGAAGCGCACAAAGTTCGGGTGAAGTCGAGCGTTTTGGCTCTCCATCTAGAGCGTTGTATAAAAGTCCTTCACCGGTCCTTATCTAAAGTGCGTGCACTCGAGTAGCGTGGAGGCCTTCTTGTACGAAATTCACGAAGGCATCTGTGGTAGTCATACACAGGGCAGTCTCGCCTACCGAAGCTATTTCAGAGGCTACTAGTGGTGGCATGCAGCCGACGACAAAAGTATGTCCGCAAGCGCGAGAAATGCCGAAGTTCGCCCATCGATCCATCACCACCAGAGAACTTCTTCCTCACCGCCTGGCCCTTTTCCATGTGGGGGCTAGATATAGTCGGGCTGCTACCAACAGCACCAGGCAATCGGAAGTTCTTCATCGCGGCCACAGATTACTTCACCAAACGGGTTGAAGCTGAGCCCTTGGCAACAATCAAGGAGAAAGACGTGAAGCGGTTTGTCTGGCAGAATATGGTCACGCGATTTGGCGTCCCCAAGATTTTGATCTCTGATAACAGCACCCAGTTTGACGGTCGCCTATTCAGAGGATTTTGTGAAGATCTAAAGATTGAATTCTACAACTCCACCTCGGCTTACCCGCAGTCCAACGGTCAGGCCGAGGCATCAAACAAGACTATCTTGGATGGGTTGAAGAAACAGCTGGAGAAGGCAAAGGGAAAATAGGCTGAGGAACTACCCAACGTTTTTTGGGCATACCGAACAACCCCGCGGCGATCTACCGGGGAAACTCCATTTGCTTTAGCTTATGGCATGGAGGCGGTCATACCCTTGGAAGTTGGCATGCCCACCCTAAGAAGTGAAAGTTTTGAGCCCGAGCTGAACGCCGATGCTATTGCCCTGGAATTAGACCTAGTGGAGGAGCGTCGGGAGAAAGCCTTTATCCACATGGCCGCCTACCAACAAGAGCTCTCAAGGAAGTACAACAAGACGGTGCACCCCAAACCGTTTAAAGTAGGTGATTGGGTTTTGAGGAAAGTTATGGGAAACACCCTGGTGCCAGGTGAAGGCAAACTAGGGGCAAATTGGGAAGGACCTTACAAGATAATCGGTCTGGCGGGCAAAGGGGCATACCACTTGGAGGACTTGGATGGTAGAGCAATACCCCAGCCATGGAATGCGGCCAATCTCGAACTGTATTTTTTCTAGCTCTAGCTTTCTTTTTGTGCAAAGGAATTTTTTGCCTTACACTTCAGAATGTAATTCTTTTTGTCAATATATAGAAGTGACTTTGCTTTAGCATTCAGATTGTTGTTTTAATGTAAAGACCGAGATGATTTATTCTGGTTAAAAGAGTTGATGTTTTGTTCAACTTAGGTACTCTCAACCGAGATGATTTACTCCAGTTGAAAGAGTTGATGTTTTGTTCAACTTAGGTATTCTCAACCGAGATGAATTATTCCAGTTGAAAGAGTTGATGTTTTGTTCAACTTAGGTACTCTCAACCGAGATGATTTACTCTGGTTGAAAGAGTTGATGTTTTGTTCAACTTAGGTATTCTCAACCGAGATGATTTATTCCGGTTGAAAGAGTTGATGTTTTGTTCAACTTAGGTATTCTCAACCGAGATGATTTATTCCGGTTGAAAGAGTTGATGTTTTGTTCAACTTAGGTACTCTCAACCGAGATGATGTACTCCGGTTGAAAGAGTTGATGTTTTGTTCAACTTAGGTATTCTCAACCGCGATGGTTTACTCCGGTTGAAAGAGTTGGTGATTTGTTCAACTTTGTTGTTCCAATCGAGATTGATATTCCGGTTGAAGAAGTTGATGTTTTGTGCAGCTTAGGGATTCCGAACCGAGATGATTTACTCCGGTTGGACGAGCTGATGTTTGGTTCAACTTAGTTATTTCCAACCGAGATGATTTACTCCGGCTGAAGGCGTTGATGATTTTTTCAACTTAGGATTTCCAACCGAGATGGATATTCCGGTTGAAGAAGCTGATGTTTTGTTCGGCTTAGGTATTCTCAACCGAGATGGTTTACTCCGGTTGAAAGGCTTGGTAATTTGTTCAACTTTGTTGTTCCAATCGAGATGATTATTCCGGTTGAAGAAGTGGCTGTTTTGATCAACTTTATAGTTTAAACCAAGATGTTTTGCTGTAAATAGAGTTGGAAGAACCGTGCAAACACTTGATGAAATTAAAGCTTTTCATTGATAAAAAGTTAATACAAAAGGTGGGGAACTTAGCCCGGTTACATTTGCAGACAAAAAGAAAAAAGAAACCTAAGCTAAGGGGGAGAGGTCAGGGAATTCCTTATCAGCTTCCAGGTTGACTGTTGCTGTCTGGTCCTGGACACCAGTCCCAGTCTGGCCGGTCTGCTCCTGCACGATTTGGTCATCCCCCTCAGCGTCTGCCTCGACCACTTCTTCAAGTCCTTCCTCGGCCTCAGCCTGCAGCGCGCTGAAGAAGTCATTGGCGTATGGAATGAGGTAGGTCGGTAAGAAGACAGCCGATAGAGAGGCAAACACGTCAGTATCATGACCTTAGCCGAGTCAAGTGACAGCAATTTCTATCCAAATTTTGAAATAGATGTCCTGGGTGGCGAAGACTTGTTTCTTGTAGTTGTCTTCCGCCTCTTTGAAGCCGGCGTTATTGGCGTCTTCACAATCTTTCTCCCTCGACTTCTTGAGCTCGTCCAGCTCGGCCTAGAGCTCGTCCCTCTTTTTCTCGGCTTCGTCGAGTCGGCCGAGCAACCGGTTGTTGTCAGTGTTGGCTATTTCAAGCAAGGACTTTGCTCGGCCAAGCTCGGTTTGGAGGCTTTGTACTTGGCTGGCTGTGTCGGCCGCCTTCTGCCGAAGTCGGTGGATGCGCTCCATGACCAAGTGTTGTTTTTGGATGGCCTACAAAAAACAAGTTAAATCAAATGAGAAACCGTGCAAACACTTGTGCAAATTTCAGAGGCAGATTGAAACTTACCTTGGCCATGGACTTGACAGACGACTTCACCAACCGGGTGTCAGGGACGTGGTCGCTGCCGACCACGTCGCTCGGTAGGAGAAGGGCCTTGGAAAGATCGTAGGCGAGAAGGTGCTCTTTGTCGCCCTTGATCGAAGCCGTCCCTGGGATGTCTTTACCCCGGTGCTTGAGTTGTGGACGCCAGACGGGCTGGCGTGCTCTTTTACCATCCCGGCGTGTCTCTCGGCTGGACTGCCGGCAGCTGGAGAAGCTAGGGCGACCACAGTGGCACTTGATTGACCGGCAGCAGGGGAGCGGGTGATGACACTCGGTATCTCGGCCGAAGTTGCGGTGAGCAAGTTTTTGATTCGGCTTCACATGGCCATCTCTTGTTCGTCTGTCGACCGGATCAAGGGGACGTCAGGCAGAGTTGGGTCTGGAGGAGGTGATGGAGCATAGAGAAAGTCTGTTACTTTACTCCGGCGCGGAGCAGAGTATCTGTAGGTTGGAGTGTAACCGAGCAGCTCGTTGCAATCTCGATGGCGGTAGCGAAGTGCGGTCCTGATGGCCTCTACGTTGGGATATTGGTAGTTGGCTTGCAAGGCTTGAATTGTTGCAAAAGAAACAAGAAAAATGGTTAAGTACAGAATTATGAAGATAGAAAGCTAACCGAGCAAGTTTGCGCGGCTTACATGTGGAACCGAAGTTCTTGCTTATTTAACGAACCAGCCCGGTAGACTCCGTTTCATAATTGCCGACACCCGTAAGAAATCGTCATCGTGCAAATCCATGTCTAGTGTCACGGTCACAATTATTTCTATGCCCGGACTAATCTTAAGGTAGTAGGTGAGGCCATCGCCGATATGCCCAAGGGTATATCGTCATAGCATTCTGGCTAAGCCTAAGTCTATGCCTAGCCGGTTGTTTAGCTCGTGCACACTGTTTATTATCCGGTAGGTGTTGGTGGACACTTGTGTGGGTGCTAGCCCGGTTCGGCGCAGGAATTCGGTAATTAGTGGATTGAGCGGGAAGCGGAGGCCTCCTTCGATGATAGACAGCACGGTGAAGGGGCATTGTTCTGATCTGTCCCAAGGCGTTGTTTTTTCTGCTGCAAGTTCAAGGTGGATGTCGGCCGGGATGCCGTACTCCTTCCTGAACGCAGCTAGCGTAGCCGGAGTATCCACAAGGAAGTGGAATTTTCCCATTTATGGCCGGCCTGAGTTAGCTCGGTTGAGGGGTTTGGCACTGTGGTAATTGGTGGTAGCTCGGTCTTTGAGAGCCTCAGAAGTGGTCAGTGGTCCCCTTGGACTCTGCAGGAAAATGATGGCAGGTGTAAGTGTGAGCGCGGTCGTGCGAAGCGAGCTTGACTTTAGCTCGGTCATTAAGAGTGCCAAACCACCTCGGTTGTAAAGCCTAACCAAGGAGCTCGGTCGCCCAAGCGGACCAAATGTTAGCCCGGTTGAGCGATCAAGTCCTTTTGTTATCACGGTTTCTGCTAAGGTTGGGGCAAACATGTTATTTGCTCGGTTAAACTGGTTTTTTGGATCAAATTAAGATCTGGAGCCCGGTCAGCCCCAGATCTTCAGTGTTCTTCAGGAAAAATGAAGAACAGTTTGAAGAAAAACGAAGAAACTAAGGGGCATTGAAGGTTTTGGGTGGGGAAGGCCCTAAAACCTACGGATTTGGTACCAAAGAGGAAGAAACATCAAATAATAACAACAAAATAGGACTCAAGGACTTACCAGACGAGGGTGAGGCCAACTTCTTCAAGCATGAACCCTAGGAATGGCGGGGACGAAGCTTGGCTGTGGTTGCTTGAGCTTTGAGACGATTGAGGGCTTGAAGAGATGCAATAGGAGTGATGGAAGAGGTGTATGGCGTTGATATAGGTAAGAAAGACTGCCAAAATTTTGAAAGCCAACGGACGGCTGGTTGGTTGCTCGAGGACCAATGGGGGAATGCCATGTGTCCCCATTAATGGTAGCTCCAGAGTTGAAGAGACAGGAGGGCCAGGTGAGGCATTAACCGAGCAAGCCGAAGAGGCTGGAAGGTCAGATGGGGCGTTGACCGAGGAGGCGACCGGTCAAGTTTGAAGACAGGCATGTCAACTAGCCCGGTTGCCGAATAGTAAATTGAGGTCCGAGGAGGTGCTATCCCGGTCGGAATAGGTAATCCCAGTCACGCCTCAGCGGACGGAATTAAGGGGCAATTGAGAGGGAGATTAATGATCTGGTACTGGACTGGACAGATTTGGGCCGAACAGAGTTTTACCGGACAGATTTGGGCCGAGCAGGTGTTAGGCCAAGGATGTGTGGCCCTGTCTGGAAAGAAGCTGCTCGGTTAAGGCAACGCTTGGTTGGACTGAGCTACGTGTTTTGGCGGAGGCGAAGCCAGTCGAGTTAAGAGTCCGGCACCCGGAAAGGCAATGGCGACCGAGATACTGTTGCTTTGCCAGAAGGCCGACTACGACAAGCACGAAGCCCTGCTCGCTACCGAGGTGTCGCCGAGCTCGGCCCCCATTGAGCTTAGCTAGTGGAGTGCTGGGCATGAAGCACAACACGGCCGTTGACAGACAAGATGGTACAGCTCGGCTGCCGAGCTTCCAGTAGAGTGAGCGGGCAGTTGGGTTAGGTGATGTTCAGCAAGATTTGTGCTGACAGATGGGATAGCAGAGCCACGTGTTGAGAGACCACTGGGAGTAGGTTTGGGATGCAGAAGGGTATATAGGCATGTCTGCGCCCCCCATACTAGACGACGAACACTTTGTAAGACATTCTTACACTCAAACCCTCCCTCCTCTCTCTCTCTCTATCCCAAGGTGTGTGCTGACTTGATCGTCGGAGTGGTTTTTCGGCCACACACCACCGGGTAGCTCACCGCCGGCCATACACCACCAGGTAGCTCACCGCCGTTGTGCTTTCAGGTGATCGGACAGAAACGGAGCTTGGAAGAAAGGAGTATGGGCTTGCCGGAATATTTGCTCCCCGTACAAAGACAGTGATGGCAAGGAGTTGCCACGACCCTAGAACTAAAGTTTTTCTATAATTAGTTTTTGCTTTTATTAGATATATGTATTGATTTTATTAGCCGAAATTTTAATAAAACACTTGCTTGATTTTGTTTTTATTGTTGATATTTGTGCGATAGGACTGAAGTACTCTTATGACGATGTTTTCGAATGAAACATGACAAGTAACTTAGACTTATCATATGATAAAGTTAAATTATACTTGTCGTACGATAGAGTTGAACTAAGTTGGTGATGTTTCCGATTGAAACAGGACAAATAACTTAGACTTAATATATGGTAGAGTTGAATTATACTTGCTATATAGTAGAGTTGAACTAAGTTTGATCTAGTTAGATTAACAGAGGAACCGAGGTAGAAAACCTCAGCTAATCTTTGTCTGAATCAAACTCCAGCCAGATTTGGGTTTGCATGTTTAATGTGAACACAAGTGGTACTTTGGTTCACATTAGGGGGGCAGGAAGCAAGAATGCGAAATAGGCTTGACATTTGTTGAAATTTTTGGCAACAATTTACAAGTTGGAGTCAGCCGAGGTAACCAAATCAGGGAATACCCTAGGTCTTCGTTATTCGAGATAACCAAACAGTTTGTCAAAACTTGAAAGGGTTAAAAGAATGAAGAATTGATTAAAGATATCAAGCACAAGTAAAAGAAGTAACACTTGTTGCAAGATACTTAAAGAATTTTTATGAAGTACCAATTTGCCAAGATCACAACAAATGGTGGACTCTGAGGCAAGTTATTTCGAGGTAACCAACTAAGGGCACACCCGAGATGAAGTGTATCCGAGATAATACATATTAGATGTGTTCTAACTTGAAGTCACTACACAGTTAAGATGAACTTGGAGGGATTGCAAAAAATATTCTAAGTATGGAAGTATACAAAGATAGCAAAGACAAATAAAACTTAAAGGAATAAGCATCCATTCAGTACTTAGAAGAAAATAAGGCATGGCAAACAAAAGACTTGTTCAAATCGCAATGGCAGAAGGCATATCGGCCAAAAGAGAACCAACATTGTTCAAAAACCAACATTGTTCAAAACAAATAAAAAGATTACATTGTTCAGAGCAAAAAAGTACAAGTAAGAAAAAATTCTAAGTAGACTGTTCTGCTTCGGCGGTTGATAGTGTTTTGGCCTTCCAATTGGGAAAGCTTCTCAGCAGTCTTCTCAGCCTCAATCTCGGCATCGATCTCGAGAAGGGCCTGGTCAAGACTCTTCTCTGCAGTCTGAATCTCGGCTTCAAAAGTGGTCTTCTTTGGGAAGGCACTCTTAGAGATCTCGTCCTCCTCATCTTGAGTCAAGTTTAGGACTTGCTCATTCAGAGTGGGGGACTTGGCCCCAGTAGCGGCCTCCTCTTCGTTAACATCATCAACCTCAGCGTCATCATCCTCGGCTTCATCCTTGGAGTCTTTTTGAGAGGGAGTGAAAGGCACTTGAAGCTAGTTTATGTCTCTGAGGGGGGAATCCATGGGGATTGAGAGTTTGTTCAGAGCTGCTGTCCAGTTGAGATAAAAGCCTCAGTTGCAAGCTTGGTTAACCTGGGTCTTGTATGCATTACGGACGATGGCCTGTCCCTCGGAGAATGCCTTCTCGTCGACTACCTTGATCTCAGCCTCTTTGGTAGCCAGAGCCTCCTAGAGCTCTACCTTGACCTTAGCGGTTTTGGCCTCGGCCTCCTTGGCTTCAACTTTAAGCCCCTCGGCCACAGCCTTCGTCACGTCAGCCCTTTATTCGGCTTTGTCTTGGGCAGCTTTAGCAGCCTTAGCCTGATTTATTAGGCCTTTAATCTTGGCCACAGCATTGTTTAGGGAAGAGAGGAAGCCAGCAGCTTCCTTAGTCTTTTGAACCAACTCTTTCTTGATATCCTCAGCCTTTATCATAAAGGAGTGGGCATGCTAGATGGCCTAGAAAGAAACAAACAAACAAGTTAGAATTGCTTAAGTAAGGGCAGAAAACCAAAATGAAAAAATTACAAGTGTTGAGGACTTACCAGAACAGAGTGTTGCATCATCAAAGAAAAAATTTCGTATTCATTGATCTCGGCCATATGGCTCAGATCGGTGGGCAGAAGAACAGCGATGGAGAGAGTGGTGCTGACCTTAAGGCTGTCGATGGCACTGTCACCAACTGTCATTGGGCGGTCATCAACCGAAATTACTAGAGCCTAGGGCTCATTGGCCTTGAAAACACCTAGGCCCGCTGCACCCTCTGATCTCGGCTTCTTTGATTTTCGCTTGTCAGATGGCTCAGCTTAGGAAGGCCTTTTCTCGGTAGCAATCGAGCTCTTCTCAGCCTCAGCCAATTTGGAGATTGGCATCGTGTCCTCGAGTCAGTAGGAATTTAAGTTATTATAGCCTTTGCCTTGGCTCTTTTCACTCGTTTTCATTTTAAAGTGGGCTGAGATTAGGACGGAGAAGATTGAACTGAAACCACTCCTGGCAAGTCTGTCAGAAGGTCTTCCACAATGGCTTTACTACGACCCATGCCTTTGGCAGTAGCAGCGACGGTAACCTTAGTACCGAAGTGGATAGCAAGAAGGGCTATAGGAGAGTTAGCTGGATCGTAGGCCGATGTCTCTGATTCTCAGCGTCTGCAACTTTGAGTTCTACCGGCTGGTGCGTTTGTTGGGGCAAGACGTCAGCGTCGGTGCTGGGATGTCGAGATAAGTTAGAGGGCAAAAGTGGATGCCAACTCAACTGGATCTGAAGATGAGGCATGGTCTGGCCTTAGCAATGAAGCAACTGATAGGGTGGTTGCTGATGCGGGAGTCTTACTTCGACAGGAAACGTCGGGGAAAGCAGACTTGTAGGTCCGAATATAATCAAGCAGCAAAGGGGCTTTGCACTTATCAATATCTAAACCTAGAAACCTTTTCAGATCAGGGCTGGGGCAGAAAGTTTGGCGGAAATCCTTTGATGACTAGGGAAGAGTTGCAAAACAGAGACAAAAAGAAGACATTAGTATAGATAGATGAACTAGCAAGTCTTAGTAAAGGTAAGTTATAAGATGACTCAGTTCTTACCATCACCCTCCTTAAATACTGCTCGGTGCAGAGGAAAAAGATGAAAATCATCATCAGGCGCAAACTCCCAGTTGTCCGAAATGATCAAGTAATCATCTCCAACACCCTTGTTGGAGTCTAGAAGGTTACTTATGAGTTTGTAGGCGGTGGATCTAGGCTTGAGGTAATATATGTAGCCTTTTTCAGACTTAAGGCCACACATTGTGTAACAGAATTGGATGTCGACTAGTGTAATCCTATCCTTTTCTGGACATGCTAGGGTGATTGCACCATTGACAACCCTATAAGAATTGATGGCTAGCTGCATAGGGTTGAGTTTGTAGCAGTGGAAGACTTCCTTAAAGATGGTGCCCAAGGGAAGCCTAAGTCTACACCCTATAAAGGTAACTACTGGGACGGGCATGCAATCTCCATCAGGCATAATAGAGTCCTCCTCCTAAGCCAACCTGAGTTGAACGTCGGTTGGGATGGAGAACTCTTATCGAAAGTACTCTAGTTTGGCCAAGGTGTCTACCCTCGACCTAAACATACCCATGATGTCGGTTTAATAAAGTTGGTACAGGATTTCAGAAAAGAGTGACTGGAATAGATTTGAAGACCTCGGCTAAATCCTAAACAGGCACTAGGGCAAAGGTTTTGAAGATCTAAGGGGAATTTGTTTCATTTTTCCTAAGAATATGATTTCTAGCAAATCCCAAACCTAAGTCTATGTAGAAACAAGAATCGAATGCAGGAATCTGGAAATCAAGCAAGAAGACTAGAAAAGAAACATGATTCAGAAATCAAGAAATGAAATAGAGAAACAGAAAATAGAGGTGCACAAACAGAGCAACCAAAATTTATGAAATAGTGAATAAGTGTGTACAAGAACCATGAACAACATATGAAGACACATGGGTTAATTGCACAACACAGAATAGATTCAAGAGCAACAATGGCAACCAAAATTAGGGGATGAATGAAGAAAAACAGAGTATAGCTATAAAAAATGATTCAATGGCGAGAGATATAATGAAAACATATAGCAAAATGCTAAAGGAAGTTATATTGAAGAGCATGGCTAGAAATTAAAAAGAAGTTGAGGACTTACCAAGTGAAACTAATACAATAGACGCCGAAATAAGGCTTACCGGAAACAGACGATGAAAGCTAACGATAGAAAGCTCACCTGAAGAGATGATTGCACTGGTTGTAGGGAGCTCAAGAACACAGCAATGGAGGACTTAGAAGTGTAGAGAGAGAGTTTGAGCATATAGAGAGAATGTGAGAATGTGGGGTGAAGAGACAGAGAAAGAAAGAATAAGTTTTGTCAAAAACGTGAAAATGTGGTAAAACATAATAAGTTGCCTTGGATGACGTGCTTGTCAGGCGGCGTGGGCAAGAAGTGACGCGACCTAATAGCACATGTCAGGTATGAAGCAATGAAGAGAGGACACGTGTATGAATCGGCTAGAAAAACTGTGCGTGATAGCTCACACACAATTAGAACTTTTGAACTTTTTGATTAATGAAGTAATAACATCGACTGTAGACATCTCATTTTGACCGGTCCTATGACTTGGGCACTTTCTTTGGAACACCCCATGATGAAAATTAGAATATGTCATTTTATGAATTTTTCAACAGAAAAATCAGATTGAATCTTTAATTCCAAACCTCACCCATTTTGGCCAAATTATTAATTTGTAGTATTTTATAATTTTATGTGTGTATATATTTTTAGGTTGTGTTATATATAAAGTGGTACATTTTAGCTATTTTGATAAATAGAACATAATAAAATATAAAAATAAAAAAGAATATCATAAAAAAAAAAAGAGTATGGTCAGGGTATTTTTGGGAGGAAATGAAAGAAGAGATAGGGAGAATATCATTATGAAAATGTTTTTGGGTGGAAGAAAAGAAAAGAGAAGATGGGTCAAGAAGATATGATTATGTTGGTGCTGGAGAATACAATTATGAAAACGGGTGGGTGGAAAATGATAGATTAAAATACATAAATGGGGGTTAGTAGGAATGATAAGGTTTTGAGTGGGAATATATGTGGTGGGCACCGAATATGAGAAAGAGGGAGCATGCATGGTCAGGGGGAAGGTGGAGGATATTATTTTTTTTGGAGAAAAAAGCTAAGAAAAGGTGGTGGAGAATGTGTTAAAAAAAAAAAAAAAAAAAAAAAAGAGTAGAGACAGAAAAAGGCTAAGATATAGAGAGGGACAAAGAGGTGTAAAAAAAGAAAACACACATTGGCTCTTTCTCTCTCTCTCGCTCCCCTCGGCCTACTATTTTCTCTCTCTAAAAAAAACCCTTGAAGCATGGCAATAATCACCTTAATCTTCAACTTCTAAATCTCATACACTAGATGTATACATATATTATTATATATATAATGGTTGATAAAATCGGTACTCCATTTTTTTCTAGAGACCACAATTGAGGATTCACTTCATATCGATCGTCGCCTTCGATCTCAAAGAATCAAAGGTTCACTCTCTTAATTCCCGAACTCAAACAGTCGATTTTTCATCACCAATCACCTTTGGCTTCACTGCATCTCCTACATGATCGTTGATACCAATCCATGATCTCTCTCTCATGGAGACGACTTCGATCTGGTTCTTCGGGGGCCGCAGCTCAACCAACCACCACCGAAACTCAACCCAAAACCACAGATTGATTTCATGGCAACTCGAAAGAGAGCCACATCGGAGGCCAGCACCAACACTACCGCGAAGCCTCTAACCACCACCGAAACTCAACCCAAAACCACAAAGCCTCCGATCGCTCCGTCGAAGGCGAGACAAATCCTGAAAGTGTCTGTGATTTTCTTTTTGGTCCTATATTTGTACTTGATTTTGTATCACTACAACATTGAAGCAGAGTTGAAGCAACTTTCTTTTCTCATCAACACCCAAAACACATCACTCTCACACAATTTCTCTCTCTCTCTCTCTCTCTCCTCTCTCTCTCTCTCTCTCTCTCTCTCTCGTTGGGGATGAGAAGAGAGGTTCTCTTTACCTGAGCTGAAAACACAAACACACACACATACACAGTTTTACTCTCTCTCTGTGGTGAGTGGTGTTTATTGGCTCTCGCTGCTTCGTGTGGACCGGTTAGTTATCTTGTTGAGCCCTCATCGTTTATCGGTTGAAGGTAGTAGTGAAGGTGACCTCCACTTTCTGTGGTGGAGGAAGGTTAATGGTCTTGACGGTGGCCTCCATTCACCGTGGTGGTTTTTGGTTCTCATGGTGGCAATCTGTGCTCCGGCTAACTTGTATGCTTAGTCCGCGAGCTACTATGTTATTATCTTAACACCTTCGCTGGCTGTGAGCATGAAGATAGCTCTGTTTGCTGAGTGCTTGGTTGGATGGATGTTACTCCAGTGTCGTGTCAATGGTGTTAGGAGGGAAGAAAACTTGGTTCTGCTACTTTAATTGTCTCTGAGGAGTAAGCTCACTGGTGTGAGTTTTCAAAGACCCTATTCCTGGTTGTGTTCTGTCAGTGGTATCTCTTTCAGAACCAGAGTTACAGTGGGTTAAGATGGGGCCCTCAATTGAAGATGAGTTTACATAGGCTGAGGCTTACTGGATTGAAGACAAATTGTTATTTGCTAGCTGTTGGCTTCATGAGTGGCCGGGGGTTTAAAACGTTGGGCTTCATAATTTTGGGCTTATTTGTTGGGCTCAAGTGGCTACTGAGTTGGGTTATTAATTGTGGGCAGTTTGTTACCCCAAAACACATGAAGTTTCTTTCCTTTATTTTTATTTTAAGAGTTTGTGAGGATTTTTATAGTTTACTGTAAAATTTGTTTTCTTCCTCATCCTTATTTAATAATTCAAGTGTTGTAATAATTCCCTTACCCCACTTCTTTCTATCCCATTCTTTAATCGCTTCCCCTAACTGTACATATGTATAAATTTGACATACCATGCATATCCATGATTTGTATCCATGTTTCATGCATTAAGACTCGGCTAAATTTGCATTTGTGAATTTAATCAATTCCTATGTGATTATGTGTGCTACCTTATGTTCTTGAGATGATTCACATGTCATATCTTAGAAGCCAAATCTTTAGTTGCATTTCATGAATGAATTGCATTAGGATTTTGTATATAAGATCATGCATATTTTACTAACTTTGTTTTGTAGCTTGTTCGCGGGACGTCAAACATGTAAGTTTTTATGCTTTAGCATCCCATTTGTGTGTGTTTTTCTTACTATATTTAGCATTATACCATGAGGCCATTTGCTTATGTGATATAACTCTATGAATGCCAGTGGATGGAGGTTATGTCGCTTAATTTGGAATGATGTTGATTTTCATATTTGTAAACTCAATTTATTTGGGTTGTACATTTTTAAAATTCTTTCAAAACTACATGAAATCAAGTTGTTTCGAAATAGGTGACATAGTCTATACTTGTATGCTTCACATAGTATTTTTTTAGGATTTATTAAATAATCGGAACATGAATATATAAAGAAAATAAAATTCATATCATGGTTAGTAAAGGCCGATCTTTTGATCGGGTGAGCGGGGTGCTCAATTAATGACTTTTCCCTCTCATACCTAAGGTTCCGAATCGAGACAACTTTGGTTATGACGAACAATGGCCTTGGCACGAGTCACGGGTTTTCTAATTTTCTCAAAATAAATATTAGGTGGTGACTCTGAGATCTGATGACACAGTCCATTTCTAGCAAAGGTTTCCAAATCTGGACTCTCATCTGCATATCACATTGCACTAGCAAGAGTAGATCAAAGAGTTCCGAACTGTTTAACGTGCATGGGTACTCCCCGGGTATGTTACTGTAGACACCCCATTTTTGACTGCCCTCAAGACTTGGGCATTACTGATGGTTTGCTCGGTTTTGAGAGATGTGCAGGCCAAAGATTCAATTCCTTTGACAAGGAGAAAGGCAAACCCTTCAAAACACTTTGTTTAGGGGGTTTGGAGTTGAAGAAAAGAGGAGAGGAGGGGAGAAAATAGGTTGGAGAAGAAGTTCGCCATGAATCCGGGTAGAAGAAAGTCGAGCGGCCCTCGCTGAACCAGGCTTATTCAATTGCATACTTGGAGTTAAGCTATGAGGCCACCATCATTGGAAAGAAGACTTCCGGGGCTTCACTTTTTACTCAAGAATCTCCCAAAGCCAAGTCCGGGTGGAGGAGATATGATTGGTTGAAGCTGGGCATCATCCTGGTTGGGTCGAGTCGGCGCGGCTTCACCAAAAAGGGCATAACTTTTTGCACAGGAGGAATTTTGATGCAAGGTTTGCGCCATTGGAAAGATAACTTCCAGGGCTTCAATTTGCATACCCACCAGCCATTTTTTGACCTTGGAATCATCTATTGGCAATCTATTTTGCCGACCGGAAAAAAATAGTGCCGACCGGCACTTTATTTTGGCCGACGACCAATTTTTCTGGCCAGTTTGCACCCTTTGCACCCTCCAAGGCTGGTGCATCCCAGCTGTGCCAGTTGGAATGCACCAGCACACTCCCCCGTGCATATATGTGGCTATTTTGCACCCTTTTGCACCTTTGAACCCCCTAAAGCTTCTAGAAGCTTGAACCCTTTGGCCAAGCTTCTTGGGGAAGCTTGGCCAGCTGTATTAGCTTCCTCTAGAAGCCTAGAACCCTTTGCACCCTTTGCCCCTTTTGGCATAGCTTCTTGGAGAAGCTTGGAGCACTTTTTGTTGCCTATATAAAGAGCCTTCCTTCTCCTTTGTCTAGGGTTGGATGTTTGGAACAAAAACCAGAAATATATAGATATATCTGATATATACATACATATATCCCTCCATCTCTCATTATATCTCTCCCATTCAACCATCAAACACCCTTGTTCTTGGGCCATTTCTTCATCAACTCATAGCACAACACCTCCAACATCCATTCCAGCGCATTGGAGGTCATTTGCAGAGCTTAGGAGCACCTAAACTTGATCCAAGAGGTGCTGGTTTGCTGGTCTTCAAGGGTAAGTCCTCCTCTTCCCTTTTCTAGCCCATTCTTGCATCATATCTAAGCCATAGTTGCTTACATCTTTGGGCTCCGACCCTAACTTAAAATAGTCTTATTTCGAGGTCCTCTTCATGTTTGATTGAGGACCTCTTGCTGTTTGAGGGTAGCATCTAGCACTTCCTTCATTAGCCCTCTTATTCCATTTTTCTTGCATAGTATTTTTGGCTTGTGTATAATCTGTGTTGAGGCATAATGTAAACTGTAAGTAGGATCATTTTGAGCCCTTCTTCAACATTGAAGAAGGGCTCAACCCTGTTCGGGACACCTATCTTGCACTTGCTTCATAATCTCTTCTATTTACCGTAATTTTGCATGATTTGTTTGGCCTACATGTAAATTGTTTTGGAGCATGTAATCAATTGAAGTTAGGCTTATTTTGAGCCCCTCTTCAACGTTGAAGAAGGGCTTAACACTGTTGGGGGTCTCCATGTAGTACTTACCATTATACCCCTCTTGGCCCCCATTTTTGCATGCTTTGTTAGCCTATCTTGCTTCTGTTTTTGGGCCATCATCAGAACTAGAATGGGTCTTATTTTGACCCCCTCTCCATGTCCCATGAAGGGTATTTTGCTGTTTGATGCATGTTTTGTATACCTCATATTATAGCCTTTGTTGGCTTCAATCTTGCATGGCATTTTGAGCATGTTTTCATACTGATTTGGGGGTTTTCATAAACTGTAAATGTGCATATTTTTGGTCCCTCTTCAGTGTTGTAGAAGGGTATTTTTCTTTTTGGGCACTGCATATACTACTTGCTTCATTGCCTCCCTTGCGGAGTCATTTTTGTATGCCATGTTAGCCCTATTTGTGATTGCTGTTTGGCCATGATTTGAACTGTAAAAATGTGATTTTTGGGGCTGCCTTGCTTCTTCTTTTTCATGTCATGTACCAATTATGCATGCTTTGTTAGCTATAAGTCATTTTTGTGCAATTATCTTCGCATTTCGGGATCATTCCTTGCATCGGATGTTATTTTACCGGGTTTCGGGGCTGTTTTCCCCCCCATGGCCGCTGATTTTGGCATGCTTGCGAGCTACCCATGTTAGTTTAAGTCCATCGTTGCATGTTGCTGCATGCCATGTTTGTTTACATGTTTAGGTTATGCTACTAGTATACATTGCTCATTTGTATGTTCATGTTGCATACTTAGCCTCCATGCCTAAGTTGCATTTCATTAAGCATGCATCCCTTGCCTCTTGATCAATTATGACAGAGGTTGGGGCCCTTTGGTGTGTTTTATGCTTGCATTTCATTTGATATCAAAGTTGCTAACTTGGCTTTTTGGGCCATCATGCATTGAACGCGTGATTGATGGCTGGGGGTCGAGGCCATGCTCTCTTGAGTCCATTGCATGATAGGGAGTGTGTCCGGTGCATACATTTGCTTGGAATTCCATGCCATACAATCGTCATTCTTGTTGTCAAAAGCTAAAGTAGGAGTTTTTGCCGACCCAAGATAGAGTGCCGACCGGCCATTGATGGACAATGATAGCTTTATCTCCACCGATGGACATTGTACACTACGGTGGACATTCTATTCACCGATGATGATCCTCGGTGTGCAAGGAGCATATCACGAGACTTTGCGATTTGAAGCGGGGCGATGAAAACAGAGGCAAAGAATGCTATGGCAACGGGTTTCGGCAAGTCGGATTCGAGCATGCATCATTCACAAGATCCCGAGTGGTCAGCCCCTTTCTTTTATGTTAATATTAATTTGATAATTAGAAATTTCTGTAATAATTAATTTATTACGTATTTGAACCTGTATTATTTTGGGATCAGATATTCTTTTGGGTCCCTCTGTGCGAGGGCATAAGTGTAATAAGTGTGTGTGGGTGTGTGTATGTCTTCCAACCCCCATCTCTTTCTTCCCTTTTATTTACCTGCTTATGATGGTAGATTAGGGCATATTTAAATTAGCATACAGTATGATAACATGCGTGCATCCATACATTTGTCTAACATACACTGGGCTCGGTACATCATACAAACTGTATTGTATTTCAATTTCCAAATTGAATACTTGTTACTTGTAGCATTTCACATGCCATCTTAGGATAACCGAGCCTATTCTAACTGCACCTCTGTATGTGTTGCATTAGCCACTTAACGTGAACTAGGATCATGCACATGATTACTAACTAGTTTCTGTTTTGGCTTGGAGTACTAGGTGAGCTTTTATGCTTTAGCATATCACATGTGTGTGAGTGTTGCCATAATAGCATGACTACCATGAGGCTAAGTGCTTATGTGATATAACTGCTTGAATGCCTGTGGATGGAGGTCAAATTACCGAGATTGGAATAATGCATTAAAACTGTGAGTTTTAAGCCCACCAGATAGTGGCAAAACTGTCCTTTCTAAAAACCCACTTAAGGGTGGCAAAACCTGCATTTTAGCCTACTTGCGAGTAGCAAACCGTTTTCAAAACAAACATGTAGTGTTTTGTTCCAACTTAGGCGATTTGGTCTATACTTGTTTGCTGTGCGCATAACGTAGTAAATCTAGGCTAATAACCGGTATAAGAACACATAAAGTTTTCAAAATGGGATATCATGGTTAGTAGAGGCCGGTCTTCGGACCGGGCGAAAGGGGGTGCTCATAGCTGACCTTCCCCGATCGTACCCAAGTTCCTGAGCCGAGGCAACTTTGGTGATGACGGACACGTGGCCTTTGGCACCGAGTCGGGGTTTCCTAAATTTCCCAAAAATAAAATATTTAGGTGGCGACTCTGTATCTGGCAAAGCAGTCCATGTTTGGCACTTCTTTTCAAAATCTGTTTTTTCTCAAAACGATTTGCCAGAGTTGGACTCTTTGGTTCAAGATTAAGAACCGTGACATTTGAGTCCTTGAACTGTAGTAGACCCAATATCGAACCAGAACCGGGGGGGGGAACTCGCACTCCTCGCCCCGGGACGCGTTCGGGGACGTCTACAGTTACAGGCTAAAAAAGTGATTTTGGTAGAGATGCATAAAGAAATTGACTTTTAATTCTTGAATCCTCGGTAAAATGGACAGTTGAGTCCTAGATATATGCAACCGACAAGTCATGATCTCGGTCGAAGAGAATAGTGAACTTTAGCCGACATGCTATATGGAAAAACAAGGTAAGTTCCATCACCTCAAGTTGCTGAGGTAATAAAACCTAAGAGGCAGTTGTGGGGACAAATTTTAAGAATAACAACATGTGGCTAAGGTGACACCGAAGTGTTAGCCGAGATGCCACGTGGCTTGGTCAAGTTGCCGAGGTGATCTCGAATAAACTGTGGTTATTTGCAGAGATACTAGAATTAGAGATAAGCGGATAAGGGACAAGAGTCTAAGAATAGGAGAGGATCTCAGTCTGGATGAGGATAAGGCTCAAAGAGAATTTATCTCTATCTAGCTGAGGGTTCAGGATGAGCATTGAGCCTTAATCTATGGAAGTGAGGCTTCTAAAGGGATCAGGTCACTGCTGGTTATAAAAGCAAGGCACCCTCGTGGGTTGAAGGTAAGTTCTTTCTTGTGAGTTTAAGCACAATTTGCTATCTTTGAGAGATATTGATTACTGACTTGATCGTCAGAGTGTTCCCAGGTGGATGGACCACTGCTGGATTCTCATTTTCTTGTGCAGGTTGTTGCATTTAATCTATTCTGCCAGTGCTCTTCAGTTGAGTTCCCCGTTTGGTTGTGTGGTCAAAAATCAACACCCACAGTTTGGAATAAATGAGACTATATAAATGAGAATGAAATACATGAGACAATATAGGGGCAAAGGTGTTTTTCTTTATTTCTTTATATTTTTTTAATTAATCAATAGGACACCATTTTAGTGTATTACAAGATATGTATTATAGATGATTATAGAAATAGCGGAGTTAGAAAACTGTCACGACTCGCTCTTCGTACCCAAGGGTTAAGTATCGTGATGGCCAGTAACTGAAATTACCACCGGCCAATTCTTGAACAAATTAATAAATGCGAGAGGAAGTAATATTTAAGTGAGGGTACCAAAATAATCATCGGAGCTTCTATTTTTATTACAAAATTTATTGATCAAAAAGGCCAAAATTTACATATAAAAATATCATAAAAATACTGTGTGTGTCTATTCCGCAGCCCCGCATCTAAGACTTTTCAAAAACTATTTCTGAATTGCACTGTTTCTTGAAAATTGGTAAACAGCTATAAGCACATAACAAAATGAGAAATATTATACCAAGAGTATAAGGGACACAAAATAACCATGGATAGTTATGTAACTAAAATATTTAAGATAACTTAGTCTGAACAAATAATCATTTAAGTAGCAAAACTTAGATTATGTAAATAAATAACCAAAACCATGGTACGATACAAAACAGAACAGAACAGAACAGAACAGAGGTCACAAGAGTGAAAGTCAAAACAAAGGTACGGATTCAAGAGGTGACTCATACGGATTATAGAGGTGGCTCCCACAATAGTGTAGCACTTATCTCTGCATAGCACCTTGCTCCGTACAAAACAGAGGTCCATGGATCCATGACAATAGAGGGCCACAAAGTGACCAAACAGAAGCTAATGGTTATTTAAGTCCCTCAAGACGTGAGACTCCCTTGGTGGTACTTACAAAACATAATTGTTTATAAGGTCATAGTCAAATATTTTCTAAAATATAAACAAACATATCCATGGGTTTCATTTTAACAAATAGAGTTCGGAAATTAATCCACATAACTGAAATATTAATATAATTTATAATAACTTATAAAACATAACTTGTATAAAATAAATATGGTAAGTCAAAATATACGTAAAATATATTATGGTAACTCAAGCTATAATATAACTCACCTTAAAAGTACTACCTTACTCTTTCTTTCCGCTATCAAAGACCCTTTCGGCTTCCATTATTTTTTTTCCTTTCTTTTCTTCCTCTCTTTCTTTCTTTCCTTTTCTTTCTTTTCCTTTCCAAGTGAATCACCTCCTCTCTAAATAGGAAGGTAAGAGCATTGAGAAGCCAACGCGTGGCCAGCGAATCCCACAGATTTAATTCATAAATTATATAGATTTATATTTATTTTTAATAAATATTTAAGATAATTATACTTTGACCCAGTTTTCTAATATAACTATATAAATAAATTAATTTCTAATTAAATTACACTCTATCGTATACCAACAGAAAATTAATTACTTATTTTACTACCACACCCGTTATTATCATTATTATTGTTATCAATATTATTATTTATTTATTCTTACTTTTATGTTTATTTATTTACTATCTTTAACTTTAATTTGGCCCAACTAGTATTATAATTCCATATTTCTGTTAATTTGGCTCCAAATAATAATCCATAATTAATCTCATATTTGATAATCCAATGCCAAATTAGATTCTGTATTTATTATTATTTATTTAATAATATATCATCACAAACAATCATAATGCTAGTATAAAATTTAAGGGACAACTTAAATTTTCGAGTTGCGACAAAAACACTAGTCAAATCATAAATCAATACAAACCTTATAATTGTAATTTTTTGAGAAGACACATTGGTTTTACTTTAAAAAACATCAACATTGTTTATTACTGTTCGATTAACTAATTAAGGTTCGAGAGAATAGAAAAAAAATCTAAAAGTTTTATGCTTTAGTTAATTTTAGTAAGTATATGAGTACCCAAAAAATAAAAAAATAAAAAAATTAAGTATATAGGACATAAGGTACTTACTCTTAGTTTGAGTCTTAGTTTATCCAAACCAATCTATAATAATCAACCTTATTGTAGAAGAAATGGTCAATTGGGCGCCAATTGGATATAGTTACCAGAAACCCGAGTCATGATGCTAGATTGTAACGAACACATATGTTGAAAATTGGGCCAGGTATTGGACCCGGATTTGGGCACCCATGTGGCATGACCCATGACACTTTGAATTTGAATTTTCATGACTATCCTATTTGGATAACCCACCATCTCAATATCTATATGTATCATATCTTATCAAGAGATATGGATAGATGGTTAGAATCTGGCCTATATAGCTGATACGATATATGAGATGTGGGATGAGTTTAATAACAAATGAATTTTTCCCATTCTCTCTCTTTCTCTAGCTCTCTCCCATTAGAATAACGATCAAGCCTTTGTATTGTGACTAGAGTGGATGATACTCATACTGTGGTATCACTTCATTGTTGGGTGTTCTCAGTTCGTGGTTGTGAAGTATGTGATTTACTCACAAGGTTCTTCGTTTAAGATTTTATCATATAAGTTATGTTTTGAATCCTTTTACTCGCTGCATTATCTGTATGTAACATTGGTATCAGAGCCTTTTATAGGGTATTTTCGGGCTTATTTTTATGCATCAAAATATCTATATAATTATATATACATGATGTTGTAGACACCCCATTTTTGACCGACTTTAAGACTCAGACGTCACCAATTGAGCGCTCGGTGATGTTGCATATTTTGCTTGTTCTGGAGTTTCAGAGTCTCGGCTGCGAGCCTTGCCTCTGGACTTCTTAGCTCTTTTGTGCTTTGCCTTGGTTTGCGAACCGGGTCCCGTCTTCTCTATTTTCTCTTCCCGAAGGGAGGGAGAGGTCTTGTAGACTATCTCTCAGTGGTCGTAGGCTATATTTCGTGGTCGTAGGCCATTTTTTCCGTTTGGAGCCCGGTTTTCAATTTTTAGGGCCGTCGGCCGTGCGCCTCAGTTCGGGACCGCTTAACTACCTCCAATTGCTCCGGTTCTTGGTACGCACCTTATTTCCTCCCTTTAGAGGGACACTGTGGCCCGGGTGACCACCTTCGTGGTCATACGCCACCTCCGGTGCTTAATAGCTTGTTTTCGGGGCCCTAGACCGCGCGTTTTGGCCCCCAAACCCTCGTTTTGCATCGATTAGGGTTTATTTTTGGTATAGACCCTATTTTCATTATTAGGAAGGTTGTAGGAGGGTGGGAGACCAGCTTTTTTTCTGAAAAACCAGTTTTCTCATTTTCTCTCTCCAAAAGCCGGTTTTTTTCTGACAGAAAGCTGGTTTTTCTCACTTTTGAGCCACAATTTCTGGCTTTTCATACCATCATTGTGTTCTACACACCTGGGAGGCCACCAATATGGGTAGGCCAACCAGTAATTCTTCCTGACCCTTTTGAATCCCTCTAAAAAGTTGGTTTTTCTCTCTCTTGAACCACTTTTTCTGGTTTTTTTTCATACAGTTGTACTCTACTCATCCGGGAGGCCACCTTTTTGGGGTGGCCAACCAGTAATTTTTCTTGACCCCTTTGATCTCTGGTCGGCCAACCAGGGAGGTAGCCGGTCGGCCACCTTGGCCTTTTGAACCTGGTAGGCCAAGTTTGTTTCCTTGGGTGCATTCCAACTGTGCTAGCTGTTTTGCACCTATCCCTCTGTCCGAGGGTCTGCCCTGGTTTTTCGTCCATTTAAGGTGGTTTTCACCCCTTTGCTTGGTTTCAAGGAGAGTTTGGCCCTTTTGGTCAAGCTTCTTGGGGAAGCTTGACCCTTTTGGTTTAGCTTCCTCAAGAAGCTTGACCCCTTTGGTCAAGCTTCTCTTAGAAGCCTTGAACCTTTCTCTTGGCTTCTCCAAGAAGCCTCACTTCTTCTCTTCTATATAACCAACCCTCCACCTCATTTTGCAAGGGTTACAAAAACCAGCTGAGGCATATACACTCAACCATCCATCTCTTTACTTTAAACCTCCAAACACCCTTGTTCTTGGCCATTTTACACTACACCTCATAGCCTACCACCTCCACCACCCATTCCAGCACCTTGGAGGTCATTTGCAGAGGTTGAAAGCTCACCAACTTGGTCCAGAAGCTGCTGGAGGTCGGCTCTACAAGGGTAAGTCTTCATTTCCTCTTTTCTTGCCTTATTTTGCATGATTGATTAGCCTTATTTGCGAGCATTTTCGGGCTTTGACCCAAACTGTAAATTGTCCTATTTTAAGCCCCTATTCAACTTTGTTTAAGGGCTATTTTCTATTTGAGGCCATCTACTCTCCCTTTGTGCTTTATCTCTCTTTTAGGGCTTATTTTGCATGATATATTAGCCTTATTTGTGAGCATTTCTGGGCTTCAACCTAAACTGTAAAGTGTCTTATTTTGAGCCCCTCTTCAACTTTTTTAAAGGGCTCTTTGCTGTTTGAGGCCATCTACTTCCCCTTACCCTCTATCTCTCTTTTAGGGCTATTTTTGCATCATATTTTAGCCTTACTTGTGAACACTTTTGAGATTTTATATAAACTGGAAAAAGTCTTGTTTTGACATCCTCTTTAAGTTTGGTTAAGGTCCCATTTCTGTTTGGGGTCATCTTCTCCTATGCATGCTTCATTCCTTCATGATTAGGGCTATGCATTAGAGCACTTGCATTGGCCATGGTTTGGCCTCTTAGCCACTGAAATCCAGTGGATTTTCAATAGCTTAGATGCATTTTTGAGGGCCAAAATCAGAGGGGGGTGATCCCCTCTATCCTTGTCTTGTTTGGTGGTCTTTTAAGCCTTCCAAAAGGACCCTATTTTGCATACATTGAAGTCTTATTTTAGGATTTATTCTGAGGGTTTTAAGGTCTGCTTTGGCTCTGTCCAAGGCCCTTTTGGCCATATTTTATGTCTATGATGCATGTATAGAGAAATCCCATTCAAGGCCTTTCCAAAAGGCCTTTTTTTGCATGCTTCCAAGACTGATTCCAGGGCCTATTTGGTGGGTTTTAGGGCTATCATAACCCATTTCCAAAGTTGGTTTAGTCTTGCTAAGTGTCTATCTTGTATGTGCTTAATAACCCTTTGCATGGCCCTCTAAAGGAGCTCATCATTTTGGCATGCATTGGCTGCATTTCAGTGATTATTTGGGCATATTTTAGCATGTTCTATTCACTGATTTTTGTTGGTTTGATGAGTTCTCATGCGCTTCATATACATGCCATGTAAACTATGTTTGCTAGTCAAAGTTGCATGCTATTTTAGTCCATCATGCTAGTATCTTTTGGTCATGCTAGTATCTTTTGGTCATGCTTTGAACTGGAAATGTTTATGTTTTGGGACTGCCTTGGCTTTGTCTTTGTGCTTCATAGTCAAATAATGCATGCTTTGTATAGCTATAAGTCAATACATGTGCTTAGTTTTGAGTTTCGGGGCTCATCTCAATCATCGGGTGCTATGTTTCCATGTTTCGGGACCTTTTAGCATCATGTTTCAGTGCTGGAATTTACATGTTTGAATGCCATGCTTCATCCTTGCCATGCCTTGTTAGAGTTGCATGTTGTGCCTTAGGTTCGGTCCTCGGTTTGCATGCATGTGTGTACGCATCTCAGTAGTCTCATTTTCATCTTATGGCCACTGATGTGAGTGTGGCTGAGGTCCACTCATATTGGTGTAAGCCCATATAGCATTGTGTATGCCATCTTAGTCCATAGCACTGCGCATGTTAGGTTGTATGTTAGAGTATTGTGTATGCTGCGTTACATCGAGCATTGTGTATGCCATTTCATAGCATTGTGTATGCTAGGTTACATGTTAGAATTGCATTCATGCATGTCATGCATATTACATTGTGTTTGGGATAGGAGTTAGCCCAAGCACGGGAAACGAGGGACGTTTCGTACCTAAAGTGACGGAACGTGTCTCAATCCCCTAGTCACCGACACTCTGGATTACCCATGATGGAGTTTAGGTTTTGTTATGTTTATATGTGCATTCATTTCATATTGAGTCGTGCAATTCGACCCTTCGGCCATCATGCATCGAGATGTGTGATTGGTGGCACGAGAATCGAGACATGCATACATATGTGAAAATACTTTGCCATGCCCCTTTCTTGCTCTCTGTTGCAGCAAATCAAGAATCAACAACCTTTAGGAGCTTTGCGCAATATTCCAGGTGTAATTGTAAACAGAGACTAATCAGGGCATTGCAATGGATTTCCGTGCAAGGCAATTCAAGCATGCACCATTCATCATTCAGAACAGAGCTGAGGCGGTCCATAGATTTGCGTGCTAGTTTACTACTTTCCTAGTTAAATTTGTTAATTAATTAGGGTTTTGTATTTTATTTGGACTGTATTAATTCGGATTGTATCATTTATTCGGACCCTCCGAGCGAGGGCACAATTATAATAAGTGTGCGTGCGTGTGATGTATGTCTTCCAACCCCACGTCTTTCTCCCTTTCATTTACCAGCTTATGATGGTTAGATTAGGGCATGTTTTAATTAGCATACAGTATGATAGCATGTCACGACCCAAACCCGCCCTTAAGGGTTTAACAGAATCGCCAAGAATCCGAGATTACCAAAGGCACGCTAATAAAGAAATTAGTAAAACAGAGCATGCAGGGCATGGTGTAGACACCCCATTTTTGACCGACCTTAAGACTTAGACGCCACCGATTGAGCGCTTCGGTGATGTTGCATCGTGCTCGTCAAGTCTCGAGTCGCGATGCGGCGCCTTGCCTCCGGACTCCGAACTCTCTCGTGCCTTGCCTCGGTTTGCGAATCGGACTCGGTTTTCACTTTTTTCTTTCCTGAGGGTAGGGAGGGGTCCCGTAGACCATCTCTCAATGGCCGTGGGCTACATTTCCTGCCCCTAGGGCATTTTGCCCATTCGAGTCGGTTCCGATTTTGAGCTGCCGTCGGGCCGTGTGCCTCGGTTGGACCCAACCATCTCGATTCCTCCGGTTTCGGCATGCATCTCATTTACTCCCTTCGAGGACATGGGGTCTTAGATACCCACTTGTGACCAAAACACCACTTTCGGTGTAGCTTGCGTTTTGGGACCCGGCTGCGTGTTTTGGCCCCCGAGCATTCGTTTTGCATCGGTTTTTGTTCATTTTTGGCAAGTACCTCTGTTTTATCATAAGGAAGGTCAATGGAGGGTGGGAGGCCAGCAATTGTCTCAGCAACCAGTTATGCTCCTCCGGCGCCCCCTGGGGCCCGTTTTTCTCACTTCCGGGCTAATGTTGAACACCCTAGGGCCATTTTCTTCGAGCCAAAACCACATATTTGTGTTGTACACACATGGGAGGACCCTAAAACACATGGCCGGCCAGTAACTCTCATTGACCCTTTTGAACCCCTTCTAAAAGTGGCATGTTGTCTCCCCTGTTTCAGAGTTGCCAGATTCCAACCACAGGGCCTTGTTGTACACACTTGGGAGGACACCAACCTTTGGTGGCCGGCCAAAAATTCCCACTTTCCATTTTTGCCCTTGGCTGGCCGGCCATGGGGGGTGGCCGGCCGGCCACCTCCAGTAAAGGTGCCTGGCCGGCCTGCTTCCTTGGGATGTGTGCATTCCAGCTGTGCTTTGATTTTCCTCCAAAAATATCTGATCCGGGGGGACCCCTTTGGAGGGAAATAAGAGCTCATTTCCCTCCATTTGGCCAAGGACTCTTCTCTCCCCCTCTTGCCCACATTAGTGTCCTCCCAACTCAAGAGAAGAGATTACATGGATTGATTGGAGCATATACATACATACAACTTCATTTCTCTCAAGTTTTGGTGCCATTTCTTCATCATCTTCAAGCTCTACCATCACAACTCCATTCCAGCAGCTAGGAGAGCTTTCCAGCAGCTAAGAGGCTCCCATTCTTCAAGCAAAAGGCAGCCAAGACTTGTCTACAAGGGTAAGTCTCACTTTCTCTCTTTTGTAGCACTTTCTTGCCTCATTTCTTAAGCCTATTTTCTTATTGTTTTGAGCTCTGACCTTAACTGAAACTAGGTCTATTTTGAGCTATTCTTCATGTTTGTTCAAGGGCTCAACCCTGTTTGATCCCTCTATGATGCACTTGCTTCAATATCATCTTGTATGTCAATATTTTGCATGCTTTTTCTAGCCTATGAATGATCTTTTTTCGAGCATAATGTAAATTGAAAGTGGGCCTACTTTGAACCCCTCTTCAACATTGAAGAAGGGCTCAACCCTGTTTGGCCTCTCTATCATGCACTTGCTTCATAATCTCTCATATTTACCGTAAATTTGCATGATTTGTTTGGTCTACATGTAGTCTGTTTTGGAGCATGTCATGAACTGTGAGTAAGCTTATTTTGTGTCCTTCTACAACATTGTAGAAGGGATCAATCTTGTTGGGGGTCTCCATGTTGTGCTTGTCTTTATATCTCTCTTTGGCCCCCATTTTTGCATGCTTTTTAGGCCTATCTAGCTTCTGTTTTCGGCCATGAGAAGTACTGAAAATATCCATATTTTGGCCTTCTTGTCATGTTTTGTTAAGGGTCCAAGGCTGTTTGATGAACGTACGGCATACCTCATGATTTAGCCTTTGTTGGCTTCATTCTTGCATGACATTTTTAGCAAATTTGCATACTGATTTGGGGATGTATTATACTGTAAATGTGCATGTTTTTGGTCCCTCATCAATGTTGTAGAAGGGTATTTTTCCATTTGGGCATCACATGCATTACTTGTTTCAATACCCCTCTCTTGGCCCCCATTTTTGCATGCCATTGTTGTCCTATCTATGCTTACTATTTCGCCATGTCTTGTACTGTAAAAAATGCTATTTTGGGGCTGCCTTGCTACTGTTTTGCATGTCATGTACCAATTATGCATATTTAGTATGGCTGTAGGCCATTTCGGGTGCTTAATATCGCATTTCAGGACCATTCCGTGCATTTGGTGTCATTTCCCTACCTTTCGGGACTGTTTTGCATCATTTGTGAGTGCTGAAATTCCATTTGCATGTTTGCATATCATTTTCCATGTCATTTTGTGCCTTAGGGCCATTGCCTCGGTTTGCGTGCCCATGTGCGCGCACTTCGAGGCACTTCATTTTCATCCATCGGCCTCTCATGTGAGTGTGGCTGAGGCCCTCTCATGTTAGTGTAAGCCCAATTTTCATTGTGTATGCCATTTCATACCTTTATGTCATTGCCTCGATTTGCGTGCCCGTGTGCACGCATTTCGAGGCACTTCTTTTTTTCATCTCACGGCCTCTCATGTGAGTGTGGCTGAGGCTCTCTCATGTTAGTGTAAGTCCATTTTGCATTGTTTATGTCATTTTAGCATCATTGTATTCCGTATGCCATTGCCTCGGTTTGCGTGCCCGTGTGCACGCATTTCGAGGCACTTCACTTTTATCCAATGGCCTCCCGTGTGAGTGTGGCTGAGGCTCTCTCATGTTGGTATAAGTCCAATTGCATTGCATATGCCATTACATGCCTTAGGATCATCGCCTCGGTTCGCGTGCCCGCATGCATGCATTTCGAGGCATCTCATTTTCATAGCATTGTGCATGCTAGGATTGTATTTTAGTTGCATTTATGCATATCATGCATATTGCATCGTGTTCGGGATAGGAGTTAGCCCGGGCACGGGAAACGAGGCGCGTTCCGTACTCTGAGTGACGGAACGGGTCTCAATTCCCAAGTCACCGACACTCCGGATTACCCATGATGGAGTTAGGTTTTGTTGTAGCATTCATCTGCATTCATCCTATATTGAGTTGTGCAATTCGATTCCTCGGCCATCATACATCGAGATGCGTGATTGGTGGCACGAGGATCGAGGCATGCATATATTTGTGAAATACATTGCTATGCCCCTTTTTTGCTCTCTGTTGCAGCAAAATGAAGGTCAGTAACTTTTCGGAGCGTGGCACGCATTTCAAGAAACATTGCAAACAGAGGCTAATTGGGCATCCCAGTGGATTTCCGCGCCAAAGCAGCCCGGCATACATCATTCATCAATAGCAAGGCAGCCCCTGGCTTGTATGCCAGTTTACAGCTTTCTTAGTTAATCCGTTAATTAATTAGGAATTTGTATATTATTCGGACTGTAATATTCGGACTGTATTATTCTTTTATTTCGGACTGTATTATTTATTCGGACCCTCTGCGCGAGGGCATAATTGTAATAAGTGTGGGTGAGTGTGATGTATGTCTTCCAACCCCACGTCTTTCTTCCCTTTTATTTACCTGCTTATGATGGTTAAATATAGGGCATATTTCGATTAGCATAACAGTATGACAGCATGTTTGCATCATTCATCTGTTTTGCACGCACCGGGCTCGGCACATCATACAAACTGCATTTGTATTTTAATTCCAAATTGAATACTTGATAGCTGTAGCATTCCATATGCCATGTTTAGAATAGCCGAGCCTGCTATAGTTGCATCTTTGCATGTGTTGCACTAGGCATTGCTGTATACTTAAGATCATGCATGATTTCTAATGAGCTTCTGTTTTGGCTCGGAGTACTCGGTGAGTTTTATGCTTTAGCATGCTTGCATGCGTGTGAGTGGCTGCCATGAATAGCATGCTTACCATGAGGCTATGTGCTTATGTGATATAACTGCCTTGAATGCCTGTGGGTGGAGGTTGAGTTACTTGAAGTGGAACAATTCATCAAATGTTTGTTTTTTAAGCCCACTAGATAGTGGCAAAACCCTTGTTCTTCTAAGCCCACCCGAGGGTGGCAAATCCACGTCTTAGCCTACCTGCGGGTAGCACCATCAAACCATTTTCAAACAAACAAACATGAAATGTTTTGTTCCAATTCAGGCGATTCAGTCTATACTTGTATGTTGTGCGCATCACATCGTAACCTAGGCTAATAACCGGAATAAGAACTCGCAATGTTTTCAAAAACAGATATCATGGTTAGTAGAGGCCGGTCTTTGACCGGGCGAGCGGGGGTGTTCACGAAGTGACCTTCTCCAATCGTACCCAAGTTCCCGAGCCGAGACAACTTTGGTGATGACGGACACGTGGCCTTTGGCACCGAGTCAGAGTGTCATGGCCCGAACCCGCCCCTAGGGTTAAGGCCATAACCGGCCAGCAATCCTGAGATTACCTACGGCCTCAAACTCTTGAAGTTAAACTCATCAGAGTAAGAAGGGGGCCAAACGGAAGCAATTTAAAACTTTGTCCATAGAGCTGTGCTTATATGCACACCATAACATTTCAGACATTCATATGCTAATAACTCACACCAGATCATGTACTGATTCAAAACACTGTACATACAGGATCACACAAGAGTAAGTCAACCCAAGATGCTATATACAACATATACAAAGACTTTGCCAACATAACAGCTTAGACCAAAGTGACAAAAAGGCGAAGTCAGTCTCGTATGTGAGACTTTTGGGCTGACTCTTCAAAACTCTGACTATTTCTCACAATGTCACCGGGGCTGGTTTTGGACGTCCCTTGGCTCACCTACATGTACATGAAGGAGTGTGAGCGAATGCCCAGTGAATAATATCAAATAAGTAAAATACATAAACAATTATTGAAACAGTTCAACAAACGGCCTTTGGCCCATTCCTTTATATCAATCGGCCTCTGGCCCAATCGATCGGCCTTCGGCCCAATCATTCATGTCTATCGACCTTCGGCCCAATCTATCATATCTATCGGCCTTTGGCCCAATCAATCGTATCAATCGGCCTTTGGCCCAATCAATCATGTCAATCGGCCTTTGGCCCAATCAATCGTGTCAATCGGCCTTTGGCCCATTCAATCGTATCAATCGGCCTTTGGCCAAATCAATCATGTCAATCGGCCTTTGGCCTAATCAATCGTGTCAATCGGCCTTTGGCCCATTCAATCGTATCAATCGGCCTTTGGCCCAATCAATCATGTCAATCGGCCTTTGGCATAATCAATCGTGTCAATCAGCCTTTGGTCCATTCAATCGTATCAATCGGCCTTTGGCCCAATCAATCATGTCAATCGGCCTTTGGCCCATTCAATTGTATCAATCGGCCTTTGGCCCAATCAATCGTTGTCCGTTGTTCAAACTAATGAATTACATAACTTACATAAACAATTGGGACAACAGTATATTTCAGATATCTTAATAAGATATTACTCACAGTGATCGGTTGATTGGTTCGCCCTGGAACTCGACCCTACACATGCCATGAACATAAAAGGGTCACTAACAATTCAATCCGTTCAAAATTCACATTTTCCTCTTTAGGCTTCATTCTTATCTCTTTAACTCATTCACAACGTTTAACATATGCCTAAGAGTGCTTGCAAGTGAAAGAGAACGGAAAACGAAGCACAGAATACAAAAATAAAATTTCAGAAAATAGGGTCCCCGCTCGAGCGTGGACTCTCCCGCTCGAGCGGACCCTTAAGCTCACAAAAGTATTGGTTGCCTCAAATCCGCCGGCGTGAACTCGCCGAGTGGATCGCCTATCTACATGGCTCCGCTCGGCGTCAACTTCTTCGGCCGGGAACTATGTTCGCAGAGAATACTGGGAGCTCGATTTCTCGCTGAGCGGCACTTCGGCCGAAGTGACGTCAAAAATTCTGAATTTTCCAGAATGCTCCCTTGAGTTCAAACTCAACATTCAACCCATTTTTCTTGCATGTTAAGGCCCCAATCTCACACATAATCATACCAACATGGAACCAATGCAAGATTACAACATTATGAGGCTCAATTTCTTGATTAATCCACATGCATGGCCTAAAATGTGTCGAACTCAACACCAACAAGTTTAATTTCAACACCCAAGACTTATACTTCCAAGATTTGTACATGCATGTGCAAGATACTCATCATTCTCAACCTAGATGGCACAAATGATGATTATGACATGAGTTTCAATTGAATTTACACATGGATTATACATTTTCATGCTCAACATGCAATTTCAAGATAATTTCTTACATGCATGCACATATGAAGCCCCAATTCAACAAAATTAACTCAACTCATGTCCTTTCTCCTTGTTCAACTCTGAATTTACCATTAGCAAACAAAAATACAGAATTCAAGGGACAATTACTCACCTAGAAGCCTTAAACACCCAAGTTCTAGCTAAATCTTGAGCTTAATCTTCAAATTCCAAAGCTTCAAGCCAAATTGCACAATTCTTCTCCCTTTTCTCTCTCTAAAGTCAGTTTTCTCTCTCCCTCAAGTGTATAACTCAGATGTTTTGAGTTGAATAGAGCTAAAGGGGTGTACATGCAATCCTCCAACAAGCCCCACTAATAATATTTTAACATAAAATAATAGGGCACTTTTTAATTCATCAATTTAATCAGTTTAAATTGACCAGAATCAATCTTCAATTAAATTTCACCATAGGCTCTAAAAATCATGCCAATCACAATAGCGTGATCATTTTCGGGTTCTGTGGCCGATAAGGCCCTTAATTAAATTTTCGAAGCGGATCATTCAAACAGATATTCCTACAGTGAACAGATAAAAACTCAGAACCACACATATTAACATAATAGCACACTAAATCATGTTAAACACATAATCATATTCAAACTAATTAGCATATTTCAGAACAGGGGTATCACACAGGGTTTCCTAAATTTCCCATAAAAAATATTTAGGTGGCGACTCTGTATCTGGCAAAGCAGTCCATGTTTGGCACTTCTTTCAAAAAAATCTGTTTTCTCAAAACGATTTGCCGGATTTGGACTCTTTGGTTCAAGATTAAGAATCGTGACATTTGAGTCCTTCGAACTGTAGTGACCCAATATCGAACCAGAACGGGGGGGACTCGCGCTCCCTTTCCTCGGGATGCGTTCGGGAACGTCTACAATGGCCGAAGCCAAAACAATTAATAAACAATGTCCAATAAGCTGTGACAGTCTGTATGCAAAAAGACTTTTCATACATATATGCAGTCGGTGACAAAACAGCATGTACATATATACAATCATTCAAAACAGGGACTTAATCCCTACCAAACAGTACAGTACGGTCTATACAGTTATTACAAGCAGTTTCAGAGACAGACGGGGGAAAAATAAAACACCCCTAAGCCATAGCTTGGCAGGCTTGGAACCTTGCAATGAGGCACAGTGGTTGGCTTGACAAAACTGGAGTTTACCTCGACGCTTCTAGCATTGGTTCGGTGCATGTACACCTACATATATATATGAGTAGTGAGCTAAAGCCCAGTGAATAACATAATGCGTAAAGAGGTTTAGAATGAATGTCCTTCAAGAATGAAAACATCACGACCCGCCTCGTGCACTCCAAGGGTTAAGCATCGTGATGGCGATGGCGAGGTTACCTCCGGCCAATTCTAAACAAATTAATAAACGCAAGCGGAAGAAATATTTAAATAAGGGTACCAAAATAATCATTAGAGCTTCTATTTTTATTACAAAATTATATTGACCAAAAAGGTCGATATTTACATATAAAAATCATAAAAATACTGTGCATGTGTCTATTCCGCAATCTCACGTCTAAGACTTTCCAAAAGCTATTCCCTGAAAATTTGTAAACAACTATAAGCACATGGCAGAGTGAGAAATATTATACCAAGAGTATAAGGGACACGAAATAACCATGGATCGTTAGTTAGGTCAAAACATTTACATAACTCAGTTTGGTGAATAGTAGAATTGAAATACATAAATTACTTATTTAAATAGCAGAACTGAAATACATAGATTATGTAAGTAAATAGCCATAACCACTTGATGCAGTAATGTAGGTCACAATGTAACAGAGGTACGGATTCAAGAGGTGGCTCGTACGGATTCTAGAGGTGGCTCCCACGATAGTGTAGCACTTAGTTCCGACGGATTCTAGAGGTGGCTCCCACAATAGTGTAGCACTTAGCTCCGACGGATTCTAGAGGTGGCTCCCACAATAGTGTAGCACTTAGCTCCGCACAACACTTTGTTCCGCACAGAACAGAGGTCAATGGATCCATGACAAACAGAGGACCACAAAGTGGTCAAACAGAGGCCAATGGTTATTTAAGTCCCCCAAGGTGTGGGACTCCCGTGGTGGTACTTACAAAATATAATTGTTTATAAGGTCATAGTCAAATATTCTTTAAAATATAAACAAACATATCCATGGGTTTCCTTTTCACAAATAGGGTTCAAATAATAAACCACGTAACTGAAACCTTTATAAACATAACTTTTAATAAAACCATAACTTATATAAAACAGATTTTGGTAAGTTAAAACATACGTAAAATACATTTTGGTAACTCAAGGTATAATATAACTCACTCTGTCATGTGCTTATAGTTTTTACCAATTTTCAGGAAATAGCTTTGGGAAAGTCTTAGATGCGGGGATGCAGAATAGACACACACAGCATTTTATGATATTTCTTTATGTAAATATCGGCCTTTTTGGTCAATATATTTTGTAATAAAAATAGAAGCTCCGATGATTATTTTGGTACCCTCATTTAAATATTACTTCCGCTTGCGTTTATTGATCTATTTAGAATTGGCCGGAGGTAACCTTAGTTACTGGCCATCACGATACTTAACCCTTGGGTACGGGGAGCGGGTCGTGACAAATGGTATCAGAGCAATGGTTTTTTTTTTTTTTTTTTAAAAAAAATCATCATTGGAGCATAGGACACATGCACATTTAAGAAGTGGGATAGCGGGTAATTAATACCGAAATATTATATTTTGTTATTTGATTTAATTATATTATAATTTTATATGATTATATATATATAGAATAAATTTTTTTTTTAGTGTGCCTAATTTGTGAAGGATATTAGATATAATTTATAATTGTTATAGTAAAAGAAGGGCAAAAAAAGAAGGATGTCGGGCTCGAGCACCTATCAAAATTATAATATAATTAAATCCATATAATTTTTAGTTCAGTATTGAAAAAAAAATTTATTTATTTTGATGTGTTTTTTAAAAAAAAAAAAGTGGGTTCAAATTTTAAAGGTACTAATTTTGAAACTATTTTCCATCAATGAAAAGTTCATCTCAAAATTTTCAATTCTTGTATATAATTCTGTCACTATGTGCTTATTTTATTTATTTTTATCGTAAATAAAACGAGTGAAATTTTTTTTTAAGTCACCCATTATTTTTCTTTTTGGCCCAAACTAATTTTTGACATCTAGATAGTGAGTTATTTTTGGTAAAATTTTTTTTTTTTTGAGGTACTATTTTCTATCAGATTAATCACCTAATATATATATTCATCAGAGTGCGCAGCGGATAGCTTACACATAGCAAATTTCGAGGACGAAATTTTAAAAGGAGGGAAGATTGTAACAACCCAGATTTTTAATTATTCTGTATAATTTATACTAATATTATTTAATTACAGTTAGGGAAAATATATAATTTATTATATATTATTATTTTGTAAAATAATATAATTATTAAAAATTTAGGGGCTAAAGTATAATTAAATTAAGTTGGGATAAACTTGAATTAAGGAAGACGAATAGGAGAGTGACACGTGGCAATTTGCTTGGGCAACACGAATAGAAATTGTATAAATAGAAGAAGAAGTTGACTCAGTAAAGAAGAAAAGGAAAGAATAGTGGAAGCTAGAATGGTCTTTGATAGTGGAAAGGAAGAGTAAGGTATTGAAGTTAAGGTGAGTTATATTATACCTTAAGTCACCAAAATATATTTTACTTATATTTTGACTTACCAAAATCTGTTTTACACAAGTTATGTTTTATTTATATATTAATAAAAGTTATGTTTTATAAAGATTTCAGTTACGTGATTTTATTTCTGAACCCTATTTGCTTAAAAGGAAACTCATGGATATGTCTGTTTATATTTTAAAGAATATTTGACTATGACCTTATATACAATTATATTTTGTAAGTACCACCACGGGAGTCCCATGCCTTGGGGGACTTAAATAACCATTGGCCTCTGTTTGACCACTTTGTGGTCCTCTGTTTGTCATGGATCCATTGACCTTTGTTCTGTGCAGAACTAAGTGCTACACTATTGTGGGAGCCACCTCTAGAATCCGAACGAGCTACCTCTTGAATCCGTACCTCTATTCTGATTGTCACTTCTGTGACCTCTGTTCTGTTCTGTTCTGTACCGTGGTTGTGATTACATAACTTCTGTATTTCAGTTCTGCTACTTAAATGATTTCGTTACCAATAAAAGATTATTTGTTCTGACTAAATTATCTTAAATGTTTTAGCCTAACTAACTATCCATGGTTATTTCGTGTCCCTTATACTCTTGGTATAATATTTCTCACTCTGCCATATGCTTATAGTTTTTACCAATTTTCAGGAAATAGCTTTGGGAAAGTCTTAGATGCGGGGATGCAGAATAGACACACACAACATTTTATGATATTTCTTTATGTAAATATCGGCCTTTTTGGTCAATATATTTTGTAATAAAAATAGAAGCTCCAATGATTATTTTGGTACCCTCATTTAAATATTACTTCCGCTTGCGTTTATTGATCTGTTTAGAATTGGCCGAAGATAACCTTAGTTACTGGCCATCACGATGCTTAACCCTTGGGTACGGGGAGCGGGTCGTGACAAAAACAGTTCATTAAATCAAGATTTCGATTTTCAATGTAATCATTATTCACCATATGTGGTACATCCATTAGCATAGCGATAAGATTGATGAGGTCTTAAAAGACCGGTAAATGATGGCCATCAATCGAAGCGATGAGTGGTTCCAACGAAGGAATTCATAGAGATCTCGTATGATAAAGATGATGGTTGCTAAGGATGCCACTGTCTGATTCGAACATAGGACATACATTCATTGATTAACGATAGATTTAGAAAACAAGATGCGATTCGAGATTCAAAAGATAATCATTTTGAACATATCTTTACACAATTGTTACTCACGAGTTCTCGAAAGAACCAGCCCCCGGGGCCGGATAAACTAGAGCGCGTCCCCAGTCACCAACCCTACACAGTACACAGATTGAACACACACTAAGCTACACAGATGGAGGAAGTAATAACTTAATCCCTAAATTGCCTCGGTGTGGTTCTACATTCATATCCTCATTAAGATACCTTAAACTAGGCCTAAGAATGCCTAGGATGGGATAAGGATGCAAAGATGCACTTAGAAAACATTTTCAGAATTTTTCAGAAAATAAAGGTCTCGCTCGAGCGTGGCTTTCTTCGCTCGAGCGAGCTTGTCAAAACAGTAGGGTTGCTCGAGCATGGACTTCCTTGCTCGAGCGGTCTGCAAAAATGCAAAAAGTGCTGGATGTTGGAAAACTCCGCTTGATGCTCGCTCGACGCTCACTCGAGCGTAAGACACAGTCTTCGCTCGAGCGTAGGTTCTTTCGCTCGAGCATGCGTTTGCGTGCACCAAGATTCTGAGAGCTTGAAATTTACGCTCGAGCCGCCATTCCTTCGCTCAAGCGGTGCTCAGAGTAAACGGTGGTCGCTCGAGCGTAGAATCCTTTGCTCGAGCGAAGAAGCCAAATTCTGGAATTTCCAGAATTGCCTCCCAAGCTCAAACCAAGCATTTTACAGCTCAAAACTCGACCTCTTGGGCCCGATTTCTGGAAAACACATCAAAACTCAATATATAACAAGTTTCAAAGCTCAATTTGAGAAGTCAAAGCCCAAGGGTGAGTTAATTAAATCCAATTTCAACTCAATTTTTATGAACATAAAGAACATGCAAGCATGCATGACTCTAAACCATTTCAAAGCTTCAATTTCATGCCCAAACGAGTCAATATCTTCAAAAACATGGTGAAATCATGGTCCATTGTAAAAATATGAACATGAATGTACAATTTCATAAAAGAACAACTTCAAAACTTCAAGATGAAGGCATGCATGCATGAATTAAGCTATATCTCAACACCATTGAACCAATTCAAGCCTTAGGTCACTAAAGGCCCACTAATCATGCAAGAATAAACTCAATTACACAATAAAGAGGGTGAATTTCCTTACCTAAGTCTTCAATCACAAGACTAGAAGCTTAATTAGGCAATTTGCACTTCAATTTCTTCAAGTTCCAAGCCACAACAAGAAGTTGAATTCAACTCTCTCACTTCCTCTCTCTCTAATTCGGTGGTATGCTCAAAATATGGCTGATGAAATGTTTGTCTAAGTGTGTACAAGACTCAACATATTAATAAACAAAGGCTCCACTAGATGGCATTTAGGTAATAAGTCTAACTCTTATAATTCTTTACCAATTAATCTAATTTAATCATACCAAATCAATTTTTAGATAATTACACCATAAAATCACATTAATTACGATGATCGTAAAACATCAATCAATTCCTGGTTCGGCCGCCGATAAGGCCTTCAATTAGCAATTTGAACACAAAGACATGAACAGATAATTTGGCAAGCAAACAGATAGAATACAATTTAACTAACATATACTCAGTCAATCAGTTTCAAATTTCAGTTAGTCAGTTCAGTGTTTCAATTACTTCAGTTATCAATCATAATCAGTCTCGGTTTAACAGTAATCAGTGATCATTCGGTAAACAGTGGTGAGGGTTATTACATAACATGTTTGCATTCATTTATCTGTTTTGCATGCACCGGGCTCGGCGCATCATACTAACTGCATTGTATCTCAATTCCAAAGTTGAATACGTGTTAGCTGTAGCATCATCATATGCCATCTTAGAATAGCCGAGCCTATCTTAGTTGTATTTTTGCATGTGTTGCATTAGGCATTTCTGTATAGTTAGGATCATGCATGGATTTCTAACCTAGTTCCTGTTTTGGCTTGGAGTACTCGGTAAGTATTTACGCTTTAGCATTCTTGCATGTGTGTCAGTGACTGCCATGATAGCATGCTTATCATGAGGCTACCTGCTTATGTGATATAACTGCCTGAATGCCTGTGGATGAAGGTTGGGTTATTTGGATTGAAACAAATCATCGACTGTGAGTTTTAAGCCCACTAGATAGTGGCAAAACCATCTTTTTCTAAGCCCACCCGAGGGTGGCAAAATCTGCTTTTTAAGCCTACTTGCGAGTAGTAAACCATCTTTCAAAAACAAACATGAAATGTTTTGTTCCAATTCAGGCGACCCGGTCTATACTTGTATACTGTGTGCATCACATAGTAATCCTAGTCTAATAAATCGGAATAAAAACGCATGTGTTTTCAAAAACTCGATATCATGTTTAGTAGTGGCCGATCTTTGATCGGGCGAGCGGGGGTGTTCACGAAGTGACCTTCCTCAATTGTACCCAAGTTCCCGAGCCGAGGCAACTTTGGTGATGACGGACACGTGGCCTTAGGCACGAGTCAGGGTTTCTTAAATTTTCCTAAAATAAATATTTAGGTGGCGACTCTGTATCTGGCAAAGCAATCCATATTTGGCACTTCTTTCAAAAAAATTTATTTTCAAAAACGATTTGCCAGATTTGGACTCTTTGATGATTCATCAGTCTTGCATTGCACTCTGCGAGATTAGATACAGGACCGTGACATTGAGTCCTGAACTGTAGTGAGCCCAAATGAACAAAATGGGATTTCCCTCCCGGGACGTTCGGGGACGTCTACAGATGTATGTATGAAAATTAATATTTTTTCGAACTTTCTTCAATTAACCTGAAATTTATATATGATGTAGTACATTTCATGTAGAACATATCTGCAAAGTTTCACGAAATTCCAATGGCTAGATTTCAAGAAAAATGGAGACCATTTTATATTCCCGAAACTTTACATGTATGATAGTTTTACATGGTTTAATTTCGGTCTCCAAATCTTATATATTTAGAATCCTTGTTTCGAGACCTTCGAAACCATATATTATTTGTTAGATTTGGACTTACGGTTACTGAGAAAAATCAAACCCTAATTTGAGTTCGTTTTGAGTTTTCGGTAGCTTAATGAAGAAGATGAAGTGCAGAGTTTTTGTACTTCCACTCTCATTAGAGAGAAAGTGTGATACACGTCATTATTTGTGTTTGCTAAATGTTATTTTTGAGACCCCCATTGTTTTTATTTTGGAAAATGAAGTCCGGCAGTACCAAAATTGGACCAGAAAACATCCCGGAAGGCGGCACTTGAGCCTTACATGCCAGATGACGCCACTAGCGTCACCCACACGCGCGCCATGCGTCACTGCCAGCCCGCACGTACCAAGCGCGCTTCCCACGTTCGCGTCGTCCGCACTTTCCACACGCGCGCCTTGCACCTTGCCCATACGCGCGTCGAGCCGCTTCACACCGTTTTTACTGCCAACTTGACTAGCTTGGCTGCTAGATGTAAGACTTTGTTTGTTTGTTTTAAAAATCTAGAATCACTTTAAATGGTCATAAGTAATTCGTTATAGCTTTGTTTGAAGTGTGGTCGGTACTGTTGGACTTGGAATTAAATTTTTTATGTACTGTAAAATTTTCAAAATTTTATGAAAAAAATATATTTTTCCTGAAATAATAATTCATTATTTCTACTTTAAAATATTTCTAGACTAAGTTTCTGGGACTGAAATTTTTACTGTAGGCTACTGCAATAGTTTAATATTTACTGGTATGATTGTTGCATTTTACCATATTCTAGAATACTTATTTCTGATTTTATGTGTGTTTATTAATTATTTAAAATTTTAAAAAATTCTAGAAATTTTCAGAAGTTATGTACTTTCTGTTATGGCATAATCTGAACATTAAAAACAGCATATTGTTATTTTTTTTGCCTAGAATTTGTAATATGTTGTGATTAAAGAAGCATGATTAGTTTTATTCCATTATTATTAAATGAAATTGTTGGCTTTTTGGCTTTTCGAAGGGTATTTTTGTAAATGCGAGCGTGCCAGCAAGGATCAATCAGTCCTTACAGAAATTATAATTGCCAACCAATTATCAGACGATTGTGTTTTAGTTCTTTCAGCCTCAATGAAGAGGACTTTTACTGGTGGCTTGACTTAGGAGAAATTAAGAAAAATAACAGTTAATATGAAGAACAATCGAAGTATTTCATTAAAATGAACACTTACAATAATCCAAACTCAGCCTCGAAGAGGTTTACAGCGACAGTCTACTTGAATTTACTCCTATGAATCGAAGTGCAGTGCTGATATTTAAAGTGCAGGTATTTAAAGTACAAGAAATGTAAAACTGGAAAGGAAAATATGAAGTAAAAAACTGGTTTGTATGATCTGAGTCTGGGGGTCTTTTCTGAGAGCTTCCCTGCTATTTATACTTGTCAAAGATGACCTTCGAACTGCACTTCAAACCGTCGAACTACTCCTCCATGATCGCTGATCATGCTGCCTTAGAAGTAGCCCCACTACGCCATCTCTTGCAGTTAAAATTCCCTCCTGTATTTGAATTTGAATATGAGCAACCGTTGAAGCCACGTCATTTTATATCTCTTTACTGATCTAGTGCTACTCAGATCACGTGAGAACCAATGTTCATTGCCACGTGTTCGATCAGGATTGAGGACCTGAATTATCTTCCCATAATACCCTTATTCTGCCACGTGTCAAACTGTGATTTGGCTTTTACAAAATATGTAGCCAATATTACCCCCCGCACTAATATACCCAATACTTGGAAATATTAGTGGATCAAAAGCTTTTCCCGCGCTTTTGGAACGTGCAAAGAGCCCATTTTCAGGAAGCACAACCGTCACCTATTTGGTGATCATTTGCATTAACTCTCAACTTGTTTTGAACATTCCAATACCTTTAGCATTCGAACGGACTATGGCTCAATCAACTTCTCACTTTATTGATCAAGCATACGAAGAGCCATTGAGTAATGTTGTTTCCCCTCGAAAGAATCTCTACGCATTTATTAGCCACCTTTACCCGCCCTTCTATATTCAGGTCATGGAGGCTTTCACAAATTATCAATCTTTGGACTACGAACATATTGCCCTTAATCCTTTGGTTTACAAATTTACTGATACAAGAAGTTCTTCCTCTAAACTCCCCTCGCACTTTGAACGAACTACTCTCAAACCTTTGCTTCAACAAGTTGCAAATATGGACTTGGGAAGTTCTTCTTCACAAACTTCTGCTTGGGATGAAGCTACAACTTCTTCATCTTGGGGTTTGGATGGGCGAACCGAGTCAAGACGAATCACAGGACTTGAGGGAACGAATTAATCACCATTTTGTTGAGTTCACTGACCCTTTAGATTTTCCTTCTTACGCTCGAAGCTCGGTGGTCTATCCTTATGTGCCCATTGACCTTCGACGCAGTTTGGAGGAGAATTTGCTTGTGGCCTGGTACACATCCTCTATGCCCACAAGGATAATGCACACTGCCCGGTGTCTGGAAGAATCACAAAGGTATACCCCTTCATTTTTAGCCAAGAAGGCGAAGATTTGCTCTTCTGACTGGCTTGACTACATTAATGCCTTTGTTCCTTCTACTCCCGTGTCATCTCCCCTAACAGAAGCATCCACCTCTTCTTCTCCATCTTCTGGAATAGAAGCATCCACACCTTCTCCATCTTCTGAAGCAGAACCATCTACTCCTTCTTCTCCTCCCACTCTTTCCTGGACAGAGAAATTAAGGCTTGTCCTTCCCATGGACAAAATCTTTCCACCTTACAAACCTCCATCATCCCCAACTTCAGCTGAGCGGAAACAAGCTCAACTTCTGCTTGCGGCTTTCTCTCACTTGCCCTTCAATGTTCTTGAGGATGGCATCCCTCTCAAGAACTTTCGATGGGCTTGTGATATTTTGACCAAGGGTCATGTCCTTAATCCCATTGCCCAAGCAGAACTTCACATGTTCTTGGACCAACTTCCAGTACTCCTCCACTGGCATCGGAATTCCAAGGTCACCATCCAATCTTTGGATCAACTTTCATCTCTCCGAATTCATACCCAGTACGAAGCAGAAAACTTCATCGAAGATTTCGATGACTTCAAAAACAAAGATTTTACGTATTGGGATGATTTAGTTATAGATGAGTTGGAACAAAAACTGAGGGAAGAGGCTTTCGAAACAAAGGCTGAGGAGCTCTACTATGAAGTGAGAGCACACCAACTTATGCAGCCAACATTAGAGGAGATAGAAGATATAATAAAGAAAGAACAAATATTCATTGATCATTGTTGGACAAAGTTCCATGATCTTGTTATTTATTCTATTCCTTATTTTTATGAGCTCGAATTTGTATCCAAATAGGATTACTTAATGTAATTGTCTTGGCTTCAATACAAACAAAGTCTTTCTCTATTTGACATTGTTTGACTCTGTTTCCTTTTGTCTTCAAAAGCCAACTTATAGCTTCGAATTGAACAATCTCATCCTTCGAATCTGGACTCAATTGTTTAATAAAACGCTAGAAGAACCAACATGTCTTTTCCCAATTTATGGAATATAATTGACAATTCTGGCTGATATCATTTGGAATTAATGCTTTGAAATTTAACAACATTACTCCTCAAAACTAACTATAACCAATATATGGTCATGGTTAATATAACCAATCAATTTCAAATTGGCTATTTTGCTTCGAAGAATAATCCACACTGTTTTTTGGTTCAAAAAGCAATTTCTTCTTATATATATAAAAACCAACGATTGGTTTTAATGCTTCGAACAGTGCTCATCCTTAGAGGATCTAAGGAATTGCTCCAAAGGTCGTTACTTAATGATCCTCAAACAGGTCTTTAAACCTTTTGAAGTAGACCAATATTCGAGCATTCTAGCAATTTTAAGCATGTAATACGCTTCGAAGCCGACTTATGTATTTCGAAGCCGTTGTTATTTGATTTTTTGGCGCCAAAATCTCATTTCGAAGCCAAATATGTTGCTTCGAAGCTGGCGTCAATATCCGGAGTGTGCTTTTCCCTCCAAAACTATCAATATTGGAAGAGGCTCCTCGTATTCATACTTTTAGTACTTAAAGACTTACGCAATATAATTTTCAGACACAAAGCCCTTTTTTTCTTTAAAAAATCCCTTTGTTTCGCGTTCTGAAATCACTTGCTCTTTCAACACACAAACCCTACCAATCTTCTGTTAACCCTCTCTTCTTTACTACTTGCTATTAATGGATCCTTCTTTACTGAAAGTGCTCGCTGGCGATCATCTCAGCCCTACCATGGCTCTGAAGAAATGTATTGATGAAGAAATTGCCAAACTCACGACTGGTGGACCAAGCAACATAGATGGGCGTCTCTTCGTTCCTCGCCATAGCAACAAGCAAGAGTATGTTCTTGGTCCTATTTTTCGGGAAACTCCTCTTGAACTTCATGACTCTATATCCTCGCTTGGAGGACCATTTCCTTCTCTATGAAGGAGGGCTTGATTAGCGGAATCGGAGAATGAATCGTCCTCACCGTTCTTGGCCAACATTAAGGGTGAATGGGAAGAATGGTATATGAGTAGTGCTGCGAGAAGATGACTGCGAGCTCTGTGTCCTCGATGCCCTTCGTGTTTCCAGGTTCATTATTCCTGAGGACCCTTTTTTGATTCCTGCTGCTTTATGCTTCTGGAATATGGCTTTTAATTTCTTCCAATTTCGGTGTGGCATGATGGCCCCCACCGTTCTTGATATTTGCCATCTCTTAGGGCTTTCACCCCATGGTTCTCCTTTTACTCCCAACTACCCGGACCTCCCTGTCAAATTTTCTCTTCCAGCCCTAAACTCCTCTTATAGTGATTTTGTAAAGGCCGAAAATAAAATGGAAGGTCCTGTGAGGGACACAGAATTATTTTTCTTTATCTTATATTGGTTATGTAAATTCCTCTTTTGCACTTCATCTCAGAGGATTATGCTTGAGTTTGCTCCTCTTGCCAAGGCACTTGTCATGAAAAAACACATAGTTCTTGCCCCCTATCTTTTAGGTCATATTTACAGAGCCTGTTCCCAATTTTGCGAAAAACCTCTTGATGCTAACCAAGGAGGTCCCCTTTGGGTACTTCAACTCTGGCTCTTCGCCTATTTCACTGACCTACATCCCAAGTGTCTAAGATTCCTTGTTCAGGATCCTAGTACTTACGGGAAAAAGTATGCTAGGATTACCCTTTATCCTGCTTCCTTCGCTTACTATTTTACCTTTTTTTACCAACTCCCTATCTCTCCATCTGCCTCCTTCTTCTGTCTTTTCGAAGCCAATAAAGGACCAACCTGGCTGCAAACTTTTTTGGCTGACAAAGAATGTTCCACTTCTCCTCATAAAGATATGTGGGCCTCTATACTGCTACCAAGAGAACTGTTCATTGGCAGTTTAAACCCTCGAGCCTACAAATGCATATCTGAGGTGTATTGCGCCTCTTAATTTGCGGACAATTTGGACTTACTCAAGGGATACGGTTCCTCTTTGCAGTCTCTCAAATGTTCACCTCCTTTGCTAGAGATTTGAAAATACCCAAATCCAGGACTAGAGGCGGCAATTCTCAAGCTATTTGAAGGATTTGAATGAGTTCCAATTTGTCCCCTTTCTTCCGTATGGCTTGGTCTTGAAAAAGATTCAGGCGGTGGGCCAGTCAATATGGAAGTCGCCTATCTGTACACCCCATGACTTCTTTGGTAGTATTGGGAGTGCCTTGAAGGCTAAGTCGTGACGACTCTGAACATTCCCCTCTTCCTGAAGTTGCTACAATCACTCCTGCAGCTTCTCCCCCTCCAGCTAGAGTTACCAGAGCTGCTTCGAAGAAGGGTAAGTACTTTCGGATTCTCTCTTTTTTTCCCTTTTTATTTTTTTTCTTCGTTTCCTTTATACTTATGTTCTTTGGTGCAAGGTCCCCGCAAGAAGAATCTCCTAAGAGAGCTGAAACTTTAGCTACTCTCAAAAAGAAACAACAACAGAATCAAAAAAGGAAGCTTATCCTTCTTTCTGAAGAGTCTGAATGTTTGGGAGAAGAAGAGGTCAAACAAGAGCAAGAAATGCCTTTACAAAGAACAAAGAGACAAAAGGTGGCTGCCTCCCCTTCTGATACAATTGAGCATCCTTCTTTCGAGGTAACCACACCAAGGAGGAAGAGGAAGAAGGTGACTGTTTCTGCTGCTGACTTGGGTGAGGACCCGCTTCATGAAGCAGCTGTCAAAGCAGTAGAACAGGAACATTCCAAGGCAATAATCGTTTTTGAGAGAGCTGAGAAGAGGCGGCAACAACAGTTTCTGAGAGATGAAGCTGCTGCTGCGGATGCATTACAAAGAGAAGTCGCACAGAGACAACAAACCATCGAGCATTATTCCCTTCGCAACTCTCCCATTAGTGCCAACACTTCTGAAACAAGTAATTTCTTTCATATTTCTGCTCTTTTTTCCTTCGTCAGCTTTTAATATTGAATTTTGACAATCCTTTGTATTTCTTCCTCTTACAACAATAGCTACTGCATTCATCTTTCCAGCTAGGCCTCCCTTAACTTCAGTTGAAGTTGACCAGATACAACATGTGAAAACCATTCAAATCATGCTCCCACTTTCCAAGCCTATATTCGATGTATATTCTTTGAGTCCAAACATCCCTGCATCTCTTTTCCTTGGCCTAGAATCATACCTCCCTTTTTTGACTTTTGATATGCCTCAATTTACTTCTTCTTCGAGCCTTGCTCTTCCTCCTTCCTTCTCAGAAATTCCAACTGCTACTCCATTTCCAATGGCAGTTGATCTTTCCACAGAGGGTGCTGGTAGTTCTCCAATTCATGGTTCATTACCTGTGCCTACTTCCAGCCCCTCTTCACTTGATTCGTTGGTGGCTAAGACCATAGAGGCTGCCAGAGATGCTCCATCCATTTCTCCCATCCCTATGTAGTCCTCTGTGTTCTCCACCACAACACTTTCTATGCCTCTCATGTCTAGGGATGAGGTAGACATCTTCGAAGGAAGACTAGCTAGTCTCTTCGATATACCTTCTACCTCTCCAACATTTAGTGCTGAAGCTGAGCCATTAGTCTTGGCTGACTCCTTGCTAGAAATTTTTGAGAGTCCTCCTTCTTCTAGCAGCAAGCTTCATGCACCTTCAATGGACTTAGACACATGTCTGGAACTGTTGACTTCCTTTTCGAAGATCCCCTTCGAGGCTCTACGAAGGCCTATTATCAGGAATGGATTTCTTCAATGCTGTAATATTGCTGAGCAGTCCAGTTTGAATATCTCAAATCATCTATCCCAGGCTGCAGCTACTATTGACTTCTATATCAACATTTGTCATGCTGCCAATACTGCCAATGAGAAATTGGCTAGGGATCAGTGTTTTGTTTCTCAAGTGCATACCGAAATATCAGATCTCAAGGAACAACACTCTTCTGCCTCCCAGTTTCGAATTCAGCTGCTGGAGAAGAAAGCTCAACTTGAGGAGGAGTTAGCTGCAGTAAATCAGGCCTTGGTTCGAACTGACACCAAATTGCAAATCACCAACCAAGAACTGGCTGAACGAAAAGAAGACATGGCTGCAGCTATTCACCTGTTTCCATCACTTAGTAGTAGGAAATCAACTGTACAAAAACAATTGAAACATTGTAATGATTTTTGGGCCAATTTGTGGCACCATGTACTTGATTCTTTATGAAAAATCAAATCTTTATCTATTGTCTGAGTATCTTGTGTTTTTGTATATAATGTTTATTTTATTCCTTGTGTTTCCCAAATGGTTGGAAAATAAGGCTTCAAATATCTGCCATTAATCTTTTTGGGATGTACATAGCCATTCAAATTTCTTAAATGGTATGCTCCAAAAGGCAGAACTCTATGAATTTGATATGGTCCTTCCCAGTTAGGTGACCACTTGCCAAACTTATGGCTTTTAATTCCTATTGTGAGTATTGTTTTTCATACCAAGTCACCTTCATCAAAGCCAATATGCTTGACTTTCTTATTATAATTCTTGGCTGCTTTCTTCTTTTGAAAAAGAATGCTATTTAACGCCAAAATCCTGGCTTCATCTATGCCTTCTAATTCCAAGCACATGCTTTGATGATATTGCTCAGGATCTAATTGATCTTGGCATCTTACTCTCAGAGATTTAACATTAATCTCCACAGGTAACACTGCATCATGCCCGTATACTAAAGCATAAGGGGTGACTCCTGTGCTTGACCTTGGGGAAGTTCTATAAGCCCATAAAACATCCAACAATAGGTTATGCCAATCCCTAGGATTATCTTCCACCACCTTTTGTATTCCCTTTTTCAAGGACTTATTGGATGATTCAGCTTGACCATTGGCTTGTGCATAATAAGGTGTGGAATTAATAAGGCTAATTCCAAATTACGCCACAAAGGACTTTACCATTTTCCCATCGAACACAGTTCCATTATCAGCTGTTATAGTGCGTGGGATGCCAAATCTATGGATCGGATCTTTAATGAACCCAATGACCTCTGCGGTCTCTGACCTTGTATGGCTTAACCCGACCCATTTAGTGAAGTAGTCAGTGGCCACTAGAATGAAACAATGATGCTTCGAAGAAGGTGGATGTATTTTCCCCATCATATCCATGGCCCATCCTCTGAATGGCCAAGGTTTCACTACTGCATGTAGGTCAGTTATGGGCACATGTCTTATTGTGCCATGTTTTTGGCATGCCTGGCAACCCTTTGCATACTCTATGCAATCTTTAAGAATAGTTAACCAATAGTAGGAATGCCTTCGAAGCAACCATCTCATCTTTACACCAGGCTGATGAGCACCACAGATGCCTTCATGAACCTCAGCCATGGCTGTTAATGCTTCTTTTAGGCCTAAACATTCCAACAATAAGCCATCTCCCCCCCCCTTTTGTAGAGAGCATTACCATATATCATGTATTGCATAGACTGCAATTTGACTTTTCTGCTGGCCTTCGAAGATGGACGACCAAATCTTACATTATTGGATGCCTCCAATCTTGTTCTTGTAAGTCATTATGGTTGACTTCTAAGACCACATTCCTTTTATTCAAAGGCTGTATTAATTTCTGATATGTTGTTTGGCTTATGTCCCTTTGGGTATTATCCCTTCTCTTGAAGTTCGAAGCTTTTTGAGCCACATCGTTAGCTCTATTATTCAAGAATCTTGGAACGTGGGTTACATTTGCTATTTGAAACTGAGAAAGCAGATGTAATGCAACAACATAATATGGTAGGATGCTTATGCTTTGACACTTGAAAATCCCTTTCACTTGGTTAACCACCAATTGAGAGTCCCCAAATATGTCAACTGCATGTACTTGTAATCCAATGAGGATTTCTAGTCCTATTATTAAGGCTTCATATTCGGCCTGGTTATTGGAACAAGTGGCTTCGTCCACTCTGAAATCATGTGTGGTTTCTACCCCTTGTGGAGATTTAATCACAACACTAATTCCAATTAAACCATTGGCTTTCGATCCGTCAAACCACATCTGCCATGGCTCAACATTAACCATACCAAACTCCATTATCTCTTGGCGTTCTGTTTGAGATGGATGATCTGCCAGAAAATTGGCTAAAACTTGCCCTTTTACTGCTCTTTGAGGGACATATTCTAAATGAAATTCCGATAAGTCTAGTATCCACTTGCCAATTCTTCCCCTCAACATAGGTCTAGACAACATGTATTTAACCAAATCTGTGGTTGCAATTACCAAGACAGTTGTAGGTAAAGATAATATCTTAATTTCATTGCGACAAAATACAAAGCAAGACACTGACTTTTCAGCAATGAATATTTATATTCACAAGGATTTAAAAACCTACTAAGGTAATAAATAGCTTGCTCTTTGCCTTCTTCGTTATCTTGGGCTAAGAAAGCTCCCAATGAATCTTCTGCTGCGGCTATATACAACTTCAAAGGCTTATTCCCCTTTGGTGGCATCGATCGGAGGTTTGGCCAAGTAGGCTTTGATACCTTCGAAAGCACTTTGATGCTCTGCTGTCCATACAAATTCCTCTTCATCTTTCAGCCTTAACAAGGAAGAAAATACTTTAGTTTTCCCTGCAGTGTTAGAAATAAACCTTCGAAGAAAGTTAACCTGTCCCAGAAACCTTTGTAATTCTTTCTTACTTGATGGAGGCCTAACTTCAATGATGGCTTTAGCTTTATTCTGATCAATCTGTATTCCTTTCTTGTGCACTACATAACCCAAGAAGTTTCCAGATGATACACCAAAAGCACACTTAAGAGGATTAAGTTTCAACTTGAACTTCCTCGTTCTTTCGAAAGCTGCTTCTAAATGAAACAAATGCTCCTTCATGGACTGGGATTTTACTACAATGTCATCAATATAACATTCTAGATACCCTCCAATGAGATCATGAAAGATAGTGTTCATAGCCCTCTGATATGTAGCTCCAGCATTCTTCAGACCAAATGGAATTTTAACCCATTCGAAGGTGCCAATATTCCCAGGACATCTGAATGCTGTCTTGTGGATATCTTCCTCTGCAATGCATATTTGGTTATAACTAGAGTGGCCATCCATCATCGATAAGACTTGATGCCCTGCTGAACTATCTACCAGCAAATCCACTATAGGCATAGGGTACTCATCTTTAGGAGTTGCTAGATTTAAGTTTCTGAAATCGATGCATACCCTCATTTTGCCATTCTTCTTAACTATAGGCACAATATTAGATAGCCATTCAACATACCTGGCTGTCCTAATAAAGTCTGCCTTGAGTAGTCTAAGAATTTCTTCCTTGACCTTGAATCATACGGACTCATCCTTCTTGGTTCCTACTTGTATGGCTTGAAATTAGGCTTCATAGGGAGCCTATGTTCCACCAATGATCTATCCAATCCTGGTAGTTCATTATAAGACCATGCAAAGCAATCTTTGTATTTCTTTAGAACAACCAATAACTGGTCTCTGTCCAGAACATTCAAGCAAGTACTTATATAGGTGGGCTGCTGCACAGAACCTTCCCCTAAATTCACTTCTTCTAAGGGGTCTTGCGTCTGAGAACTCATCGAAGCCTCTTCTTTGGTTTCTTCAACCTTCGAAGCAACATTTTCACCTTGTTCTGCTCCTAGGTTCTTTAATTCGACATCTCTGCCCTCTTCCTCATAGACAAAATCTGTCCATAAGGCGTCTTCTTCTTGTATCTCCTGGACTTTTGTTTCAATGTCCAATGCACAGTACTTCCCAAGGGTCAAACTTCGACTGTTCTTTGCTCTTGTTCTGACCAATTATCATGGCCTCTCTCTTATACGTACTTTCTGGACTATTGCTTTTACGTCCAATGATGAGAATTTAATCAAAGCCAAGGACTTGGCTTCTTGTTCTTCACTTCTTTGCCTATAACCAGGCATCATTGTCATCTTTCACGACAACCTCTTCATTAGCACTTTCTTAGACTAAGTGCTTCAGGTGTGTTACTTCCTCATCAGCCGTCACTTCGGCTGAGCCATCAGCTTTCCTCAGTATACTGAGTGGTGTCACTCCCTCAATATACAACTTGGCCTCTGCAAAGTCTGCACAGGCTATGAAGGGTTGAGGATCTGCATCAATCTCCTCTGTCTCTCCATTGCCCAGGGCCATCATGATCTTCTGATGCAAAGAGGAAGGCACACATTTGTTAGTGTGGATCCAATCTCTCCCAAGTAAGGCATTATATTTAGCATTGCTGTCGATTCTGAAGAATCTTTGTCATCTGATCTCTGGTCCCCACTCAAATTAATAGGCGAGAATCCTGGGCCATCTGCTTATCTCCACTAAGCCGACAATGGTTGTCTTGGTTGGGATCAACACAGGATTCTTCTTCCCTAATTTCTTCAAAGAGGATTTGTAATAAATTTACATTGCCCCATTGTCTACTAGGACTCGATTTAGCTGTATCCCATCAAAGAAAGCCTTAATGTACAAAGGCTTGACATGTTGGGTCATGGAATTCGAGGGGTATTCAAAAGGATATGAGAGGTTGATGCTCACCTCTTCCTCGCTTTCACACTCAGTTTCCATTGGAATAGCCATTTCAGGAGCATCCTGTACCATACTCACTTGTGACTCCTCGCTAGAGACAGGAATTGGATCCATGTCTTGGTCACCCTGATCCTCATTTTCAGCCTGGAATTCATGAGGTAGTATGTGTACCATGTTGACTGATACAAGGGGAAATGAGCCAAACTGGATGATTGGCTGTACCTTCTTCCCCTCTTGGCTACCTTGCTTAGTGTTTTCGTGACATCCTCCATCTCGATTCAGTATTTCATTGATAATCGATCCTTGAAGGATCCTTCTCAATCGATTCTTGATCGAAATGTTTGTTCAACCATGAAGGCTTCGAACATTTCTTCTTCTGCCATTTCCTTCTTTTGGCTCATGCCAATCTCTTCTTCCGTTTCGCTATCACTTTCCATCAGAGCCTTCTCCAACCCTGCCAAACTAGCCTTCTCCCTGGCCTTTAATTCAGAATGAACTTGGGCCAATTGTTCTCTGCTACAAACCACTTTACTTTGTAGAGTCGGTTTTGGAGCATGGTCTGACTTCGAAGTTTTCTTTTCTTCTGTCTTGACCTGTGAAGAACTCTCTCCACTTTCTTTCAGATCTTGCTGGTACTGGGTGTACCTGCGCTGAATCTTCCTCCTTTGTGATATGGAAATAACTGGAACCATATTTGGTTCCTTTGTCTTTGGGTGTTTCAGCAATACCCAGTTGTTCGGAGCCACCAAAGGAGGCTTGACCATTCTGCCTGTGATTCCAACATCTCTCATGGCAGGCAATTCCCTAGGTTTGTTTTGCATTACAAACTAATCTGGAACTCCAGGTACCCAAGAGCTTACTGATTCAGATGTTGAATCACCTTTTTCCATCTTCGAAGCCATCTTTGAAACTGGCCGTGGAGGTAAGTGCTTGGTTCTGGTCTCATGCTTCGAGCTTGATTCTGGCCTTTGATGGAGGTGGCCATTTTCTGTTCTGTGTGAGGTTGGTTTGGAGGGCCAATCTCTGGCTTTAGTCCCATAACCTGAACTCCTCTCCAATCTTCTTTCAGAATGTTTGCTCTCCATTCTGTAGTAGTTAAGTGGTCTAGACTCATACAAAGGCCTTTTGCCTTTAGCTTTTATTCTGTCAACTGCAGGCTCAACCACCACTGTTCGCTGCCTATCACTAGCCGGGTACGGCCTTTTGTTGTAAGCATTGGTTGATTTAGGACGTCTCTGAACATCCTTATAGTATTGCTTCCCATCAATTGGAAGCCCCTTCAACCATTTGTAGCTTAGTCTACATCTGGGACACATCCTCTGCATTACAGCTGCTTCCAAGGAATCGTCATCCAGTATTTCTTCATCAGAGTGTTCCTTCTGATGTGAGAAACCCTGTCCAATAACTGGCGGATTTCTAGTCTCCTTCTTGGCAGCTGTCTGGTTGGCAATATGCATTTGCACATTGACCTCTTCCAATTCCTGCAGAGATAGATTCTGAAAGTTTGGTACAACCACATTAGCCGCGCTTTCTCCAACTTCTGGAAACGGGTTACTGTCAATTCCCATGGCTTTCTCTGTTTTGGCTAGGAACTTCAGACTTCCTTTTCGGATTTGCTCTTGGATCCTGTCTCGAAAAACAATGCAGTTTTTAGTCGAGTGAGACCAAGAATTATGCCATTTGCAGTATACTTTTCCTTTAAGTTCATCAAGAGACGGCAGTTTTACCCCTTTTGGTAACTTAAGGAAATTGGTTGTAAGTAAATGATCAAAAATGTCATCTGCTTTTGTTAAATCGAAAGAGTACTTTCTGTGAAAGTCTTTCTTTTTAAACTGTTGATCGATGGTTGTATCCTTATGAATTAATGCTTCACAGATTACAGGTTCTTTGCCCACAATCTCTGCTGCATCGATCTCATAATTGGGATCTCTATAGTATGTCCTATACGAAGCATTATTTTGATCTTGTTCCTCCTCTAGTAATGCTTCATATCGAGACACCTTATAGGTTAATTTGACCAAATCCCTGAATTCAGTTGAGTCAAACTTCTTTCGAAGCCTGAACTCTAAACCGTTTTGAGCCAATCTTACAAATTCTGGCTCTGGAAAGATGACTCTACATTTATTTCGAGCCCTTTTAAATCTGGCAATGAACTGAGTAGCCTTTTCTTCAGGCCTTTGACTTAATCTTGCCAAGTCTGCCATGGACACCTCTGGCTCTGATTGGAAGAATTGGGCATGAAATGCCTCTTCCATTTGTTGCCAAGTTTGAATGGAGCCAGGTGTAAGGTTGATATACCATACAAACGCTCCCCCAGTTAAAGAGTTTGGAAATAATCTCAGTTTTATGTAGTCATGATTAGTGAATTCACCACATTGAGCAGCGAATCTGGCAATATGCTCTACTGTTGATTGATTTCCAGTTCCATAGAATAGGGTAGAATCTAGTATTCTGAATCCTCTTGGGTATTCATGTACCCTATCTATCCACTCTGGGTATGGTTTTCTGTATACAGGAGTTTGGACCCCCCGAGCCATCGGTCCACACATCTCCCTAACAATATCAGCAATTTGGTCTCTAGGGACCATATTTTGGGCTTGCTGAACCAATACTGGAGGGACAAACACAGGGTTTAGTGGACAAACTTGTGCCTGTGGTCCTCTTGGTCCAAAAGGTGGTATATTTGGGACTGGTTACCCCTGTGGTGCAGGTTGCTGTTGGGGGTATGGGTAACCCCTTTGAGCCTGTCCTGCAAAAGGACCTGTGAAAGGTGTTGAAACAGGTATTGTGTCCCTTCCATTTGTGGGAAAACCTTCCAATCCCCCGGGTATAAATTCGAATGAGGGATTATTATACCCCCTAGTGCCAGGTATGGCTTCGAACATGGGATTTGCCACCATTCTTATGCCAGTTTCTTGTACTTGGCCAGATCCACCAACTTGTGTGGCTTTATTGTTGAGTACTGAGGCATTTTGGCCTACTACAGGCCTTGAAATGGGTTCATACCAAGACTGAGGCGATGGTCTTTCATAGTTTTGAGTACTAGTTTGACTATTAATTTGTCCATTAACTTGCATAAATTTTGTTTTCTCTAGCCAATCTTTCTTTGAGGACATTTAAAATTTCCTCTGTATGTCTTGTATTTGTTGGTTGGTGGTTATTCATTCGATCCAAAAATGATGTTGCCCACATTTCCATTGTGTTCATTAATTGTTGTCCCATAGCATCTACCAAGCCATCCCATGGATTTGTTGGCTCAGTAGATGGAACGGTGGATGGTCCAATTCCTTGGTTTCGTCCAATATTATGAACATATGGTCCTTGTCCAGAAGTACTGGTCTGTTCGACCAAAGGTTCTGATAGCATAGGAGTCTCCACAGGATGTGTTACCACATTCTCCTCTGGATTAGGTATTTCTACCTCTCTTTCTACGCCTTCTTCCAAGCGTTCATTTTCTCCTTGTCGTCTTCGTCTAGCCATTTTAACAAGTCCCACTGGGCGTGCCAAAAATATATGTTGGCTTTTTGGCTTTTCGAAGGGTATTTTTGTAAATGCGAGCGTACCAGCAAGGATCAATCAGTCCTTACAGAAATTATAATTGCCAACCAATTATCAGACGATTGTGTTTTAGTTCTTTCAGCCTCAATGAAGAGGACTTTTACTGGTGGCTTGACTTAGGAGAAATTAAGAGAAATAACAGTTAATATGAAGAACAATCGAAGTATTTCATTAAAATGAACACTTACAATAATCCAAACTCAACCTCGAAGAGGTTCTGATGACGATCTACTTGAATTTACTCCTATGAATCGAAGTGCAGTGCTGATATTTAAAGTGCAGGTATTTAAAGTACAAGAAATGTAAAACTGGAAAGGAAAATATGAAGTAAAAAACTAGTTTGTATGATCTGAGTCTGGGGGTCTTTTCTGAGAGCTTCCCTGCTATTTATACTTGTCAAAGATGACCTTCGAACTGCACTTCAAACCGTCGAACTACTCCTCTATAATCGCTGATCATGCTGCCTTAGAAGTAGCCCCACTACGCCATCTCTTGCAGTTAAACTTCCCTCCTGTATTTGAATTTGAATATGAGCAACCGTTGAAGCCACGTCATTTTATATCTCTTTACTGATCTAGTGCTACTCAGATCACGTGAGAACCAATGTTCATTGCCACGTGTTCGATCAGGATCGAGGACCTGAATTATCTTCCCATAATACCCTTATTCTGCCACGTGTCAAACTGTGATTTGGCTTTTACAAAATATGTAGCCAACAGAAATATAGCATGAGTTGATTGTAAATTTACATTAAGATGCTATTATATGGAATCAATATTTAATTATGCTTTAGACATGCCATAGCTAGTGGGAGATTGTTCGGTTGAGAGAAATCTTTGTAGATTTACTCCCAAAAACTAATGTTTTGCGCATGAATTAAATAAAATTTTGGATAATTGTCACTTGTGGCGCAAGAGATGATTACGAGCATAGCTGATTTTCGATCTTGCGACTTGTGTAATATTGTCACTATTTAATTTAGATTTTTGCAGCAAAATTATATTATGATATGCTAATCAAATTAATCTCAATGCGCATCTTTTTCTCTAAATTGACTTAGCTTATGGAAGTTAATTTGGTTGACCTAGACTTAGTAGAGATGTTCAAATGTGAACAATGTAATCCTATTCTTTAGATGAGCAAAAAGTCTGAGAGACTTTAGGTCAGACTGTAATTGAGCCAAAGTAAGGAAATATGACTCAAAGTCGCCGTGGTTTTATTGCTTTCTTTGGCGCAATAAAATTGATATGTACGCTATGGTTAACGACATGCTAAGTAATTTTGATTGGCGAGTTTCGAGTTGTGAAATGAGTGAGCCCTCAATAGATCTGTATATGATCCTGACTATTGAGCTGCATAGATTGACTTTGTAATTTGACTTGTAACAATGTTGCATCATTGATGAAACAACATTCAAAAGTCACGTCATCTAAGAAATTCAAGCTTAAATGAGTTAGCCATTAAGTGTAAGACGAGTAGCCAGTATGTGCAGTATTTTGCTCTCTACCCAACTATTGGGAGTGGATGAAGAAAAAAAAAAAAAAAAATCAAGCACTATAATAGTGTGCGTTGAAGTATCACTTGAAATTAAAAGATTAGTACTTAGTAGCAGCAAAATTTATTAACATTAAGTGAAAATATTATAGCCTAGTGGCTACAAAATCTATTAGCATTGCCAACTTGTCTAAGTCTGAACACTTATTGTTTCCACACTTGAATGTGAGACATGAAGAGGTGCTTTTTTGTATGATCCCTTAGCTAGACTAATGTTTTTGAATGATGTTTACCACTAAGCGCAAAAGTTGCAACATAATAATAAAAAAGTCAAAGCCGACAAGGTTGTTATGACTCTAAGAATTTGACGCATCACTCATGAGAGCATTGTGTTAAATTAGACTCTTTAGCCTAATTTGCGCTTAAGTTACTTCAAGAGTTGTCATATATTGATAGTGTATTCTCTCATTCTTGTGGATAGTAGAATTAATTGCAACTAACTATGAAGTGAGAAACATAGATGGCAAGAGGAGTTTCGTCATATTTCAACTAGATGTAGTAAAGTGTATGGAGAATAAAATGACTTAAAGATATAGGGGATTAGCACTTACTAGTTAAATTTGCGACTTAGGAACACTTGATATCTCCATGACATCCTTTTATGTTCTAGTGAACATGAATTAGTCGTGAGTCATTACCTAGTTGGGCCTAAACCTTTACACTTGTCTTTGAGAACTCACACATTAGGATGATTGGAATTAATTTATGACATTGGTCATGAACCGGTGGCTTATTATACTTAATCACATTAATGATAAGATGATATGGATGGTTTGAGTAGGCCCTCTCGGGCCCACTCGCTTGTAACATCCTGCTCTCATGTGAATGTGTAACTTTGTTCGCAAGGATTGCGCACAAGTAAGTAAGAAAGCCGCAGAAGGGCATTTGTATTGGCCCATTTAGTCCACTATGATATTTGTGACTGGATATGTGTAAGGGTATGATAGCTAGCCCCAATCTCGACACATTTATAGATTACGATACGCATCTTAGTCAAGACTATTTGATCTCCCACAAGTCAAAAATTTTGAGATGATTTTTGACATTGCACATATGAGGTCGAGATCAATTAGATAAGAGCTTTCGTGCTTTTAGTTTTAACCACGGTGGCGAGTATTTATTTGAGTTGTTTTTCTTATAAAGCTCTGTGAAGAGAAATTGATGCTTAAAAAATTGATTATTTCTAGTACTCAGCAACACAATGGTGTAGTAGAGATAAGGAATTAAGTATTGTTTATGTTAGATAGATGATGGCGCAAAATGTTTCCAATTGGGAATTGCACTTTAGTTTGTTGCCTATATCCATAACTAAGTACCCTCCATATCTATTTTTACACTCCATTTAAGTAATGGGTTAGCAAAGAGCCATTTGTGGGTGATCTATAACCATCAAGACCTAGAGTTCTATAGTGCATTATTGCATGCTGTCTTGTAAACGCTTAGGGTCATGCGGCGCATTATTGTATGTTTTTTTTTTTTTTTTGGTAAATGGTCAATTGAGTAGTTTAGACATTGACCTTGCTCATTAGATTATGGATAAGATGCTTTACTAGTAGTGTATAAATCCCTTTGTAAGATTCAATGCGTTTGTTGGGCGCATCTTGAATGAACGCAAACTGGTCACCAAAATATATTTAGAGAGGTAATTGCGCAAAAGGTAGTGATCTTGAATCACTTCATATGAAGCGCACGTGGTGGATTTTGTTATATATGCTTATCGCAAGAGGTGCTGATAGGGCTTATGTTTGGAATCTAGAATTGTGCAGACTGTGGTTGTGTTTTTTCAATCGATCACTTTTTTTTCTTTTTCTTTTTTTCTCTTTTTTTGTTGTGATATTATGGAATATTGATGCTATTATGGTTTGTGTCATAATGATTAGCAGATGATGATGTCAGCAGGAAAGATTGGCTCACTCACACGAGCAATCGCCCTTGGTGCTCGGGAGCGAGCAATGATGAGACTAGTGGTTTATTTTATTTGGAGTCAAGAGAGGCTTAAATTATCCACTATATGTGTCGCCTTGGTTGCAACCAAGATGAGGTCGTGTTAAAGACCAAACATGGATGTTAGTACCCATTTTCCATGTTGTTTTTGTTATAATTAGCCAGATGCGAGATCTCATTTGGCGTTTAGAAGGCGAGCAAATAGAGAATTCGGATTAGGGCCTAGAAAGTGACTAGACTAAGATCTGTACGGTGTATCAAGTATGATGTCACTCTTTGGAAAAGTTACTCCATCGTAGCATGTATTCATACTACATGTGCTTGACGACCGAGTAATGAAGTGAAAAAATGGATCTCTATTTCCTCACCATATGAGTCTTACGTGTCATTATTTATATGACTTTTTACTTATGTACCCTTTTTGTGACCTTTGACTATGTCATAAGGTAAGGGCTTAATGTTCTGCTACTTTGGTTTGTTGTTTGGGATCATGTATGATTTGGCCTTAAAGGATATCACTGGGAAAGCAGTCAATACTAAACTAAATGGCATAAGGGCGAAGAGAAGAGCATCTAGTATTACACCACTGTTGTATATTCACTGCCGGCAACTCACATCGTTCTGTATCAGAGGCAAATTGAGTGTGAATATATTGCAAGAATTGAAAGGGTGAAACATGCTCTCTTGAGAGATTAGAGATGTTTTTTTGAACTAGTGTAATTAGATGGGTCTGGGGTATGTAAAACACTATTTCTATTCTTTTTGGGTTGATGTCCCAATGCTAGCTCATTTTGAGTTTCTAGTATAGAGCTCCTATATACAGGTGTTTCTCAGCGGTCGCACAGTTCATTAGCTAGTATGAGATTGTTCAATATTTGAGGAGATTGAGATAAAGATGTGGCAGTATCATGCCAACTCATGTGCGAGTGGGAGATGTTGGAAATTGGGCCAAGTATTGGACCCGAATTTGGACGCTCATGTGGCATGACCCATGACTCATTCAAATTATCCATGTAATTTAAATTTGAATTTTCATGACTATCATATTTGGATAACCCACCATCTCAATATCTATATCTATCATATCTTATCAAGAGATATGGATAGATGGTTAGAATCTGACCTATATATCTGATACGGTATATGAGATGTGGGATGAATCAAATAACGAATGAATTTTTCCGATACTCTCTCTCTAGCTCTCCCATTAGAATAACGATGAAACCTTTGCGCTGTGATTAGAGTGGGTGATACTCATACTGTAGTATCACTCCATTGCTAGGTGTTCTCAATTCATGGTTGTGAGGCACGTGATTTACCCACAAGATTCTTTATTTCGAATTCTATAACATAAGGTATGTTTAGATCCTTTTACTTGCTGCATTATCTGTATCTAACAACATAAAAACATCAACAAAAAAAAAAATGCTACAAACATATAAAGTTATCCAAAAAAAAAATAAAAGTGCACAAAATGCAATGCAAACAACATTACATTCATCCTACATTCAATCTGTGTATTTTTCTAAAAAAGAATTCCATATCCATAGACCTATTGGATGAAAATTGATCATGTGTAACATTAAGTACTAAAAAAAATATAAAAAGTAGAGAGGATAGCTATAAATTTTAAGACAATAAAGTAATGAACTGAACTAGAACATCAACTGCATTTTGAGCTGCCAACGAGGCGAAGATAGCGGCTTCATTCGATACAGAAGAACCGCCACCGGCTAAATCAGACAGCGCTCGGATTGCAATGAAAGGCTTCTTCTGCTGGTGGGAGACTAGTGCCACTGCTGCGCTTTCCATGTCGATGGCGGTTGCATTAAATTTGGAGAAGAGAAATTCTCGATAAGAACGGTTATCGACAAAAACATTAGCACTAATCCCCCTTGTTACCCTTGTCACAATAGGTGTTCTTGGCAAACAAGTAGAGTTTACACATCTTCCCAACTTCATACCCTGCATAAAGTTTTGTTTGATAAGAATTATTTTTTTTTATTTAGTTGGCAAGCATCAAAATTGAGGTTGCAGTTTATAAGTTCGGTTATTTTTAGATTTATTATTTTTCTGTAGTGAATTTTCTTCAACTTTATGTCAAAATATTTTACCTTTTAAATCCATTTAGACTAGATAATCCTCAAATTTTTAAAAGAAAAAATTGAAAAAAATAAGCCAAGTTTTTTGGACAAGATTTGGCTTATTTTCCTTTTTAGCAAAAAATTTAAAATTTTTTACAATTTTCTTTTTAAAATTTTTGAGGATTTCATATTGGTTTTTGTTGAACGGTAGGATTGGTTGATGTCAAAGGAAGTGAGTTCTTTTTTTAGTGAGTTATTTTCAACTCTGTCAAAAAAAAATTTGAAACAAAAATTTTTAGATCTAAATGATCCTAAAAATAAATAATTTTTTTTTTAGAAAAAAATATTCGCTAAAGATGAAAATATATCAAATTTGATCGAAAAACTTTAAAAGGTTGACATGTTTTGTCTTCCATGAACTTTTTTTCATTTAAAAAAAAAAATTAGATTCACCTAGCATAAATCGATGTAAAAAGTATTTTTAAAAATCACTATAAGCCAAAAGAAGAGGGAAAAAAAAAAAAAAAAAAGAAGCATGGATAAGCAGCTGGCAAACCACAAAGTTGAAATTTGGAGAGGACTAAACTTGCCTCGAGTCTTTTTGCGAGTGAAAAGTAATGATTGTCTACCGGAACCCAGAAGACATGTTGCCGAACTTCTGGAGTTCCGTTCACTGGGAATGTCTCTTCCGGTTGATACCAAATATTGTTTAGTGTGTTATTCGGTGATGATTTCCCATTTTTGGTGTCATTGTTGTAGTCGGAAATTTTAATGTAACCCACTTTCCTTGTGTAGTCTCCACTGGCTTCTAATGCTAATTCATCTTCAGGACCATCTCCATACCTCTGTAAATAATTTTCAAAAAAAAAAAGAAGTAATTGGTGCATTAATTTGATGTGCTATTGTATGCATTTAAAAAAAGAAAAAGAAGTAAATTAGAGTTGGTGCCTATTGTTTCAATTTTAATTTTAGATTTTAAGTTAAGTTTTAATTTGGTCATTCTGTTTAAATAGAATATTAAAATTCATTGAGACATTTTGATCACAATAGGGTACATGTACAAAAATCAACAATAATTTGAACATAATGATTAAACTAATATTAAACTTAAAGTTTAAGGTTAATATTGTTTAGATTAAAATGATAGAGACTAAAGTCAAATTTAAGTCAAATTACATGAATAAAAAATGTAATTTACCCACACACACACACACAAAAGGAAGTAAAGAAAAGGGTCATTTGATTATACCTTCTCAATTTAATTTCACATTCCGATATGTACAACTTAATTTCTCAATAAGAATAAATTTTTTTTTTTTGTTGTTGAGGCAAATTATATTCTTCATTCTTATAATTTGTTTATTGTGTTAATTTAGTTTTTGTAGTTTCAATTGTATTAGTTTTGCTTTTTAATTTTTCACATTGAATCAATTTATTCCAATTGATAACATTAAAGTGTACATAAAAAATAACTTCAAATCAGGCCAAACACAAGAGCGGATGGAGCAGCAGAGAGATGGAGGCGGATGGATTCCAGTGGTCAGGAAAAGAGGGAAGGCAAGGGCAGCAAGAAGCATGGAAGGAGAAGAGCAGGGTAAGGTTGGTTACTTTATTTGTGGATAACTTGCCAGACACAATGAATCCAAACAGCTTGTATACCTTGTTTACAAAGTATGGAGTGGTTAGGGATGTGTTCATCCCAAATAAGAGGAGGAAATCATCCAAAACAAGGTTTGGCTTTGTGAGATTCGATTGTCAGGTAGCAGCAACAATAGCAGAGCAAAAAGCCAATGGACTTTGGGTAGATGACAAAGCTTTGGCAGTGAAAAGGGCAGATTATGGAAAAGAAATTGATGGGAGCAGGTGGATGAAGCCTAAACTGAGAAGTGATGGTGAGATGAAAAGAGGACCAAGTTTGGTTGAAATTAAAAGTGGAATAAAAAACATTGACAACAGATCCTTCGCAGAGGTGTTAAAAGGTATTGGACCAAGAGAAACATCAGGGACCACCATAAAAGTTGAGGAGACTGGAAATGGTTGGTTGTATGCAAGCAAGATCATAAGACTCAAACCACAATACTCTGTTTTGGAGCTGAAAAAGGAGCTCAAGAATAGAGGTTTGAATGAAGTGCTAGTAAGAGATGGAGGGGGAAGTGATGTTGTGTTAACATTCAGAACGATAGAGGAGTTAAAAAATAAAGAAAGTTTGCTGGTCGAAGGTTTTCAGAAGTGGAGTGAATACATCAGAGGGTGGTCGACAGGACTTCATCTTGAACAAGAAAGAATGGTGTGGTTGAGTTGTTATGGTATTCCTTTGAACTTATGGCATTCAGAAACTTTCAGAAGAATTGGAAGGGTATGGGGTGAGGTGGTTAGTTTTGAAGGAGATATGGGTGAACCTACATCTTTCAGATGTGCAAAGATTAGAATAACTACAAGTTTTATGGAACTGATAAATTCCAGTATAAACTTGGATTGCAAGGGAAGAATATATCCAATAAGGGTTTGTGAGGAGCAAATTGTGAAAGAGGTGAAAGTCAATTGTAGATGTAACATAGAAGAGGGGGATGAAGATTTTGTCAGCTCAAATATTCATGGTGAGATGCAGATCAGAGAAGAGAACATAAGGGAGGATGATGAGAATGACATGGAGAATGATGAGGATGATGACAAGGACAATATTGAGGAGGTGGCAAACAGTGAAATGTCTGGTCAGAGGAAGGATAAAGGTGAGATGGAAGTAGAAGGTAGTTGGGAAGCAATATCAAAAGTGGAAGAGACTGAGGCTTGTATGGGGAAAGCAACAAAGGTTGATACATGCGTGGAGGATTCCATGATGAGAGTGGACAGCATGCGTCTGAAGGTGGGTAATTATGATGCTCAAAAAATAGATGGGTAGATTATTACACCTAGATTTATTCGAAGCATTAGTGGATCGCAGAGGGATAGGCCTGGCATATGCTTGGAAGTTCAATTGGGCCAAAACCATTATAAAAATCAACTTTTTGGGATAGGCTTGTGTAATCAAAATGGGCACGTCTCTAGGCAGGGGAATGATATCAGAAACTAGTATGGTGGGCTTGGAGACACAGAATACTGATACGACTAATACCTCAAACTCTGAATCTGTTAATAATCAAAAGAAAGGGAAAAGAAGAGGAAAGAAAGAAGAAGGTCGGAGAACCCAGTTGGCAAAGGGAGGTTTTGCTGGTCTTGTAAATAGACTGGGGCAACGTGGAGCAGGTAGAAGCAAAGGTAATCATAAAAATGTTTTAGTTAAATCTGCTGCACTTGCAATGTCAAAATCTTCTTCAAAAAAGAGTGATTCTGTTAGTAAGGATGGGAGATTAAAGGAAGCTCTGGCAACTCTACAGTTAGGGGAAAAGTTGGGGATTGCCACAAAGGGTCAAGATCAGGAAGTAATACAAAGATTAATTCTTATGGAGGAGAAGGACAAGGAGAGGGTGGGAAAAGAAAGTGGCAGGGCAGTGTAATTTGGGCTTTCTTGGGGTGTATTGCAGTGTTTATAAATGGGTATTATGAAGATTTTAAGCTGGAATATCAGAGGAGTTGGAAGACCTGAGAAAAGAAGGCAGATAAAAAAGCTATTATTCGAAAGGAGAATTGATATGGCTTTATTCCAAGAGACCAAGAAATCAAGCATCTCTGATTTGGAGGTGAAATCATTGTGGCATAGAGACAGTATGCAATCTATGATAGTTGATGCTAAAGGTTCTTTTCAAAACTCATTTGAATGTGTGATTGTAAATGTATATGCTCCTAATGATGTGGTGAAAAGAGGTAAACTTTGGGAAATATTAGTGAACATAAAAAGTAGTTTTCCAAAACCATGGTGCCTTGGGGGGGATTTTAATGAAATAAGGAATGTGGGTGAGAGGATAGGGTGCTCAAGAAGAGATAGGGGTATGAAAAAGTTCAATGAATTCATAGACAGGTGTGAGCTAAATGAAATTCCAATGCTAGGTAGAAAGTTTACCTGGTGTAATGCTTAAGATGGCTCAAAATGGAGTAAAATTGATAGATTTCTGATATGTCCTGAATGGATGGGGTTTATCAAGATTAATTTCAGATCACTGCCCATTAATTCTGATGGAGGATGTGAAGGATTGGGGCCCGAAACCTTTTAAATTCATGAATGCGTGGTGTTTGCATCCAAAATTTGGTCCTTTTGTAGAGGTGGTGTGGAGAGAATCTCAATTTCATTGGGCTGCAGGTTATGTTATGCATAAGAAATTACAGGTTCTAAATTGGCTTTGAAACAATGGAACAGTGAGGTATTTGGCAATGTTGAATCCAAAATCAAGGCTGCTAAGGAAGAGCTGAATAATCTTGACTTGATAGCTGAAGATAGGCCTTTGGAAGAGGCAGAACTGAAACAAAAAAGAGAATTAAGGAATGAAATGTGGAAGCTTAGCAGAATGATAGAATGGACATGGCTCCAAAAATCAAGATTGGATTGGAATTTAAAAGGAGACAGAAATATCAGATTCTTCCATGTGACAGCAAGCTGTAAGCATAATAGGAATGCCTTGCATAGTGTTTCAGTAGGAGGAGTTGTGGTGGAAGATCCTGATCAAGTAAAGCATGAGGTGTGGGATTATTTTAGGAACCTCTTTATAGAAGATTGGGTGAGTAGGCCTGTACTAGTGGGTGATTTTAAGAGTATAACTCACATCAAGTGTTTTGAGAACCTGGAAGCAGAATTTTCTGAGGAGGAGATTTGGGCAGCAGTGAAGGATTGCAATGGAAATAAAGCTCCCGGGCCTGATGGTTTTAATTTATTGTGTTTTCAAAAGCTTTGGAAGGTATTTAAAGAAGAGGTGATCATGTTTATGAAGGAGTTCCACAGCAAAGACAGACTGGTTAATGGGTTGAATTGCTCATTCATCACTCTCATCCCCAAGAAGGAGACTGCTAGTAGTTTAAGTGAGTATAGGCCTATAAGTTTGATTGGGTCTATGTACAAGATACTTACAAAGGTACTTGCAAAGAGATTGAAATCAGTTCTAATTGAGGTAATTAGTGATACACAATCGGCTTTCTTGGGTGGGAGAAATATTTTGGATGAGGTGTTGATAGCTAATGAAATAGTGGATGGATGGAGGAAATCAAGGAGAAAAGGTCTACTGTTTAAGCTAGATTTTGAGAAGGCATATGACTCTATCAATTGGGAGTTTCTATTTTCAATGCTTTCAAACTTTGGTTTTGGAGCAAAGTGGATATCTTGGATGAAGGAGTGTGTAACAACAGCAACGATCTCAGTGCTTGTTAACGGCTCTCCAACCAAAGAATTTTGCCCTAAAAAAGGCCTTCGTCAAGGTGATCCTCTGTCACCATTTTTATTTACTCTGGCAGCAGAGGGCTTGAGTATTTTATTGAAGAGAGCTAAAGAGTTGGGAATTATAAAAGGTGTGGTGATTGGTGCCCATAGAGTGGTAGTGTCTCACCTACAATTTGCAGACGATTCATTACTTTTCTGTGAAGCTGACTGGGTGGAAATATTAAATATAAAAAGGATTTTAAGGTGGTTTGAGATTCTATCAAGGCTGAAGATCAACTATCATAAAAGTGTGGTGTGTGGGGTGGGAGTATCTGATACTCTGCTGAAAGATTTTGCAGATTTGCTAAATTGTAAAACGTCAAACTTACCTCTTCATTATCTTGGATTGCCATTGGGGGCTAGCCCAAGTAGGAAGAAATCTTGGAAGCTAATTGTCGATAAGGTCAAGCTCAAGCTCGCTGGATGGAAAAGAAGGCTTTTATCATTTGCTGGAAGGTTGACTTTGATTAAGGCTGTGTTATCCAATTTGCCAGTGTACTATCTCTCTATATTTAAAATGCCAACAGGAATAGCAAAAGAAATTGACAGAATTCAGGCTGCCTTTCTATGGGGAGGACCAGATTTGAAGAGGAAACTACACTTGGTAAGATGGAAGGAGGTTACTAAGAGTAAGATGCAAGGTGGGCTGGGAATTCGAAGAATTAGAGACTTTAATGATTGTCTTTTGATAAAGTGGTGGTGGAGGTTTGCTAATGAAGATGAAGCTTTATGGAAGAAGGTGATATGTAGTAAATACAATCTAAATGAGGGAGTATGGTTTCCAACTTTGAACCAAGGTAAGAGGGCATCAAAGCTGTGGAGTGATATTTTAGCTGCTGCAGAGCTCAGGCCTTTGATGTTTAATTTTTTCACAAGCAATGTACAGATTATGGTGGGTAATGGAAACAGAGTGAGGTTTTGGCAGGACAAATGGTGTGGTGATGGTTGTTTCAAAGAAAAATTTCCCAGGTTGTTTAGGGTATCCACTGACAGAGGAGGTTCTTTACGGGCTTTTGTTGAAAAGAAAGATAGCACTGGTGATTGGGAAATTAGCTTCAGGAGAAATTTATTTGTTTGGGAGAAGGAGGATCTAAACAAGCTCAGAGAGGAGTTATGTCGAGCTCCATCACTAAATAGAAACGTAGAGGATAAACTGGTTTGGGTAGTAGCACAATCAGGTAAGTCCTTTGTTTCCACTCTCTATAAGTATACAGAATTGGAGACTGGAGAGCAATCTACTGTAAGTAAACTGGTTTGGGTGAATTTTCTCCCTCCCAAAGTTCAATTCTTTGGGTGGCTTGCATGGAAACAAAAAGTGAAAACTTCTGATTTTCTGCAGAGGTTAGGAATTTTGGATGGCAGTGCGTCGTATCAGTGTGCATTCTGCAAAAATGAGCTAAAAACAGTTCAGCATGTGCTAATCTTATGCCCTTTGGTTTGGAAGGTGTGGACTGATTTGTTACAGTGGTGGGGAGTTCAATGGGTGGTTCCTGAATCAGTGGAAAGGTTGCTACAATGGTAGGAGGGTAATAGAGTTAAAAAATCTGATAAGAGAATCAGGATGGCCTTACCTCTGGTTGCCTTGTGGTCTGTTTGGAAGTATAGAAATGATTGTTTGTTCAATGGTATAAAACCAGTGATGGGGGAGCTGAAGGAGGCAATCATCGTCAAATTAGCTATTTGGTCGAAAGCTTACTCCAAGGAGTACCAGTACTCTATCTCTGATTTTTTATTCAATTTTTCTCAGATTAGGGAGTGTTTAGGGGGCTGAAGGTGTATAGATTTTTTGTAAGCTTTGTCTAATTGGTCCTGTTTTGGCATTGGTGAAGATGGGTTCTGCAGCAGAAAATGTGGTGTGCTGCTGGGTAGCTGATATGGGCTGGGTTCATCCTCTGCGGGGTAGCTGATGTGCATCCTCTGCTGGGTAGGTGATGTGGTTTGCTGATGGAAGCTAGGTAGAAGATTTCTAAGAATAAGGGCAAGAAGTTGATATCACAAGCATCATAGCTGTTTTGGTGTAGATTCTAAGTACTTTTGGCATCTTGGAGAGCTCATCTGATCTGTTTAACGAAGCTATTATGATCCGCTGCTTGGTATGCTTTGTTGCTGTCAAGGTGTACTGTTGTTTGTTGAGCTTGTTGGTTGTTAGTATGATCTGTTAGTGGGTTGTGATGTATGGTTGTTTCTCTATTGGCTGCTGCTGGTGACTAGCAAATGATGTCTAGTAGCATAGCAGCATTGGTTTGGTGGTTTGGTATGTTTCTTTTGTTGGTTCCTCACCAACTTGGGGGTGCTAGCAAATGATAGGATGGGCTTTTTGGTGCCAACCTAGTTGGGATCATTTAACTCATTATGATGCTCCTGCACTCTTCTTTTCTTTATTGGTGTAATTTTTTGTACCTTGTTCTAGTGTTTACATCAATAAAGTATCTTTTTTGCTGATCAAAAAAAAAAAAAAAAAAAAGTGTACATAAATGAAAAGGTAAAAAAACAAGTTCATTCAAAAGAGAATTGACTATTTCAAATTGTATGCCAATTCCTTAATCATTATGAAGAAAGTGAATAAATTATTTTGCTCTTTGATTTCAGTCAAATTCCTAAAAGGTTATTATTAATTGAATTAAATTGACATAATGCAAAAAAAGTCAAAGGTAAAATTTATATAATTAAAAACTACAGGATAAATAAATTGATACAAAAAATCAAACTATAAGATTTTTTTTTAAAAAAAAAAATCAGCAACATACTATAGGAACTAAGGAGTTGTTTTATAAGTGGTTATTTTAGTTAAAATGTCAAAAAGTCATTAGAAAAATAGGGTTAAAAAGCTAACAAATTTTTAACTCATACAAAAAGTTAACAATTCCTTCCTATTTACTTTATTTTTTTAAAAAAAATAAAAAAAAAATTCTTATCCCCCCCCCCCCCCCCCCCCCCCCCCAAAAAAAAAAAAAAAGTCACTTTCCAAATGCAGCCTAGAAAAAAAAATTAGAAACAACAAGAAAAGATAAGGGTGTCATTTCCTTAAAGGCCATTCCTTCCAAATTTAATTTTGCATACTGATCTATATAGTTTTTTAATAAGATAAAAAATAAAAAAATAAAAAATAAAAATAAAAATAATAAAATTGGTTAAGAAAACACAAGGACTTATCAGCCATTCTAGTACTATTCTCCCACACTTATTGCATTAATAATAGTACAATTCATGAATTTTTCTTTTTTTCGTACCTGCCAATTCCAAAGGCCAGTATGAGCCCAAGATTGAGGGATGGTAACGTCCCCGATCTGGAGTTCAGGGTTTGCATTTCCAGCAATCCCAAAGTGCACAATTCCTTTCACCTTGAACAAACTTAATAGTAACTGAGTAGTTATGCCTGCATTAAGCTACAATCACAACAAAAACAAACAAATATTTCAACAAACACAAGTAGTGTTATAAAAGATAATAATGGAAATAAAGAGTGTTATGTTACTTGACATACCATGCCCAATCCAGTCATGACTACAATGACCTTTTCTTTTCCTAAAAATCCCACGCGAAACCGTCTTCCTGTGAAGACAAAGATGAGAATGTTGTAATATTACAAGTGTTGTGAAATAGCAAAAGCGTAAAATCCTCAATTATTTCAACCCCCCTCCCCAAAAAAAAACAAAAAAAGAAAAAAACTTCAATAATTTTATGGTTTGTTCATGATTTCTTAATAATAAGAAATTTTGCTAAAGAATGTTTCAACAATTTGATTTTGAAGAAAGTGTTTTCTAACAATTTAAACGAGATCTCAATGGAAGTCATTCCCAATACTCATCTTGAGCAATCATGCATACCATTCCAATGAATGTGAAAATGACTATAGTGATTAAAAAATGCATCAAAGGAAGAATAAGAAAGCGAAATTTTTAGTACTTTGCAAGAAAACTGTGATCTAATTATTCTAGGACAAACTGTGAAATTTACAATTGGTATTTTTCATGTTTGTGTTTTTGTTTTAGTGCAAAAACCACATTTAGGTGTTTCCTGAAAAGTGAGTTGTTTCAAAAAAATTCTAATTAATTTTTTTAAATAGTTAGTTAGTTTATTTATTTATTTATTTTTGGGGTCAACTATAGGGATTATATACAAATATGAAGAAAATTACAACTGTACAATTGTAGTTCGACAATTATCGAAATCCAACAAACAGACTAACAAAGAGCCTCATAATGAGAAAGCCTAACAACGAATTTAACAAAGAGTCCCACAATGGAGATAAAATAAACAACACAACAAAGAGCGCGTGATAGGGAATAAATTATCAATATTTGCCTTTAGTAATCATAGACTTCTGATCTTTTAGATAGAAGTTACACAGGTGGCCAACTAAACTAGTTCGGTTGATTTTTTTTTAAATATTTTGCCAAATATTTTTTAATTTTTTGTGTGAATGTTTTCCAAGAAACAAGAAACAAAAAAATGGATACACAACCAGTGATTAACAGCTCTGAAATTTTATTTAATATATGCTAGGGGGAATTTTCCTGACTTTATAATGTGATGCTTCCTTTTTGATAATAACCGAGTGATGTTTCAAATTTTAGCCAAAAGTGGTAAATTAAAAATAAATAAATAAACAAAGTTTAAAGAACTTTACATGGATGTTAAAATATAAACAAATAAGTTAGAACCCAAAAAGTAGAAGTTTCATGAGGTCACCACATCTTATAATTCCTGAAAATTCCAAATAGGGAAGCTTGTGATCAACCACAAAAGTGAAAATTAAATTTTTTTTTTTTTAAAAAAAATAAAGGCTTACAGAACTTTAAATGAGTTTTAAAATATAAACAAATTAGAAAAAAACCCACGAAGTAAAAGTTTCATGAGGTCAACATATCATATAATACCTGAAAAATCCAAGCAGTGAAGCTTGTGATCAACCACAAAAGTGAAAATTTAAATAAAAAAAGAAAAGAAAAGAAAAGAAAAAGCTTGAAGAATAATGGATTCTCAAATATAAACAAACAAGATAAAACCACAAAGTAAAATTTCATGAGGTCAACATAATCATATATAACACTTGAAATGTTTTTGATGGATTTTCCAATATAAACAAATTAGGAGAGAAAAAAAAAACCACCAAGTAAAAGTTTCTTGGGGTCAACATAATCATATAACATCTGAAAAATCCAAGTAGTGAAGTTTGTGATCAACCAAAAAAGTGAAAATTAAAAATAAAAAACAAAGCGCAAAGTAAAAGTTTTATGAGGTCAACATAATCATATATAAATACCTGAAAAATCCAAGTAGGGATTGTGATCAACCACAAAGCTAGGAGATTCGAGAAGAGGACTCATCTCAAAGCTGTTTGGCACTACAATGCCCAAGTATGGACCTTCCTTGTTTATTACACTGATCTTTTTCATCACATTGTGAGAAATTAAACCATATGTTCCACTCACAAAACCTAACACAAGAACAAGGCATCCCAACAACATTAACCTCATATGACTATCCATTTCTATCTCTCTCTCTCTCTCTCTCTCTCTCTCTCTCTCTCTCTCTCTCAAAACTCAAAAGCTTTGGAGAGCATTCAATGGTGGAGACAGAGAGAGATTTATGAATCTAATCAATGTGAAACTAATAAAGAAGAATATAGAACTTTATTTGTTTGGATGGTACTCTCAATAGGTAAAGTCAAATGTTAGGATCTAATTAGGCTTTGATTTCTATGAAAGAAACTTGATAAAGTAGTCAATATTTGTACACCCACCGTCCAAAATATTAATATCTTATTTTATTTTTTATTATCTCAAAATATTAATTTTTTTAAAAAAATTAATTATTAAAATAATATGAATTTTTATTTTATCCTTTTTTTAAATGCATTACTAATACAAAAAGTACAATTGCAATAATTGATATTTCTAAAAAAATGTACTATCAAAAGGTAATTTTGAAAAATTAATATTTTTAAAATATAATAATTGCATTATAAAAAGAAATTAAATTTTCAAAAGAGACTATTATTTTGAGATGGAAGAAGTAGTCGGCTTTCATTTGATGGGTTAAACACATCTTTTAATAATTGGGCCCTCACGCGAAAGGTATGCTAAAATGGGCAACTTGTTATTGTCTGTTTGTCGATAGTATTACAATGCAAAAGTTTAAAGGCATAATTACAGGTCAGTCTGATGAATTTTAATTTTAAATAATAAATTTATTATTTTTAAAAAGTATAATTAAATTATTTATACTTTTTACATCATCATATTTCAATAACACTAATAAATTAAGAATAAATCAAAATTCACAAATAAAAGACAAAATATCCCAATTATTTATCATTTTAATAAATTTCTCAATATTATTACTAGTATTAATGAAATGATCATTTCACAAACACAAAACATATATTTAAAAAAATTTTAAAAAAATTCATTATCAAAACGAGGGCTAAATGTGTAAAAAAAATTCAATCATGACTTATGAGTAAATAAGTCTGATTTGTAAGACTTATTGATATTATTTTAGATTTTAAAATTTTTCTTAATTTTGTAATAATTAATTTTTTTAACTTATTTAAATTATTTTTACGTCATACACGGTTAACAATAATCAAACACTATGTTACATAATTTAAATAAAAAAAAGAGAGTTATAAGTAACATCAATAAACCAGTCCAAATGGGACAAAATGGACCATTGTATAAGGACCTCAAATGGTATAGTACATAGTTTAAGCTATTTGGGTATTCATATTGGAGCAACTGGGTTAGTTGCTTCCACATGACAAGTTTGAAGTCAATGCATAGTTTATTCACCTTGAGGGCTGCTTATGAAACGTGAAAGCAATCAATTCAATAGGGGGAACAATTTTCATTGAAGAATGTGTTGCATCCAATCAAATTAAACCAGGAAATTTCAAAGTAATTAATAACTCCAGACTAGTCTTGGGTTGATGAGATAATCGTAGTCCTTTTTTATACTCGTTTACCAAAAGAAAGAAAAAATTTGTAGAAAAAACAAAAATAAGTTCACACAGTCACCCCCAATTCCATACTTTTAATGTACATGAGCAAATAAATAAGAAGAATCAATTACCCAATCTATTACTAATTAGAATCTTATTTAGGTGTAATTGGAAAAAGCTTGAGGCTCTTAAATTTAGTTTAATGACATGAACTATATATTACATGTTAAATATTGATTCGTATAGAAATAAGTGCTTAATTCACAATTTATGGATAACTTAGGGTGATATTTTATTTGGAATTGGGGTGCATTATAGATTTATTTTTATAATCTGAACCGTTCATGTTGTAAGATTTGTTGAATACTTCATGCCTACCAAAAATCATATTAATCGGATACCAATAAATATATGATTGATAACCAAAAAAATAAACAAGAAGTTTTTCTTTTGAAAAATAGTATAAAAATATGCAATTCGATCATATAGTTATTGATATCCAATTAATATAATTTTTGGAAGGCTTGAAGTACTTAACAAATCCTACAAAATGAACGATTCAGATCATAAAAATAAGCTCATAATGCATCTCAAAATAAGGCACAACAGTCACTGCTGTGCCAAAGACACAGCAGTGACCCCAAGTCCTATTTTAGGAGTCTTTTTGAGCAAGTGTAACGCTATCTTGACCAATTATTCGATAGTATCATATTACCATGTGGCATTAACTGTTCATGTAGTGTTTCTAATCTATAATGCAGAGAAAAACTTGTACGATTGACTTATCTTTGTTAAGTAGTCGAAAGATGAGGAATGAGTCACTCAATGTATTTTATAATTTTTCATTTGTCAAGAGTATCATATAAATAAGGGAGCTTTTTTAATAAGTCCATTCTTTAAGAATTCTATTCCATGAACCTCATAGTGTTTTCTACTATTCCATCAGGTCCTATTTTATATTAGAAGACCAAAACACCCTTCTCCTCTTCTCCTCTCTTTTTGAATCAAATAACTGTCCCTCATCTCCTCTCTTTTTTGCAAAAAATCACACACAATATCTCCATCCTTTCGAAAACCCAAAATCGTATTCCATATAGTCTCACACCCATACGCATCTTATTGTTCCATCGTCGCAACATCTCATCGGCTTAACCCGTCATACCTCGCCATCTCTCGGAACGTGAAATCATCATTGGTGAACATCACAAGTTCCATCTTCATCAAAATCACCATCGGCGACCATTTGTGACAACCCAACCGTCAATATGGAAAAAGAGTAAGTAATCTCACCAATCTTGTATGTAAACCCTAAATCTTTTGTTCAAATTACACCATTGTGAACTTCCAATATCCTGTTTCTATTCATACAATGTGGAACTTCATATTTTTATTGTTCATGCCCTAATTGTTAATGTGAACCCCTCAATCCCAATCTCCAAGTATATGGTTTTGTTCACCCAAACATAATGCAAAGGCAATTACGTTGTGTTGTCAAAAATTGTGAATATTTACGTGAATGAAAAATGTTGGGCTAAGCCAATTATTTGATTTTGTTGTTGTTGTTGTTGTTGTTGTTGTATGTTTTAATCATGTGAATCTCCTATACCCATTTCATCAATATGAACTTCTAGAGTGAGCTTCATAGTATATGATCTTATTCATTCAATGTGTAAACTTCATATTATATATGTTATTGCAAACATAGATGATGTGAATATTCACATTCTGTTCATTCTTGGATAAACTTACATTAGTAGACACTGATGTGAACATTCACATCAGTGTATAATGATGTGAATGTTCACATTACTGTCACTGTTGATATTGTTGATTGTTGATATCCATAAAACCCCCAATCTTCACTCAACAATGTAATGAAATATGATGTAAACATTCACATTGTGACATCAATGTCAGACTTGATTGTGTTGTTGGGTGTTGTTTGGTGCTATTGGTTCCACCATTTGTTTTTCAACCAATTATAACATAATGTGATCACCCATGTAAACATTTACATTGCCCTATAACTGTTGTTGTTTTCAAAATTAATTTTGTAAACATAGATGATGTGAACATTCACATTACTGTTCATTACTAGATAAACTTACATTAGTAGACACTGATGTGAACATTCACATGTCACTATTGATATTGTTGATTGTTGATGTCCATAGAACCCCCAATCTTCACTCAACAATGTGATGGAATATGATGTAAACATTCACATTGTGACATCAATGTCAGACTTGTTAGTGTTGTTGGGTGTTGTTTGGTGCTGTTGGTTTCACCCTTTGTTTTTCAGCCAATTATAACATAATGTGATTACTTATGTAAACATTTACATTATCCTATAACTATTGTTGTTTTCAGAATTGATTTTGCAAACATAGATGATGTGAACATTCACATTACTGTTCATTACTAGATAAACTTACATTAGTAGACACTGATCTGAACATTCACATCATTGATGTGAATGTTCACATTACTGTCACTATTGATATTGTTGATTGTTGATGTCCATAAAACCCTCAATCTTCACTCAACAATGTGATGAAATATGATGTAAACATTCACATTGTGACATCAATGTCAGACTTGTTGGTGTTATTGGGTGTTGTTTGGTACTGTTGGTTCCACCCTTTGTTTTTCAACCAATTATAACATAATGTGATCACTCATGTAAACATTTACATTACCCTATAACTGTTGTTGTTTTCGGAATTGATTTTGCAAACATAGATGATGTGAACATTCACATTACTGTTTATTACTGGATAAACTTACATTAGTAGACACTGATGTGAACATTTACATCAGTGTATAATGATGTGAATGTTCACATTACTGTCACTGTTGATATTGTTGATTGTTGATGTCTATAGAACTCCCAATCTTCACTTAATAATGTGATGGAATATGATGTAAATATTCACATTGTGACATCAATGCCATACTAGAATTCATGTAAATGTTTACATGGGTGATCACATTACTGTTCATTACTAGAATTAATGCAAAATCAATGTAAATGAATAGTAATGTGAATGATCCATCCACAAATATACTAGAATTAATGTGAATCTCCACATCTATCTGTTACATTGTGAATATCACATCATTTTTGTGTCAAAATAAACATTGTGGATGATTGAAATACAATAGTCTGATATGAACTTTAACATTACAATTACATAGTAATAATGAACATAGTGAAAATATATACACTATCTATATATTATCATGATTTTGGCAAGGGTGCGAGTTGAGGTGGGATTGTAGAGAAGAGAGAATTAGCAGATAGTGTGGAAGATCGAGTAAGAGAGGTGGTGACAGTGGACAGCAAGGTCGGAGAGGAGGAATGGAGAGAGAGAGAGAGAGAGAGGATTTGGAGGAGAGAAGAGATGGTGGAATCGAATGTGGAAGGGTTGAGGATGAGAGATTGAGCGAGATAAAGCTTGCAGAGAAGTGGAGGCGGTTTTGGGTTGGTTGAGAATTTGCTCGAATTTGGCACGAAGTTGTTGCTCCATTTATGGAGTTGCTGTGCTGTGAAGTTCTCTAAAGCAATTTGAGATAATGGAGTTGGTGTATGCTGTGCTGTGAAATTATATATATATATATATATATGAAATGTGTATCCTTTTTCTATGTAATACATATCAACAAATTTGAGACTCTGATGCAGGCTAGAAGGAACAGCTCCAGCTGAATGAACCCAAGGTCGCCCAAGCAAGAGATTGTAGGCTGCTGGGATATCCCTGAAATGTAATCTCGAAGGTGTGGGGGCCAATTTCGACGTGTAAATCCACTTAATAGGGAGTCTCGGATTTCGGATGAACGCTTTCAATCGGTCTACTCGCTGCTAGGGAGGAAATCATCGTTCAGTCAGTGGGCCAGCAGATCGATTCATCTTATTCCCCAAAGGCACCCGATCCAAGCATGGATGGATAGTCTATTTTCTCTCTTACTGCTGGGCTAGCGGATAGAATAAGGGTATAATAGTCCAACAAATAATATAAATTAGGAAAAAAGGACCTCATGGAATAAAAGTATAAATACATGGGACTAATTAGGTTATAATTTTTCTTGGTGGACTTATTGGGTTAAAACACATTTAAATGTGATTTATCAATAAAAAAACCCTATAAATAATGTTACATAACACTCTTGAATTACTTAATAGTTGAAATAATTGGCCTCGTTTGAGAAGTTGGTTATTTTATTAAGTTATTTTAGTTTTTAGCTATTTTAGTGTATGTTAAAATATTTATGTTTGGAAAGAGGATTATATTTTTTTGTAATTAGATGTGATGTTTGTGAGAGAAAAGTGAAATATTATAGGTTTGATGTGACATTTTATTTTATTGACTATTTTGTGAAATATTTATACTTCCCAAACACTTTCAAACACTTTGTGAAATATTTATAGTCTATTTTGTGAATTTTAGCAACAAAAAAAAAACCCCAATTTTTGGCTTCCCAAACACTATCACTTAGTGTATTTTGCAATTTTTTATTTGTCAAGAGTACTATATAAATAATATCAAATAATACTCCTGAATTACTTAATAGTTGAAAGATGAAGAAAGATTCACTTAATATATTTTATAATTTTTTATTTGTCAAAAATATTATATAAATGATGTCATATAACACTCATAAATTACTTAATAATATTTTCAAATTTAAGTGTTAAAAGTATTCTCTTATGTGTCATTAATATATTTATTAGATTCCGCCTTCCATGTCTTGATAGCATTATTGAATTTACAGTAATGCTAGGTATCATGAAAAGTCTTTCATGAAAATCATCATGAAAGATTTTTGACCTTTGGATTACACTTAGAATAAAGCACTACACACTAATTAAAGTAATCTAAGAGTCACAAATCTTTCATGATCATTTTCATGAAAAGTCTTTCATGATCCCTAACATTTCTCTTGAATTTATCTTGCAAAAGATTTAGAAAAGTCCAAAGAGATTGCTTGATTGTTTGAAATAAGAATGTTCTTTCATCTACTTGTGTCCTATCCTATGTCTGAAATTTCATTTGGGTTTTCTTTACCCATTTGAAGGCTTGAAAATTGATCAGTGCATAGTTGTGAGTTGTGAATTTGCAATATTTAGAAAAGTCCAAAGAGATTGCTTGATTGTTTGAAATAAGAATGGTCTGTCTTCCACTTGTGTCCTACTTTGTATCCTATGTCTGAATTGGATTTTCTTTACCCATTTGAAGTCTTGAAAATTGATCAGTGTTGTGAGTTGTGAATTGGATTTTGAAATGAAAAAATATGAATTTTGTTTATTTTGATTTTTTAAAATATTTTAAGATGAATTTTTTTTTTATATTTTAAAAAATACTAGAAAATATGAAAAATACGAAAAATATTTTTCAAAAAATACTAAAAATATTTTATATACAAAAAATGGGATGTAAGATAGAAAGTACTATGCTCTTTCTTACATAAATTGTGTTTGGTGTCAGTTTGAAACATAGTTATACAAAATATCTCAGAATAATATAATACTTTCATCATGTCCATCAATACTGTTAAAGTTGTCATTATTGTAGGGAAAGTTAATATAATTTCATCAAAATTGTATTTAAGTTATAATTTCTTCATTATTCAGAGAAGGTCAATGTAATTTAGAGGTTGTTTGGTATTTCTTAAATAATTCATCTTTTTTTCATCACATTACTTTACTTTTACGTACATCTTTTCGTAAAAAGACTAAAAATACACTTATTTAGATCATCACAAACAACCCCTTACTATTAAAAAAAATGAGAGTTTTAAAGGTCTTTTGGGATTTCAATGTGACTGTGTACTCAACTAATAGTATTTTATATTTTTCTTATAAATGCCTAATTTTTTAAGCCATATATAATTAACATAATTCTTTATTATTGAGTTAACACACCACTAATGAGGACAAAATTTTCAACATCAAATATTGTCCATCAAATTCTCACTCATTCGGAATGCTATCAAACATTTCCAATCCTTCGTGATTTTTCATGTTCGTCGGAAGGGTACTAATGTTGCTCATTGTCTATATAAGCTAAGCCTTTGATGTTAATTCCCCTTGCATCTTGACGGAGGAGGTTCCTCCTTTGCTAGTGCAATTGGTTGCCTTTTAAGCCTCGTATCTTTGTAATTTTTTCTGCCCTCTAATAATGTGTTTGGTTGAAAGATTTAGATTTGATTGAGAGATTTAAGAAGTGATTTAAAAAAGAAAGGGAAAAGATATGTGAATAAAATATACGTACATTTTACTTAGTTTCATACTCTTTTTTCTCTTTCTTCTCTAAAGATGTGTTTGGTTGAGGGATTTAGAAAGAGATTTGAAAAAGAAAAGAAAAAAAAATGTATGAAATTATGTGAAATACATGTATATTTTACTCACATATTACGTACATTTTTCTTTTCTTTTTTAAATCTCTTTCAAAATTCCCTAACCAAATACCGCGTAAATCTTTTCTCAAATTCTCAACCAAACACAATATAGAAGAATAAAAAAAATTCTCACTCGTTCAAACCGATCTGTAGATATATATAGATATATCTGGGCCCAAAGCCAGCTTGGCCCTGGCCCAGACCTGCCAGGAGTATCATGCAATTTAATGACGGTTCATTACCAGCTTCACAGCACCCCCTGGCCCAATATTTCTTTTAGGATGTATTTTGTTTACGAGTAAGCCGTACAAAATACCGTGCAATCCTCATTGATTTATTTGCTAATTATAAATTAATTTGATTCATGATTTGAAATTATAATTCGCCTTTGAAATCTCTTTGCTCCGCCATAATTAATATATATATATATATACATTTTTTACTTTTAATAATGAAATATCAAAATAAAAATCAATGTGAGAGAGATCTGAGATGTCAAATATTATGCAAATTACTATCTATACTATATATTAAGTAAAATGGGGTTTTTAACCCCAAGTTTTATGGGAGCTCCAATCTCTCAATCTAAATTTTTTGATTTTTTGATTTAAAAAAAAAAATCTTAGTATTTATTAACTTCTCCCAACTCCCAAGTCCTACTCTTATAATAACACTTTAATGCATTAAGAACAATCATAAAAAAAATTTCTTGAAAAGCCCAATACATATGATTATTATCAAAATATTAAACTTTAATATAATATAATAAAAAAAAAGACATTTAATTTCTTGAAAAGTCAACATATATAATTATTATCAAAATATTAAATTTTAATATAATATAAAAAAGGGGAAAAAAAAAGACATTTAAAAAAAAATTTAAAATAATTGTTTAAATTTATTCTTTAATTAACTAATAGGTTGAAACCATCCAAACAATAGTTTAGTTACGGATAGTAAATTTGTCAATCTACCACATATAATTTGGTTTAATTTTATCCTCAAACAGATTAGTTGTGCTTTATTATGATCTATTTTACATTTTTTTTTTTTTTGAACGGCGAAACAAATGATCTTTATTGATGAAACATACGACGTATGACCAAATACATCAATAAACAGGTGCTTGAAGCTAACACAAGCTTCAAACTCTAGTTGGCAAGAAGCTAACAAGAACAGAAACAACAACAAAGATAGGAGCCAACAAGAGCAGAACAAAGATAGGACAGAAACAGAACCAAAAACAGAACAAAACTGCCATGGACAGTAGCAACCAGAGAGCTTTTCCCAAAATCCAGGAGACAGAGCACTACTAAACCAGAGCACATGAACCTGAATGAACCAAAAAATACGGCCATGAACCAGAACCAGCACCTAAATGAATCAGAACCTGCGACCATGAGCCAGAACCACTGCTGCTTGAAGGCACTACTGAAAATAGATAGAACCAAGATAGAACAGAAACATAACCAAAAAATAAAACAAAACTACCATGCCATGAAAAAGAACTAGCACCTAAATGAATCAGAACTTGCGGCCATGAACACTGTTGCCTGAAGGCACTACTGACAAAAACCTCAACATATCATATTACCATGCCAAGAGCATTATCAACCAAAGTATCTCATGAGCGAATGCAGTGCCTTACACCAGAAACATTGAAGAGAAGATCATTAATGGAGAATGGAAAATGATTGGAAAAGGACTTTAACGGATCGCAAGCCAGATGATGATGAGTTCTTGTAGCAACTGAGTGTTAAGTTGGAAGGCTTGAAAGAGACACTCGTTTTTGATCTTCTAGATAGACCAGAGGGTGACCAAAGGAATGGCACGCCAGATTCTCCTCTCATTTTTCTTGCAAATGTACCCTACCCACCACTGCAATAGGTCATCAACAGAGGCAGGAACCACCCAGAGAATTCCCCAGCATTATAATAACCCAAACCAAATTCTCCACACCAAATGGAGTGAATCAAAACATGTTGGATAGTTTCCTGCTGTGATTTACAAAAGAGACAAAAGGTAGAAACCAACCTATCCAATACACCAATCCGTTGCAAGAAAATAGATGTTTTAAGAGCCAACCAAAAAATTGTACTTTGGGTGGCAGATAGTTGAGTCAAACCAAACCACTAGAATTAACAGTGTTGCCAAAGGCAAGATTAGAATGATTATAAAAAGTGGAAACAATAGACTAACCAGGATTTAGTGCTGCCCAAATTGCACTGTCATCAACACCAAGATTCAAGGAACGAGGAGCTGGTATGGTGGTAATAAGTCTGTGGAGCTTATCCTTTTCCCATTCGAAGAGGGCTCTCCCAAAGGTAAATAGCCAAATTGAAGCTGTGTTTGAGAAGTCCCTCCTTACTGTTGGACAGTTGAAAAAGTCTAGGAAATTCATCTTTGAGGCAAAGAACTCCACACCATTGATCATATCAGAACTTAATTCTACAGCCATTTCCCATCTTTAAGTGAAGATTACTAACATAGAACATTAGGAGAGACTCTTGCTTATCTGCTGCTACCACAATGCCACCCCAGATATTAGAATAATGATTACTAGAGCAGAGGTTTGGAAGCCATGACCCTCCTAGAAACTTGTATTTACTACATAAGACCCTCTTCCATAATGAATCATGATCTGAGGCAAACCTCCACCACCATTTGAGTAGTAAGCACACATTCACATCCCTTATTCTTTTGATGCCTAATCCCCATTGTTTTATGCTCTTTGTTACCTCCGTCCATTTAACAAGATGTACCCTCCTCTTTAGATCTGGGCCTCCTCGAAGAAATGAAGCTTGAATTTTGTCTATCTCCTTAGCTACGCCTTCAGGTATCTTAAGCACAGAAAAGTAAAATACTGGCAAGCTTGACAGCACTGCTTTTACCAAAGTCAACCTCCTAGCATGGGAGAGGAACCTCCTTTTCCACCCAGCAAGCCTCATTTTGAATTTATTTACAACTGGTTTCCACATCCTCTTTCTTTTGGGATTAGCACCCAGAGGCAATCCAAGATACTTGAGTGGTAAGCTTTGGGTCTTGCAATTCAGCAGATATACAAACTCCTCTAGAGCATTGTTAGAAATACCAACCCCACAAACCACGCTCTTACGATAGTTGATTTTGAGACCTGACGCTACCTCAAAACACCTGAGGATCCTTTTCAAAGTGAGGACTTCTGATAACTCAGCTTCACAGAACAAAAGAGAATCATCTGCAAATTGGAGATGGGACAGCTGGACTTGATTATTTCCAATGGCAACCCCTTTGAGCAAATTCAACTCCAGGAGCTCTCTAGAGGAGAATGTTTAGTGCTTTAAACTTCTTCTTGAGAGAACTCTGTCAAGCAAATAGAAGTGGTTGCTAAGCCTTACACTCTTGAAATTTCCAACAAGCTGGTCTATGCTTCCAAGCTTGGAGAAATGATTAGAGAAGTATGACCCCACTTCTTTTTTAACTTGATCTGGTTCCTCAAAGACTACATCTTCTACTGTGATGGAATTGAGAGAATTTCTATTTTGCCTACAAGTAGCCATAACATGGAAAAATCTTGTATTTTTATCACCTTTCATATTTCAATCCTGCCTAGATTTTTGTAGCCATTTCCATTCTAACTTCTTGCTCAACTTCCACACTTCATTCATTTTCTCTCTTTGCTGCTTCAGGTCTTCCTCCACCAGAGGCCTAATCTCAACTTTCAAGTCCAATTGATGGAGTTCATTTTCAATAACTTGTAGCTTAGATGAGACATCACCGTATACCTCTTTACTCCATTTTTTTAGAGCCAACTTGAGGGTATGCAACTTTCTCTGAAGGATAAAACTAGCAGGCCCTGAGAACTGTGAGTGACTCCAAGTATGTTCCACAAAGGATGCAAAATTCAAATGCAACATCCACGTATTTAAGAACTTAAATGGTTTAGGCCCCCAATCTCTAGTATCCTCCATAAGTACAATAGGGCAGTGATCAGATGAGGCTCTAGCAAGACCCCACTGGTTGAATTTAAATTTTTCTAGCCATTCAGGATTGAGTAGAAACCTATCAATTCGGCTCCACTTGTGACCATCAGTTGCATTACACCAAGTGTATTTTCTGCCTAGCAAAGGAAGATCAACTACCTCACATTTGTCAATAAAATTGTTAAAATCTTTCATGCCTCTATCCCTGAGTGATACACCTACTCTTTCCCCTATATTTCTAATCTCATTGAAGTCACCACCGATACACCACGGCATGGAGAAATGGGCTTTCAAGCTTAGCAGAGATTCCCAAAATTTCCTTCTCCTTATGATGTTAGTAGGAGCATGAATATTAACGATAGCACAATCAAATGAGTTGAGTAATTTACCAGATAGAAGAATGAAGTTCCTGCTGCAACAGCACTCAGAGAGCTCAAATATGACTGGATCCCAAATGCAAAGCAGACCACCAGCGAAGCCTTCAACATCAACATTCATAAACTCAAGCCTTTCTCTTGGCCAGACACTTTTCACCATCGGATTGGTTAGTCTTGATTTTTTTGTTTCTTGGAGCAAAGCCATGTCAATCTTTCTATCAAATAACAGCTTTTTAATTTTGCTCCTCTTTTCATGTCTTCCTAGCCCTCTGATATTCCAGCTTAATGTCTTCATATGAGGAAAAGAATGACACTAATAACACCCAGTGATTGCAGATTATTCCACAATACCCTTCCCTCTTTCCAGTCTTTCCTTGTCCTTTTCCTCCATTTGTACTAGTTCTCTAATCACCTCGGATTCCTGACCCTTGAATTCTAAACCCAGTCTTTGCCCCATTTGCAGAATGGATTGAGCCTTTTGAAAAAATCCACGATCGGAAGATTGTTGTAATACTGGACTATGAATTAAAACAAGTAGAGCTGCAGACCCAAATCTGAAGCTTTTGGCAAGTCCCTTATTTGAAGTTGCACCCTTCTGCCCTAGTCTTCTAGCAAAGCCTGAGAACTTACCAGCTAGCAGACAGTGCTTGAGGCCTTCTCTTCTACTCGCTTTCCTCTTACCTCTCTTCAATCGTTGAGTGATAGAGCTAAAAATAATTGGACTGGAGCTGGCACTTAACTTTGTTTGGGAGCCTACCCAAGATGATGCACAAATTGGCCTTATAGATGGAGGCTTCAGTCCAGGATTGAAAGGCCTAATAGGCAGTGTATGACCCAATGCAATCTCCAGCTGAATACCAAGCCTATCTTTGAATGGTTGGCTTAGGCTTTTAAGAAAGCCTGGGTAAGATTATGAACATGCACTGCAGATGCAAGTGCACTATTTTGGACTTCATGAGTACCCCCTACTGATTGTTGCGTGTTACCCACAAATGGAGCTTCCACACCGTTCTGAATTTCATGATTACACTGTTCCTGACGCTGACTAATCACAGGTAATGATGATTCCACGACACCTACGCCTGTTTCATTTGAAAAACCCGAACAATCCCTGGTTTCTTCCAATGATGATACATGGCTTAAACTGCCCCCTTCAGCGGCCTTGTCAGCATCCACGTTAGATGTTAATGCCACATCAACTGCCTTGTCAGCATCTTTCTGCACCAAGTTGGGTTTTGCAGGGAGGGGAAGCCCCCCATTGATGTTGGAGTAAGCTTCTTTGGCTGTGTCATTAGAATTCAAACCAACGGAGCTAATGCTATCCTCTTCTGAAATCTGCTCCTCCAAAACTCGAATATGATAAATTCTACATTTACACTCCAGATTTAGGCTAGTATTGATAAGATTCATAACATTTGTAGTAATCTTGAACCGGCCACAGCGGAAGGATTTGGGGGAACTGACATCTCCATTTAGAAGGACTACCTCTTCCCAAAGTCGCCCAATCTTACGAAAAGTATTTGAGTTCCACAGGTTGAGGGGCACTCCATAGCAAGTGACCCCGACACACCTCTCCTGTTGAAGATACATGCCTGATCTCCATTTTGTGATATACTCACACCAGTCATGGAACCAAGATTTAGACAGAGTCATTTTACTCACCATCTCTTCCTTGGAGCTGGAGGAGATGATAGCATCACGCCCTCCTTCCTCCCTTACCAAAAAAATCCTTCGCTCCTTTATGTATGAGCTCTTTTCTTACCTGCAAAATAGAGTAAGGTGTTTTGAGCCTCATAATCATGCTTTCGTAGAGCCATCCATTCCCGATTTCATCTACTTTAATAGTTGTCACTGGTTGATAACTGGGTTTAGCTCCCTTTATGACCTCTACAAATGATCTACCATCAGTGCGTTGTTGCCAGATCTGATTTGGTGCTATAGTACTGGCCTTCAAGGGTTAAAAAAAACTTGGCGGTAACAAATTCTTCCTATGACTATCCACTCTTCCTTTACTATATTCTGCAACTTTAACTGATAAAGACTTATCATCAACCCACAAACCATTGGCCTTTTGCTCAGCTACATCAGCCGCAATAGAACAATTATAGCGCACGAACCCAAATCTAGTGTTTGTTGCTTTCCTTCTCTTTTGTGGAATAAAAACATCGTTCACCACACCAAACTTGTTGAACAGATCATGAAGCTTTCTGGGTACCATTGATTTAGGCAAGTTATCCACAAATAATGTATACAAAGATGCTCTTTGATCTGCAAACCACGAGTTAGATCGCAATTGTCCAGCTCTTTGTTTAGCCACTGGTATCCAGCCTTCCCTTGCTCTGTTGTCCATAGCTCCCTGTGATCTATTTTACATTGACTGACACAAAAATGTGTACTTTGCATTTGATAAACATGTGCTCGGAATCGTTAATATCCTTTGGTTTACCGTTATGATGTATGAGGGTCTAATAAAATGTTTATCATTGATAAGTCACGAGTATTCAACAAAAAGGAGAGCTTTTTTATTCATAGTTATATATCTTTTGCTATCAAGAGGTTTGATTGAAGAATTAAGTATGAGATCATTTGTTAATCTATTTAGGTTTGAAAGATTAAATTATCTCAAGTGTTTTTTTAGTAACTTTTTTCCTTTTTACTTTTCAAAAAAAAAAAAAAAAAATTGGTGTGTTTGACAAATACTAAAAGGTTATTTTCTATTAGTGAATAAGTGTTTTTTTTTCAGCTAAAAAAGCCAATGTCAAACTACACAATTTTTTATTTATTGAAATAGCCTTGAAGTAATTATTTCAGCCAAAATCAAACTACACACACACACAAAAAAAAAAGGGGGGGGATTGAAATAGCCAAAGAATGCACTTGGATCATGAATCTTAATAGAGATTTGAAAAGATAAATGAAAAAGGTAGGTGAAATTCCTTTTATAAATTCATATCAAAATTCATAATCCAAACAGTTTAAAAATAATTATTTCAGCCAAAGCCAAACATGATTGGTTCAACAAGATATGAAGAAAAAGACCAAAATGCCTAGGTAGCATTAAGATGATCGATAATACTAGGATGGCATACACATCAAAGCATTGTATGTACTTGCCAATAAAAGGGGGGGGGGGGGGGGGGGGAGGGGGATTTAAAAAAAATCAGGATGATAGTCTTATGAAACCCTATGTTACAGCACACTTGATATATCTAAGCCAAGAATTAATGCATAGCATCATGAGCAATCAGCCTTAATTTTTTTAGCAGAGTGACTGCTCATGATGGTATATCATTTCATGAAGCCCTTTCTTTTTCATATAGTGTGCTGTGACAAAAATTTCCATCTACCGGAAACCGCCACCGAAAGCTGGTGGAGCCGCCGCTGGAGCCCAATAATCTGCCCCATTGTCACTCCCAACTTGCAGTGTGCATGATATTGGAACTAGGCACAACCCTCTACTCCTCAAGTCCTTTGGTTCCTCACAATCCTAACAATATTCCAAATAAAAATAAAAATAAAAATAAAAAAATTCATTAAACACAACTTTGTCAACTTAGCTAGAGACGAAGGAAAAAATAAAATACGCATTATGTGTTAATTTAGTCTTTCTTGTTTTAATTTCGTTGATTTTATTTCTAATGTATTTTATTTGAGTCAAATTAATTTAATTTAAAATAAATCATTTAAATTACTAACATAATGATAATAAAATACATATATGGTCCCTATGGTCCGTCTTCCAAGTCACGTAGGAAGTTGCATTTGGTTAATTACTTTTGGCGAGAAGGAGAATTAAAGGTTGCGTTTGGTAGAGCCTTAAAATTATGATTTCATAATAGAATTGTATTTTGAGTATCATTTTTTATCAGTTAATGCACACTTCAACATACAATTTTAGCTATTTCGCTGGAGATTCTCAGAGTTTCCAAAGTTTTCTATTTCAATTTGGTCCCTAAATATTGATGAAGAAGATATAGCATAGCAGCATTTAGGGACCAAATTGTCAAAACTGTAACTTTGGGACCAAGGTGGCCCAAAATGCATATCTTAAAAATCATATGTTTATTTTGTTATTATTCTGTTAATAATTTAGACTACAGTCTAAAATCATTAAATTTGATTCAAATTAGATCTTTTAAAATTGAAATTGATAAAATGAAAACTTGAAAGCTTAAAGTGACACAAGGCATGTAAGTCAAGGACCATTGATTTATTTATTTATTACTTAACAATATTATAAGGACTAAAAATAAAAAGAAGATAAAAAAGTTTTTGTGAATTAGTCAAGAAGTACCTGCTCAGAAGCTCCTTTTCTCTTCATGCAGTTGTCATTCAACAACTGTTCAAGAAATAAATTAACAACATTTTGTTAGATTATTAATCTTTTTTTATTCTAATGGGACTAAAATAGTCCCTAATTATTACTTTCTTGGTTTAAATCAAGGTTAAAGTCTATAAAGCTGCTAACCTTATACTTAATTATAACACTTTCATTGCAATTAATTATGATGATACAGTAAATTGAATTTGTTATTTTTTATTTTCAAATACATGCCTTTGAGGAGGTAATGGATCCAATAAAGCATACCTGACCAGGGTCTTCAGGAAATAAACAATTCCTCTCCCCTTGAACCTAAAAAAAATAAAAATAATTATTAATTAATTAATGCCACATAATTAACACAAATACACTTGCACATGCACATATCCCTACAAATGGTTAGGAATTCTGTATCCCCACATTTCATTAATGTATTTTTACAAATAAGATTATATAAAAATTGAGTTTTGCTACCTCATTAGAGGTGCAATTGGTGGTGATAAAATGGGGGATGGAACATTTTTCATAAAACTTTTGACACATAGAAATGTGAGACATAATTCTATGTGAGAGAGTGCATTAAAACAGAGGGATATATTAATTAAGAAAATTTTCACGATTTTTGACTGAAGTTCACAATTAACTATGCTTACAAAATATGCAAAAAGACTTCTTTACCCTTCTCATTGTAACAATATATTTTGCCTCTTCTTCTGTTTTCAAAAAATTCAATCACCAACATTTATTCCCCAAATTTTGTATGAAATCTACATAATTCTCAAAACATAATCTTATAATTAAGAGTTATAATAGAGGGACATGAAGTTTGGAACAAAGTATCTACAAAACCCATGCACATACAAGATAGAGAGTTTTATTTATTTTATTTTATTTTTCTATTTTTGATATTATATATATATATATATAGAGAGAGAGAGAGAGAGAGAGAGAGAGAGAGAGATTGGTGTTGCTTTGGGAAGTGAGAAATGAGTTTTATGTAATATCTTACAGACTGTTGCTGGTGTCTCATGTTTCCTGCTGATCCACTGCCCAAGTAGGGTAAGCTAAGGGCCTGCATTCAAGGGGGGAGAGAAGAGAATTGGCATTTTTTTTGTAAAAAAAATTCAATAAAACTAAAGAATGTTTTTGAAGTAACATTGAAAGATGAGATTACAGCAATGCTAGGTATCATTAAAACCTTTCATGAAAATAATCATGAAAATTTTGTGTCCCTTAGATTATACTTAGAATAAAGTACCACATACTAATTAAAGTAATCCAAAGATCATAAATTTTTCATAATTATTTTCATGAAATTTTTTTTATAATCCCTTACTTTTCTCTTATATTATATGTGCCCATCACTGGTTCATGGTAGTTAGCAAAAAACTAAAAAGAAGAGGAAGAAACATATATTATCACCTCAATTTGACTCTGAAGGAATCTAATGTACCCAATAGCTTCTAACAACACAGAAGCAGTGTCAGTCTGCAAAAAAAGAGAATTTAAAGGCAAAAACAAAGCCATGTTTCAGGTTCTCTTTAAAACTTTAATAGATCAAACCCTAGACATATATACGAGAAAATAAAGAAGAAGAAAAACAAAAGAAAACAAAAAGGAACTTTCACCTTTGGATATAAAATACTTCTCTTTAGGGCTTTCCTCATAAAGAGCTACATGTCATGTTTGTGCCTTATGAGGCATTCTTAATTTTGTTATGGGTAAATTACATTGGAAGTCCTGCATTTTGCCGTTTGCTTTATTTTGATCATTGTAATTCTAATTAGTTTAATTTTGCCTCTTAATTTTAAATTTTGTATTAGTTTAGTTTAATTGATTATGCCAACTAAGATTTTTGAAGGAAAATAATCACTGAATTAGTTGAAATTAACTCACTGAGTTGAATAATTTTATAATTTTATTTATAGAAATATAACATTGCCGTTTATGTGTGAATTTTTTATATAAAAAATATTAAAAATTAGACTAAATTGAGATAAAAACATAAATTTAGAGTTATAATTAAAATGACCTAAATGACATGAGGATGAAAATATATGGACTACCATCTAATTGGCCTTCTGTTTTTTTAATTAGAATTTAGAGCATACCTTCCCAAATGGGGAAACTAGCTGGTGGAGGGATGTTATTCTGTCTCCTAATTTCTCCTTCCTCACCTGTTGGAAAACACAACAAACAAAATGAGTACTTGTTTGCAAAATTGTTTTTCATATATAAATAATTGAAAGATTTTTGTTTTCTTCTTCTTGTATATGGATGATATGTGGATAGCTAACGAATTGTCATCCTTAAAGAAAAGGACAAATCAAGAAAGACAACATTAATCATCCAACACAGAGAGAGAGATAGAACCCTAGTTTTCAAAATGGAATTAGTTTTATTTACCTTGAAGGTTGATTGGGTTGAACAAGGTTGATGAACCCTAGCTTTCTTTAGTACCATACCACCAGTGGCAGTGCTGTTGCACTGCAGGAAAAAAGAAATTGTCAAGATGAGAATCTTTATTGACCACATTTGATAAATCAAATTAGATAATAAACAATTCATTTCCAAGAAACTTTTAGAATGAACTGTAGATAGAAAATATTGATCAAATCCCTAAAATCACTGGAATTAGATACAATTATCTAATTATCAGTGGGGGTGCTAGCAAATGTGGGGGTGCTAGCATTTTTGGTCTGTTTCTTTTGTTGGTTTTTCGCCAACATGGAACATGGGGTGTTAGCAAATGATAGGATAGGCTCTTTCGTGCCAATCAGTTGGGATGTTTTAGTTCATTGTGATGTTCTTACACTTCCCTCTTCTTTATTGGTGTATTTTGTTTCGTACCTACTTGATCCTTACATCAATAAAGTTTCGTTTTGCCGATAAAAAAAAAAAAAAAAAAAAAATTGTAAATACTCTCCTACCTATTCAAAAGAAGAAAAAAAACAATTCTTCTCTCTCATACCTCAGAGGAACGATCCGGTGGTGGATGCCTCCCATCAGACTTCTTGTTAGAAAAATCCAACATGTTGGTGTTGCTTAAATGTGTTGTAACACAAGACTTTGGATATGAAGCAATCATCATTTGAGACCAAGTAGGTTTTGCTGTTGTTTGGTAGTCCACATTAGCATGTCCATGGCCATAGACATAGCTGCATGGTGAGTTTTCTTGCTTTATTTCCACAGATGGAGCATTTGGAGCTTGTTGCAATAGTTGGTCTTCCCAATTCTCCAACTTCTTAGCTTGAATGTGGGTCAGACTCAGACCAGACTTTTCTTCTTCACCCACCAATCCTCCCCTACAAATCAATAAATCCCAACTAAATTTCATTTTATCAAAACAATATAAAACAATTTGTAGGTATATATGGATGGAATTGGGGGATAGAAATTAAGAGAGCATGTTGTGATCAAAAGCTCGAGAGAGAGAGAGAGAGAGAGAGAGAGAGATCTTGACAGTATAAAGATAATCAACAAATTAAGATGAAAGCATCAAAGAGTACAATGAGATACTTAATGACTATAAACTAAACTTCATCACTCATAGTCTTTATTAACTCGTTGTGCTTTTGCTCTGAATTTAACAATTTTTTTTCTTTTTATTGATAAAAAAAACAAATTATAAGATGAGTATTATATAGAGAGGATAAAGAAGATATTCAACTGGAAAATCAAAATTTTATGTATGTGTGCGAGAGAGATGCATGTATAAGCTCTCAAATTGTAGATAAAATGACATATATCTCGAAGGTATAATAAAAAGCCATCAAGATTAGAGTACAATGAAATGATAATTTATATGACAGTCCGTATTATCTTGCTGTACTCTTTGCTACGAGTTTAATAAAATTCTCCTTTTTATTGACTAAAAAAAGAAACAAATTATAAGATGAAGAGCATGTATATAGAGTGGTATATATACGGAGTGAAGAAAATATTCAAAAACCCATGTGTGTGTATGAGAGAGAGAGAGAGAGTTACAAGAGTAGTTGACTCCATGACTCTGGAAGGTCCTGGTTGTCATGCCAAGAAGAAGATATGGGTGGTGGTGTGAAGTGAGGGAATAGATTTGGAACAGGAGGCAAGAAAGGTGAAGATTGTTGAGATGGTGGCCTCATGCTATTCATATTCCACCAGTTAGGTCCTCCGGCCACCATTTGTTGCACCGGTGAGCTCTGCAACACACCTTGATTCATCGTTCTCTCTTTCTCCTCCTCAACAAACGCACAATTTTCCCTTGCTTTCTTTCACTTTCTCCCTCTTTCTCTTTTACTTTTCTCTTGAAACTCCCAAACACAAGTCTTTCTAAGAAACTTTGAGAGGTCTAACTTCTCTGGATTAAGTAGAGGAAGCTCTCAAAATTCTCTTTGAAAGAGAGAGAGATATTTTTATTTTTTTTAATCATAGGGGTTTGAGAACCTTTGTCTTTGTTGTTTCCTTTCTTTCTTTATTAGCTTTTTCCTTTTTCTTTTATGTTTTTCTTTTCTTTCTTTTCTTTTCTCTTAGCTTTTGCTTTATCCTAAAGCGAGGCAGAAAAAGGTGGTAGCAATACTCAATTAATAAGAAAATCTAAAGTATTCCAAAAAAAAATTAAAAAATTAAAAAATTTGATCACTAGAGTAACCTTTGAGTGCATCACAATTCCATCTTATCAAGCCAAGAGGATAGCTTCATTCTTCATATCTACACCATTACTGAAATAATTCACTATAAGCCCCCCTTTTTAAAATTTTTAATTTTGTAATGATGGATCATTAGTAAAACTATATATAAGTTCACTTTTTAGATTCATTTTCTATACCTAGTGATATGTCATCAACCAATTATTTCTTGATGCATCATTGAATTTAAAAAGTAAGTCAAATTTTTTAAACTGATTAATAATACTCTGGATTATTATAACTAGCTTACACTGCCATTTAAAATAAAATTTTATGAACAAACGCTGAATATTTACAATCATTTGTAAACCACAATATCAATTAAACTGAAATATTTTTGCATCTGTGAGCGTTTAACATGAGACATCTTAAAAAAAAATCCCATAGTGAAGTTTTTATAATTTTTTGAAAGTGGGTTTTTTCATTTTTTTTTTTTTTTTTTTTTGCCTAGTTTGATTTTTTTCCCCTCAAAATCTCTAAGTTCGTTCATCTTATTTGACCTACCAATTTTCAACCATGTTCATCAATTATGCAATAATTACCTACACAAGCCTAAGCAAGACCTTCTTTTGATCTTTTCCTGTTTGCCTTTTAAAAAATTTGACACTAAAAGTTAATGGTCGTAGTTAACCAGCCAAACAATACAGGACCCACTACTAAAAAATCATATAAGAAAATGATAATCACCATATACATATAATCAACAATATATTTAATACAAGCTTACACAGTCATGTATAAGATGATCATATGATGATGGTAGAGATGATAATTTACTCATTGTGTATTACAAACAATGTTAAGTATATCTACATAAAACGTTATGTTTTTAGGCATGTGCTACATAAAGAATTGGGTTAAATACATTTTTAGGTCGTTAAAATATATATTCCATTTCATTATAATTCTTGATATTTAATGTGTTAATTTAGTCTTCAATGGACTCAAAAAAAAAAATTAAATTAAATTAAATGGTCTCCAATATCAAATTTCCATCCAAATTTTATAACAGAAGCATGGGTGTTTTGTCTAAATTAAGACAATTCGAATGAAAATAGGGTTGAGACACAAATTAAACAAGTTAAGGGTTAAATTGGCACAATTAAATATCAAGAATCAAAATAAAATAAAATACTTAATTTAGGGATTGATGGTATAACAACCCAACGATTGTGTTTTTGTCCTACCTCAAAATTTAGACAATTAAATATTAAATAAGAACTAAATCTCAATCAATATTCCATCATTTAAATCCTAAAGGTGAAACAAAATTTAAATGTTTTAGTCTCAATTTGGTTTAAGTAAATTTCAATGCTCAAAAAAATTACAAGGGACAAAAACAAAAACAAAAAAATTAACAAAATGCCAATTAAACCATCCATCATAAATTTATAACTATTCAATACCTCAAATATTAAAGTAGTAATAAATAGTCAAAACAACTTAAATAAGATAAAATTAGAAAATAAACCACAATGCCAAATTATTAAACAACAATGATTCATCCCACTAATTACCCACACCACTTTAGAACTATTAGTGCTCTTCTTTTTAGTAGTCTCACTCATTTTTGATTATTAAAATACTAAGATCATAAAAATTTTAAAAAAAAAAAAACTAATATCAACCCTAAAATCAAGAAAACAAAAGAAGTCTGAGAGACATGTCTTACAATCATAATTATTTCTCGTCACCACCGTAGTCACAACTAATCCTGCAAAGGAAGTTCGACTACGCTCAAACAGAACGTATCTGAGATACCAATAAATAAAACAGGTCAATATACAAGTATACTGGTATGAGTACAAGATTTGACACTTATGTGTCCACCAAACACAAACAAAAATATATTTAACTCTTGTTATGAGACAAAACAAGTAGTTCCACCCGCACCGAGACGAAGGGGTAGTTTTCCGAGATACTGTGGCATTTAGTTTTTTACCCGTACACAACTAAATATAAATTGAGTATAAAATATATATATATATATATGGTGGGTTAGCCCTGCATAAAAAGTTAGTATAACTCACCATTCTACAAAAAAATAAAGTTAGCATAATTTAATCATAAGTAAATTACTGAAGAAGTATAAAAATGTACCGTTTCATGTTTAGATCATTCGAATTGACCAAAATCTAAAGAACAAAAATTGTACAAAATCAAATTTCCTTAAAAGGCTGCGCGAAATGATTTAGTATAAATTGAACAGGTTAAGAGAAAAATTTGATAGAAGAATTTAGATAGAAGTCGAACGAAAAACTTGAAACTGAAAACGAAAAGAAACTGTCCTATAATGATTTTTTCCGAAAAAGTTCAAAACAAGAAAAGTGTTCAGAATAATTTTTTTACTTCAGTTTACGCTAAATTAATGAAAATAAACTCGTTTCGTGGATTAAAATACCATCTAAAGTCTACATTGTTAAAATGATTAAAAACTATTGTAATTAAAATCATCTGATTACAAGTTTTAATTGATCTTTTTAGTAAAAAGTTAAAATAATTAGTAATTTATCAAGATCGTTTACATGCCTCAACCCAAAGTTGTTTAGAATTACATTTACATGCCTCTGCCCAAATTTCGTAATTTATTGAGATCGTTTATTATTTTTCAAGATGTACAAATCAAAATAATTCAAACTATATCAATAAGTTCGTATTTAATTCTTTGTACCTTAACTCCACCACTTCAACCATTCACTTCCGGCCTACACATATATCTCATGTGTTTTTCGTATACTTAACACCGCTCCAAATCCAAACTTGCACGAGGATATCGTCTCAAATTTGATCCACACTCTCCATACGGTTTGCATATACGTATGCGCATAAATCAAAGCATTCATCTACTCCTAAGAATGAGGCAACAATATATATATACACAACCCATCATCTATTCATGAGAACAGACATTACAATGCTGAGCCTAAGGCATTCAAATAAATCTCATAATTCTCACTATTTTTTTTTTACAATTTTTCTTACCATCGCTCAAATAAAATAACAATTCACAGAGTCATTGTGGAGTATATGGAATTTATCTATGGGTTCTTAATTTATTTTAACTTTATATGTCCATAGGTGATTACATCCATAACATAAATATATAAAAAAACCTAAACCTTACATACACAACTAACTAAAATAATTAAAATCAATCTATCAACATGCAAGTACAATATCAAACTAATATCAAATAAATCAAACTAAACAGATAAAAATAACAATATAAACATAAATAAAAAAAAGTGAGTTTTGCATTCACAATTTCTTTTTAAAAATCAAAAAAATACTTAAAAAATTAATAAAATCACTAAAACAAAATTTTAATCCTTTTATTTTTTTTTTTTTTGCTTCTAATCCTTTTATTTTGTCTCCACCGCACCTCTCTCTTCCCGCGGTCTCTCTTTTCTCTCTCCATATGCGCGCTCTCTCTGTTTTTGGTAAATTGCAACCTAATTTAACATTAATACAACATATATAAACAATGACTTAAAAAAGCAACATATACACACCCCGAATTCAATATAACCTAATTTATTATTCTATTATATTTTATTATATAAATATAATATATATATATATATACATGCTATATAAGGTCAATATATAACACTTTTTTTATATATACAATATATATTCAGATTAATTATATATTATTAAATATCACATTAAATTAATTAAATAACACATTAAATTCTTATATATCTGCGCAATTAATGAAGTAATAAAAAAATAAAGTAATAACAATAACAAATAATGACTTAAAAAAATTAAGATCGCTACAGTTTTGATTCGAGAAATGATTTTTGGAAGGAAAGGAAAATAATGCAATTTTTTAATTTTCATATATTCTGAAATAAGGCATTGCTTGCTGATCTCCTAATTTTTAGTATGTACAAAATCAAATATATCCATCTTTGGCCCATAACATTATGCGGGTATTCTTGATTTGAATCAATACAAACAAATTACTTATTTTGTTGGAAAAATGTTAGAAAATTTTAAAATATGACCTTTAAATTCATTTTTAATGATGGGGTTGGGCCTTTAGTGATTAATTTTTAAAACAATTAAGGTCTTATTTGTCAACTATACATTTTAGTTAAAAAGTCACTATAAGTTGTTACATCACTCTCTTTATTTTTTTTACATATCGAGTAGTAAAAAATTAAAAAATTACTAAAATAATATATTTTCAAACAAGGCCTAATAATTGATATGGGATAGTCCATAATTGTGAGTAAATTTAAGAATCATGTTTGTAGGAAAATTGCATTACAAGTTACATATATGGCTAAGTTTGGCATCTACTAAATAATACAAAAAGTCAAAAAGTCACTATCTTATTTAAGTCACATCATCTTATTTAAATCACATCACTTCTCTAATACATCACATCAAACACAACCCATATAAACCAATAAGTCAAAAAGTGCACTTTTTTAGAACATTTCAAACCAACCCATATGAACCCACTTCTCTTCAATTGGATCCAATAAAGTGTGGGCTTTTGAACTAGTTTTATTTTGATTATTTAAACTATTTAGGTTACATATTTTTATTTGTAGATCATCCGTAGAGGGGGAAAAAAAGATTAATTCAACGTAATTATATAATTTTATCAAATTCTTCTTTAAAAAATGAATGACAAGTATTATTTTCAAAATCCTATCCAAAAAATATATATATATATTATTTTAAAAATATCCATCTACCTTATCGAAAACAAATATGACAAAAATATGTAGTTATGATTATTTAATTTTTTTCATAAATGATCTACTGTTCGTGTCAATTTTCGACCACACTGCCAACTAAGTACTCAACTGGAGAACACCGGCAGAATAGATTAAGCCCGAACGACCTGTCACAGAAAAGAAGAGATTCTAGCGGTGGCTCATCCATCCGGGGACACTCCGACGATTAAGTCAGCAAAATATCTCTCAAAGGTAACCAATAATGTTTAACTCACTAGACAGAGCATAAAAAGTATACCCTAGACCCATGGGGGTGCCTTTCTTTTGTAACAAATACAATCATAGTCCCAAATAGAAGCCTAGCACTAATGGACTTAGAATAACTGCTAATCTTGGACTCCCAGTAGGATTAGGATAAACTCTCTAAGAGTCTCATCTTTACCCAAATTATAGTCTTCTCCCATTTCAGAACTCTTGTCCCTCATCCGCTTATCTCGGAATCCGGTATCCTCGCAAATAACCTCGGCCTAGCCGAGATGATCTCGGCGTCATGACCAGGACACGTGGCACCTCGACTGACACTTTAATGTCACCTCGGCCACGTGTTGTCATTCAAAAATTATTTTCCCATAGTTGTGGGGATATATTTTCTGAGTACCAACACGTGGCAAGGTGACGCCGGCGTATCACCCGAGGTGCCACGTGTCTTGGTCATAACATCGAGGTGATCTCAGAAAGGCCAAGGTTATCTCTGAAGATATCGGAATCCGAGATAAGTGGATAAGGGACAAGAGTCCTGGAAATAATGAAGGACTTCGAAATGGATAAGGATAACACTCTTAGGAGTCTATCCTTATCTCTTGAAGAGTCCAAAGTAAGTACTAAGCAATCCATTGAAGCTAGGCTTCTGGGACTATGACCGAAGTTAACTATAAAAGAAAGGCACCCGATGGGTCTAAGGTACGCAATTTATATTACGAGCATGAGATTAGCACTATTGATTATCTTTGAGATATATCGACTTGATCGTCGGAGTGCCTCGGTGAATAACCATCGCCGGAATCTTCTCTTTCTGTTGCAGGTTTGCCAGGTGTCATCTATTCTCATTTCTTTTCCACAGATGGCGCCAAATTGTGTAAGTGAATTTCGACCATTAATCGTCAACTCAAGACTACCGAGAACACTAGCATAATAGATGACACTTGACAGACCTGCAACAGAAAGAGAAGATTCCGACAGTAATTCATCTATCCAGTAGCATACAAATATAAATTTATAACATAAATAATTTGAACCATCAATATTACTTTTGTATTGATTATTTAGAGGAACACAATAATTACACCGCTTTGTGGTTGTCATTTAGTGGATAAAATAGTACGGTATGGGTCTATTAATAAGCCAACACATCAATTAAACCGAATTAAATACTATTACACCTGAGTAGAGAGAAGTTAGTTCATATATAACGAGTCCGGATCCTCTCCAGCGTGATTCTTCGTCCGGTCCTCCGGGCAACGGCTCGGATGAAGCCACGTGGCCCAACAAGAAAAGCATGGTTCAGATTTGTTTCTTTAACAAAAAAAATTCAAACCATACCACACTGAATCATTTCCTTTTTCACCAAAAACTTCTTCTTCTTCGAAAAACACTTCTTCTCAAGTTTTGATGCCAACTATCTTCTTCTCAAAAATCTGCAGAAATTGAAAAACTTCTTCTTCTTCTCAAAACACTTCTTCTCAATTAAGTGTTTTGATGCCAACTATCTTCTTCTCAAAAATCTGCAGAAATTTTTGATGCAGATTTCCGAACACAGAAATCTTCAAATTTTTGATGCAGATTTTTGAACACAGAAATCTTCAAAGCCAACTATCTTCTTCTCAAAACTCTCTCCCTGATAACTCTCTCTCCCTCAAAACACTTAAGTTCCGTTTTTTTTTAAAATTGATATTTTCAATACAGATCTGTGAGTAAATCTGTAAAAAAAAATCAGATTTCAAATCTGCAGAAATTTTTTTTAGTTTTGATGCAGATTGCTGTGTTCAAAATCTTTGAAGATCATCAATATATATTCTTGAAGATCATCTATCCATTGTTTTTCAGAAATCTGCATATATATTCAGATCATCTAAAAAAAATCTGAACATCTTCAACATCATCTTCAACACCTTCATCATCTATCCATTGAAGATCATCTGCAGAAAAAACGCATCCAATCTTCATCATCTTCAACATCTTCAACGGCAGAGAAACGAAATTTTTGTAGAGAAACGAAACGAAATTTTTTTTGCAGAGAACATCTTCAAACGCATCTATCCTCTGTTCTTCCTTTCATTTCTGTTGATTTGCAGAGAAACAAATTTTTTTTTTTTTATCTGTGCCGTTGATCTTCAAAGGGCCACGTGGCCAAATCGTGACCCTTGACCGGAGGACCGGAGGGCTCCTTTGACTGGAGAGGATCCGAACTCATATATAACTACTAGTGTAATAAAACACAATAGAATTATTCTCCTCAATATTTTAAGGATATTCCCATAACATACATTCCCTAAAACCCATTTTTAACCAAAGAAACAGACAAACAGATCCTTAATTTTCGAGCCAAACTAATGTGTGGTTATAGAGACATGGTGTAGTTTTTTAGGGGGTGACTTGAGTTTCAAGGGTGGGAATGTGATGTTCTTGGTCCGTACTACTAAATCTTTGTCGGAGGCTCACTGTCTTTTCTTGTGCTAGCCCCCAATTTTTATCTTACTACTTATTTTATTTTATTTTTATTCTCTTGTCTCTCTTCCTTCTCATGCCTTTGAACTAACCTCTCCTCTTTGTCCTCATCCTCCCCCTTATATTCCCCTATATTATATTCACACACATTTATGTATATGTGCATATGAAGGGTAGGTTAGACATCATCTGTTGTTTTCTTAATTTTTTTTTTTTTTAAATTGTCTGAGAATATACAAAAGTTGTTTTAAGAAATTGGATTGTTTTCAAAAAATTTGAAAACTATTTTTCGTACAAAAATAAACAATGAGTATTTATATTTTTTGTTCAAAAATATGAACAAAAACTAAGTGGTGGAGATAAAAAAACTAAATCAGAAAGGACATTTATTAATTACAATTTTTTTTTTTTTCATAACCAACAATAAGAAAATAATAATAATTTTTGAATTAATATTAAGGACAAAAACTTAAATAAATTATTACAAAAGTATTTCACATAAAATTTTACAATTAATTTCACGTAGAATAGAAAAGAAAGTATTGCGTGTAACTAATATATCATGGACAATATAAAAAAAATTATATACTTTAGTCTTAAAATAAATTATATAATGGTAAGATAAATTAAATTTTTACAAAATTTGAGTAAAAATTTCATGTAATATTGATATCACATCATCATTGACATATGATATCACCAATCAATAGTAAAGCAATATATAAAGGGTGAACTCCACGTACAAATATAACTAGCACTCTAATAACTTTTATATATATATATATATATAATGAGATTAATTATATTTACATATCAATAATGATGGATATCACATTTATATTGAGATTTTTTCACAAAATTTTCATACATAAAAATAGAATTTGTTGTAGTCCTTTCATTTTCAATAAAAAATCACTATTGTTCTCATAAATTTAGAAATACCATTGATATTTTATTCTAAATATTATTTTTGTTTAAAATTTTATTTATATACATATGTAAAAAATAAAAAAATATAAAAAATCCAAAACCCAGGGGGGCACGTGACCCACTGGCCTCCATGTGGCTCCACCACTACATGAATGTATATATATATATTTTTACAAGAACAGATGTAATATATTGAAACTAATTAGGAAAATAATTTGGAAACATAAATTTTATATATATGAACTACCAGAATGATGTGATAGCGATATTTTTGAAATACTAAGCACTTTAGCAGGTCTTTTGATTTGAAATGAAAGTATGCAAATTGATACATCATTTTATATGGATTTTCCATATAATTTACTCAACGAATTAATATTTTGATTCTTTAAGATGAAGTTAAAACACCTAACAATTCTAACCCAAAGAGAGATATTGTCTTAATCCATCAGGATTGATTTGTTTGCTTGGTGAGAAATTTTTTTTTTTTTTTTAATTTGATGTTGACACAAGTTTATTTGATTAACAGCTCATGACTATCAATATCATGAGCATTATATGCTAATAATTAATCAAAATTAACAATGCCGAATGAAATGGACATCTTTTTGAAACTTGGTTTGTTGTTTCCTTGCATATTGAATAATATTATTACCATTAAAGCATGTGTTTTTTCTTTTTCTTTTTTTTTTTTTTTTTTTGGTTTCATCTTGTTCATGCTTTGTAGTTGGGTTAAACATTACCTTGAATTTTACCATGGCTTATTTGGCAATATTTGCTAAGAGCTCTTGTATATTGTACTTCTTGATGATCCCAACATGGCTTACCTTGAGCTCCAGCCCTTCTTTATTGATGTATTATGTACCTTTGTATGGTTTTCTCACCAATAATATGTCCCTGTTTTTGGCTGATCAAAAACTATTGTACTTCACCAATATATCTTCACTGTATTTAAAAGATATTAATTCTATTGTGTACAAAACAACAATTAGAATTAAAGAAATAAAGAAAATGAGAGAATATGTTTGATTACAAAAATCAAACTCGAAATAAAAATAAATAAATAAATAACAGATTTTATTTTGTTACAAAAACAAAATTAAAATCTGATTAAATAAACAAATTAAAAACAGAAAATTAAATTAAACAACTTACTTGGTTAATTTCTTTGAATAACTTTTCTGATCAAGTCCAGTGTTTAACACTGTGTCCTTAAGACAGATTCGTCATCTCCACGGTGCTTTCAGAATTTGGACGTCTATCTCCCAGGATGAAATGATCTTCTACAAACAATAGCAGCACTACAAATTGTTTGCCTTACGAACACACTAAGTGTTTACACTCTTTCTTTCAGAATAAAAATGTAGCAAAATGTAGAGAGAATTATAGAGAGGATGGAGTACGAAAATTGGAGTAAAAATCCAAATGGGAGGCTGGTCTATATATAGATGTATTGGTGGCTCTTGGTTTTGAAATAAACAAGTACTGTACCTGTTCAATTTGAATTAAACAGATACAAACAGGTTAGGCACTGTTTGGTTTGAAATTCAAACAGGTTTAAATCTGTTGGGTTCAAAAACGGGAAGGGCCTACAAACCAGTTTAATTATGGGAAGGGCCTTGTTTGGATGAACATAAAATCCAAACCAAATTAATTTGAATTCTTTCAAATGTTTTTGGCCCAAAAAGATCAGTATTGGGTCAAACAAGCCCAACCCAACCTCACACTACACACCCGCGCCCAGCCCAGCCCGCCCGACCGATCGGACGGATGGCGGTGCGCGCGTGTGGTGGTTTTTGAGTCCAATGGGTCTAGCCCATTTTATTCATAACCTCTCCCTCTAAAACACTTGGGTACCCCTTGGGGCACACCCCAAGTACCAAACCCATGCCTTATAAACCTTTTCAAAACCTCCCACCAAATCAATGTGGGACAAGCCTAATTCAACCTTTAAGGAACTTCCACCAAAACTCCATTTCCATGGAGCATACTTTGGCTTCAATTTCCCATTCACTCGGTAATGGTTTTGAGCAACCAAATATACCACGTGAATCACAACGCGGCATAGAACGCGTTATCACTTTGACCCGTGTAAATCGATGCACGGGGCCCACCTAAAAATTAAATCAAACTTAGGAAAAAATTCTGATTTTACCCAGAATTTTATAACCATTTCCAACAGAAAAAATTATCCAAAAACACTTGTTAGAAAATGAAATGTTTAGACCAAAATTTTTATGAAGTTATTTATTATCCTGATGATAAGCTTAAATCTAAGAATGGACTAAGAAGGGTATGAAGGGGCGATCACCCTCTTACGATTTCAAAGTTTTTCTTTACTATATTAGTATTAGATATTTTCAAATTATATAGACTTTCCCTTTTTTCAAAAAAAATAAAATAAAATAAAATTCAGTGACCAGCTCCTCTAGTTTTTTTTTTTTTTTGTAAATTAAGTGATTGTCCCTCTATATCTATGAAATATGAAAGGCAAAGTATAAAATTAAAACAATTAGACAAGATAACAGAAAAAGAAATTAGTTTTTCATATAACCAATGTAGATTATAAGCCCTAATTAACCCATGTATATATATATATATATATATAGAGAGAGAGAGAGAGAGAGAGAGAGAGAGAGAGAGGAGTTCACAAGTTTTTATTTTCATTTTTATGTTGATAAAAATTGTTATACTTTATATTTTTCATTTATACAAAAATGAAAGTAAAATAGAAAAAAGAAAATGAAGTGAGAGAATTATTTTTGGTTTGGTGAAGGAAATAGAAAAATGAATTAGATAAATGTAACCTTTTTTATAGTTAATTTCATTTTGTTCTTCCTAAATTCTTTTCCAAAAGTAGCATAAATATGGTAAAAAGGGCTTAATTAAATCTTATGCAATTATCATAAATATATGTAAATAAAATATATAACTTAAAATTGTTATTGTTTTCACTCAGTTTTCAAATAAAGTTTTATTTCTTACTTTTTCCCATTAATTAAAATTTAAGAAATAATTGTAACAATAGGCGTGTTTGATTCGTGGGATTGGAGGGGGAGACTATCAACTATTTGGATTACAATCCAAATAGTGCTCCTTATTCGCTGTTTGATTTTATTAGTCATGGGACATGGAGTCGCCGACTTTATCCCCATATGGGGGACTATTGTGTCCTGGGGGAGGGGGTGGGAGAGAATGTGGGAGACTATCCACTGTTGGGATTAGATGTTAAAATGACCATTTTGACCCTCTACTATTTAATTATGTATTATATTTACTAAAATTCAATAAAATTTAAATGTTTCAATTTAAAAATAAAATAATTTTATTTAACTTTTTATTGATATTTTATTTATTTAATTTTTTAAAATAATTTTTTATAGATATTTTATTGATGTTTTATTTTAAAATTTTGTTTATAATTTATTTAATTTCATTATTTAAATTTTAATAGGTGTTTTATTTAAAATTTATTTAAAATTTTAATTAAAAAAATAATATAAATTTTTTATACAGGTTATACAATATTAAATGAAATTTTAATGATTTATTAAATAATATAAAAAAAATAATGTCCTCTGTATTTTATTAAAACAAATTTATTTAATAAATCATTGTGTAAAATTTAAAACAGCAATGGTGTAAAAAAATTTAACACAGTAATGCTTACACGGTAATCAAATTTTAATAAAAGTAATGGTTACACAGTAATCAAATTTTACCCTTTTTATTTATTTATTTATTTAATTTTAAAAAAATAAATTTATTTAATTGTGTAAAAAATAAAATAAAATAAATTTTTATTTAATTGAGCTAAAAATAATTAAAATATTAAAGATATGTTTAATATTGCTATTACTTAGTAAACAATTGAAAAAGGGTAAAATAGTCTTTTGTTCATTTATTCTATCCAGTCCGTCCAACCAAACGTTGGATTCACTAAAAATAGTCCTTTCCAGACATCTAATCCCATGAAAAAACAAACACAGGATACATATCCAATTCAACCAAATAGTCTGGGGGATTCACAGTCCCAGGACTCAAGTCCGATAGATTCTAATCCCCCCTCATCCAATCCGTCCAATCAAACACACCCAAATAGTATACAATAATAGAAAATAACTTTATCAACATAATTTAACACGTAACCAAAACATAATTTAAAAAATATTTACTTAGACAAATTAAAAAGCAAAACTTTAATCAAAATGATAATTTAGGATAGAAATCATGTGATTATTTGTTGATAAATTACTAATATAATTTTATTCCTAATTAAATAACTAAGTATATAAGGACCAAATTCTCTCATTATAAAAAGAAGAAAGGAAATTATACTTGTTAGACAAATGGAAGATCATATCTTAGTAGAATATAAACAAATCCATCAATCATTTTGCGTTATGAAACAAAAATAATCAAATTTTCTCTTTCCTCTCCCTTCCTATAATCCAAATTAAAGAACTGATCCCAATACCCCCAAATCATGCTTTTGCTATTTTATAATTCTTAATGTTTTGTCTTGTTTTATGTTTATTTTATGTTTGAATAAAAAATTCCCCACTTTCTAGTTTTTTCTCCACTCATTCAATTATAATTTATACATATATATATATACTTTTTCTAAGGTTGTATTAATCAATAGAGGACAATTATTTTCATGCCAACTCATCCTATTTCCACAATTAATCAATATGGGATTCGTGCTTGAATTTAAAATTTATAAAAAAAAATTGTGAAAGGAAAATAAAAAAATAATAAAAATAATAAGATTTTATAAATTTCTTTTATTTTATTTTTTTCCTTTGCAAATTTCTTCATATTTTTAGGATTCAAGCCTTATAATTAAAAAGGAGTCAAAAGAGAGTGACAGATTGTTTGATCACTTGTGATGAGAATTGGCTTCATCATATTGTTGACATTTTAATTGAAAAGCACAGTTAAAATTCAGGTATTAAAGAGAGAGAAATTGAAACTTTATAAGTAGTACAGATGAGACAACTTCAGGTAATATGTGGGATAACTTCAAGCAATACATTCCAACACATCCAAATAATGACACCCAAGAGATGTATGGGACACTACGCCAAAAGTGGGCCTTAGCGGCGATTTTTTACCGCCGTTAAAGGCTGTAAAATCGCCGTTAAAGCTTTTAACGGCGGTATTAACGGCGGTTTCGTTACCGCCATTTATGCGCGTGTCGGAAAAAGTGAAACCGTCGTAAAAAGGCAAATTACCGTCGTTAAAAGTTGACCAAAAACGGCAATTTTTTACCGCCGTAAATAGGTTCAAATTTTTCAAAAAATAATTCTTTTTTCTTACACTCCTTAAGTTTTGAACCCAAGACCTCTCATTCACCCACACCAACCACTCTGCCATAGCCACTCTTCATGAAATATATTCCCTAAATAAATATTTAAACATTACTTTTACTTTATTGTAGATGGTTTCACGAGTCACGAGTTTTGCAAGCACGCCAAAGTCTCGCCGAGTTCACGCAAAGGTCATTAACGGCGGCAATGATTGGGCATTAGCGGCAGTTTTGTTACCGCCATTAAAAGTGGGCATTAACGGCGATTTCGTTGCCGCCGTTAAAAGTGGGTTTCATTACCGTCGTTAAAGACACTTTTAGTGGCGATTTTTTTAACGACAGTAACGAAACTGCCGTTAATGATACATTAACGGCGGTATTAACAGCGGTTTTCATTACTGCCGTTAATAATACCTTTAACGGCGGTTTTCGTTACCGCCGTTAAAAAAATCGCCGTTAATATCCTGTTTTGGCGTAGTGGGACAACTCCAAGCGATATGGGATATGTTCCAACGCACCCTTCTGAACCCAGACATACACTAACCGGACAAACGGCACACCAGTCACATGCTCAACCAAGCTCTAATATCAAATTGAAAAACTCAGTTCACACTTCTCCTTAAAACCTAAGTATTATGAAAAGAGAAAGTGAAACCTTATAACTAACACCAATAGAATAATTCTAGCCAATGTAAAATACATTGTAACAATTTCACACGATTTATCAATTCACGTACGTTAAATTACTTTCAAAAAATCAATATAAAAAATATAAGATCCCATTATTTTAATTAATGAATTAAAGTATCACATGAATTTATCTTAAAATCATAAAATAAAAATTTATCTTAAAATCACAAAATATTTTTTTCGGGGTTTGTGGTGCCCAGATCACGTGCCTGACAGTCCATTGAAACTCTAACTTTTATGCTGATCATGGTCAAATCCAAAACACTATAAGACAAAGTGCCACACGTGTATAACAATGCACCCTAAAAAAAAATTATAAATACATTTATTGAGTTCTTAAAACACAAATTATTTTTTATGGTTTTAAATATTACATTTCATTATTTAAGTTTCTAATTGCATAATAAATTACTCTTTTTAATGATATCAAAAATATATTTTAATTAATAATTTAAGTAATTTATTATTATAAAAGAGAGCAGTTTGAAATTTTATTTTTTATGTTAATTTTGTAAAGTAATAAATTTTGATGAGAAAGTATTTGTAATTTTTAAAATTATGAAAAATAATTCATATTTTAAGTAAATATCAAAAAATGTATATGTAATTTATTCAAAAATTTATTACTAATAATAAAATCGAACGCTAATAGGTGACTCGAGAGCACTTGTTAAGGTGTAATAAATGATAACAAATGTTATTGTTTAATGAGCCTACTAATAAAATTTTTTAAATAAAATTTAAGTCATGTTTGTTTAGCAGATTAGATTAGATAAAATTGTTAGTGAAAGAATGGTTAGTGAAGAAATTGTTAATATGAGGATTATTAGTGAGAGGATTAAGTAAAAGTGTTTGTTTTGATGGTAGTGGGAGAGATAGTTCGTGATGGGATTGTTAAATTATTTTTATATAAAATAAAAAATATATTTCTATATTTAAAAAAAATCTAAAACAAATATAAATTATTTTTTTTACAAATAATAGGCTACACTTGGGTTAAAAAAAATAATAATAATACAAAAAAAATACACATTTTTTTCAATCCCCTCATTATTTTTCCATCCCATGCTTTTTCAGGAAAAATTAATCCCACTACAGTATATCATTGACAATCTCATTAGACTAATAGTCCAATAGAGTACAAAACTTATCAAACAAGCTATGGGTGAAGTAGTCTCACTAACAACCCAATCTCTTCGGTGAGTTAGTCAAACATGCCCTTAAAGTAATCAAATATGTCATTTAAAACCAGTCAACAATGTTACGTTTGGGAAGCCAATCTTAAGGCTTTTTTAGTTATTTTAACCATAAAAAATAAACGGAAAAGATTTTTCCCCCGAATCCCTCCTCCCCCGAATCCCCCGAGAGAGAGAGAGAGAGAGAGGGGAGATCGTCGAGAAAGAGAGAAGAGGGAGATCGTCACCGCCACTGCCGCGGTCTCGCTTGCCGCTGCCGCCTCGCCCTGCTCGCCGCCTCCACTCGCCTCCTCCGCCTCTTCCTCCATTTTTTAGGCCCCCTCTAGTCCTCCCCTGCCCCTCCCTCCTCCCCCTCCCCTCCTTCGTCTTCTTCCTTCGTCGCCTGAAAAAAAAAAATCACGATTTAAACGACGCTGCTTGGCCGATTAGGGGCATTCGGGGGAAAGGGATTCGAGGTCCCAATCAAAACTCAAAAATAAAATAAACATCGCATCCAACCCATAATTATTACATTCCTCATTTCACAAAAAAACCAAAAGTCCTTCCCAAATCAGACTTTTTAGCCCCAGGCTAAAATAGTCAAAAAAGTCAAAAAGTCAACCCACTTCCCAAATGAAGCCAAAAACAACTTAATTTAACCTTTTCATTTAATCTAATTTAAAATAATAATAATAACTCCATAATATTTGCTAATTTTATATACATCAAATCTAATTCTTCATTTAACATTGAAATATTTTTTATTTTATATGCTTATTAATTTTGGATATAAACCAAATTGTGAACAGCAGATTGATAAATAACAAAGCCGCGATTTTGGCGATTTCAATTTTTTAATTGATTGAATAGTAATCTTAAAAAATTATCAAGTATTAGCATAATATATAATACTAATTTGTATAATATTTTTTATATAACTAATTTTATATAATATTTTTCATATATATAACAATAATTTGCAATAAATTTCATATTTTAAATCTTTATCACACTAATTTTTACCTTGATATTTTATTAAGGGTTAAAAAAATATGTATAGCTATAGCGGAGCGAAGCGGGGCGGTTTTGAAAGCGGATTGTAAATTTCAAACCGCTGATCAAACTAATCTATAATTAATTGGTGGATCGATGCGGATTAAGAGATTTGGTGCAGATTAAGTGATATTTTGCACAGCCCTAATAATGAGAATAGTAATTTTTATCATTTTTTAATAGATAAAAAAAATGTTATTATCTTTTTATAATTAAGTATATATATATTTTTGTTTATTATTACATTTTCACACTATCTAAATTAATTTCAACCCATTTAATTTTATTAGGGTAAGTTACAAACACTTCCCCTGAGGTTTACTTAAATTATAAATTATCCCATGTGGTTCTAGAAATTACATTATGCCCCCTAAGGTTTATAATTTTATAACAAATAGATCCTTTTTATTAATAAATCATAAAGTTAATTAATAGTTTTTAATAATGTTAAAATTTTATTTCAATTAATAATTCAAATAATTTTATTATTGTATAAGTGAACAGTTAGAAATTTCACTTTTTTAATTAATTCTGTTAAATAAAAAATTCTGACAGGGAGATATTTATAATTTTTCAAACCACATGAGATAATTTGTATTTTAAGTAAAACTCAGGGAGTGTATTTGTAATTTATCCAAATAAAAATAACGTTGTGATATCTTTTATATTAAAATTTATATTTTAATTTTGTTTATTTCAGTAGTTTCGATCTCCTTAACCTTATTAGAAGAAAAAAAAATTAATATAATTATGTCTAAAATATAGAATAATTATATTTTTTTTCAAAAGTCAAGATGAATATAATTTACCTAAAACCATGTACTAATAATTCATTATGAAAAAAATGAAAGGAAAATTACCCAACAGTGATAATTTGAAAAAATTATTACATATTTATACAAAAATTAATTTTAATTATTAATATTTATAAACTTCACTACTTTAAGTTATAGGAATTTCTCCAAAAGAAAATTGCTTTCAATAAGGGGTCTTTTGGGAAATGGGTTATTGTGTGTGTCAATTTTTGACCACACTGCCAATTAAGCACTCAGCTGGAAAATACTGGTAGAATAGATTAAGTTCGAACGACCTGTCACAAAAAGAAGAGATTCTAGTAGTAGTTCGTCCACTGGGGAGCACTCCGACGATCAAGTCAGTTATCTCTCAAAGATAGCAAAAATGCTTAACTCACTATTCAGAGCATAAAAAGCATACCTTAGTGTAGACGCGTCCGCGAGGGACCTCGACTACAGTTCGGACTCCCTTTTGTTTGTCGGTTCTAAATCTGAACCAAAGAGTCCAAATCCGGCAAATCGTTTGAGAAAACAGATTTTTTTCGAAAAAGTAGTGCCAAACATGGACTGCTTTGCCAGATTTACAGAGTCGCCACCTAAATATTTTAAAATGGGAAATTTAGAAACCCTGACTCGGTCAAGGCCACATGTCCGCTATCACCAAAGTGGTCTTGGCTCGGGAGCTTGGGTACGATCGGGAAGGTCACTATGAGCACCTTTCGCCGTCCAAGACCGCCTCTACTAACCGTGATATCCGTTTTTGAAAACTTTATGCGTTCTTATTCCGGTTATTTAGCCTAGATTTACTATGTTATGCGCACAGCAAACAAGTATAGACCAAATCGCCTAAGTTGGAACAAAACATTACGTGTTTGTTTTGAAAAATGATTTGCTACTCATAAGTAGGCTAAAATGCAGGTTTTGCCACTCTCAAGCGGGCTTTTAGGAAAGACGGTTTTGCCACTATCTAGTGGGCTTTAAAACTCACAGTTTTAATGTGTTGTCCCAATTTAGATAATTCAACCTCCATCCACAGGCATTCATGCAGTTATATCACATAAGCACTTAGCCGCATGGTGATCCTACTATCATGGTAACATTCACACGCATGCGATATGCTAAAGCATAAAACTTACATTGTACTCCGTGCCAAAACAAGAAACTGGTTAGCAAACATGCATGACCTAATTCATGTTAAGTGGCTAATGCGGCACAGGCGGAAATGTAATCTAGAGTAGGCTCGGCTAACCCTAAACATGGCATGTGAGATGCAACAACTATCACGTATTCAATTTGGAATTGAAAGTACGATGCAGTTTGTATGATGTGCCGAGCCCGGTGCATGTAAACAAAATGCATGAATGCACGCATGCATTGCATAAGGTATGCTAATATAGACGTGCCCTAATCTACCATAAGCAGGTAAATAAAAGGGTTAGAAAGAAATGGGGATTGGAAGACATACACCCACTCACACACACTTATTACAAATTCGCCCTCATACGGAGGGACCAAATAATAATACAGGCCGAATAAATAAATGAATAAATAAATTATTACAAATTCTAATTACTAAAATTAAATTAAACAAATAAATAAATGCAATGGGGCCTCAGCCCTGCCTTGGGATGTGCGAATGATGGATGCTCGACCCGACTTGCCCGGGAAACCCGTACTGTGCCACTGCTGATTCTGTTTTCACTGCCCTGCCTCTCCAAAAATTCCCAAAGTTTCAGAATGCCTCCCAGATGATCTGAAATACCCCACCGGCTGGAAGAATTGATCACCGGCTCCTCCCATTGACCACCGGCTGATGATGATGTTTATCGGCACAAATCTGAGGCCGATCGGCACATTGTACCGCCCGCGTAAATTTCTGCAGAGGCAAACAAAGAAATGAAAGCAAAAGCGGTGGTATTGGTTTTTGACATATTTATGCATGGCCAATGCTCCCTATCATGAAGGAGACTCAAGGAAGCATGGCTCTTGGTTCTAAGGCTATCAATTGTGCACTTTGGTGCATGATAGCCTAAGAACCAAGGTTGCATTTTCAATGTAGAAATGCATGCAAACAAACAAATTGAACCAAAATCTTATCATCCTTAAGTCAAAGGCCTTGGTGACTTGGGGAATGGAGGTGTGTTTTGCCACTTGAAGTGCAAACACCCCTCACTTCCCACACTTGGTTTGACACCCCAAACCAAGAAATGAAATGCATGTATGCAACGTGGTTCAATGATGCCATCTAATAATGCAACTATCATGTTAAGTTTGCAATGTCAATCATACAAGATGCAACATACAACGTTAACATGAACAAGTCAAGCAATAGAGCCAACCTTTCACAACACTTAGTTAATCAAACATGCAACAATCATAAAGCAAGCATGCCATGGATTTAAATACAAGGAGGCAGCCTTCAAAACCCCAAAATCAGTGGCAAAACATGCCCCAAAACATAAACAAAATGCTACACAAGCATGCAAGCTATAAGGCTTAAGGCTAAGACATAAAGTGAGACATTGAACCACCACTTAACAAGACCAAACATGGCATACGTGAGGCAACCAAAACAGGTTTTTTTTAGCACACAAAATAGCACCCAAACCCCCTTTATGGCATCCCCAAAAATGCACTAAACATGTAAGCACACACAATGCTCTTTTTATGGCATAAGAAACCGACAATTCCAAGCATGGATGGGATGATATATGGAGACATAGAGGCATGAAATAGGGACTGAAATGACACATGAAATGAGCTCAAATCATCTAAACATCCTATCCAATGCATATGTATGGGTCATATGTTCAAGGCCTACAAGCATCAATGTAAAACAACCATGTCAAGCACCTCCAATGTGACTAAATCAGTGGCTCACAGCCCTCTAACATAACAAAATAATGCTAGCCTCTTCATGAAACTAAGCCAAAACGTGCAAGGAAACATGACCTCAAAGCATGGCATATTCTAGGCATAAGAAAACATTTCAAAGCAAACACAAGAGACATGTTAAGGACTATGAAACCAACCTAAAACAGAGGCATATCATGTCAAATGAACCACAAATATGCTCTGAAATGAGGCTCAAAACAACTATACAAATATGCTATTCTTTGGGCCTAAAACAAAGGCAAACAAAGAACCAAGGGAGAGGGTGTCCCTCCCTACATGTGACTTAAATCTTCCTCACCACTGAAAACCCACTGGTTTTCAGTAGTGAGAAGGCCAAGAACACCAAGCAAAGGAGGTCTCAAACAAAGGCACTATAAGTGACCAAATGAAGCCTAATGGGATGAGGCTTTACTCAAACCATAAAATGACCTTAATGAAGGTTCAAGAACAAGTAAAAACAAGAGTTTTTTATGTTAAACACAAAGTCAAAAACACAAAGTAAAGAGGGTAGAAAATGGTTGCAAGAATGGGGAAACTAAAGTGAAAAGCTCACCCTTGAAGATCCAATGAAGAACAGGTGGTCCAGCCCTCCTCAAATGATCAAAACCAGTCCAAGATCACTCAAAACAAGCCTCCAAGTCTCCCAATCTCGGAGCTAGGTGTAATAGTGTGTGTAATGGTGCAAAAGTGAGGTAAAACACACTATTTGGACCCAAGAACACACACACAAGAGGAGAGAGAGGGAGATATAGATATATGGCAGAAATATATATATATGAGCTCTGGTTTTTTGTCTCAAAAAATTCTAACCCTAAGTCAAGAGGAAGAGCCCCTCTCTTATAGGCAAAGAATGCTTACAAGCTAAGCAAACCAAAGCCTCATCCCTCCATACACGTGTATGGAGGAGAGCAACCACTTACATGTGTGAGAAAATATCTCATAAAGTAATCGCAAGGTTTCTCGGCAAAAGAGTACCAAATGTCAAAATTTAGTGCCTCGGCACTAAGCACTAATAGTCTGGCCGGCACAATAAAGTGCCGATGGACAAAGAAACCAGCCGATGTCCTCCGGCCCCCGGTGGTGTGTGGGGATACCTCAAAAGGCATTCCTCGCCTCCCAAGTAAACACAAGTGTTTGGTGCAAAACCAAACACAACGGTCGAGTTCGGAGGTCCCGAGGCAGGCACGCCAGAGTCGAGAACTCCGGGAACTCCAAACGAACACAAACATGGATAATCACCGAGTGTGCCAACGGTGACGTCCAAGTCTTGAGGACGGTCAAAAATGGGGTGTCTACACTTAGACCCATGGGTATGCTTCTCTTTTATAGCCAACACTTACCTAGTCTCAATAGAAGCCTAGCTTTAATGGACTTAGGATTACTGCTAATCTTGGACTCCCAGTAGGATTGGGATAAACTCTCTAAGAATCTTATCTTTACCCAAATCAAGTTCTCTTATTCTAAGACTCTTGTCCCTTATCCGCTTATCTTGGATTTCGGTATCTCGGCAGATAACCTCGGCCTAGCCGAGATCATCTTGGCGTCATGACTAGGACACGTGGCACCTCGCCTAGCACTTTGGTGACACCTCGGCCACGTGTTGTCATTCAAAAATTATGTCCCCACAACTGTCCCCTGGGTTCTATTACCTCGGTATTCTGAGGTGATGGAACCTATATCATTCCTTCCTTTAATCATGACCCTGGTTTAACTTCAGCTTGTAAATTTTTCTTAAAATTTCAACAAGTGTTAAACATGACTTCGGTTTAACTTCAACTTGTAAATTTTTCTTTAAATTTTAACAAGTGTTAAACATGACCTCAGTTTAACTTCAACTTGTAAATTTTTCTTAAATTTCAACAAGTGTTAAACATGACTTCAGTTTAACTTCAATTTATAAATTTTTCTTAAAAATTTCAACAAGTGTTAAATCGATCTTGGCTTGAAAATTCCAACTCTCAAGCATCATTCTCCAACCCTCTGCATGGCTTCCACTTACTCCTTTGTGGACCTTATATAAAAAGTCTTTAACTTAGGTTTAGCTTTTCTCTTCTCGGACTTAATCATCTAGGCCGAGATCTTGTTTTCTGGAATTTGGGATCTACTCACTTTAGGCTGAGCTCTTCTCTTCTCGAATCTAATTATCTAGACCGAGATCGTGTCTTCTGGGATTCTCCATGGCCGACCTCCCACGAAGGTCGGTGATAATGTCCTTTGGTCCCGCCATGCTGAGGGACTGCAGGAACCGTTTTCTGCCCCCCTTTGTAGGCACCTTTCTTGGCCGCTAGAATCGGCGTATCTTGTAGCTGGAATGATGGCTGCATGACGTTGTTTTGTATCAGGAAATTGACGACCATTTGCAGGTCCTTCAATTTGTCCTCCATTCCCTTTATTTCGCCGTCCCTCCGCAGACATCTATCTTTCCATACTTGGAGGTCGTCCTCATTATAATATTTGCTCCAGTCTGATTTCTTCGGTACGCCGCCCTCCTAGCCGACGTTCTTTCCTCCGTGATTCTTATCACGAGTCTCTTCATTACAGTTGTCTTCTTCGATGTCAAGGTCAATATGTTTCCTACTCTCAGTAGGGGTGTCATCTCCAACCTTCTCTTTCTGTTCGTCGTTGGCCATCTATTCTCCTTCCGTTTCCACAGATGGCACCAAATTGTGTATATCAATTTCCGACCACACTGCCAATCAAACACTCAGTTGGAGAACACTGGCAGAATAGATTAAGCCCGAACGACTTGTCACAAAAAGAAGAGATTCCGACGGTGGTTCGTCCACCCGAGGACACTTTGACGATCAAGTCAATTATCTTTCAAAGATAGCAAAAGTGCTTAACTCACTATTCAGAGCATAAAAAGCATACTTTAGACCTATGGAGGTGCCTCTCTTTAATAGCCAACACTTACCTAATCTCAATAGAAGCCCAACTTCAATGGATTTAGAATTATTGCTAATCTTGGACTGCTTGTAGGATTGAGATAAACTCTCTAAAAGTCTTATCATTACCCAAACTGAAGTCATCTCTCATTTTAAGACTTTTGTTCCTTATCCGCTTATCTTGGATTTCAAGATTCCACAGATAACTCAGCCTAGCCGAGATCATCTCGGCTATATGACAGACACGGCACATCGGCTAGCACTTTGGTGACACCTCGGCCACGTGTTGTCATTCAAAAATTATGTCCCCACAGTTATAATTCACTTCCCAGATTATAACTCACTTTCCTCTTTCACAAAAAAGTAATTATAATCAGCTTTTAACCAAAAAATTGATTATAACCATGTTTCCAAAATAGAAGTAGGCTTTAGTTTGAGAATGTTCAGGTCTCGCACGTGTGACCCAGTCACTATCCAATCAGATGGCGAGTATAGATGGAGACCTTTTTACTTTTGCTCTCTTAGCCTCCCGTCAATCATAATCAATTACTTTCCATACCCCCAAACCAAAAAATAAAAAAAAAATCAATTAGTTCGATAATATTAAGAGAAAATTACTTATTTTGAAAAAAAATAATTACATAATTCATAATTAAAATTTATAATGATTATCATTAATTTAATTTTTTTTTCTAACTTTTACACTGATGTGTTATTTCCCTTAATATTAAACAAATAAGATACCAACAATTTTCAAACTGGTGAAGATAATGATGATTTTTTTTTCTTTCTTTCGTTTATTATTAAAGTTATGAAATATAGTGAATTATTACAATTTTTGTGAATATTATAACCCTCCTCTTTCATCATAATATAACAATTGAAAGATGTTGCAAACTTGCAAAGCAATCTCAAATGGCTAAAGTTTTCATAATTTATTTTAAAAAGTATTCATAAAAAAGTTTGGTGGAAACATAATAAAAAAAAATCATTATTTTCATATAATTTTTTCTTTTTGCCGACATAAATAATTTTTAGAAATTAAAAATATGAAACTTTTTTTTTCTTTGTTAAAAGATTTCTAATTAAAAAAAAAAAATCAAATAAGTTTCGAAAACTAAACCAAAATCTCAAACGTTTTCATATAAGATTTTGATGTTACTTTTTTTCATTTTCACATTTGTTTACTTCCTTCTAAATATAAATAATGAATTCGTCTTCTACTAGTTGGTTTCAACCTTACCATTTTTTAAGTTAAAATTTTATATTATTTATCCTCTTAAACACTCATTTGTTGGAAGGTGGTTAGTGTTTGCCAGAAGATCGTCAACAGTCGATAGTGGCTAGCGGTAGGCGGAGGTGATAGGAAAGGAGAGAGTGAAAATTTGTTTTTTAAAACAAGTAAAAATATCATTTTTCATTTTTTAAATTTTAGAATCAATTATATTTTTTACAAAAACAAAACTAATATATCAAATAAGTGCCGTTTGGGGAACCAAAATAAAAAGTCACGTTTTTGTTAAAAGGTCCAAAAACGCAAGTGACAAAAATGCAACAAAATTTGTTTGGGAAGTCATAAAAACGCAAGTGTGAAATTACAAATTGGGACCTATGACAAAATATTAAAAAAAATAAATTTCTTATGTTAGGTAAGGGTATTCTGATCATTTTAATTTGATTTGACACCATAAATAAATATTAAATTAAAAAGTCAAAAGTCAATTTTTTACTAACTTTTCAAAAAGCTAAAAAGCTAGGTAAAAAAAGCAAAAATTAATTTTTTACTAACTTCCTAAAACACCCGTGTTTGTTCTAATTTTTTGAAAGAATAAAAGCAAAAAGCACGAGACAAAGACTAGTGATTGTTCAAAAAAAAAAAAAAAAAAAAAAGACTAGTGAACCATCAAAGTTTTGACAAGTGATTAGATTTTTTTTATTTTTTTATTTTTTTATGCATCAAAATACAAACTCTTAAACTTTAAAATAAGTAGTTGTTTCTAATAGAAAGTAAGAATTTTTTTTTTTTTTTTTTTTTGATGCATCAAAATATATTAGACTCTTAAAATGACAAAAGAGAATTCACATGCAGTGAAAGTTAAACTCCTAATCTACCGAGAGATACAAGGGCCCTGTTTGTCAGGGCTTAATTTTTCACTTTAATTTAATTTGTTTTGATATGTTTGGGTTAGCTTATGCTTATAGCTTATAGCTTATAGCTTTGTGGAAGTCGAAAACCAAATTTTATTCGTGAGTTTGGGATATGCTTTGAGAATAAGTGGAAATCACCTTGTTAAAAGTTATAGTTATGTTTGTTTGGACATAAGCTATAAGCAGCTTCCCACAGCTCTACCAAACAGGGCCAAGGGCTCTTATCAATTGGATTATCTTGCTAGTTTGAACAACGTGAATTCGAATTCTAAGAGCCATACAAAGAATTGCAACAAAAAAAAAAAAAATGATCTAAACTAGTAAATTTTAAATAAATTTCTATTAATTGATATGTAATGCAATAATAAATTTTGAAATTTCAAACAGAATTCATGTATTCACATCCGTAAATAAGAAAAATTATAAGATTTATTAACCTAATCATTCATGGATTTGACTTGTCGGCAAAACTAACCTCATATGTGAAATTGAAACCTAAAAGGAAAAATAAAAGATAAAGAATAAAAGTCTAGACTCCTAAAGAGTAAAAAAAGAATAGTAATTTATATTTGGAGAAAGATAATTGCTTTAGTTAAAGTACTTTTACAACATAGTAAAAAATTATCATGTGATTTTGTAATTCTAATAAAAAGTTTAACTGACATGCTTGGTTGATATGATTTATGGGTCAACCTGTCGGTTTTAACCTAGGTCTTAATCACTGTCTTTCATCTTTAAAATTGATTAATCTAAGTTTTGTCGGTTATTGATTGTAATCACAAATTAATTTATTTGGTTTGTTGGTTTATACAATGAAAACTATTCATGACATGAGAAATACACAAACACATATAAAGTTTATAAATTATTTTGGGTAAATTACACTCAACTCTCCTAGATTTGAAAATAATACAATTAGTCCCTATAGGTTTGGTATAATTAAAGCAATCAAAATTAATAGGCTTTTGAAAATGTAGAAAATATAACGTTTAGCTTATATAATTTTAGACAAAACTTTTCGTAAAAATTACAGTGAACATTGGATAACTATTTAGTTAAAAGTTAGCTAATTAATCAATTTCATGTAATTTTGGTAAAAGGAAAGAAAAGTAATCTCTCTAAACATTCCCCCCCCCAAAAAAAAAACCATCATTTATAAATTGAGCTTATTATACTACAAAATAATAGTTGAAGAAAATATATTGATGCACACATTAGACAATATTTAAAATTAATATTCAAATTTAATTACTGTAATATTACTATTGTAAAATAAATTTTGAACATTTTTATGGTTCATATAGCATTATTTGTAAGCCAAATGTTGAATTCCATGTAAACCAAATTTGATTATATGTATAGATTTGCCATTAGGCTTACAAGAATGTGTGTATATGCCATAGAGATAGATTGAATTTTTGTGTGATACATAATTAAAGTTTGTGGAGTTTTGCTTGTGGTAAGCCTCATTTGGGAATTGATTTTCTTAGTTGACTTTTTAATTTTGTATCAAAAGATGTGTAGAAAAATAGATAATGATATGATAATTTATAGTGACTTTTTGATTTTTTAACTAAAATCTTAAATCCTCAAACGTAAGGTGTCGTTTGACAATAAGTTAAATTAATTAACAAGTCACTGAAAATATTAAAAAGTCAAAATATCATACCAAAAAAAAAAATTTAAAGATTTCTTCTTGTTCTTTTTATTTTTTGAATTTTTTTTTTTTTTTTGTAAAATGATAAAATGTCATTCGAAAACACTTCACTGTTTGGTTTAGTTTTTGAAATGAGATTTGAGTTTTGAGTTGCGTTTTGAAATATAAGATTTTGAAATAAGATTTGAAAAGAGAAAACTTGATTGGTTATGAGTTTTGAGTTGTATTTTTTTTAAAATTATTTTTATTTTTTTAGGTTAAATATTTTTTATTATAAATGTTTTTTTATTTTTTTAATCTGCGTTGTATTTACTATATTTGTGCGCTTTTTTTTTTTGCATATTTAAAATTTTTTAATTTTAAATATTTTATTTTATTTTTTAAAATTTTTAATTTTTTAAAAATTTTAAAATTTTTTGAATCGTCTAGATATATATATATATATATCTAAATCATAACAAATTATTTGGCCAATACCTAAAAAAATAACAAAATATTTTTTCCAAAAAATAAAAAAAATGTTTTTCTTCAAAAATAAAAATAAAAATAAAAAATTATTTTAAAGAACAAGATTAAAAAAATTGATTTTTTTTTTCAAAAAAAGTAAAGTTTTAAAAAGAATTTTAAATTTTATTTATCGAAATCATGATTTGAAAATCAAATCAAACACTACCTTCAGCTTTTTTACATTGTATCCTACCCAAAAATTAAAAACAAAACACTAAAAAGACACTTCCAAAAGAACCCTTATTTACTCTTTGATAGAATTTTCCAAATTTATTTATAAAAAGAATACCAAAAAAAAAACCAATTGTTAATTTATATGATTTTATCTTTTTGAGACTAAAATTATTTTAAAATTTTCAAAATAATTATTTTTGTTAAATCGATTTCTAATTTTTTTAAAAAAATTAAAAAACAAATTCTTAAATTTTAAACTTTGTAGTACCAATTCTGATTATCAATAGAGTTGGTTAGATTCATAAATTATTATTATTTTTAATTGAATTGACCCATTTTTAAAGTGTAAGGAAGGGTCGGTTATCGTGGGCCCAAGCCAGCCAACAACTTTCCGTAAGGGCAATACAAACAGAACTCTCGCTCTTCTGGCTTTCCCATAGAAGGGACAATCAAGGTGGGTAGAATTTTTTTTTTTTTTTTTTTTTTTTTTTTTTTTTTTTTTGTCTTCAATAAAATTATTTTAATTTTTTTTAAAAATAAATTATTTTCAAAAATTTTCTAAATTAGAAGAATTCAAAAAATAAAATATTTTGATATATGTTTAAAAAAAAAGCACTCAGACCAACCATCCAAATTTTAAAACTTTTGCAGCAATTATTTCAAATTCTTACCATGTTCATTTTTAATTTTTGTGAAAATACTTTTCAGAAAATTTTATTTTCTTATTTTTCATATTTTTTTATTTATACTGAATGTTTTTAATATTTTAAGTAATTTTTTTAATTTTTAGACACCTAACATAAATACACTTAAAAAGTATAATTTTCGTGATTTTTTTTTAAATTCACTAAATAACAAAAATACGAAAATTCAATATATATTTTGTATTTTTGTATATTAATTTTTTAAAATATTTTTTTATAAATATTTTACTTTTTAGATACATCTAAATAAGGTGCATATAAAAAAATAAAAAAAAATGCTTAAAATTTTAAAAATATTCACTAAAACAAAAATACATGAAAAATAAAAAACTTAATTTTTAAAAAACTGAATTTAGAAAATTGAAACCAGACACACTAATATTTTTTATACATATGAGCAACAAAGATTTAAAAGATAATATTTAGGCCAAGTTTGGGAAGTCTAAAAAAATCAAAAAATCAAAAAGTTACTCAAAAAATTAAAAATTTATCACTATTCATCAAAAGTCAACAATTACGGCTGCATAACTTCCAATTTTAATTTTCCCTTACAAACTAATTTATACAATTTTTTAATACATATTTTTTCATAAAAATTCAAAAATTTAACCCAAACATTCATATTTTTAACCTCAATTTTTTAATTTAAAAAGATAAAAAGTACACTTATCTAATACACTCCAAACAACCCCTTACTCTTATCTATCTATTTATCTATCTATCTATCCACGTGTCTACTAATCTATTCACCATTGCTTCCAGTTATCAGCTACAGCTTCGATGATGGCAACTTTTCTGACAATAACGAATTTTCTAATAAGTCACCGTCAGCGACAATGGCGATATTTGACAATCAACTATGATTCAGACTCCCAGTGGGGTCGCACCCCCAGTGAGGTGGCGAGCCCCCACTGGTTAAAATTTAAAAAGAAAAAAAAAAAAAGTTAAAACAGTTTTTTTTTTGTCTAATCCGGACACGCCATCGGGCCGATCAAATGAAGTCCAAGATTTTTAATTTGACAATAGTATAAGAAATAGAAAAATAAAATATATTTTCTTAAGAGTAAAAGTAATCTGTACTTTTACTAGTAATCTTATTTTCACTTTTTAAAAAATATTTTTCAATTTTTTTTTATTTTCATATTTTTTATTTTTACTAAATTTTATTAATATTTTAAAAAATTTTTTTACTTTTTAAACACAAAAAACATAAATATACCTAAAAATAAAACAATTATAAAAAAATCTTTTAAAAATTCACTAAATATCAAAAATATAAAAAAATACAAGAATTCAGTACATTTTTTATATTTTTATGTATTTATTAATTTTTTAAAATATTTTTTCACAAATTTTTTACTTTTTAAATACATCTAAGTAAGGTGCGTCTAAAAAAAGAAAAAATATTTAAAATTTTAAAAATATTCACTAAAAACAAAAAAATACAAAAACTAAAAAAGTCAGTTTTCAAAAAATTTAATTCAGAAAACTCAAACCAAACACACTGAATAGTTTTCTATAAGAGTAAAAATAAAAATAAAAAATATATTTTAAAACAATAATTTATACTTTTCATTAATATATTCAATTAATCATATTTTTAAAACCAAAACAAATTAACCCCCGAATTTAATATTTATATACACCGATAAAAGTGGATTTATCACCGAATTATTAAAAAAAAAAAAAACTATTTAGCCGGGGCCAACTAGAGCTTTGGTTTTGGACACTATAGTCTATAAGGTAGTGAGGTGGGCCCATGTTACTGGGCCCCCACTACTGCTCATGCCCTCAGATAATGGACTCCTGTTCTTGGACTCTCTCTCTCTCTCTCTCTCGTTTTTTATTTTTTAATTTTTTTATATAACTTTTTTCAATATCTTCTGCCCCAAAATCAACTATGGGCCAACACTGTAATAATTTCACTACTTTTAATTATTATTATTTAGGGATTGTTTGGAATGATCTAAATAAATATATTTTTTGACTTTTTATGAAATATGAGTTAGGTTTAAGTTAGATTTGAAATGATGTGTTAAAGAAGTGATGTGATTTAAATAAGATAATGTGATTTAAATAGAATAGTGACTTTTTGACTTTTTTCAAATATGTCAAACCAGCCCAATATTGAACTGTTTTCCTTCTTTGTTTTTTTAATTTATTATTTCTTATATGTGCATTACAACATCATCTACACGTCATGTTGACCTCTGGTCTGGTGTTTGATGGTTTCCCACCCAACCCGAACCTTTTATCCTATTATCAATCATGTGGGTCGGGTAAAAACCTGGACCTTCTTTGTATTTTTGCAGATTTAGCCCTTGTTTGGAAAATGAGGTTTTTAGTCACATATTCATTAGAGCATCTGTATCAGTCTTAATAAATTTTGAGTTAAATTACAACTCAAAATCTATTTTTATTATTTTAGCTAGTCACTTTTTTAGTCTTCACTGTATTAAACTCTCTATTATAACGCAATCTTATTAAAATATTAATTTCTTATTGTATTTTTTTTTTAAAATTAAATTGATGAGGTGTCACCCAAACAATTCTTAAAAAATGCCAAAAAAAAAAAAAAATTACCGTTGACCGGCCGGTCGACTGGTTAAACTAATTTTGGACATTTTTCTACTTCTGTTACAGACACTCACGGGATGTCCGGTAGGATATCCGGGGGACATTTGGGTAGATGACTGGTTTAAAGCTTTTTGCCCAGTTTTGCTCTAGAAAATATAATAAAAATTATGTAGCCAATGAACAATCCCTCTTTAAAGTTGTTGTGGTACTGTAACAAATTTAACAAAAAATTAATTTACAAAAAATTTGTTGAGACTGATGGAGGAAGGATTTGATGACTTACTAGTTATGTTTTACCTTTTTGTTATTTTGCATCATCTAATGCGGATGCTCTTACAAGTTATTAAATTATTTTATTTATTTTTTATGCATTTTTTTTATAAAAAAATAAAAAATCAATAATAAAAAAAATCCCAAATGAGTCCTTAGAGGTGAGTATGATTCAATTTAAAAGAAAATTAATGAAATTTTAGAATCAAACAGAACGACCTAACGAAATGTAATTCGGTTTGGCTTTGTTTTAAAATATAATAGTAACTATAAAATTATGTACTGAACCATGAAATAATTTAGAATTGAAACATGCATTGAAAAAACAAATCAAACTGCATGTTTGGCTTTGAATCATATTAATTTACCATTTTTTTTTAACCATGAAATTTGTAGCCTGGTTTATTAACCTTCAGGCAGTGCTCTCATATGATGATCAAAACCATTCAGTGTGTTTAGTTTGGATTTTTTGGATTAAGTTTTTTAAAAGTTGAATTTTTTGATTTTCGTATTTTTTTTGTTTTTAGTAAATATTTTTTAAAAATTTAACATTTTTTTTACTTTTTTAAATGCATCTTATTTAGATATATCTAAAAAATAAAAAAAATTGTGAAAAAATATTTTAAAAAAATAATAAATACATAAAAATATAAAAAAATGTACTAAATTCTCGTTTTTATTTTTTATTTTTGATATTTAGTGAATTTTTAAAAAGTTTTTTCACAAATTTTTAATTTTTAGGTATATTTATGTTAGGTATGTCTAAAAAATAAAAAAAATTACTTAAAATATTAAAAAAATTCAGCAAAAACAAAAAAAAAATAAAAAAATGAAAAATAAAAAAATAAAATTTTCTAAAAAATATTTTTTTAAAAAAGAAACCAAGCAAAGTTTAGCATTCACGATGTATTGTCCCCATCAATCAAATTTGGTTAATTGTGTCATCAAATTAAATAGAGCCAATAAAATGGTGAGTCTTGCCCTTTTGATCAAGATTTGACACGTTAATGAAGTGTTTTTTTTTATTGAATCAATGTTCAAGCTCGAGTCTCATCTCGTAACATTTTAAAAAACGTTGTAGCAACTTCAAAAATACAAATAGAAGAATAAATGACTTGATTTGGGGTGTCCTAAAAAAGTATATTTTTTTATCTTTTTACAAAAAGATATGCAGAAAAGTAGAGAGGTGATATGATAAAAAATAAATAAATAAATAAAAAGATAAATTATATAGTAGATTCCAAACAAGGCCTAATTCTAAACTTCTATTCTCTACGTCAAAAGTAAATGCTTGTTTGTGTGCGCACACAATTAATAAACATCACACGTCTCTCTCTCTCCTTGATAAAAAGAAAAAAATTCTTTATCTCATCACTAACTTAACATGACATAAATGGTAGGATTTTGGACACTCATAAAATAAATAATAAATAATCACACACACAATCGTGACACAAATATTTACATGATTCAGCCCAATACTTACGTCTATGGAACAGAAATGAGAATTTCATTAAAACAGAGCAATACAAAAACAGAGAAGGAGAAATACTCTCACTCAATTCACAGCTCTCTATCTCTTAAATTTCTGATGATACCATTCACCATTTCCCTCCCGTCTTTATTATATACACACACACACACACACAAAGAGAGATATACAAATTCACCCAAAATTTTCACTTTTTTTTTATTGGTGACAGTCAACAATGGCAAGAACGTGAAGAGAAAGGAGAGATGCCCAGCTCAAACTTCTTTCACTTATGGTGGAGGTCCTCGTACACCATTTTTCTTTGACTCTCTCCTCTGTATGCACATGGATTGGAGCTAACAATTCTTCTCCTCCATACCCATATGCGTGACTGACTTCTCACTTGAATTTCATCCCTGCAATGTCTCTGCAATTTCGAGTTTGTCTCTCGAGACCACCTTTGTAAGTATGTCAACTGGATTATTATTTGTATAGATCTTGATCAGTTCCAATAACTACTTTTCCATCACTTCGTGTATCCAATGATACAAAACATCAATATGCTTTGTACGAGAATGGTATATAGAATTCTTGCTCAAGTTTATGGTACTCTAACTATCACAATGTACCGTGAACTTCTCTTGCTTTAGTCCCAGTTCTTGGAGAAACCTTTTCAACCACAATATCTCTTTTCCAGCTTCTGCTGCGGCAATATACTCTGCCTCGGTTGTGGATAAAGCAACACACTTCTGCAACTTGGATTGCCAAGACGCAGCTTTCCCTGGAAAAGTAAACAGAAATCTTGATGTAGATCTTCTACCATCAAGATCTCCTGCTATATCTGAATCTATATAGCCTTCTAAGACTGGTTTAGCATCTCTAAAGCACAAACACATTTTAGATGTACCTTTGAGGTACCTCACAATCCACTTGACTGCTTCCCAATGCCCTTGTAACATGCCTGGGGGTACCTGTGCGCGTTAAACAGTTCGGACCCTCGGTCTCTTTGATCTAGTCTCACTAGTGCAATATGAAACATAGATGAGAGTCCAGATTTGACAACTTTTAGAAAATCCATTTTATTGCAAAACCTTTTGCTAGAAATGGACTGCGTCATCAAATCTAGAGTCACCACCTAATATTTTTGGGAAATTAGAAAATCCATGACTCGTGCCAAGGCCACTGTCCATCATAACCAAAGTTGTCTCGGTTCGGAACCTTAGGTATGATAGAGAAAGGTCATTAATTGAGCACCCCTACTCATCCAATCAAAAGATTGGCATTTACTAAGCCATGATATGAATTTTATTTATTTTATATGTTCATATTTTGATTATTTAATAAATCCTAAAAATTACTATGTGAAACATATAAGTATAGACTATGTCATTTATTTTGGAATAATTTGATTTCATGTAGTTTTGAAAGAGTTTTGGAGATGTACAACCTAAATAAATTGAGTTTACAAATATGAAAATCAACACTATTCCAAATTAAGTGACACAACCTCCACCCACTGACATTCATACAGTTATATCAAGTAAGCAAGTAGCCACATGGTAGGATGCTTAAACATAATAAGAGAACGCACACAAATGGGATGCTAAAGTATAAAAACTTACATATTTACCGACGTCCCTTGAACAGTTATAAAACAAAGTTAGTAAAATATGCATGATCTTATATACAAAATCCTAATGCAATTCACTCATGAGATGCAACTAAAGATTCGGCTTCTAAGATATGACATGTGAATTGGGATGGCCAGTTTCGTTTTACTTCACTTTACCGTTGTTTTCCTTGGGTTTGCGACATTCAGAAGTTTTTCCTTAAAATAAAATTCTTGTTCTTGTTTTTGTTCGGTGTTGAACTTAACTTGTTTCAAAGGATGCACAATCAAGTCCGGGGTGCTGGGGAGGTCGAACCAAAAAATTCTGAGCTGTTGGGCCAGGGCCGTACATGCTGGGGATGAGACCGCACGTGCGGGAAGGGTGAGTCTTGAGAGGCTTGTACACTACCTAAATTGCAAGTACGGAAGGGGAGGTGTGAAAAAGGCCACACGTGCGAGGGTCAGAGCCGCACATGCAGGAGGCACGCTCTACACGTGCAGGGGCAAGTGCCGCATGTGCGGTCAGCCTGAGTCCGAGAGGGCTCTGTTTTTCCTCTCTTTTTGGGCTGTGTGTATCACTTTTCTTGTGTCTCTCTCTCTTTCTAAAAATACATTGCTCTCCCTTCTTTTTATATTTCTACCTCAAAACAAGACCAAATCCTTAATCCTTCTCCATCCATTAAAAATTGGTCCATAGTTTCTTCATCAACATTGTAAAGCCTCTTGAGAGCTACATTGTGTGCGGTGGAGATCACTCTTCAACCCCATCAAATTGGGGGTTTTCATCTCATCACTTCAACAAATTGAGGTAGGGAATCACTTTGAGCTATATATATGTTTTGCAAGCTTTTGGTTGATTTTGAGAACTCTTTTTTATGCATTTTCGAAAATAGGTTTTGGGGTTCAAGAAAATTAAGAGTGTGTAGAAGAAGTTTATCTCTTGTGCTTTTCAAAGAATTTTCTTGAAATGTTGAACCACATGGGTGGCGGATTTAGGTATTGAAAAGGGTTTTGTAAAGGAATGAAAAGATGTAGGGGTTTTTGGTGAAAAACCTAGAAATTTGGGGTTTTAGAAACAATGTGGAGAACCCATGGATTTTCTTGTGTCAAGAAAATGAATGAGTGAAAAATTCATAATATTGTTCGCAAAAATGACAACTTTTCTTGGTATATGATGATTGGAAAATTGTTTTAAGAGTTTGTTGAATGCATGAACATGTATAGTTATGAGATGACCAAATTGTTGAGTTTCTTGAAATATGAAGTTGTGATTTTTTTGGAAGTTGATATTCAAAATATGGTATGTAGTCTTGAAATGACCACGTTGTTGAGAATTATACAAAGTAGGGAAATGCTGCCACTCGTTCACGAATTTAATTGAACATGTGACTATTTGTGATAAATAACCTTGAAAGAAGGAAGATAGGAAATGTGATTGTTGTAGTATTATTTTTGAGACGTTGTTAATTATTGCATCACATACTCATGAAGTGAATATTATACATTTTGAATTGAACTTGGAAATGTTTATATTGAGAAAAGAATATTTGAAATGAGAACTATGGTTATGTCTATGGGGGTAAATACTTTGGTAAGTCCGGATAGGTGGTGTAGATGAAACTGATAAGTTGGCCTGAGTGTCCAAGGTGAAAGACCGAAAACACACGCGGAGGAGGTACTACTTCCCTTCTGGTTAGCAACCGGTAAAGTGGGGTTATTGGTAATGCTTGTTGAGCATACTTGCAAACACTAACCTAGGGATTTCCTGAGTCGTATTTACCGCCCCTAATGATTGAAAATTGGAAAGTTTCGGAATTGTTGAGATTCAAATTTATGTGAAATATGGTGATTTTCAAAAGAGCACGTAAAAAAATTCTCTTTAAATTTGGGCATTTCATGGCACTTGCATTTAATATCGAAAATTTTGCATAAACATATATACTTTGTTAAGAATTCTCTATTGGGCTTTATACTCACCCCTATGGGTTTTGGTGTAGGAAAGGACGTGGTGAACCCGCCAAATTAGGGCGTGGGAATATGTTTTTGAGAGCACAAGGCTCTTTGTTGTGATTGTAATTTTTTTTTTTTTTTATAAGCCAATGGCTAAACATGTATGGGTTCGAGAGACCAGTTTGTGTAATCGGGCTTATGCCTTGGAACTTGTAAGCCCTTGAGGGCCTTATTTCGTTTTGGTTAAATGATTTTACATGCTATACATTCATGTACTAGTTTTCAATGAATGTATAATCGCATGTGAGATCACTTTTGTATAAGCATTTGAGTTATGTAATGGAACATGGTGAATACATATCTCCGGCATCTCTTGAGCCATTATTATTATTATATTGAAATGGCATATATATTTTTTTGGGGCATCACAGTTTGGTATCAAAGCTATTGGGTTTGAATACTTGGGGCTCATGGGAAGTGGTTGTTTTGCCACAATGGGTTCATTTCGCATGATTAGGAAATGCTTTATTTTTTCGTGATTTCGTAATAACATGCTTATGTGGCTATGTGGGTATGGGATTGGACTTTTGGATGTTATTTGCGCCTATTAAATTCCTTGAGGTCTTATTAGAAGGGTACCTAATCAATACTCATTCTATTAAGAATTTTTGATTTTTCATTGGACAAATCTCATCACAAAAGAATAATCCGTATATGCTTGCGTGACTAAGTGCTTATGTGGAGTGAATTAAATTGTTTGTGTAATAACCCTCACCACTGTTTACCGAATAACCACCGATTACTGTTAAACCGAGACTGATTATGATTGATAATTGAACTGATTGAATTACTAAACTGACTGACTGAGATCTGAACTGAATTGATTGAATATATATCTGTTTGAATTATATTCTATCTGTTTGACTGTGTGATTATCTATTCATGTTTATATGTTTAAACTGTAAATTGAAGGCCTTATTGGCGGCCGAATCAAAAATTGGTTGATGTTTTAGGATCATCATAATTTATGTGATTTTATGACATAACTATCTGAAATGTGATTTAGTGTGATTAAAGTAGATTAAAATGAGCTAAATTACAAATGTTGCCTTTATTTACATTTCTACCCTATTAGTGGGCCACTATACCATGTATTGAGAGATTAGTCTTGCATTGCACAAACACATTTTCATTAGCCATTTTCTTGCTCTAACCAACCATAGAGAGAGAGAGAGAGGTGAGAGAATTGAATTCCTTCTTGTGTTTTACTTGGAGTTTTGCTTGAAAGTGGAAGAATTATAGAAGAGATTGCATATTTGAGCTCCCTTCTTGAACTACAAGACTTAAGGTAGATTCATTGCCTCCTTGTTCATGTTTTAAGTTGATTTCTTGCATGGTTTAGAGCTAAGTTGAGGTCTAGAGCCAATTTATGGCTCAAATTGTTGCCTTGGAGCTTAATTGTTGCTGTAGACACCCCATTTTTGACCGACCTTAAGACTCAGACGTCACCGACTGAGCGCTTGGTGATGTTGCATATCGTGCTCGTCCAGAGGTTTCAGAGTCTCGGCCATGAGCCCTACTTCCGGACTTCCGGGCTTTTTTATGCCTTGCCTCGGTTTGCAAACCAGGCTCGGTTTTCTCTATTTCTCTTTCCAAAGAGAGGGAGAGTTCTCGTAGACCATCTCTCAGTGGCCGTGGGTTACATTTCGTGGTCGTAGGCCATTTTGCCCATTTCGAAGCCCGGTTCTCGGTTTTCGGAGCCGTCAAGCCGAGTGCCTCAGTTCGGGACCGCCTAACTACCTCTGTTTGCTCCGGTTTTTGGCATGCATCTTATTTACTCCCTTTTAAGGGACAATGAGGTCCGAGAGACCAACTTCATGGTCGAACACCACTCCCGGTGCCTATGATCGGTTTGGGGCCTCAGATCAAGGCTTTGACCGAACCTTCATTTTGCATCGATTTTCGTTCATTTTTGGCAGGGACCTCTGTTTCATCACCAAGAAGGTCATAGAAGGGTGGGAGGCTAGTAATTGTTTCAACAACCAGTTATATTCCTTCATCGCCCTCCGTCGCCCGTTTTTTCTCACTTCAAAGCCAATGTTGACCACCCTTGGGCCATTTTCTTGCACCCTAAACTCCATATTTGTGATGTACACATCTGGGAGGCCACCAATATTTGTTGGCCGGCCAGTAATTCCATTTGAACCTTTTGAACCCCTTTGAAAAGTGGGTTGTTCTCTCTCCTGGTTCACTGTTTCCAATTTTTGACCACAGGGTTGTGTTGAGCACACATGGGAGGCCACCAATCTGTGGTGGCCGGCCAGTAATTACACTTGGCGCTTTTGACCCTTGGCCGGATGGCCATGGAGAGAGCCAGCCGGCCACCTGCAACCTCAATATTTGGCCGGCCAGCATCCTTACACCTGGCATATCACAGAAATACACTTTATTTCCTCTCAGATTCTGTATCCGGAAGGGCAACTTTTGGAGGGAAACTGGGAGTGATTTCCCTTCCTTTTTTTCCCCCTCTTTCTCCCCCTTTTTGGCCTATATAACCAGCACCCCATATCTGGTTTTGGGGTTGGAAAAATTTGCCTTAAGCTTGCATTACACCCCCTCCCTCTTCCTTTCTTCCAAACACTCAAATTTCTCAAGTCTCACACCCCTTTTTCACACCATCACCTAGCACCACACCACCATTTCCAATCCAGCAGCTAAGAGGGTCTTCTCAGAGGCTAGGAGGCAGCTTTTCTTGGTCCAAGAGGCAGCAAGGGATTGGTCTACAAGGGTGAGCACCATTTCCTCCTTTTTTGAGCTTATTTTGTACCATTTCTTAGCCCTTCTTTCTTGTACATTAGAGCTCCGGCCATAACTGAAAGTAGTGTTTTTTTGAGCTCTATTTCATATTTCATGAAGGGTCTCTCACTATTTGAGGCCCCCATTTTACACTTGCTTCATTATCCTTCTTGTATGCCTATTTCTTGTGTAGCATTTTAGGCTTATGTGTAATCTGTTTTGAAGCATATTTTAAAATGTAAATAGGCTTATTTTGAGCCCTTCTTCAATATTGTAGAATGGCTCATCACTGTTTGAGTCCTCCATGTGCTACTTGCTTTGATATCCATATTTTAGCCCCATTTTTGCATGATTTATTAGCCTATTGAGATTCTGTTTTTGGACCTTGGTCCGAACTGAAAATGGCCTTTTTTTGACCCCCTCTCCATGTTTCATTAAGGGTATATTGCTGTTTGGATCATCATTTGTATACTTTGTGTTGTAGCCTCTTTTTTAGGCCATATCTTGCATTGCATTTTAAGCATAGTTGTACACTTTTTTGGACTCGGACATCAACTGTAAAAAGTCATATTTTGGACCCCTCTTCAACATTGTTGAAGGGCCCTTACCTGTTTGGGACCAGCATGTATCAGTTGCTTCTTTATCTCCATTTTGGCCCTTATTTTGCATAGCATTTTGAGCATACTTGTATCTGTTTTGGGGGTTTGTCATAAACTTTAAAACATCATATTTTTAGCCCCTCTTCAATATTTTAGAAGGCCTCTTCTCTGTTCGGGGCCAGCATCTGTGAGTTGCTTCAATATCTTGCTTTCGGGGCCATTTTTGTATGCTAGCTTAGCCCCATTTGTGCTCACTGTTTGGCCTTGATTTAAACTGTAAACATGATTTTTTTGGGGCTTCCTTGCTTCTTTATTTACACTTCACGTTCAAATTATGCATGCATTGCATAGCTATAGGCCATTTCATGCGCCAAATTTCATGTTTCGGGACTCGTTCCATGCATTAGGTACCATTTCACCATGTTTCGGAGCTGTTTTGCATCTCATTTTGCCTCTGAAATTTGCATGCTAGTATGCCATTTTCCATGTTTTGCCATGTCTTATTAGAGTGGCATTCCGTGCCTTAGGGTCGGTCCTCGATTTGCGTGCACGTGTGCACGCATTTCGAGTGTCTCATTTTCATCTAATGGCCTCCTATGTGAGTGTGGCTGAGGTCCACTTGTGTTGGTGTAAGCCCATCATGCATTGTGTATGCCATTTCTTTTCATAGCATTGCGTATGCTAGGATGTATGTTAGCGCAGTGTGTATGCCATGTTACCTCGTGCATTGTGTATGCCATTCCATAACATTGCGCATGTTAGGTTGTATCTTAGTTGCATTCATGCACATCATGCATATTACATTGTGTTTGGGATAGGAGTTAGCCCGAGTACGGGAAACGAGGTGCGTTTCGTACTCCGAGTGACGGAACGTGTCTCAATTCCCAGTCACCGACACTCCGGATTATCCATGATGGAGTTAGGTTTTTTCGTGTTTTCATGTGCATTCATTCCATATTGAGTTTTGCAATTCGGCTCCTCAGCCATCATACATCGAGATGCGTGATTGGTGGCACGAGGATCGAGGCATGCATACATTTGTAAAAATATATTGCCATGCCCCTTTCCTGCTCTCTGTTGCAACAAATCAAGAATCAGCAGTCTTCCAGGGCTTGGCGCGTTTTCTAAAAAACCATTGCGAGACAGAGGTTAATTGGGGCATCGCAGTGGATTTCCGCGCGAAGGCAACCCGGATATGCATCATTCATCATCCGGAGCAGAATCAAGGCAGTCCCTGGCTTGCATGCCAGTTTATTATTTTCTTAGTTAATTTGATAATTAATTAGGAATTTGTACATATTTGGACTGTATTATTTGGACTGTACTATTCTTTTATTCGAGACTGTATATTTATTTGGACCCTCTGCACGAGGGCATAATTGTAATAAGTGTGCGTGTGTGTGATGTATGTCTTCCAACCCCACGTCTTTCTTTCCTTTTATTTACCTACTTATGATGGTTAGATTAGGGCATGTTTCAATTAGCATACAGTATGATAGCATGTTTGCATTCATTCATCTGTCTTGCATACATCGGGCTCGGCGCATCATACTAACTGCATTTGTATTTCAATTTCGGGTTGAATACTTGATAGCTGTTGCATCTCATATAACATGTTTAGAATAGCCGAGCCTGCTTTAGTTGCATTTTTACATGTGTTGCATTAGGCATTTTTGTATACTTAGGATCATGTATGGATTTCTAATCAGCTTCTGTTTTGGCTTGGAGTACTCGGTGAGTTTTTATGTTTTAGCATCCTTACATGCGTGTGAGTGCTGCCATGAATAGCATGCTTACCATGAGGTTATATGCTTATGTGATATAACTGCCTTGAATGCCTGTGGGTGAAGGTCGGGTTATTTGGATTGGAACAAATCATTGACTGTGTGTTTTAAGCCCACTAGATAGTGGCAAAATCATGTTTTCTAAAGCCCACCCGAGGGTGGCAAATCCATGTCTTAGCCTACCTGCGGGTAGCACCATCAAATCATTTTCAAACAAACAAACATGAAATGTTGTGTTCCAATTCAGGCGACCCAGTCTATACTTGTACGCTGTGCGCATCACGTAGTAAATCTAGGCTAATAACCGGAATAAGAGCACACAATGTTTTCAAAACTAAATATCATGGTTAGTAGAGGCCGATCTTTGATCGGGCGAGCGAGGGTGCTCACGAAGTGACCTTCCCCAATCGTACCTAAGTTCCCGAGCCGAGGCAACTTTGGTGATGACGGACACGTGGCCTTAGGCAAACGAGTCAAGGTTTCCTAAATTTTCCAAAAATAAAATATTTAGGTGGTGACTCTGTATCTGGCAAAGCGGTCCATGTTTGACACTTCTTTTCTAAAAATCTATTTTCTCAAAACGATTTGCCGGATTTGGACTCTTTGGTTCAAGATTAAGAACCATGACAACAAATCGAGTCCGAGCTATAGCGAGGTCCCCCGCGGGCCTGTCTACAGTTGCATGCATGTGTATATTGAAGAGTTTTGAGCTTCATTTCATGGAAACCTTGCATGCATGTCTATCTTTTGATCATAATCCATGATTACACCAAGTTCTTGAAGAAATGAGCTCAGTTGAGCAAGCTTTGAAACTTTAAATTGGTTTGAATGCATGCATGTCATGTTTGAAGTTTGTTCATGAAAATTGATTTGAAATTTGGTTTAATTGAACTACCCTTGGGCTTTGATTTTACAAATTGAGCTTCAAATCATGTCATTCTATGAGTTTACTTATGTTTTTCAGAAAATTGGCCCAAGAGGATAGAATTTTATGCATCTAAACTTGATTTTGAGCTTGGGACTCAAATCTGGAATTTCCAGATTTTGGTCGTCCACTCAAGCGGGGGAAGTGCCACTCGAGCGGGGAAATCGAGCTCCTAGCATCTTGCACTGTAGAACAGTCCGCTCGAGCGGAGTATTGGAAGCTCGAGCGGAGGACTGGGTGATACGCTCAAGCAGGCGTCGAGCATGAATTTCACCTATCCAGTACTTTTTGGTCTGCTCGAGCGGTGAAGTTGACGTTCGAGCGGGGACCTTTGTTGCATGTCCGCTCGAGCGGGGGAACTTGCGCTCGAGCTGGACCTTGTTTCACTGAAAATTCTGAAAATGTTTTCTAAATGCATCTTTGTATCCTCATCCCGTCCTAGGCATTCTTAGGCCTAGTTTAAGACATCTCCATGAGGATATAGATGTAGAACCACACCGAGGCAATTTAGGGATTAAGTTATTATCTTTTCCCACTACAACAAAAAATATTTTTGGCGACGTTTTTTAGCAACCAAATTGAATTTAGTTGCCAATTGTATGTTTTTGGCGACAATATAAGTGTTGGTCGCCAAAAAATACACTATTAGCAACAAATATCTCAATTGGTCGCCAAAAATAGTTGGCGCGAATTTAATTTTTTGCGCGGGAGCGCTAAAAATGTTTTGGCAACCAAATTAACATATGGCGACGAAATTGTTTGTCGCCAATTGTGACTATTTGGCGACGAAATTAAAATAGTCGCTGAAAGATTAATGATATTTATAGCAACATAATGATTTTCGTCGCCAATAAATATTTTGTCAATACCACGTGGTTTTGAAGCTGTCTTTTTTATTTTTATTTTTTTTTAATGACCTTTAGGTGAATAAACAAGATTGACCTAATTTCATCTCATTCTACAACTTGAAGCGACACAGCAGAAGACAAAGAGGTATGTCTTCTCTCCCTCTTCTTCGTCTCTCTCTCTCTCTCTCTCCCTCTCCCTCTCCCTCTCACTCTCACTCTCACTCTCTCACAATGTCTCATCTTCCTCTCTTTCTTCTTTATCATCAATTTCATTCTCTTGTTCGGCATGGCAGAACACAACACAACATTGATATTGGGACTGATTTTTCCCTCACTCTCTCACACTCTCTCATCTTCTCTTTTTCTTCTTTGTCATCAACCTAATTTTTCGACTAATATTCCGATTTTTGGACCGATATTGTGATTTTCAGGATGATATTTTCTAATTTTTGGGTGATTTTGGAACCGATTTTGAGACTGTAGATTCGAATTTGGTGATTTTGGAACTGATTTTTGGATTTTGGGACTGATATTCTGATTTTGTATTTTTTGGGGACTGATATTATAATTTTGGGGCTGATTTTTTGATTTTGGGACTAATTTTGGCATCGCATTTTCAAAGAGTGGAGCAGCAGAGGTATTCTATGCAAGTGAAACAGGAAAATGGGTATGTATATGTTTCTCTATTTGAGTACTCTGTTGCTTTTTTTTTTTTTCTTTCTTTCTTTCTTTCTTTTCAATCGAACACTTCAATAGGTGAGGGTGTTAGATTATTTCACAATATGTAAAACGGGAATGATTTGGGACACTATTTTCATAAGGGCAATGCATGATCTCAAGGCTGCTGAGATTGTGCTATTTTGGAAATGGTATGGCTACAGAGGTTGAGCCTGATGAGGTGAGGTACAATGTTTTAGAAATTGAACAAATTTGATGTCATGTTATAAAGTTTTGATGCTGAGTTAGGAGATATCTTTCCCTTGAAGGGTTTTCTGAGGCACTAATCTCCAACGAAGGAGGCTTTTTTGGCATGATCCGTGGCACATGGCAAGAGCTTAAGAATGGATTATTTGATAAGAATAGGAAATATATTTCCCCAACTTCTGTTGTATGATCAAAGAGGCATGGAGTCAGTGGATTATCTTCTTATCCACTGTAGGGTGGCTAGGGTGGCTAGGATGGTATGGTTTTTGTTATGAGATTGATTGTCTTTCCTTGGGTTTACTGAAATACTGTTTTAGACTTCCTCAAATACTCTGTGAAATATTGGATCACATTTGCCTTGTTTATGTTGGTATGCAAATAAAATAAATTAGGTGAAGATAAAGAACTGATATGTAGATTAAGAAGAGTTTTTTTTTATTATTATTCTTTTACATGGTTGGGTCATGGAGAGCTTTTTCGATTTTGTAATAACAAGGATACATTGGTATGGATTTTTATTATTTTTATTTTCTATATGTTGTGTATACTTGTGACAACATCTCCTTTTGGTGCCTTCAATAATGAAATGGCTTGTAAAATAAAGAAAAAAATGTTCCTGTCAGATCATAGGTCTATATCCAACCAAGTCTGACTTGCAACCTTAATTTTTAATTAAGGACTTTATTGTAATAGTGAGTTTAATTCTCTTTGTTGCACTTTGTTTAATGGATCATGTGTAATATTTAGGTGAACTTGTGTTGGTATACTAAGTTTTTCCCAAGAAATTGATTGTTTTTCTTCTTAGGATATTGGGGTATGTATCTCATTGGTTTCCAATTGGGCAGCTATCTGTTTTTTGGTAACTCTGAGCAAGTGTTGAGATCCAATAAATGAGCAATGATTCTGTCTCTTTTGTTTCGGTATATATCTTTATCATTGGAGTCTTTGTCATCTCATTATCTTTTACTATCATGTTAATTGATCTTTATTTTTATTTTTTCTAAATGAGACATGTTATTAACTATGCTTTTGGATAGGGATGTGGAAAGAGTTTCACGCAGAATGGTAGGGCATATTGCTCTGTTTACTTTTGTAATAAATGGACCATTTTTTTGAGAACGATGTTATTCTTAAAAAAAAAGAAAAGAAAAGAAGAGAAACTCAATTCTCATTTATAAATATAAAATTTTATTAAAACTAATAGACAATTCTATTGCAGTGCAATGCGATGCAGCTTATGTTACTTTTGTATTAGCTCAAAATCTCCAGGTTATTCTCATTTTTTTCTTTCTGCTAATAACTTCTCAAATATGATGGTTTTATCTGTTCTGCAACTTGTTGAGAAACAAGCATATTTGATGGTTTTGCCTTTGTTGACTTGTATATCCGGTGTCAACGATTCATTGTGTTTGTTTGTTTATCTAGAAGCTAATTTGACTGATTGGGATTGCTTTCCTTTGCGAGTTATTAGCCTTTTGGTTTTTATATTTGAATATGTGTTGAATTAATCATTGAAATAAAATTCTTATGAAGTAATAAACCTTAGAATTATTATTTTTAATTAGTTTTTTGGTGAAAGTTTAATGCCCTAAACCTCTCTATTATAAATTTATAGATTTTATTTATAGAAGTCAATGTTTAGGTGAGAAGCAATAAGGCTTTATGATGCTGGACAACCGGCGAGAATAGAACAACTAAAAGAAAATAAAAGAAAGGCCATACAAAATAAGAAAAGGAAAAAGATTGAGATCTACAATTTACCCACAATGATTGGCAAGTTATGTGTCAATTTTTCAATGAATAAATAAGTCCCAAATTATGCTATGAAATTTGTCTGTGGGATATCAACCAAGTATGTCCATTTTGGTTTTCTACACTTTGAGTTCTAGCTATTAAAATATATTTTCATTTTCCAAGTCTGTTACATGTAAGTTGAAATGCCGACCGTTTGCTCGCTTATGGTGGGATGAATTTGTATCAACAGTAGGGACAAGAGCAGAACCTCACAAACAGGTTTTAACACTTACTCTCTTTCTCGAGCATTGTATAATTAATCTCTTGATCAAAACATCGACCAACTTGAGATTTAAATTATTTTGTTTTCATAGGCTATGCTTTATCCGGAGCAAGACCGGTGTTGACGATTGTGAAAGCAAAGGTTACAAGGGTTCCCTGACTGGTACAAATTTTGGGGGCCTGTTAAGGAAAGGTATCAGTGGCAAGTCTTTTTTACCTTTTGCAAGTATAATTGATTCAGACACAAGAATTTCTTTGGTAATAATTCTATTTAAATTTGGTTGGGTTTATACTCAACTCTTAAGTGCTTTTGTGTACTAAAGGCTAAGAGGGTAATAAAGTTAAGTCTGCTAATAGTTCTCACCATTTTTCTTTGGACTCCACCTAAATTTTTGAATGTTATTTTTTTGAACACACACTTTAATTCTAATTCTACTCTTTCCTAATAATTATCAATATTAAGAGATGAGGGTCCAAAAGAAAAAAGGTCTGAGGTAAATAGCAGCACTCTAAATTGTTTCCTTGGTGTCTAATATTTGTCTATTTCCATCTAATTTGTAGGTATATACAAGTAGGGAATGCTGTTGCATTTCCAGTATCCATGGCATTCGGAAGTATGTTGGCAAAGGGAAGCCAATGAGTCTCAAATAATGAACCCTTGACAACAACTGATCTGAAATTCCCTCTGAGTCTTGCACAATTGTCTGCGTGAATAGCATTGGATTAATTAACCATTCTTAAAGTGAGTTCAATCTTGGCAAAATTCATTCTTAACAATCTTGTTGAAGAAAATTTTAAACTCACATTGAGTAGTAGACCATTCTTAAAAACCATATATGGTCATTGTAGCTTGTAATTCAAATTTCCATTTTCTTCTTGTATTATCTTGAAAAATATCTGGTTAAGTAAGTTGAAAGATATGTAACCTTGAGTTAACTTCTTTTCAATAGAGTCCAGCTTCCTAGCATCAATTTTCTATCAAAACTAATGATTTATAGTGCTTGTTTTTTTTTTTTGGAGCAAGGCTATGCGGTGCTCAAAGGATAATGATTATTATGAATCAGTGTCTTTTCCCTGAGCAAATGAGGGATTATAGAACAATAAAAAATATATGAAGCCAGATTTATTTTTAGCTTTTTCTTTTGGGCCTAGACCCATTTCTGTTTGCAGTCTTTGGTGGACCGACCTTGGAAGTCATATTGGGCTGATTGCGAGGTTCTGCTGTGGGCCCTTTCTCGATCCATATTTCCTCACACGACCCATTATGTCGATTGATGATTATGGCCCAACCCAAAATACTATGGTGGACCTTGGCTTGTCCATGGCAATCTGTTCTCAATCTTTGTCAAATGGACTGTTTTGTTCTGGGTCACTTCATCCACAACCTCGAGTGAGTGCTTTTATTTATATGCATAGTTAAACAAGTATCTTGTTGAAGTTATGTATATTGATTGATCCATCAATGTCTAATTGTGTTCTTGCTAGGAAATTAGGATCCAGTGAGTGTTTATACTTTTATGCATAGTTGAACAAGTAAGGTGACCGACGGAACTTGTTTCGATTGATCTATCATTGCCTAGTTATGTTCTTGACTTCTTGTTGGGGGATTAGGATACTTTTCAATGTGCTCATGTGGATTATGTGGTGATATCGTGGCGTTGTGTATATAAAGCATTTTGGCTTTTGCACTCTAATAATGCCATTCTCTATAAATTACTTTGTTGATTGAGTTCTCTTTGTATGGCCTTGGACTGTTAAAATTTTCCCCGTCTATCATGTTATGTATAGAAAAATTCACAGCTTTTTTAATGCGACATGTTATAAAAAAATGTTTCATATGTGGTGCACCCACTTAATTGTGTTTGTATTATGAAACTACAATTTTCAAATTTAGTGTTGAGGTTTGAAAGTTCTGAAATATCCTTTTTCACATATGATTTTGTCATTAGAAAGCATCTTTAGGTTGGAAGAGAAAATTTAGCTCTTGTTAAAATAATTGGAGTGGGCTTTACCAATAATTAGTTAAATGAATGTAGTAAATTTTAGAGAATACCCCCAAACATGCTAGATAAAAGAATATTAAGAACAAACGATGTTAAAAGGCCCCAAACATGCTAGGTAAAATTGTAAAACACATGACTTAAAAGGCTCGTTCAGGGGTCGAAATTGCGAAATGACCACCGAAACTATTGAAACTTGGCACAAATAGCTTGTTCAAGCTTAAATAGACTTGTAGGAACAAACTTGACCTCAATTGGATCTCCGGTTAAAAAATTAGAAGGAAAATTGTAAAACACAAGACTTAAAAGGCCCGTTCGGGGGCCAAAAGTGCGAAATGACCACCAAAACCACCGAAACTTGGCATGGACAGCTTGTTCAAACCTAAATAGACTTGTAGGAACAAATGGGACCTTGATTGGATCTCCGATTAGAAAATTAGAAGGAAAATTGTAAAACACATGACTTAAAAGGCCCATTCGGGGGCCGAAATTGCGAAATGACCACTGAAACCACTGAAACTTGGCACGGGCAGCTTGTTCAAGCCTAAATAGACTTGTAGGAACAAATGGGACCTCGATTGGATTTCTGGTTAAAAAATTAGAAGGAAAAATGTAAAACACAAAACTTAAAAGGCCCGTTTGGGGGTCGAAATTTTGAAATGACCACCGAAACCACCAAAACTTGGCACGGACAGCCTTTTCAAGACTAAATAGAGTTGTAAGAACAAATGGGACCTCTATTGGATCTCCGGTTAGAAAATTAAAAGGAAAATTGTAAAACACAAGACTTAAAAGACCTGTTCGAGGGCTGAAATTGCGAAATGACCACCGAAACCACCAAAACTTGGCATGGACAGCTTGTTCAAACCTAAATAGACTTGTAGGAACAAATGGGACCTCGATTGGATTTCCGGTTAGAAAATTAGAAGAAAAAATGTAAAACACAAGACTTAAAAGGCTCGTTCGGGGGCCGAAATTGCAAAATGACCACTGAAACCACTGAAACTTGGCACGGACAACTTGTTCAAGCATAAATAGACTTGTATGAGCAAACAACACCCGATTGGACTTTCTGTTACAAAATTAAAATCAAAATTGTGAAATTCATATCGAGGTTTTTTTTTTTTTTTGGTCAATCTAATATTGTTTTTTCTTTTTTCATGTGACAGATTGGCAATGGTGGAAAACAGTTCGGGCTGCATCAGAAGATTTGATTTTGTGTTTTTGAAAATATTTTGACATATGATTTTGGTAAATGATTTATGGATTAAATGTTTAGCATCAAAATATTTAGTTTTGTATTTTTGAAAATATTTTGACATAGGATTTGGTAATGTATTTGTGGGTTTTATGTTAGTAATTTGTAAGTACTTTGGTATGCATGTTTTAGATTGTCAGAGAATTGTAATTATGTTTATTGGGATTTTTCATAGCTATTAATTTTGAATTAGTATGAATGTCTTGCACAGGTGTATTAGTATTTACATTACATTTGTGTATATATTGTGCACAGGAAAACAGGTGTTTTGGATTATTTTGAACAGAAAAATTATTAAAATCAAAATTTGTGTATTGAATTTTTAATGACAGGTGGTATTTTGGTCGCTGTTAATATATTTGGCGACAACATATTGTTTTTGTCACTAAAAGTTAGTGGTTATTTCAAGAACTTTTAGCAACCAAAACTTACTCGTCGCTAAAAACGTGATTTTTAGCGACCAAGTTAATTTTGTCGTTGAATAGTACTTTTGGCGACGCATTTATTTGTCGCTAAAACTACATAGCCTATCCAAATTTTAACCTTTTAGCGACAAATTGTAATTTTATAACGACAAAATATATGATTTTTGGCGACCAATTTTGCTTGTCGCTAAATGTTTACATACGGTGACAATTTCTGATTTCGTCGCCAATACTTTTAGTGATAGGGCTATGGCGACAAATTGTATATTTGTCGCCGATTCTTTTGGCAACGAAATTTGTACTTTTGGCGACCATTTTTTGGGTCGCCAAATGTGTTTTTTGTTGTAGTGCCAACTGTGAAACTTAGTGTGTGTTCAATCTGTTAACTGTATAGGGTTGGCATTTCGAGGAGACGCTCTAGCTTTCCGTAGCCCAGAACTCTGTGAGTAACAATTATGTAAAGATATGTTCAAAATGATTATCTTTTGAATACTGAATCGCATCAAGCTCGATATTGTGAATTGAATGAATGTATGTCCTATATTCGAATCAGACAGGCATCCTTGGCAACCATCATTATCGACTATTATCATTAGAGATCTCTGTCGGTTCCTCGTGGAACCACTCTCTATCTTGATTGATGGCCATCATTTACTGTTCGGTCTTTTAAGACTTACTGTTTACTGTTATGCTAATGGATGTACCACATATGACTGTTTACTGTATTGAACAACTGATATACTGATTTGATGAACTGTTTTCATTACTGTAAGGACATTCATTCTAAACCCCTTTACGCATTATGTTATTCATTGGGCTTTAGCTCAGTGCTCATATATATATATATGTAGGTGTACAGGCACCGAACCAATGCTAGAAGCGTCGGGGTAAACTCCAGTTTTGTCAAGCCAGTCAATGTGCCTCACTACAAGGTTCCGAGCCTGCCGAGCTATGGCTTAGGGGTGTTTTTATTCCCTGTCGCTTTTGTAATATCAGATAGACCGATGGCACCATCTTGACTGCCGCCAAATAGGGAAATAGGATTAAGTCCTGTCTTGGTGATTGTAAATCTTGTGTATATATCTATGTATGTATGAAAAATCTTTTGCATCTGGTATCACTGACTCATTGGACATTGTTTATTTACTGTATTGGCTTCCGCCAAGCCTCTGTACTCTGTATTATTGTATTACTGTTAAGCAGGCCTTCGGTAATCTAGGATTACTGGCCGATTACGGTACTAAACCCATAGGGGCGGGTTTGGGTCGTGACAGTTTGTGTGGTAGAATATACATAATTGTTGTAGTTTAACGTATGAGGCAAGTTGCGAGCACATTTGGAATTATGTACTAAATTATCTATCTTGTTCCTTAATTAGGATGTTAGGAAGGGGTCAAACTCGTGGTGGTAGAGGTGGAAGGCGTAGTAGGGGTCGTCGGGGTGTGTATGAGGTACCGGGCCAAGGGGTTCCGGTGCAAGAGGAGGGGTTGGGCCAATCTAATGTGGCCGAACAAGTGGGGCAAGTGGGTTAAGCTCCAATGAGAGCCTTAGCCCGAGAAATGGCGGAGGCCTTGAGAGAGTCTATGAATATACTAAGGGTGGAGAACCAAGCTAGGGACAACGTCGTAGAAAAAAGGGCGAGCTTCCTCATAAGGGAGTTTTTACGGGCCAAGCCGGATGAGTTCCATGGGGGCCCTAAGCTTAAGAAGGAGGATGAATGGCTCGAACAAACCGTGAAGACTTTTGAGATGCTTCACATAGAGGATAACGAGTTAAGGGTGACTCTTATGAGTTACTACCTCAAAGGGAACGCAGGCCAATAGTGGAAGTATGCCAAGGGCAGAATAGAACTGACATGGGAAGCATTTGTGGTGGCTTTCCAAGACAAATATCTACCTCCCACTGCTAGGGAGAGGTTGAAGCAGGAGTTTTAGGACCTTAAGTAGCTTAACATGTTCATGGCCGAGTTTGAAGTGGCCTTCTCTAGTTTGTCCCAGCTTTCGCCAGAGTTGGTAGTGACGGAAGAGCGCCGTTGCATTGAGTTTGAGAAGAAACTTAGAACCAAGATCTTGTTCAAGGTTTCCAGGAACATGATCAAGAATTATGACCGTCTTGTGGAGGCAGCCACGCATGTGGAGATTACCGTGGAGACAGAGGATGAAAGACTTCGGAGTTCGAGGTCTAGGGGCCAAGGGTCATAAGGGGACTACAGGTCCAACAAAAAGAGTAGAAGTACCTTTTTATCCCAGTCCCAGCCGCAACAATCAAGATCCACTTTCTCCTTGCCTAGTGCGGGCCCGGGAAAGAGTACACCGAATGGGTTTTCTTGCTTCAAGTGTGGCCAACCGGGTCACAAGGCCTTTGCATGTCCGCAAAAGGGAGGAGGACAGCGGATGTTGCCACCACCACCACCTAACCGATCTCAAAGTTAGTCTTAGAGCAGAGGGCAGGGGCTTGGGCCTACTTGCTATTAGTGCGGTCAGTCAGGGCACATGAAGAGAGCTTACCCACAGTTGGGAGGCGTATCTGGCACATCGGGGTCGAGGCAGACTCAGAACCACTAGTAGGCTCACTCAGTCTAGACTTCGCGAGCTAATCAGGGAGCCACTTCAGCTTAGTCAGTGCAGCAAGCCTATGCTCCAAGGGATGAGTAGGTTGACCAGAGGCCACAGGGGCGCGTGTATGCTGTTACCGCACCAGAGCAGTTGCCGGGTTCCTTAGTTGTGAGAGGTATTTTTGTTGTGTGTAACTCTTTGGCTAATGTATTGACAGACATGGGTACGTCTCATTCATTTATATCTGCTACATTCGTATTTGTATTGGGATTAGAGATAGCATGATTAGCGTCTCCGCTCAGAGTAGAGTCACTAATTGAGGGTACAATTGACTTAGATCGGGGGCATCGTGGTTGTGAGATAGAGGTTGCCGGGCGTCGACTCCTATTTGCTTTTGTGTTGCTAGACATATCGAGTTTTGATGTTATTCTAGGCATGGATTGGTTATCTTCGTATCGAGCGGTGATTGATTGTTTCCATTAGAGGGTCACGATGTGCACTTCGAATGGTGATTGTTTTTACTTTCTGGGAGACTGGGTTGATAGGGTCTTGTCGCCAGTTTTTGACCCTCGTAGTAAAAACAAGCTTAGTGGCCTTCTCACTACTCTCTTGGATAGCGAGAGTGACAAGATTTGTGTTGAGCTGCCAAGGGTAGTTTGCGAATACCCGGACGTGTTCCCCGAGGACCTTACTAGTTTGCCACCCCACTGGAAGATCAAGTTCACCATTGACTTAGTGCCTAAAACGGCACCAATTTTCATGGTGCCGTATAGATTTGCACGAGTTGAAGATTCAACTCTAAGAACTTTTAGACAAGGGTTTTATTCGCCCTAGCACATCGCCTTGGGGAGTACCGACTCTCATTGCGAAGAAGAATGATGGGTTGTTGCAGTTGTGTATCGATTATCGCAAGTTGAATCGAGTTACCGTCAAAAACAAATACCCCTTACCCCGAATTGATGATTTGTTTGACCAACTTAGAGGGTTTTGTTGCTTCTCGAAGATAGATTTGAGGTCGGGGTACCATCAGTTGACAGTCCAGGAGAAGGACGTCCAGAAAACGGCCTTTCGTACGTGTTATGGCCACTATGAGTTTCTTGTAATGCCATTTGGGTTGACAAATGCACCAGCTTCCTTTATGAATTTGATGAACCGAATTTGTAGGGAGTACTTGGACCATTTTGTGGTCGTCTTTGTGGACGACATCCTAATTTATTCAACTTCCGAGGGGGAACACGAGGCTCACTTGAGGGTAGTGCTTGATTTGCTTAGGAAACATCAGTTGTATGCCAAATTTGAGAAATGCAAGTTTTGGCACACCGATGTGAAGTTTTTGGGCCATGTAGTGTCAAGAAAGGGAGTAACCGTAGATTCTTCAAAGATAGATTCCGTACAAGATTGAGAGCAACCTAAAAATGTTTTTGAGATTCGGAGTTTCTTGGGATTGGCGGGGTATTATCGACGTTTTGTGAGAGACTTCTCTAGACTAGCCGCGCCTTTGACTAGATTAACTAGAAAGTGGGTTAAATTTGTGTGGAGTGAGGCTTGTGAAAAATCTTTCCAAGATCTTAAAATTAAATTGACTACAGCACCAGCGTTGATAATTCCATAAAGAGGTTTGGGCTATACTGTCTATTATGATGCGTCTCGGGATGGGCTTGGTTGTGTTTTGATGCAAGGGGGAAAGGTTGTAGCCTACGGTTCACGGTAATTGAAAACTCATGAGAAGAATTACCCTACCCACGATTTGGAGTTAGCCGCAGTAGTGTTTACCTTGAAAATTTAGAGGCATTCCTTATATGGCGAGAAGTTTGAGGTTTTCTCCGATCACCAGAGTCTAAAGTATTTGTTTTCCTAAAAAGACTTGAATTTACGTCAACGGAGGTGGATGGAGCTTTTAGAGGATTATGACTTTGAGTTACACTATCATCCGGGAAAGGCCAATGTAGTGGTTGACGCCTTAAGTCAGAAATCTGTGAGTAGTTTGGCGAGTGTGGCCATTCGGGAATGGGTTATGTTGAGCAACATCGGCAAGTTTGAGTTGCACTTCGGTGAGTCTGAAGAGGGTGCAACATTGTTTACCTTGAGTGCTCAACCTGTCTTAATTATCAAAGTTGTAGAGGCACAACAATGAGAACGTGAAGTAAAGTTAATTCGTGATAGAATCTCCAATAGGAATGAAGAAAAGGGTTTGAACATTCACTTGGATCAGAGTGTACGTTACCTAGACTGTTTATTTGTACCTAAATCTTGTAGAGAGAAAGTGCTTCGGGAGTTCCATCACTCACGCCTTGTGGTACATCTCGGGGGCACAAAAATGTATAGTGACCTTAGCCGTCAGTTTTGGTGGAGGGATATGAAGCGGGATGTCGCATCCTTCGTGTTGAAGTGCCTTACTTGTCAGTAAGTGAAGGCCGAGCACCAAAGGCTAGTGGGTTTGTTACAACCCTCACCGATAGCCGAGTGAAAATAGGGGGACGTCACCATGGATTTCGTAGTCGGGCTTCCTAGAATGCAGCGAGGCAATGACGCCATTTGGGTGATTGTTGATAGGTTTACTAAGTCTACGCATTTTATTTCGATGCATACCGGCGATTCAGTTGAGCACTTGGCAGAGTTGTACATTAGAGAGATAGTTCGATTTCACGGAGTTCCTGTAACCATCGTATCAAATAGGGATCCTCGTTTCACTGCCCGGTTGTGGCAAAGCCTTCAAGAGACATTGGGAACTAAGTTGACTTTTAGCACTGCTTATCATCCTCAAATCGATAGGCAATAGGAACGTACCATTCAGACTTTGGAGAATATGCTTAGAGCTTGTGTCCTAGATTTCAAAGAGTCTTGGGAGAGACATTTGTCGTTGATCGAATTCGCCTACAAAAATAGTTATCAAGCTAGTATCGAGATGGCACCGTTTGAGGCATTGTATGGCCGACCTTGTAGATCACCAATTTGTTGGGCCGAAGTGGGGGATGCACCGTTGTTGGGTCCGAAAATTGTTAGGGAGATAACCGGGAAAGTTGCTCTGATTCAAAAAAGGTTAGCTACAGCCCAAAGTTGACAGAAAAGTTATGCCGATAAGAGAAGACGACCTTTGTCTTTTGAAGTGGGTGATCATGTTTTCCTTAAGATCTCACCTAGGCGGGGTTTGATGAGGTTTGGTAAGAGTGGAAAGTTGTCTTCGAGGTTTATTAGACCTTTCGAGATAGTGGAGAGAATCGAGGAAGTGGCTTATCGATTGGCTTTACCGCCACAACTTTTAGGGGTTCACAATCCGTTTTATGTGTCCATGCTTAGGAAGTACAAACCCGACCATTCTCATGTGCTTGATTGAGTTGATTTGGAGGTAGATGAAGATGCCTTTTACGAAGAGTGACTGGTCCAGATATTAGATACCCGAGAGTAAGTACTACAGGGCAAAACTATACCATTAGTAAAGGTGTTGTGAAGGCACCATGGGGTTGAGGAGGCAACTTGGGAATGGGAAGCAGAGGTCCACTCCAAGTATCCGGATTTATTTGGAAATGTTTAGTTGTTTTTAATTGTAATGTTCCCTAGTGTTGAGGGAAATGTGCTAAAATTGTTGACAATGTGTTGTTATGAGTATGGTATCCTAAGCATGAATTTATTTTGGATAGTTATGGTTGTTATCGGGAAGCTTTATGCTTGCGTAAGTAATGAATGATTATTGTTGATGAGAGGGGTCATGATGTTAACGGTGAAAATTAGTTGAAAACTAATATTGTGAATTGAAGAAGTATTAATGTGATTTTTAATCTTTTGGGAATTCCTTTGTTTGAGCAACTAGATTTAATTTCGGGGATGAAATTTCCTATGGTGGGGAGGTTGTGATGGTCGGTTTCGTTTTTCTTCACTTTATCTTTATCTTTCTTGGGTTTGCGATATCCAGAAGTTTTTCCTCAAAATAAAATTATTATTCTTGTTTTTGTTCAAAGTTGAACTTCACTGGTTTCAGAGGATGCACGATCAAGTTCGAGTCTTGGGGTCGAACTAAAAACTCGAAATTTCTTAGGCCAGTTGACGTCTGAGGTGGGGCCGCGTCTGGGGATGAGGCCGCACTTGCGAGAAGGGTGAGTCTTGGGAGACTTGCACACTGCCTAAATTGCAAATACGGAGGGGGAGGTGCAGAAGGGGCCGCACGTGCGGGGGTTAGAGTCGCACGTGCGGGAGGCACGCTCCGCATGTGCAGGGGCAAGTGCCGCACGTGCGGTCGGCCTGAGTCCGAGAGGGCTCTGTTTTTCCTCTCTTTTTGGGCTGTGTGTATCACTTTTCTTGTGTGTGTCTCTCTCTCTCTCTAAAAATACATTGCTCTCCCTTCTCTCTATATTTCTACCTCAAAACAAGACCAAATCCTTGATCTTTCTCCATCCATTAGAAATTGGTCCATAGTTTCTTCATTAACATTGTAGAGCCTCTTTGGGGGTTTTTCATCTCATCACTTCAACAAATTGAGGTAGGGAATCACTTTGAGTTATATATATGTTTTGCAAGCTTTTGGTTGATTTTGAGAACTCTTCTTTATGGATTTTTGAAAATAGGTTTTGGGGCTCAAAAAAATTGAGGGTGTATAGAAGAAGTTTATCTCTTGTGCTTTTCAAAGGCTTTTCTTGAAATGTTGAACCACATGGGTGGGGGATTTAGGTATTGAAAAGGGTTTTGTAAAGGGATGAAGAGATGTAGGGGTTTTTGGTGAAAAACTTAGAAATTTGGGGTTTTAGAAACAATGTGGAGAACCCATGGATTTTCTTGTGTCAAGGAAATGAATGAGTGAAAAATTCATAATATTGTTTGCAAAAATGACAACTTTTCTTGGTATATGCTGATTGGGAAATTGTTTTAAGAGTTTGTTGAATGCATGAATATGTATAATTATGAGATGACCAAATTGTTGAGTTTCTTGAAATATGAAGTTGTGATTTTTTTGGAAGTTGATATTCAAAATATGGTATGTAGTCTTGAAATGACCATGTCGTTAAGAATTATACAAAGTGGGGAAATGCTGCCACTCATTCACGAATTTAATTGAACATGTGACTATTTAAATAACCTTGAAGGAAGGAATATGGGAAATGTGATTGTTGTAGTATTATTTTTGAGACATTGATAATTTTTGCATTACATACTCATGAAGTGAATATTATAAATTTTGAATTGAACTTAGAAATGTTTATATTGAGAAAAGAATATTTGAAATGAGAACTATGGTTATGTCTATGGGATAAATACGTTGGTAAGTCCGGATAGGTGGTGTAGATGAAATTGATAAGTTGGTCTGAGTATCAGGGGTGAAAGACCGAAAACACGCGTGGAAAAGGTACCACTTCCCTTCCGGTTAGCAACCGGTAAAATGGGGTTATTGGTAGTGCTTGTTGAGCATACTTACAGACACTAACCTAGGGATTACCTGAGTTGTATTTACCGCCCCTAATAATTGAAAATTGAAAAGTTTCGGAATTGTTGAGATTTCAAATTTATGTGAAATATGGTGATTTTCAAAAGAGCACGTAAATAAAATTCTCTTTAAATTTGGGCATTTCATGGCACTTGCATTTAATATCGGAAATTTTGCATAAACATATATACTTTGTTAAGAATTCTCTACTGGGCTTTATACTCACCCCTATGGGTTTTGGTGTAGGAAAAGACGTGATGAACCCACCAAATTAGGGCGTGGGAATATGTTTTTGAGAGCACAAGGCTCTTTGTTGTGATTGTAATTTTTTTTTTTTTTTAATAAACCAAGGGCTAATTATGTATAGGTCCGAGAGACCATTTTGTGTAATCGAGCTTATGCCTTGAAACTTGTAAGCCCTTGAGGGCCTTTATTCATTTTGCTTAAATTATTTTACATGCTATAGATTCATGTACTAGTTTTCAATGAATGTATAATCGCATGTGAGATCAGTTTTGTATAAACATTTGAGTTATGTAATGGAACATAGTGAATACATATCTCCGGCATCTCTTGAGCCATAATTATTATTATATTGAAATGACATGTATATTTTTTGGGGGCGTCACATGAATCATCTCAAGAACATGAGGTAGCGCACATAATCACATAGGAATTGATTAAATCCACAAATGCAAACTTAGCTGAATCAAAATACATGAAACATAGATGCAAAGTATGGATATAACGACAAAAAATAAAATAAAGTAAACATGATGTGTATTTACAAATAAAGAAAGCAAGTAAAAGAACGTAATAGAAAGAAGTGGAGCGGGAAATTATTACAACACTTTGAATAAATTATTACAAACCAAATTAGAGGGAGGATGAGGAGAATATTACAACAAAATAAAAACCTCACAATACATTCAAAATAAAATAAACAAAAGAAAAAAAAAGTTTCATGTGCCTTAGAAACTACCGGAAGTTGGTTAACATCGGAAGACAACGTCGTCTTGTCCAAAAGAAGCTAACCGGCCGGCCAGTTAAGCCTTGCAAAACTTGTCTTAATGCAAAACCAAGAAAAGGAACAAACATGAAATATATAGGTGGTTTAACTAACCACCGGCTAGATTAAAAACAAGAAAAAAAAAAATGCAAACTTACAACAAAACTAATATGAATCTAAAACAAGAAAACAAATATAAGGTACAACATGCAACATTATAACAAAACTAATATGAGACTAATACAAGAAAAATATAATCTAGGAAATGCAAGATTACAACATAATTACTATGAAACTAAAACAAGAAAACAAATATAAAATGAAACATGCAAGATTACAACAAAACTAATATGAACCTAAAATAAAAAAAAAAAGCAAATATAAGGTAGAACATACAAGATTACAACAAAACTAATATGAGACTTGTTACCCAAAAGACAACCTAGGAGGGGGTGAATTAGGTTTTTACAAATAAAAATAATAATACCCTAATAAAAATTATGACTAGCACAATAGATAAATATAGTTAATGAAATAAAAATAATTAAAATAAGTGTTCTAACAACTATGTCAGTTAATGATTTTAGCACAGTGAAAATGTAAAATATAGGTATGGCAATTTAAATAAAATAAAAAAATAAAGAAGAGAGAGACAAACAAATTTATAGTGGTTCGGTTTCAACTCAGCCTACGTCCACTCCTTAAGCTTCACTTGAGATTTTCCACTATACTCTAGCTTCATAGGGTGCTAACAACCTTTTCACAGATTGAGCAATCCTCCGCAGATTTTACACAGACTTTTTCAGTCAAGAACACTGAGTGTACTACACTCTTACAAGGTTGAAAAGAAGGTGTTTTTATTTTTACAAAAAGCTACAGGAATTATCTCTCAAAGATAGATATAAAAATGAAGCTCTAATTTTTCTGTAAACCTCACACAGGAAAGATAGGCTTAAAGCTATACGACTTAATGTATAATTTCTGAGAGAAGATGTAAACAAAAATTGAAGAACACTTCTCAGAAAATTTTTCAGAGAATAGATGAGAGTGCTTTTAGATCAAAAAATATTTTCTGATTTCTATAACTTGTTTGCAGTTGCTGTCTCTTGTTCACATCAAAGGCTTTAGTATATATAATGAAACTTATAGCCGTTGTATTCATTTGAATATCTTCCACTCTATCATTATTAATTTGAATATATTCCATTCCACAATTACTAATTTGAATATCTTCTACTTGAACCTTTTGGCCTGCTGTTGTGCTGGGTTGTTTGAATCTTTGTTTGGGCTATTTAAACATCTGGTTTGGGCATTATTTTTTAGTTGAAATGAACTCCTGATTTAAGCAAATATTAAATACATTTAGATAATATTTAGGATAAAAATTTAGGTGAGAAATAATGGGACAAAATAAATTTTGATTCTATTTTTCTCTTTCAAATAAATTAAAATATAATTAAATAAATCATCAAAATAAATTTTAGATTCCATTTTTCTTTTTCAAATAAATTAAAATATTATTAAATAAATCATCAAAATAAATTTTGGATTCTATTTTTCTCTTTCAAATAAATTAAAACATAATTAAATAAATCATCAAAATAAATAAGTCTAACAATTTCCCTCTTTTTGATGATGGCATACAATGATGTTTTGATTTGATTTGGGAGTAAGAAAAGCTCCTCCTCAAGTCATACTTCCTAAATTCATTTCTAAATATATAGGTTAGCACATGTGTAATAAATAAGTTTTAATCAACAACATGATATAAGATTAAGATATCAAACTATAAATACATAACATCAGATTAGTTTGAAAATAATACCATAATACATAACATTATAATATATAACATCATAATACATAATATCATCATAATACATAACATCATAATATATAACATCATCATAATATATAACATCATAATGCATTACGTCATAAGTTTCTCCCCATGTGACATTATCAAAAAGGAAATCATGGCTCGGAATCGGGAGGTGGCGAAAAATGATAGGGATAAATGGCATCAAAAACAAATAATCAAAACAGAGATATATACATATATATATATATATATGATTCGCCCGTCTCTATCTGTTCCGTCGAAAATCGCATCGAACATGCGGCCTCGCTTTTGCATTAACTAACCGACAAAAGCGAGACGGGTCAATCAACTGCCTCGACTCTCTCTCTCGCTTGTCTTCTTCTCTTCCGTCTTCTTCTTCTTAATCACTCGCTTCTCCTTCTTCTTCCTCATTCGCTTTCACCCCTTTCTTTGTCTACGTGAGAAAGAAAGAACAGAGAGACTGATCAGAACAAAAAGGCTGCCAAAAACGACCTTCCTTTCGATTACATCTCTCTCTCCTACTACATGGCCTCGTCCCGTCCCCTTACTCTCTTCCCGAACCTAAATGATCCCGTAAGCGCTGTTGGGTCGAGTGCCCCGGCTCCTACACTTTCCAACCTTCATATGATGTCAATTGAGCAAATAATGGCAGAGCAATCAGATATTGAAGCCAATCATTTCACACTAACGTCTTGTATGAAGACAGTGACTGCAGTCACAAAATTGGCGCATCGACTGCAGAACAGAACGAGTCAGCTCCACCAGGTCAACGCCCAACTCTCTCTGTTCGAACGCATGTACACGGATGTGCGAGCAGAGATTTGCGCACTGAAGGCTGAAAATAAAGAGGTTAAACGAAAGACCACCTTCATGGCCCAATTTGGAGCAACGTTGTTCTTGGCTTTTGATAGTCGGCGGGGAGTGTTCGCTCTCGACGAAAGCACGGGGACAGGGACGTCAAGCGTTGCCCAAGGTGATAAAAAGAAGAAGAGAGCGGTGGAAGAGGCGAGTAAGTGAGGTCGGCCAATGGCCAGAAAAATGAAGGGAATTTTTTGTTTGTTTTTTGTTTTTATGTAAATATGTATATTTTGATTTGTATTTGTTTTTATGGTTAATGTAATCACTTGAAGATGAAAGTAAAGTGCAGAAACCTCAGGGCAAAACAACAAAAATAAAAAATAAAAAATAAAGAAAAAAATAATAAAGGAAATGAAGTCTATTAGTAAAACAACAAAAAATAAATAAAAAAATAAAAGATATTAAGCTTAATAGCAATAAAAAAAAACAAATTAAAATAAAATAATACCAACAGAAATTATACTTAATGGGACGTCGGTGTTACTGGAAGGGTAATGCAAAAAAAATACCATAAGGGTTTTAAACAAAATCAATGTATGCAAAGTTAATTTTACCTCAAGATGTAGAATCCAAAAAAATTACACAATTGAGAATAGTAAACTGTTAAGGATAATAAATGTATGAAGGACTTAAGAGCATGCAACTGATATAAATGTTTCTATATCAATGTAGCAATACACATATATCATTTTAACAAAAATTCAAGTTTCACAATCATAACAAAACTTTTTAAATAGAAATCGACATTCCAAGTTCGCCATGAATAAAATTGAAGTGATCCTCAGTTAGGAGTTTTGTGAAAATATCTGCCAATTGCTTGTCGGTGTTTACAAATTCAAGTACAATATCCCCTTTTTGAACATGATCTCTTAAAAAACGATGTCGAATTTCATTATGTTTTGTTCGTGAGTGTTGAACTGGATTTTTGCTTAAATTGATGGCACTAGTATTATCACATTTAATAGGGATATAATCATAATGCAAATCAAAGTCCTCCAATTGTTGTTTCATCCAAGGTATTTGGGCACAACAACTTCCGGAAGCTATATATTCAGCTTCGGCCGTTGATAACACAACATAATTTTACTTTTTGCTAAACTAAGATACTAATGGGTTACCAAGGAAGTGACAAGTGTCACTGGTGCTTTTTCTATCAAGTTTGCAACCGGAAAAAGTCGGCATCTGAGTAACTAATTAAATCAAATGCAGCACCTCTAGAATAAAATAGTCCCAAATTTTGAGTGCCAATAGGATATCTAAAAATTCTTTTAACAGCACTGAGATGTGATTCCTTAAGATTTGATTGATATCTAGCACACATACAAACACTAAATATAATATCGAGTCTACTTGCAGTTAAATAAAGAAGTGAGCCGATCATATCTCGATATTTTGTTTGATCAATGGACTTACCTTTTTCATCATTGTTTAGCTTAATGGATGTGCTCATAGGTGTTCTACCTATTTTTGAGTCATACATACCAAACTTTTTGAGTAGATCTTTTGTGTACTTAGCTTGGTTGATAAAAATTCTTTCTTTACGTTGTTTGATTTGAAGCCCAAGGAAATAATTTAGCTCCCCTATCATGCTCATCTCAAACTCACCTTGCATACACTTAGCAAATTCCTTACACAAGGTTTCATTAGTAGCACCAAATATAATGTCATCCACATATATTTGCACAATAAGTAAATCATCATTTTTATTTTTAACAAAAAGTGTTGTGTCAATCGTTCCTCTAGAAAAATTATTTTCAATAAAAAATTTACTTAATCGTTCATACTATGCACGAGGTGCTTGTTTCAAACCATAAAAAACTTTTGATAGTTTAAAAACATGATTTGGAAAAGTATGATCTTCAAAACCTGGGGATTGTTTAACATAAACTTTCTCATTTATAAAATCATTAAGAAAGACACTTTTTACATTCATTTGATAAAATTTGAAATCTCTAAAACATGCAAATGCAAGTAACATGCAAACGGCTTCTAATCTAGCAACCGGAGCAAAGGTTTCATCGAAATCAATACCTTCTTCTTGATTGTATCCTTGTGCAACAAGTCTAGCCTTGTTTTTTATAATTGTGCCGGATTCATCAAGCTTGTTTCGAAATATCCATTTGGTACCGATAATGGTATGATCTTTAGGTTTTGGCACAAGTTCCTACACTTTGTTTCTCTCAAATTGGTTAAGCTCTTCATGCATAGCTATCATCCAATGTTCATCGAATTCGGCTTCTTGAAAGTTTTTAGGCTCAATCTGTGAGAGAACAGCCAAGTTACTATAAATATTTCTAAGTGAAAAGCGAGTTTCAATACCTTTTGTAGGGTCACCTAGGATTAAATTCTTAGGGTGATTATGAACAAACTTCCATTTTCTTGGCAAATCATCATTGTTTCCTCCTTCTTCTTGAGGTGGGAGAATATGTTGTTCAATCTCTTTGTTCAACTTACATGGTTGGTTCTCTTCTTTGTAAATACTTGAATCTTCCACATTTGGTTCCAAATCTATATTATCACTAACAATTTACTTTTGAGTAGAGATGTTAGTTTCATTAAATGCCACATGTATAGATTTTTCCACAACAAGAGTTCTTTTATTAAAAACACGATAAGCTTTGCTAGTTAAGGAATAGCCAAGAAAAATTGTTTCATTAGATTTTGAATCAAATTTACCTAAGTTATCCTTACCATTATTATGCACAAAACATTTACAACAAAAAACATACAAGTGACTAATGTTAGGCTTTCTATTATGCCAAAGTTCATAAGGAGTCTTTTTGAGAATAGGTCTAATTAATGCACGATTTAAAATATAGCATGCGGTGTGAACAGTTTTGGCCCAAAAATATTTAGGAAGATTATTTTCGCAAAGCATTATTCTACTCATCTCTTCTAAAGTTCTATTCTTCCTTTCTACAACACCATTTTGTTGAGGCGTTCTAGGTGCTGAAAAATTATGTCCAACACCATGCTCATCACAAAACAATTCAAATTTCTCATTTTCAAGTTCTCTACTATGGTCGATTCAAAAATTAGTAATAAAAAAACCTTTTTCATTTTGAATTCTACGACAGAGTTTTGTGAAAGAAGAAAAGGTTTCATCTTTGTTTGCTAAAAACATAACTCATGTAAATCTTGAATAATCATCAACAATAACAAGACAATAATATTTACCACCAAATAAATCCATATGCAGTAGTTGTAAAGGTCTAGTTGTGGAAATGTGATATTTTGATTTAAACGATGTTTTAGTTTGTTTTCCTTGTTGACAAGCACTACAAAGATGATCTTTTTCGAATTTAATTTTTGGAAGTCCAATGACCAAATCCTTTCTTAAAAGTTTAGCAATTAAATCCATATGAGCATAACCAAGTCTTCTATGCCATAACCAACTATTTTCATTATTAACATATAGACATTTAACATCACTAGTATAAAGATCATTGAGATAAAAAACATAAATATTATCGTGACGATTACCAATGAATAAAGTTTTATGATCATTTATGCTTTCAATTGTGCAATGTGATTTATCAAAAATAACTCGATTACCTTTATCACATAATTGACTAATACTAAATAGATTATGCTTAAGTCCATCAACAAGTAAAACATTTTCAATAGAATGGCTAGAAGAAATACCGATGTTACCAATATCGATGATTTTTCCTTTCTTGTTGTCTCCAAAAGTAACAAAGCCTCCATCTTTGGATGACAGTGTAGTAAAGAACGATTTATCTCTGGTCATGTGTCCACTTCCCTTCTTTAGCTTTGGACTTAAAGCAAACCTATAAGATGACAATCAAGTGTTGGTTTTTGGTACCTATAGTTTCTTAGGTCTTTCTTGGTTAGTTTTGTTAGATCCCTTAACAATCCAAATCTTTTTAATTCCCATGTTTGTATTATTTTTGAATAGATAAGAAGATATATAATGGTCTTTCTTTCTACAATAATAACAAGTAATATGAGAATGAATTATGAGAGGTGCTTTGTCAAAAATTGTATTGAGATTCTTTTGTTTTTTAATAGGGCCATATCTAATACTCGCTTTATCGAAAACACATTTTTGATTTCCAAGAAGCATATTGAGATTATTTATACCTTTTACAAAATTTTTAAGTGTTTTTGTTAAATTATCAATATTGTTTTTTAAAGTAGTTTTCTCATTAGAGATAATATCAAAATCATTTTTAAAAACAATTTTTTCTTTCTTTAATTCTTCTACATTAATAGATAAAGATGCAACAGATTTCTTCAACACATTATTTTTGGCACAAACTTTTCTAAATTCATCTTGTAGTTCATGGAATGCACTTTCAAGTTCTTCATAAAGAGTAATTACCTCATCTTGAGTAGAGTCTTCATCTTCAAGAGTCATGAGACATAAGTTAGCTACTTCATTTTCAATTTCATCACTTGAGTTTTCATCTTCACTTTCTCCCCAAGCTGCTACCATGGCCTTTTTATTTTTTTTTTTGTAGTCTTTTCCATGATTCTTCAATTTTGGACAATCCATCTTCATATGTCCAGGATTTTTGCACTCATAGCAAATAATAGGTTCTTTCTTGTTATCTTTGTTATACTCTTTCTTAAAAGGTTTTCTTCCTCCATAATTGTTTTTCTTGAAGTGCTTTTTGAGATTTCTAGTAAACATGGCATAGCTTTCATCCTCACTGGAGTTTTCATGTTCTTCTTCATTTAATGAGACTTTGAATGCAATTCCACTTTTCTTTTCTTTTTTTCAACATCCTCATGTCCTTTCATGGTGATCTCATGAGTCATAAGGGAACCTATAAGCTCATCTAATTCAAGTGTGGAGAGATTTTTGACTTCTATAATGGTCGTGATCTTTGCTTCCCAATTCTTTGGTAAACACCTAAGAATTTTTCTCACCAACTCACTGTTAGTATAAGTTTTGTCAAGAGATTTCAAAGAGTTTACAATTTCAATAAATCTAGTAAACATACTTGAAATAGATTCATCAGAATTCATTTTAAACAATTCATAACTATGAACAAGTATATCAATACGAGATTCCTTCACTTGGTTTGTACCTTCATACGTTACCTCAAGTTTGTCCTAAATTTCTTTTGCCGAATCATAACTTGAAATTCTATTATACTCCTTAAAGTCTAATCCACAAATAAGGGTGAGTTTGGCTTTAGCATTGGCTTGCAATAATTTATGATCCCTCTCATCATATTCATCTTCAGTTTTAGGTACACTAATATTGTCTACTAATTTAGTAGAAATTTTTGGACCTTTGGTGACAATAATCCACATAGCATAATCAGTGGCTTGTAGGTATAGGGTCATCTTATCCTTCTAATGACTATAGTTGTTTTCGTCAAATAATGGTGGCCTATTTGTGTCTTGTCCTTCAGCTAAGGTTGCCATGGATCGAAACTCCCAAATGGTTAAATCTAAAACAAGAATCTAGGCTCTGATACAAATTGTTACCCAAAAAACAACCTAAGAGGGGGGGTGAATTAGGTTTTTACAAATAAAAATAATAATACCCTAATAAAAATTATGACTAACACAATAGATAAATATAGTTAATGAAATAAAAATAATTAAAACAAGTATTCTAACAATTATGTCAGTTAATGATTTTAGCACAGTGAAAATGTGAAACATAGTTATGACAATTTAAACAAAATAAAGAGATAAGGGAGAGAGAGGCAAACAAATTTATAGTGGTTCAGTTTCAACTCGACCTACGTCCACTCCTCAAGCTTCACTTGAGATTTGTCACTATACTCTAGCTTTACAGGGTGCTAGCAACCTTTTCACAGATAAAGCAATCCTCCATAGATTTTACACAGACTTTCTAAGTCAAAAACACTAAGTGTACTACACTCTTACAAAGTCGAAAAGAATGTGTTTTTGTTTTCACAGAAAGCTACAAGAATTATCTATCAAAGATAGATATAAAAATGAAACTCTGATTTTTCTGTAAACCTCACACAGGAAAGATGGACTTAAAGCTATACGACTTAATGTATAATTTCTGAGAGAGGATGTAAACAAAAATTGAAGAACACTTCTCAGAAAATTTTTCAGAGAATAAATGAGAGTGATTTTAGATCAAAGAATATTTTTTTGTTTCTGTAACTTGTTTGTAGTTGCTGTCTCTTGTTCACATCAAAGGCTTTAGTATATATAATGAAACTTATAACCGTTTATAGCCGTTGTATTCATTTGAATATCTTCCACTCCATCATTACTAATTTGAATATCTTCCACTTGAATCTTTTGGCCTGCTGTTGTGCTGGGTTGTTTGAACTTTTGTTTTAGGCTATTTGAACCTCTGGTTTGGGCATTATTTTTGGGTTGAAATAAACTCCTGATTTAAGCAAATATTAAATACATTCAAATAATATTTAGGATAAAAGATTGGTGAGAAATAATAGGACAAAATAAAATTTTATTTTATTTTTCTTTTTCAAATAAATTAAAACATAATTAAATAAATCATCAAAATAAATAAATCTAGCAAGACTAATACAAGAAAAATATAAGTTAGGAAATGTAAGATTACAACATAATTATTATGAAACTAAAATAAGAAAACAAATATAAGACAGAACATGTAAGATTACAACAAAACTAACATGAACCTAAAATAAATAATTAAAAAAGAAAATATGAGGTAGAATATGCAAGATTACAACAAAACTAACATGAGACTAATACAAGAAAAATATAAGCTAGGAAATTCAAGATTACAACACAATTACTATGAAACTAAAACAAGAAAATAAATATAAGATAGAACATGCAAGATTACAACATGAACTTAAAACAAGAAAGCAAATATGAGGTAGAACATGCAAGATTACAACAAAACTAATATGAAATTAAAGCAAGTGAATAAAATAAATAAATAAATAAATAATTATGAGTTAAACAAACCATTTAGATTACAACAACATACTATGAAATATAAAGTAAGAAACTAAATATGAGATAAACAAACCACTTGATTATAACAAAACACTATGAAATAAGAAGCAAGAAAATAAATATGAGATAGAAAAATATAAGAAAATGAAAGATTAGAAATTCACCTTCCAAAGAAAGATTGAAATTTTTGATTTCCAAATTTCCTTTTGATCAGCCTCAAGTTTAGGAAGTGTGTTCTGAATCCTCAATTTGAAACTAGAATGGAACTCTAGGTATATATGGTGGAAAAGTGGTTAACTCTCTTATTTTTTCTCACTTTCAACAACACTCACTCTTTTCTTTTATCAGTCACTACTGAAAATTAGCTATTTCAGAATTTTTGAAGGAGTTTTGGGTGTAGGAAAGATGGAATTTCAGTTTGTATGGAAGGTATGGGGTGTATATGGAAGATAAAAGTATTTTTCGTTCAAAAACTCAATTTTTCTATATTTTTTCACAATTTTCTCACTATTTTCTCTTCAATTTCGTGCTCCTCTCTCTCTCTCTCTCTCTCTCTCTCTCTCTCTCTCTCTCTCTCTTACAATATGATCATTCTATATAGGCAATGAGGGAGAGTGAAAGTCAAAAAGAAGGTGGGAGACAAGGTGGGAGACAAGAATGTGATAGTAGGGCAAATTTTCAAGGTGGTTGCATAAGATACTCCTTTATGGATGCAAACAAAGTCTCTTTTTGACAATAGAGGATGATTAGGTATGTAGTTGGTGATATATGGGTCAGCCAATAGGGTAGGGGAGTGTCTCATACACAAGGAAAAAAATGCAAAAAATACACCTTTGCTTGCTTGTTTAAAATGGTCAAATATTATTTGAGGGGAAATATAACACAAGGCAAAGCTTTGGCAAAGTAGATAAGGTGTTAGGTGTGGAGTCTTAGGTTGGGGGGTGTAGACACCCCATTTTTGACCGTCCTCAAGACTTGGACGTCACTGCTTGAACACTCGGTGATTATCCATGTTTGTGTTTGTTTGGAGTTCCCGGAATTCTCGGCTACGCGCCTTGTCTCAGGATCTCCGAACTCGAATGTTTTGTGTCTAGTTTTGCACCAAACACTTGTGTTTTGCCTTGGAAGGGCAGGGAATGCCTTGTGAGGCATCCCCACACACCACCGGCACTAGCTAGAGGCCACCAGCTGGTTTTTGTTGCCACCGGCAATATATGTTGCCGGCCGGCACTCTTTGTTGCCGGTCGGCAGTCATTTTTGTCAAAATAACATTTTTGGCTAGCCGACTACTGTTCATCTGCTTTTTTAGATATTTTAGGACAGCTGTTTGGCATTTGCTTCCCCTCCATACACGTGTATGGAGGGATGTCCCTCTTGTTTGCTTACTAGTTAAGCATTACAAGATTGCCTCCTCTATAAGAGGGGGCCTTCTCTCCCTTGTTCTAGGGTTAGAAAAATTGGAGAGGAGAGGGAGAAGAGCTCTGGTTTTGGCTTTAGGACATATATCTATCCTATATCTATACCTTCCCCTCTTTGTTGTCTTGTGTGTGTTTTAGTCCATACTATTGCACACAAGCACCTAGTGCTTCACCTTCCTTGGGCTACTGAGGTTCTAAGGGCTTGTTCTTGATATTTTTGATTGGATTGGAGCTTAAGGAGGCAACAAAAGTACCCTTTGTGAAGAAGGTCAACAAGGGTAAGAAACTAGTTCTTTTTACCCCATTTTTGCACCCTATTTCTACCTATCTTAGAGCTGTTTTTGTGTTTAGTGTATAACATAAAATAGTTTTGTTTTTAGGCCCTCTTGATTTTTTGTTAAGAGTGTTTTGTGGTTTGGGTGTGTTTGACCACCCTTAGGCCTTGAAAGGCCTCATTTTGTGCTATTTTGTGCAAGTTTCGAGACTTTGGTGTTTGGGCCTCTTCACCACTGAAATCTTGAGGGATTTTAGTGGTGGAGATGGTACCTTGAAGTCTCCAAAAGGGGAGGGCCACCCCCTCTCCTTGTTGTCCTTGAAAGGGGCCATTTTTGGTCTCTTAAGGAAGCCTTTGTTCAAGTGTGTGTTGATCATGTCTAGGCTGCATTTCATGCTTATTATGCCATAATATAATCATGTTGTGTGTTGGTTTTGGTGCTCCATGCATATTTAGCATAGTTGCCATGTAATACCTCATTGATCCCTTAACATGCCTTAGGTTGTTAGCCTTTGTTTGAGCATGATTTAGGCTTAGAATTATGAATGTTTTGTGCTTATTTTGCCATGCTTTAGGTCTGTCCATAGTTGTTTGGATTGATTTTGGCATGCTTAGTATAGCTCCTTTGCATTTGTGGCTTGTCGGGCTTGTAGGCCTCAAGTATGTGAATGTGTAGCATGTGTTGCTTGCATCATTTTGGTGGTTTGGAACCACCCAACATGTAATTTCAGTCTCTTTGGCATGCTCATATGCTTGCCTTAGTTGCCTCTTTATTGCTTTGAGAGCATGTGTTGTATGCCTTATGTTTTGACCATTGTGCATGTCTTTGAATTCAAACCATTTAGATGCCATCTAAGTGGTCCTTTGGGCTTGATTTTGTGTGCTAAAACTCTGATTTTAGTTGCTTAAGTCTTGCCATGTTAGGTTTTGCCAAGTGTAGTTCAATGCCTCTTGGCTTGCCTCAAGTATTTGGGCCAATTGCATGCTTTTGTTTGTCTTGTGTGAGTTGGTTTGGCACCTCTTATAACATGATCTCAGAGCTTAACTTGCATGCTAATTGTTCATATTTGTGCCCTCTTAAATGTGTTTAAAAGTTGCCCCATTATGCTTAAAGTATTGGACCATGAGTGCTTGCATAAGTTTGTGCATTTTGGCCTTCATTTTTAGGCACTTTGGCCACTGATTTTAGGCCTATTTGGAGTTGCCTAAGCCATGTTTAAGTCCACTCCTTTGCTTAGTTTGCATGCTTGCCTTGGATGTGTGTTTGCATACTAGCATTCTTGTTTGCATCCCATGTTGCATACTAGTTGACATGCTTAGGATTGCACACATAGACATGCATGCCTTGTCCCTTGATTTGGTGATGGGGATTGGGCTCTTTGATTGTTTAGTTTGCATTTCATTTGACATGAAAATTGCACACTTGATTCTTTGGGCCATCATGCATAAAAATGCGTGATTGGTGGCCCGAGAATCGAGGCATATCCTCCCTTGAGTCATTAACATGATAGGGAGTGTGATTGGTGCATACATAGCTTGAATAGCATTGCCATGCGGATCGTCATTCTGCTTCTTTGTGAGTTGCGAGTTCTGCGAGAATTCATTGTCGTGGCAAGATTTAGTGCCCGACCGTGATCAATAAATGGCCGGTGGATATGTTTTGTGCCGATGGGCCACATCCTAGTGCCGGTGGTCTTTTCCTCCAGCCAGTGGGATTCTCTAGTGTCCAGAGAGGCATCCTTGAGACTTTGGCAGTTTTCAGAGGAACAAAGCAGGGAAAACAAAGGCAGGCTAGGCATGGTAGTGCAATTCCGAGCGGAATCCGAACGCGAATGCATTGAGCCCTCGCCCCGAGGTGATTTACAGTTTTTCTTAGATTAACTAACTTGTTAATTTAATTAATTTGTAATATTTAATTAGCTTGCTTAGTTAATTAATTTGTATTATTCTTTTGGTCCCTCTAAACGAAGGCAAATCTGTAATAAGTATGGGTGAGTGGTGTGCATGTCTTCCAACCCCTACTTCTTTCTTCCCTTTTATTTACCTGCTTATGATGGTAGATTAGGGCACGTTTAATTTAGCATACCTTATGCAATGCATGCGTGCATCCATGCATTTGTTGACATGCATCGGGCTCGGTACATCATATAATCGCATTGTACCTTCAAATCCAACTTGAATACGTGCATCAAATGATTGCATTTCACATGCCATTTTCGGGTTAGCCGAGCCTATGAGCCTATCCTAATCGCATTCTGCATGCGATGCATTAGTCATTCTAACATGAACTAGGGCATGCATTTTTGCTAACTAGTTTATTGTTTTGGCACGGAGTACAATGTAAGTATTTATGCTTTAGCATATCGCATGCGTGTGAATGTTAACATGACAGTATGCTTACCATGTGGCTAAATGCTTACATGAGATAAACTGTTTGAATGCCTGTGGGTGGAGGTTGGATTGTTTGATTTGGAAAAACTCGTTGAAATCCGTGTTTTAGCCTACTTGCGAGTAGCAAAATCTGAAACGCTTTCAAAACGAACGGATATGCAATGTTTGTTTCCAAATTAGGCAATCTAGTCTATACTTGTTTGCTGTGCGCATAACACAGTAATTCTAGGCTAATAACCGGAACAAGAGCATGTGATGTTTTTAAAATCGGATGTCACGGTTAGTAGAGGCCGGTCTTCAGACTGGGCGAAAGGGGGTGCTCATAGCTGACCTTCCCCGATCGTACCCAAGCTCCCGAGCCAAGTCAACTTTGGTGATGACGGACACGTGGCCTTCGGCACCGAGTCAGGGTTTCCTAAATTTTCCATTTTAAAAATATTTAGGTGGTGACAGATCCGCAAAGCGATCCATGTTTGGCACTTCTTTTCAAAATCTGCTTTTCTCAAACGATTTGCGAGTTGGACTCTTTGGTTGATTTAACCACAACAAACAAAAAAGGAGTCCGAATCGTAGAATGAAGCGAGGTCCCTCATGCGACGCCGTCTCTGAGGGTTCAAACCCCTTCACCAACATTCCTTAAATTCATTTTTTTGGGTAAAGACAAGTCAGCGCCACGTCATTAATAAGGACCAATCCAGTCATGCCATCTCAGCAAGACTGCCACGTCAACGTTGTAGTCAACATTGATAGAATATTCTACATATGGACGAAATATTCCCTGACTTAACAGAATATTTCCTCACATAACAGAATATTCCCTGAGTTTACAATTTGGTCCAGAAGTTTCAAATAATTTTGGTGTAACCCAGATTTCGGGACAATTTTTTAGTGAGGCCCCCGGAAGCATAGAGAAGGTTGATCCTAGCTAAACGAACCATTCTTGATGCAACTGTGAGGTCAGAATATGCCCTTGAAAAGGTAATATGTGGCTGTTTAGAGTTGGAAACAGGGCTCAAATTCTAAGTTTTCTTATTGATGATTCTGTGATAAACACCTTCTTGTTTTGTTATCATAAGGTAATAAAAAGAAAGCGCTCAAATCTTAGGACCGGTCAAAATGGGGTATCTACAGCCCTTTCTCTAGATTGGAAAGGAATCTGCTTACTACTTCAATAGCATGAGCAATATCTGGTCGGGGTGGATTATTGCATACATTAAACTCCCTACAGCGGATGAGTAGGGAATAGCCTCAATCTCTTCTCTTTCTTTAGTAGAGGAAGGACAAGACCTCTTGCTTAGCTTGAAATGATTAGCTACCGGAGTATTGACTGGCTTGGCATTTTTCATGTTGAACTTCTCAATCACCCATTCAACGTACTTTTCTTGTGACAACCACAACTTATTGGTTTCCCTATCACGCATAATTTTCATACCCAAAATTTGTTGTACAGGGCCTAGGTCCTTCATGTTAAAGAACTGTGATAACTCTTTTTTCAGTGACTTGATTGTGGTAGCATCTTGTCTAACAATTAACATGTCATCAAAATAGGACATGAGTATGATGAAGTTTTCACTGGGAAATTTCTTGACATAAACACATTGATCTATAACAGTTCTATTGTACTCATGACCTACCATGAATGAGTCAAACTTCTTGTACCACTGTCTCGGTGTTTATTTGAGGCCGTAGAGACTCTTTTTTAATCTACAGACTAAGTTTTCTTTCCCTTTGACTTCAAAACCTTCTGGCTGCTCCATGTAAATTTCTTCCTTCAAATTATCATAGAGAAATTTTGTCTTCACATCCATCTGTTCAAGTTCCAAATTTGAACTGGCCGCTAGTCCTAAAACTACTCGAATAGATGTCATTTTCACAACTAGAGCAAAGATTTCATCAAAATCAATACATTTTTTCTGCCCAAAACCTTTGACAACCAATCGGGGCCTTATACTTAACTAGCTTTTCGTTGCCATCTTTTTTCGACTTGAACACCCATTTGTTCTTCAGTATTTTTCGACCCTGGGGAAGTTTTACCAAATCATAAGTTTGGTTTTTCTGCAAGGACTGCATCTCTTCTTGTATAGCTTGCTGCCAGCTACTCTTCTCGCTATGATTCTGAGCTTCTTGAAAGCTTTATGGCTCTCCCTTATCAGTAAGCAAAATATACTCAGAAACATGGTATTTTGATGACGGCTTAGGTGCTCTTATTGATCTTCGTAACTGTGGACCAACAGTCTCTGGCGGAGGGGGTTGTGGCTCCCTTTGCTCAACGCCCTTTTCTTCTGGATCTTCTTCTTCTTCTAGAAATCCATTATGCAACTCTACATTATTGGTTTCATGCTACGGCAGCTCTTCTTCATTGGTAGCATTCTGTGATGGTGTAGGATTGAGAATAATTTCTGAAACATCATCAATTTTGGGTTTGACTGGTTGCCCAAAGTCTTCTAAGGTCTAGCCTTCTTGAAATACCATATCTCGGCTTCGAATGATTTTCTTGTTTTTTAGATCCCATAATCTATATCCAAATTCTTCATCTCCATAGCCAATAAAGATGCATTGAGTGGCTTTATTATCTAGCTTCTGTATGTGGTCCTTGGATACATGTGCAAATGCTTTGCACCCAAACACTCTCAGGTGAGAGTGAGAGATCTCTTTTCCAGACCATACTTCTTCTGGAATCTGAAAATTTAGTGGAACAGATGGCGATCTGTTAATTATATAGCAGGCAACACGAATAGCTTCTCCTCCAAATGGCTTTGGCAGCTTTACCATTTTGAGCATGCATATGACCTTCTCCACAATGGTTCGGTTTATCCTTTCAGCTAGACCATTGTGTTATGGGGTTCCAGGAATATCCTTCTCATGTCAGATGCCGCGAGTAGCACAGTAGGCTTCAAACTCCTTTGATGTGTACTCGTCTCTATTATCTGTTTAGAGACACTTCAGCTTCTTTCCGGTCTCTCTTTCTATCATAGCATGGAATGTTTGAAAATGCTGGAACACCTTAGCTTTGGTCTCTAGGACATAAGCCCATACCTTCCGTGATACGTCATCAATAAATGTCAGGAAGTATTTTCTGTCACCCAAAGATTCCACTTCTATGGGACCGAATACATCAAAGTATACTCTGCTCAACAATTCTGATTGTCTTCTAGATGATAAGTGGAAAGTGACTCTATGATGCTTTCTAAATAAGTAGTTGTCACAAGGATTCAATTTCGTATCTTTGGCAAAGAGAATAAGAGACTTCTTTGCTAGAATTTGTAACCCTTTCTTACTCATGTGACCCAGCCTTTTGTGCCACAAATTTGGTGTTGCTTCATCTTCTGCTGCATTGAGGCTATCTGAATTCACCTCCACATGAATCTTGTACAGCGTGCCACTTGCTTGTCCTCTAGCTACCACCAGAGATCCCTTTTTCAACTTCCATATGCCTTTGTCGAAGTAGTTCTTATAGCCTTAATGATCTAAGGCTATCCTTGAAATAAGATTCAGGTGTAAATCAGGAATATGCCTGACATCTTTTAACACTATCGTGCACCCAACTTTGATTTGGATGCGAACATCACCGATTCCCAGAATCTTTAAAAAACTGGAGTTACCCATCTTCACTGTACCAAAATCTTTAGCTTTGTACGTATTGAAAAACTCTTTCTAGGATGTAGCATAGTAGAAAACTGCTATATCTATCACCCACTCGGTGTCGTTGTTTGACATATGGAGGCATTCTTCTTTTTCAACAGAGAATAATGCAATATCCTTTGAGACAGTAATTGTAGTTTTCTCATCTTCGGTCTTTCGCTGTTTATTGCCTTGTTTTTGTTCTCCCTTCAAGGCATAGCAATATTTCTTTATGTGACCCTCCTGGCTACAGTGTAAACACTTGAACTTTGGCCAGGTCATACCTTCTCTGGACTTTCCATTGTCTTGAGATCTTCCCCTACTACGTCCTCTGCTTTTACTTCTTCTTCTGCTTCTGTATCTACCTCTACCTTTATTTTCTGTGACGAGGGCATGGGACTGATCTCCACCCATGTCTTTCTTTCTTGCCTCTTCACTAAATAGAGCATATGAAACCATGCTCATGGTCAGTTTTTCTTTTGGTACAGAGTTGCTGAAGGACACCACCAACGTCTCCTAATTGTTTAGCAAAGAACTGAGCAGCAATAGGGCCTGCATCTCATCATCTAACTCCATTTTGACAATTTCCAGTTGGTTCACCAGATTTTGAAACTTATTGGTGTGTTCAGTAACAGAAATACCGCCTTTCAGCTTCAAATTTACAATGGAGGCTTTGTTCGGAGTAGTCTTCGATTGGTACATACTTTCTAACTTCGTCCAGGGAGCATAGGCATCGTTTTCTTGGGCGACATAGTGGAAAACACTATGATCGATCCATTGTCTGATTTGGCCAATGGTTTTTTGATTCTTTTACTTCAAGTCTTCGTTGTTTTCCGTTGATGGTTTAACTCCATTAAGTTCAATGTGGTCAAACAAATCTCGGCAATACAGGATATCCTCTATTCTGGGCTTCTAGATTGCATAATTAGAAGCATTCTGCTTTATCATGGATCCCAAAGTCAACATTGATTCCTCCATCAACACTTGTCTCTACAGAAAATGATTTCTGTTTGAAAATTGGGCTTCACTGTTGAGTCCGGGCTAATCAAATTAGCCAAAAAAGCACTTCGGATTGCCAAAATAAAAAATGCAAATTTTTTGACATCTCATTTGAAAAATCTAATCATACAGATGTGTCTGGAATATTCTAAATAGTTGGAAAGCACTATTGGATCACCCAAATCGATCCTCAAATGGCTTAGATCTAGCCAAAACAGTTCAATGGTTCAGATCGGTGCAATCTGGTATGCCTAAGAAGGATCGGATAATTCCTCTAGTTCAGATGGCGTCAGCGGCGCTGCGGCTAGTGGCACGGCTTGGTCAGCGGCTCAGTCAACGCTGGCTTGGTCAGTGGCTTAGTCAACGCCGGCTTGGTCAGTGGCACGGCTTGGTCAACAGCTCCAGCTTGGTTCGGCGGCTCAGATGATGTTAGCGTCTGGTGTGTACGTGTGTAGTGCGTGCTTGCGCGTAAGATCATGTGTCTTTTTCCTTTGAAAATGCATACGGCGTGTGGGAGCGTATGACAATACGGCTGCGTCCGATCTCCTTTTTCGACGTGGTTTTCACCGTTATGCTCATCTCGTTGAGGACTTCAACTTGGTGTGATGAAAAGTGGATTTCAACCACTTTGAATTCTGGGTAATCTTTGAAGAACACGCTCTATTTTGCCGAAAAACACACAACATAGCTCTGATACCACTTGTTAGGATTATGGACACCTAGAAAATAAACAACAAACAATCACACACACAACCGAGACACAAATATTTACGTGGTTCGGTCCAGTGCTTATGTCCACGGAACAGAAACGAGAATTTCACTAAAATAGAGCAATACAAAAACAGAGGAGGAGAAATACTCTCACTCAACTCACAGCTCTCTATCTCTCAAATTTTTGATAATACCATTCACCCTCTCCTTCCCATCTCTATTTATACAGAGAGAGAGAGAGAGAGAGAGATACAAACTCACCCAAAATTTTCACCTTTTTTTTTGTTGGTGAGAGTCAACAATGGCAAGAATGTGAAGAGAAGGGAGAGATACTCAGCTCAGACTTCCTTCACTTGTGATGGAGGTCCTTGTACGCCATTCTTCTTTGACCCTCTCCTCTACATGCACGTGGGTTGGAGCTAACAATGAATATTATTGTAATGTGAATTTTAATTTGAGATATTTCAAAACACATAACCCAATTGTCACCTTTATCATTAAATTTGAATCCTAAGCAAGTTGTTTTCTACTAATGATGGCACCTTTATCATTCTTGTCGCTTCTTACCCAATTATTGTGGTCTTTAGTGTAACCATGAACTTAATTAGATTGCTTTGCTTAATTAGGTGTAATATAAACAACCTTTAGAATTTTAAATTTTCACCTTACTTTTACTATATTCATTTTAAACCATCTTTGTTAGTTACTACTTACTATGTACCATAGCTCTACTTTGTGCAAAGGTTTATTTTTTTTGGGGGCAAAATAAAAAATTTATTTAAAAAAAATAAAAAGCATACGAACGTGTTTTTATTTTCAAATGGCGTAACCAATCCCCCCAGAAAAAAAAGAATGAACCATTGCAAACATAACAAAAAAAGTAAACATTGAAGCTAAAATTATAATGGCCTGTTTGGTAACACTTACGTTTTCAGTTTATATTTATAAAAATTTTATAAACTGATTTTTGTTTATTTTAAAAAAAACAAAAATTACAAATGCGTTTGGTTTAGACAAAATGTTTAAAAAAATTTTAAAATATAAAAAAGAGTGAGAAATGGCAAGTGGTGCGCGGGTGGCGGGTGGTAGGTGGTGACGAGTGGTGGTGGCGGCAGACGGTGGTGGAAAATGATGGTAGGTGATGGTAACGGAAGACGGTGTTGGAAAATGGTGGCAGGTGGTTGGTGATGGTGGTAGAAGACGGTGGTGGAAAGTGGTAGCAAGTGGCGTGTGGGTGGGTGAGTGGGTGGTGGTGGTGGAAGACGGTGGTGGAAAGCGGTGACGGGTGGGTGGATGGTGGTCATAGGTGGGTGGTGGGTGGTGGGTGGTGGTGGGTGGTGGTAGGAAGGTGGGGAGTGGTGGTGGTGGATGGGGGGGTGGTGGTGGCAGGTGGTGGGTAGTGGTGGGAGATGGTGGTGCTAGTGGTGATGGTGGATGGTGGGTGGTGGATGGTGGTGGCAGGTGGTGGATGATGGTGAGTGGTGGTAGCGGGTGGAGGTGGTGGGCGGATGGATGGTAGTGGTGGGTGGGTGGTGGTAGTGGTGGTGGCGACGGCGAGGGGTAGGTGGTGGCGGCGAGTAGGTGGTGAGTAGTGGTCGCTGGTGGGTGATGGGTGGTGGTGGCGGCGGTGGCGGGGGTGGGTGGTGGGTGGGTGGTAAGTGGGTGGTGGTGGTGGTGGTGGCAAGGGGTGAGTGGTGGTAGCGAGTGGGTGGCAGGTGGGTGGTGGGTGGTGGTGGGCAGTGGATGGCAAGTGGGTGGTGGTGGCGGGTAGTGGGTGGTGAGTGGTGGTGGCAGGGGGTGGCGAAAGACGGTGGTGGAAAATTATGGCGGGTGGTCGCTAGTGTTGGGTGGTAAAAAAAAAAAAAAACTCAAAATGTAAACTCATTTTTTGAGTTTACATTTTTTGGCCAAATTTATAAACTCAGACCACTGATTTATAAATAAAAAATTTACCAAATAAGTTTTTATTTGAGTTTTTAAAATTTTTGTAAATATAAACTGAAAACTAAAAATATAAGTGTTATCAAACGACACCTAAGTAATCAAACTCACAATCAGCATTAACTGCTTGAAATTTTTGTACTCCATCATCCAAAACTAGAGTCCATATCAAATCATTTGAATTCCACTTGTAACAGAAAGAGAATAAACACACACACTATGCAGCTTCCAATTTGACATCCTTCTAGAAAACTAGGTTAGCAATCTCATTAGTATCATTCAGTCATAATTTTAAAACTTTGTTTCTCCTTTTGTGGTGGCGCTTGAAGATTACTGTGGCTTAAAACTTCATCATTTTAAATATATTCAATGAGTCCAAAGCCAATTATTCAAGTTTAATACCCAAATGACGAATGTATATTGTTAAAACTTCAAAAATAAGAATTTACGCCATACTTTTTGTGTGTGCCCTTCAATTAGTAGAAGTATGTGTAAATTTCTAAATACACTCACTTTAATTTCTCTTTACACCCTTCACTTGCATTGTAAAACTTTATTCTTTTGTGAAAAATTACTTTTACATGCCAAAATATAGACAAAAAAATATTAAGGGTAATTAAAAGTTATCAAAATATATTGAGAGGCTCGACTTTTACTGAGCACATGCAAATTTTATGCCATGAGAGAGAGAGAGAGAGAGAGAGAGAGAGAGTAACATCACCCAAAGTAGAACAACAGCTCACTTACCACATACATGTGTGACATGCATATGTGGTCTCTTTTTCTTTCTTTCTCATTGTTTAGACATTGTTTAGGGTGTGCTATATAAGCATATATATATATATATATTTTTATTTTTTTTAGATTATATCATCTTTTTATTTTTTTGTATATTTTTTAGTAAAAAATTAAAAAATACACTTATTTGGACCATCTCAAATAATCCCAAGTTAAAATAATTTTAAAAAGAATAGTTTTAGAATTATCTTGTCAAGGGTTAAGACCACCCTAGCTATCTATATATAATTACCATTTTGATTTATTAATATATGTTCTTGAGGCACTCTAGCATGTATACTTCTCTATTAACAACTAATGGATGCTTGAAAATAGAAGTAAGATTAATTGTTGACCTGACAAAACCTTGTTAGGTAAGAAAAATGCTTCAGACCACTAATGACGTGGCGCTGATGTGAACCAACCACTGATATAATAGTTTGGCCTTTTGTTTTGTTTTTTGTTTTTTGTTTTTTTTCCTTACACTACTAGCTCATTAGAGTTGGTATTAGTTGTGCAAATTTAGAGCACTGAATCAGTGCTGGTTAGGTAATAACATCCATTGTGTAAATACAGAATTCTTTTATCTGAATCAAAAGCTAAAACATGATACCAATTTCAAGTATCTCATATCAAACTTGTTCATACATGACACAAAAATAAAAATGATGAAAATGATGCAAAAGAAAGCAAATTAGACAAGTATAAACTCATTTGATCAATGTGTAAATCTAACTATTAACACGCTAACATAACATAATATTTTATACACACAAAAAAAGGATAAATCACACTAACCCCCTTTGAGATTTGAAAAAATTACAAGAAGTTGCAGAGTTTTGACATAATTACATTGACTTTCTTTTTAGTAAGATTAAATGGACCACCTACACTAATACAGATTGTGTTAAAATATAAAAAACAACGTAAAGTATGTATTTTCATCTAAAAGAGATAATAATATTAATTTTTTATCCATATAATAACAAATTATTAATGAAAATGAAGTTAGATTTTATATGAATTAAAATCTTAAAAGTGCTTAATATAATTATGTCAAAATTATAAAACTTGGTATATTTTCTTTAAATCTCAAGACAGATCAATGCAATTTACCTATTAAAAAAAACAAAATAAAAAAGAAAAGAAAAGAGAAGATAGAAAATTACCTAGAAGACTGCAAGCCCAATTTTAATAACTTGGGCTTTTGAAAGGTTCAACAACAAAATCAATTATTTGGGCCTACCAGGTAGATAATGGATTGGGCCTTCACAGTTCACATTCTCGAACTCGAACTCGAAGAAGCTTCACGACCTGTTTCTTCAAGATCTCCTTCTGCAACATTTGGAACCCTAAAAAGTAACAAAAAAATCTTCGTAAAAGTCTCAAATCAAACTTGTGAATTTCATAATCTCCAATAATAAAAAAAAATGGCGATTTCTAGAGCTAAGAAATTGTTTTCAAGAAGCTTTGCTTCTCTCTCTTCAACTCCGCTGCGCGTTTGCGTAGTCGGAAGTGGACCTGCTGGCTTTTACACTGCCGAGAAGGTGCATATCACTCTCTCTCTCTCTCTCTCTCTCTCTCTCTCTATATATATATATATATATATGTGTGTGTATACACAGAACATGTGTAAGCATTTCAGTGAATGTCAGTGTATAATTTCAAATTGATTTGAATGTTGAATTTACATTACTAGATGTTGAAGAGACATCAAGGAGCTGAGGTTGATATTGTGGACAGGTTGCCGACGCCGTATGGATTAGTCCGGTCCGGTGTGGCACCGGATCATCCTGAAACTAAGGTTTGTATGTAGGTACAAGAATTTTGTAGTTTAGCTTCTTATACTTGTTATTTGCATGTTTTGTGTTGAATTGAATAGTTTTATGTCTACTGATTAATTGTTTGTTCATAATTGGAGTGATGGACTTCCTGTTTAATCTCATATGCATTGGTCTGAAAAGAAATCAAAATGTTGTCTGGTCTATGTGTTTCCCTAATACTACTTAGTTATAGTTGAAGTGCTGCATCTCTTTATATTGTATTGTAACCAGCGTTTTTAAATATCGGTCATGTATTGTATCACCCATTATGTATTGAGATTTTGGACTTTTGATACCGTTATTCATCGATATGTTCACTGCTACTATCTGATATCGTATGATATTGCCAATACCGGTACATATCCTGATACCGTTATCTAAGATCATGATTGTAACTCTTTTTAGAAGTCACCACATTCTGGAGTGAACAACATAAATCTTTATGTTGTTGTGTGCTTGATTTAGAATCTTATTCTATTCTTGTTTGTGTTTCATATATTTCACCGTCTCTAGTTAGGTGTATCAATTCCAAGCACTATGTTCTAAGCCTCCTATTACATAGTGCAACTAAATATGGTTTATCTTAATCTTTAGAGATCCCAAAAGCTAATAAAATAAAACCCATTTAAATTAAGCAAGTGTTTTAGTATATATCTGGCCATTTTTAATATCATTGATGGCATAAATTTTTTCTACATGTATTATTCTGATTAGCATCTGGCATTTTTTAAAGCTTCTATATTTGTAGAAATCTGACAGTATCTGTATATTAATGAATTACATTGTGTGTTTCTGACTTTCTGTTTTTAAAGAATACATTGTTCAAATAGTCCTCTTAATTGAGCTTAGTTTACCAGAAAACTTGCAACAGATTGTGACCAACCAGTTTTCTCGGGTTGCTCAAAATGAACGATGCTCATTCTTTGGAAATGTGTCACTTGGGTCTTCTGTATCATTGTCTGAGCTCAGGAGATGTATCATGTGGTAAGATGCCAGCTCTAGATGAGATCTTGTGCTGATTTGTATTAATTGATCACAAGTAGTTTTGTTATTTGATGAATATGTGTTTTGCTGACCAGGTTGTGCTTGCCTATGGTGCTGAAAGTGATAGAGTTCTTGGTATCACTGGAGAAGTATGTATAGAATTTTTTATTTTGTTTCTGTTTTTGTTTAGTCATCTATACAATCGATATGCATAACTGTGTTGATGGAAGACTTTGTGGCCTATTATCTTTAAACTGGTGATAGTCAAATGCTTCGAAGGCAGTTGTAGTCTCTGTTGTTTATGTCTTTCTTCTTGGTTTTCTTTCTAGGATTTGGCAGGGATACACTCGGCTAGAGAATTTGTTTGGTGGTATAATGGGCACCCTGACTGCAAATATTTGGCTCCAGACTTAAAGAGCACTGATACAGCTGTTATTCTTGGTCAGGTATCTTATTATTTCTCTCTTTCTTTCTTCTTCTTTTTCTTGTGAATTTTTAGGGAGACAGATTATAAGATCTTGTGCAGAACAGGGGCTTTTAACTTATAAGATGAACTGGTGGTTTTCCATTTCTTACTTTTTCAGTCATAATGCACAATTTACAGAATTAATAGAAGTAAGGGCAATGCTAATTGTATAAAATGATGTTTGATTGAGGAGAACACCAATAAGGACATGGGATAACAATGTATGACACTAACAACTTACTTGATAAACTTTAACTTAACAGAAAATAAGCCCCAGATAACATGTGATAGAAAAATAGGTCTTAGGTAACTCTGATAGTTATGAATAATGCTTTGTAGGGTTCAATTTATAAATGAGCAACAAGTCAAATTAATGAGGTAAGATAAGTAGAAGTAAATTTTCTATTATTTTAATATTATTTCAATAGTAAGGATTTCCTTTAGTCAAATATTCTTTTAGTAAATAAACTAGAATAATTGAAACCGCACAAACTTAAATGTGTACTTATGACTTGATTGAACATTAAGCAGCAGTGAGATTTAAATATTTACTCAAAAAGTTTTTTTCAACGTTCACTTTTCATTTCCACTTCATCTTGCTATCGTACAAAATTGCAATTTATGGTACTTAAAGTGATATGTTGGTTGCTGACAGTATAATGCCATTCTATTTCATTGCTACATCGTTTGGTGTGTTGTATTTGAGGTTTTATTTCTGAATTGTCAAGTCAAAATTAAAATTCTAACAACTACAATTAGCAAATATACCTGTTCACTTATGATGTGTTTGGTTCATAGATTTGGGAAGCATTAAACAACTAACCATCAAGTAGTAACTCTTCCACTCTTCCCCTTTGGGAAGGGTGGGGGTTTCTCGTTGTTGACCCCTTGCCTATGCGGCAAAACCAAAACATAAAAAGGATGAATGAAGATGGGAGACATTGAGCATGACACTAAACAACAAGTCACACCACACATCGTACTTCCTTAGTTGACATGGATACTCGCATTACATTCTTGATATTCAGAAGCAAAAAAACCTTATTCTCATTAAATAATTTAAAATTTATTATGCAGCAATGAAGAAGAATAATTTTTTTAAAAATAGTCATAATAACTGTTTGCAGTTCTGAAGCCCTTCAATCCCAAAATAAGTTTCGACCCCTATAACCATCCACCATGTTTTTTCTTTCAGGGCAATGTAGCTCTGGATGTTGCACGTATTCTTTTACGACCAACTGCTGAGTTGGCAACAACTGATATTGCCAGCCATGCTTTAGCTGCTCTGGAGGAGAGCTCTATAAGGTTTTCTGTCCCACCTTTTGATGTCAATTGAACTGGTTTTAGCTGGGCCTCAGTTATATTGTGTCAAAATATACAAATATGATTGCAGAAAAGTGTACTTAATTGGAAGACGTGGACCAATCCAAGCAGCTTGTACCACAAAAGAGTTACGTGAAGTTCTTGGTAATTCCTAGTTTCCTGTCCTCTACACTACATGATTAGTTCAAAATTTCATTGCTATTTTGTGTTTCAGAACACATTTTTTTAATTTAATTACCAGATTAATTATTATATAGGGGGGTTACTACAATTATTGGACCTGCTTCATCAGATTCTACTAGTAGTAAGCAAACTGAAGTTTGTTTTATATCAGATACAGAGCAGATCTACTTTTTGCTTGATGTAGGCCTTGGCCCTCGTTAAGTTCAAAAATTTCTTAATATATTATTTGTATCAATTAAGATTGTTTTCTAAAACATCAATGCAACTTTGGCCCCCTGAAAGAAAAATCTGGATCCTAATCTTTAAATTTTTTAAAGACAAGTTTTGGTGTGATCCAATGTTTTCGAGCTCAGTGCTTGAGCTAAGTAGCACGGACACGGATACGAGACACGACACGGACACGACACAGACACGCGGACACGTAATTTTTCAAAAAATGGAGGACACGACACGCTGGGGACACGTTTAATATATATAATTTTATTTATATATTATATGTAAAATTAAAAAATATATACTATTTGTATTTATTTTTATTTATTTATTTTATTTATTATATGTAAATTTAAAAAATATATACTAATTTTATTTATTTATTATATGTAAAATTAGAAAATATATACTATTTATATTTATATTTATTTTTATTTATTTATTTTATTTATTATATGCAAAATTAAAAAATATATATTAATTTTATTTATTTATTTTATTTATTATATGTAAAATTAAAAAATAAATATATTATTTATATTTATTTATATTATTTAAGACAAAAAAAAGGTTAGGGGTATATTATTTATTATTAGTATATATTTATTTATATTATTTATTATTAGTATATAAATATATATATGTATATATATTGTTAGTATATCATCGATGGTTGCTTCGAAAATTTTAGCGAGAGAGAGAGAGAGAGAGCAGAGAGGGCGACGATGGTCGATCGAGGCGCAGACAATGGTCGATCGAGGCGCAGACGATGGTCGATCGATGGTCAATCTAAGAAGACGAGGAAGACGAACAGGTTAGGGTTCTCTCTGTCCTCAATCTGTCTCTCTCTTCCCTCGACCTATCTCCCTCTCTCTCTCTCCCCTCGATCTGTCTGTCTCTGGCTCTCTCTCTTTCTCCTCTCCTACAGTTCTAGGGCTTCTGCGTGTCTGAATCGTGTCCTCGCGTGTCCAACCTCGTGTCCGACTCTGAAAAATTCTGAAAAAAGGGGGACACGCAGGGGAGAGTGTCGGACACGTGTCAACAGCGTGTCGCACGCGTGTCCGTGTCTGACACGTGCCCGACACTGATACGCAAGCCTCAGGGACGTGTCGGTGCTTCTTAGTGCTTGAGTATTTTCAATTCATTATTTTGATCGTTATCCATATAAAGTAGTTCAACTTGAATACATTCTATTGCTCATAACTCCAATGAAACTCAATCATGTTTACCTGATGGTTCAACTTAATATGTTTTTTCATATTTTCGTAATGTAATCCATTGAAGATATTCTGCTGATATTAAATGATTCTGCCTTTAAATGTGTTTTTTATGGAGTTATTGGTGTCATTTTTGCAGGTATCAAAGATTTACACATTAACATTAAGGAAGCTGATCTAGTGAAAACCCCAGCAGATGAGGTATACTTCCCGTTTCAAAAAATTATATGCACTCTATCTCACAAGTTATTTGGCGAATTTCCTTCCCAAAAATTTATTTGATCTCTTCTTCCTTCTTTCTTTTGGGCTGAAAATGCCCCGAAAGACCAGATTTACTTTTTTCTGTTTCCCTATGTTTAATAGTCCTCATGTCTGATGTTATTGGTACATTGTATTATTTGGCAAAGGAAGAACTAAAGAATAGTCGAATCCAAAAGAGGGTTTATGAGTTGCTATCTAAGGCAGCCGTGTCGGGACCATCTCATCGCAGTTCAGATCAACGCGAACTCCACTTTGTTTTCTTCCGGAAGCCAGATGGGTTTCTAGATTCAGACGACAGAAGTGGTCATGTTGTTGGTGTGCGCTTTGAGAAGACAATTCTTAAAGGTAATTTTCTCTGCATATGTTTGTGGTGAGCTGGTTCAGATGGCTCTTTCTATAGTTCTTCGCTTTGTGGTTCATGTGTTTATTGTCTTACATATCATCCGATCAGGGTTGTTGGTTTAAAAAATGCAGTTAGTATGACATCCACCAAAGGATTATGACAAAATGGAAATCTGGAAACTGTTTTATCTTCGGAGTCAGAGACTAACATGTTGAGAACCAATAATTTAACTAATTAATTTTTAAATAATTTAAATGATGCGTTTTTAATACACTTACCTTTTTTGTGAGGAAAATAAGGACATGGATTGTTGAGGAAAACTTGTTTTCCTCAACATTACAAATATTATGCCTAGTGCAACTAGAATAATTTCACATCTGTAACTGTAACCAATTATTGTGACTTATGTGGTCTCATTCTGCAGAAAGTGTTGGCTCTGGGAAACAAGTTGCAGTTGGTACAGGACAGTTTGAAGACCTTGAATGCAGGTAATCTGTTACTGTTTGGAAGTTGAGCTGTGACTACATACCATATTTTATGTACAGAGAAGTTGAGTAATGCTTTACCAGAAGACGTCATTTTGAGTGAATATGTTTTGCTGTGTGTGCATATAATAGTATTTGCCTTCCAGTTGCTTCTGATTCCTCTTTTATGTATGCTTATTGTGTTGCCCTACAGTTGCCTTTGATACCCTTTTATGCTCTACTTTGTTTGGTTTTGATTCGTGCCGTGTGATAGTAAAAGGGAAATGTTTCCATCACTACCCAAAATGTTTTAATCATTTGAAGTTTAAAATACCTTGTTTCATGATCCCACCCAGTCTGCACGGGTTGGGAGAGCAAACTGAACGGCGTAATTGGGGAATTGAAGGCTATCCCAGACTACTCAAGATTTTTGCTCATTTTTAAATTGTTTGCATGAGGTCTTGACTGTTGTGGCAATTTGTTAATGCATTTTTCAGGTTAGTGCTAAAGAGCATTGGTTACAGATCAGTACCAGTTGATGACTTACCCTTTGATGCTCACAAAGGTATATCAAAGAAATTATGCACCAGTGTGAAAAAATTTCAGACAAATCTGCTTATTAAAATTTTTTGCATGCATCACTGCTTAATGTTTGCAAATACTTCTTTTTTCACTAGGTTAGATGGACTCGGGTTTGAGTATTAGGTGTGGGTATGATTATTAGGTGCGAGACTGTGACCAAAGAAGCATGGACACTTCTAAGAAGGTAATGTGTTAGACACCGACACGACATGACATGACATGACACTCGTCAGACACTTTCTAGCATTTAGACACTTAAAACACGTTACAAGTTTGAATAAAATAACTTGGAATCCAATAATAAAACAAAAACAATGTAAATTTATAGCTATTTGTCTGTAAACTTTAGAAATCATTATATTTATTTAAATATTCATACATACGACATATAATAATTATCTTTATATATGACTTATAATAAATATATAAAATTATATATATTGCATGTCCTCCGCCATATAGTGTCTTACACTTTTTTAAAAATTTTCATGTCGGTTTCTTTATGAAAATAATAATAATAATAATAATAAATAATTTCATGTCGGCTTGTCTGTGTCCATGCTTCATAGATGCAAACCTTAGGGTACAAGGATAATGTATCAAAAATTTGGGTATGGACACGTGCTGCACATATTAATCTAACATATTCTGTATAACATTGTCATTTTGAAATTAAATAAAATTTAATGGGAAAGGTGATTTTTTTTTTCGTCTCCCTAGTCACTTTATACGTGTGAGGCGAGACAACTGTCATTTTTTGTCAAATAAAACCTCCTCATTACCAAACATTAGAAGATTTAAGGTCTGGTATTGGGTCAGACACACTCCAGTCCCTCATTTGTCAGAGTGCCAACTCAGGTACCTTGAGTAGAATAGAAGAATCCGTGTAACAGTGCTCCTCCCTATACACTTAATTAAATATCTAATGATAATACTGAGGAGTTATTGTTTTGTCTCATGCTTTTTTCCCATTCAGATCAGAGTGGCAAGTCCGAACCTTTTCATGTGATTAGAAAGTTTCTTGTTAGTATACACAGGCCACTCAAGGTTGCAAAACCTCATGTTTCCCTTTTCCGTGCTTGACTTGTTTTACAGGAATAGTTCCAAATGTTGGAGGTCGTGTGTTAATCAACTCTTCAGGAGATCGTACACAACTAGAGGGCGTCTATGTATGTGGGTGGTTGAAAAGGGGACCAACGGGGATCATTGCTACCAACCTTTATTGTGCGGAGGAAACAGTAAGTAGCATTTTGTATATGGTCAAGAAAACGTTGTCTGTCCATCATCCTTTATGCATGAAGCATCCTGCTAGAAATAACGTTCCATTTGTTTGGGCGCAAAATGTTTTTTGCATTTTCTGATGTTAAGTATAATTTAATACGAAAGTCAATGGATAACAAGTTTATTTAGGCACAAAATATTTTATACTTTAAAAAAGTGGAAAACGTTTCGCATTACCATTGTCACCACCCCACCACCACCACGTCCACCATCCCACCACCGCCGCCACACCCCCCCCACGTCCACGTCCATGTCCACTATTTTGCCACCACCACCATTAATACAAATACTAGTATATTAGTTTCCTTCTAGGATGCAACTGAACATAGGAAAACATCTTCTACGGTAAACATTTTATGCCAAAACAAGTGGAGTGTAAGAGTAAACTAAAACAACATATATTAGGGTTATCTGTAGTGATTACCAGCTACTCTCTAATTGACCGAAGTGGTCACAGATCATGAGCATATCTGAGGACCTTGAGAAAGGAGTATTAGCATCTACACCGAGCTTGCCAAAGCCAGGCAGAGAGGGACTTCTCCGATTGTTAGATCGGAGGAATGTCAAAGTGATTCCATTCAGTTCTTGGGAAAAGATCGACACTGAAGAGAGAAGACTTGGAAGTTTGAAAAACAAACCCAGAGACAAATTAACCACACGGGAAGAGCTACTGAAAGTTGCCACCAAGGTGTGAAACAATTTCCGACCTATTAATATTGTTTTTGTCATTCATATAATAAATATTTGTGTTGTGTTTATATTCAATTTTCAGTAGCCACGAGTTCTTTAGATTAGTGTATTCATGCTCTCATTTTTGTAAGCCTGACAAGAGAGGCCTAATTTCTTATCCTTTAAACACAGACAATGTTGGGAAAGTTTGGCTTGAGTCACCTTGCCATTTCATGGCAACGAGAACCTTATTGAATCCTCTTTGTTTCTGTCATTTTTTATTTTTTATTTTTTATTTTTTTGTGGTTGTTTTTACTCTTGTTTTTGTTTTTGAAACCAAAATATTTACTTTTAGGGATGAAATCATTTATAATTTGCTAATTCCTACCCTTTTTCTAGTATTGTTTAGTTTTGATTGGATTTGACATAATAGACAGTATATTTCTTTAGGGTTTGTTTGATTGGGCGGATTGGGATTTTAAATCTATGGGACTCATTTCTGTGTTTAGTTGCAATTTTTGTTGTCCGGATTAGATTTTGATGGATGTTCTATCCAACAAAATTGGTAAATTTTTTAATCTTACTTTACAATTAATAATGCAAAGAAAATATATAACTGGGAATATATATTTTCAATATATTTTCTTATCTATTGTGAAACAAACGTGGACAAGAGGGGATCCATCTAGATAACCAACATTGCACTAACTTTATGAATTTTTAATCCTCTCATCGTTAATTTTGCTAATCAAATAGGTCCTTGAGTTACGACATCCTTTAGGTATTGTAAGCATATGTGAATAAGTGTGTAACTCTAGCTATCTTGATTACTATTCTCGTTTGTCAACTATACATTTTAGGTAAAAAGTCAAAAAGTCACAATAAGTTGTCATATCATTTTTTTTTTTTACTTTTCTACATATCTTTTCTTAAAAAGTCAAAATATTATTAAAATAGTTTGTTTCCAAACGAGGCTTTAATGCTCCATGCAATATAGCAACAAATGTTCGTGCTATTGTTTCAAGGGAGGGTTTCAAAGGTCTCTATGCGGTATGAAATATATTTTCCCATCATCTCTTTGATAGAATTCAAGTGCCCAAAATCCAATTTATGTATATTTTAGTTTCCAAATTTTGCATTTGCCTCTTGGCGAAGTTTAAGAATTTAACTTTCTATCTAAACACGATGTGAGGGACTGGGATGGCTTATAGAGGGAGAGCATCTGAGTTGAGAGTTGAACAGAAGATTATTATCATCAAAATCGATGAGGAGTCCAGAGGGGAATTGGTGGAGATAACTGAAAGAAATCGAGCCAGAAGCTTCTCTGTGAGGATCGATTTGGGAGGTGTTTTCTGGGTGAAAGAAGCTTTGATAGAAGCGTGGAAAAGGTTCAGTGAGGATGTTTTTTTTAGCAAGTATAGAAGTCATTCCGCTGTGTTTTGTCTGCAGAGGTTCAATAACAAGAGGGGAGCTTTCGTTGAGTTGTCTAGGTGGACAGCAGGGATTAAGAGAAGCAATGTCATTATTCCGGTGGGGGTGGAGGGACAAGGATGGCTTCATACAGCTGCGTTGCTTGGTAGGATCATTTCTGGAGGCAGCAAAGGTAATGTGGGGGTCAAGACTGATAGGACAGGGATCAGGACAAGCCAGCCTTCAGGGATTTATTTACCTCATATGGAGAAGGCCATCACAGGGGAGTTTCGAGGCCACACAAGAGGGGCAACCAGAGGTCAATATACAGGGGTGAACAGAGGCCGATCATATGCCTAGTTGTTTAAGGTCGAGTCCTCATCCCTGGCAAGAAATAGCGTGAGTTTTGATTTGAAATATGCGATAGTCTGCACCAGAACCGACTTCTTTATTAGTTGGGAACAGATTGAGAGAGAATTATGCAAATATCTCAAATGTTCAATCACTCTTCGGCCTTTTCAATTAAACCGAGCTCTTTTCATCACCAAGAGTAAGGAACAAGCAGCAGAGGTTGGAGGATTTCGGATGCGATTTTTCGACAAGGGGATTGCAGTGAAGCTGGAGAGTTGGTCTGACAGTAGGCACAGCTGTCTTGATGTCATTGCTTCATATGGTGGATGGGTTGCTATCTGCGATTTACCCTTTTATCTATGGAATGAGGAAATATTCAAAGCGATAGGCATGAAGTGTGGAGGATTGCTGGAAGTGGATCGCAGGACTACCAATTTTACGAACCTTTTTGAGGCTCGGTTGAAGGTGAGAGGATTCGACTCTGGGTTTCTACCATCCATGGTCGAAATCATGACGAGTGAAGCATCGATCAATGTTCGCTTGAAGCCTCTGTCTAGACCCATCAGAAGAAGAGAGTTGTCTCGGCCATGGATTTTCCGGCAAGACGCTTCAGTTTCCAGCGTCGGCGGCAGGAGAGATGAGAAATACGAAGGGTCAGCAAGGATACGTGGCATAGTGGGGGAGGATTGTCAGTTAGGTAGACAGAGAGTATTGATCGGTGAGGTTTCCGAAGTCGCGCATGACTCATGGATTGGGGTTGATGATGTACAGGGAAGATTAAGGGGTGTTTGGAGGGAAAAGGAGCTTGGGCTGGATAAACATTTGGGCTGTGTTTCAACTCAGGATGGGGCTAGGATGATACTTCACAATGGGCCCATCAACTCTTTGAGTCCGTTAATACAACAAAGGAGTCCAAATGTTTTAGCAAGTTCTAAGGCCCAGGTTTTTGGTGAATTAGAGGTGGGTGTCGACCCAACATTTGAGTTGGACCCTACCCATAACGATTTATCGGCAGATGGCGTTGTGGGTAGGGCTCCGATGCTGGTTTCTGGGTCGAGTCAGGCGCAGAGTCGAACTTCGGAATTATCGAATGAGCTCAGCAATGGATGTCGTCTTCTTCGTAAGGGGCTCGCAAGGATTGATCATGGAGATATCGCGATTAGCAAGTCTGGGTCCGACCCACGTCTGCAGCTCAACCCGAATGAGGTTCAGCTGGGATTGGCGGATCTTGTTGATCGATCGACAGGGGACCTTTCACAGTCTCGATGCGATAATCTTGGTTACGCGATGGTGGGTAGAGCTGAGTTGGATGGTCCTCAGGTTGTCGATGCTTTGGCAAACGAAGTGGAGGAAGGTGTGTATAATCCTTATAAGGTGTTGCAAGCATTGGATGAATACGAGTCTTCTGAGCTTTCTGACGACTCATCAGTTCAAGAGGAAAGAGACGATGGTATATAGGAGAGGGAAGAACTTGTGGATCCTAATCTTAATTGGTTATTTCATGAAAAGGAGGTCCTGGACTCTGACAGCAAGGATCACATCGAAGGTAAGGTGTGTGATGATGGGTCTGACTCTTGTGGAAAGGTCGGTGACTCTTATGAGCGGGGACACATGAATTCTGTTCCATCTGCCCACATTCCGGCTGTTCTTTCTACACCTGTTTCTGGGTCAATCTTGGGGGGGGAGGGGGGGGAGTCACAGCTTGGTCCAGACTTTCTTCATTCTAGTAGAGTGATTTCCAATGGGGAGGACTTTGTGTCTCATGTTCCCAATAATAGTTTGGATACCAATGATGGACTGCTTCCACTTGCGGCTATTGAGGAAGACCATAGGACAAAATTTTCCGAGGGGACATCTCGGAATCATGGGCTAGGGGTTACAGATGTTTCAGGAACTAATGTTGATGAGACTGAGCACTGGTTGAAAAAGATGAGTAAATATGTGTCTTTTCCATTGGAGGAAGGGAATGTTCCACATTTTGTGCACTTGCTTGACACTCTTGGATTGTCTTTAGTAAAGAATAATGGGTTAAAGTCTAGGTCCAAGAAGAGGGCGTTTGTCTCTAAAGGGGGTAAATCTCAAAGAAGTTCGGGTCATAGAAAAGGGTGGAGGGAGTTGAGGAATCTTGCGAGTGGTATTAATTATGAGGGTAGGGATAAGGAGGATAAGGGTGGTCTAGGTGCTCAATGAAGATTTTGAGTTGGAATGTTAGAGGATTACGGTCCTATAGAAAGAGAGCGGTAATAAAAGATTTTTTGAAAGTTCATCAGCCAGATATTGTTATGTTCCAGGAAATTAAATGTGAGGAGTGTGATAGGTCCTTTATTAGGAGTATTTGGGGGACCCGATTTAAAAAGTGGGCTGTATTACCTTCTAGTGGGAGATCGGGGGGTATTTTAATTCTGTGGGATGAAAGAATTGTATCAGAGTGCGAAATACTATCGGGGGTTTTTTCATTGTCTATTAAGTTTCGAAATCGGGATAATAGTGAGTGGTGGTTATCAGGAGTTTATGGCCCCAATAGATCTAGGGATCGACGGGATTGATGGGAGGAGTTAGGGGGTTTACTTGGACTTTGTGCCCCTAATTGGTGTGTGGGCGGCGACTTCAATGTGGTTAGATTCGTGTCTGAAAAGCTTAATGGGGCGTCTTCAAACAGAAGTATGAGGGATTTTGATTCTTTCATCCGGGAGGGTGCATTGATTGATCCTCCTTTGAGTAATGCTAGGTTTACCTGGTCTAATCTTCAAGAAAATCTTGTGTGTTGTAGATTGGATAGGTTCCTTTATACCTTGGGGTGGGAAGAATTGTTTCCCGACATTAGGCAAGAGGCACTACCTAGGGTTGTGTCTGATCATTGCCCGGTGATTTTTGAGAGCTGTCCTTTTAAATGGGGCCCTTGCCCCTTTAGGTTTGAGAATGCGTGGTTAGAGGATCGTTCTTTTAAGGGCTATTTTAAGGAGTGGTGGGAGAATTGTAAGCCCCAGGGGTGGGAGGGTTTCAAATTCATGTGTAAGTTGAAAGGGGTTAAGGAGAACTTGAGAGTCTGGAAGCATGACGTCTTTGGCGATTCGACTAAATTAAAGGTGGAGTTAGTTAGAGGTATTGAGGAGTTGGATGCAAAGGAAGTTGGGGAGTGTTTATCTAGGGCTTTGAGGGACGAAAGAAACTTGCTTCGAATGAGATTAGAAGAGACAGTTTTTAGGGAGCAGATTTTTTGGGGGCAAAGGGCTAAGTTGAAATGGGCAAAGGAGGGCGATATAAATTCTATATTTTTTCATCGTGTTGCATCAGGGAAGAGGTAAAAAAACCTTATTAAGTGTTTGGAGGTTGAGCAAGGGTCAGTAGTGAATAGGGAAGAACAAATTGTGAGCGAAATTTTCAAATTTTACTCGAATCTCTACTCTGATGGAGGCGTGGATAGGCCAGGGATTGAAGGCCTAAATTGGGCCCCAATTAATGCCTCTTCAGCTAGATGGCTTGAGAGACCCTTTGATGAGTGCGAGGTGCGTCAGGCTGTGTTTGATTGCGAGAGGGATAAGGCTCCAGGTTCGGACGGTTTTTCAATGGCATTGTTCCAAGAGTGTTGGGATATAGTGAAAGGTGATTTAATGAGAGTGTTCGGTGAATTTTTTGAGAGTGGAGAGGTTAACCTTTGTATCAACGCATCCTTCATTTGTCTTATTCCCAAGAAAGAGAAATCTGTGAAGATTAGGGACTTTAAGCCCATTAGCTTGGTCACATCGCTTTACAAAATTTTGGGGAAGGTTCTTTCCAAAAGAATTAGAGACGTCCTTGGGGAAACGATTTCTCCTTCATAATGTGCCTTTGTACATGGAAGACAAATTTTGGATGTGGTTTTAGTGGCCAATGAGGTTGTGGAGGAATATAGAGCTTTGCATAAGGAGGGGGTTCTTTTCAAGGTAGATTTTGAGAAAGCATATGATCATGTAGATTGGGGTTTTCTGGATTTTGTTTTGGAGAGGAAGGGTTTTGGTTTTAGGTGGAGGAAGTGGGTTTGGGGGTGTGTGTCTTCGTGTAATATGTCGGTTATTGTGAACGGAAAGGCGGGGAATTCTTTTCATGCATCTCGGGGGTTAAGGCAAGGAGATCCATTATCTCCCCTTTTATTTATTGTAGTGGCTGATGTGTTGGCGAGATTACTTGATATTGCTAAGGAAAAGGGGGTTCTTGAGGGGTTAGTAGTGGGTAGAGATAGGATTAGTGTGACTCACTTGCAATTTGCAGATGATACATTATTTTTCTCTACTAAGGAGGAAGGTAAGATTCGTAATCTTCTTCTGCTATTAAGAATCTTTGAAGTTGTATCTGGCCTCAAGGTCAATTTTTCTAAGAGTAGTGTCGTGGGAATTAATCTTGACTGTAGTTATGAGCGTCGTTTAGCAGACATGTTGGGTTGTCCCATTGAGAGGTTTCCTCTTAAGTATTTGGGACTTCCATTGGGTGGTAATCCTAGAACAGAAGCTTTTTGGAATCCAGGTCTTGTTAAGATTGGGAAAAGATTGAAGGGTTGGAAACGAGCACTGTTGTCAAAGGGTGGGAGATACACTTTGGTACAGTCAGTGTTGAGTTGCGTTCCTATTTATTATTTGTCCCTTTTCAAGATACCGGTCCGTTTTGCTAGGCAAATTGAGAAACTTTTGAGAGATTTTCTTTGGGAAGGGTGTGATGAGGGCAAGCGGGATCATTTAGTTAGATGGGAGGTTGTTTCTCTTCCTCGTCATAAAGGGGGTCTTGCTATTGGGAACATTGTTGCTAGAAACATTGCCCTCTTGAGCAAATGGTTGTGGAGATTTCCCGAGGAAAGTGAGTCCTTATGGGGTTCTATCATTAAAAGCAAGTATGGAATTCAGGCTAAAGGTAGAGATTCTATTGTGGTGAGTAGGGGCAGTTGTCGTTCTCCTTGGAAGTCTATCTCTTGGTTGTATTCAATTGTGTCTCGGTTTTTCTCTTTGAAATTGGGTGATGGGGCTACTATACGTTTTTTGGTGGATGTTTGGGTTGGGGATACATCTTTTGATATAGTTTTTCCACTTTTATATCAATTGGTTCAAGCTCGGAATGATTCAATTGAGTCGGTGGCACGTTCTCATGTGGCAGCAATATCTTGGAATTTCAACTTCCTTAGAAATCTTAGTGATAGGGAGTCTCTTGAGTTGACATCTTTGTTGACATTGATTGGTGGGGTTTCCTTAGCACCATACCCTGATAAAAGGGTGTGGAATCTCAGCTCTGCAGGGGTCTTTTCTTGCAAATCTTTGTTCGATAATCTCATTGATAAGCCATCGGTTCCTTTGTTTCCTCTTCACACAAAAATTTGGAAAGCGGGTGTCCCACATAAAGTGAAGTTTTTCATGTGGTCCTTAGCTCATAGGGGTATTATGACCAATGACCTATTCCAAAGGAGAAGGCCTAGTCACTATCTTTGCCCTCAATGGTGTGTGTTGTGCAAGAGGAGTTTGGAATCAGCGGATCACCTCTTTCTCCATTGCTCGGTGGCTATTCAGTTATGGCAGCGTCTATTTGGCTTGTGTGATGTTAAATGGGTTGCTCCATGGGATTGCACACATATGCTTCTTATTAAGTTTGATGGGTTTGGTGGATCTAAGTGAGCCAAGTCATTGTGGTCTTGCATTGTTCATGCTATTTTCTGGATCATATGGTTGGAAAGAAATGCACGGATCTTTGATGGAAAGGAGGCTGATGTAGATTCGTTGTGGGATAGGGTTGGTTTTTTGGCATCTTTTTGGGCATTTGTGTCTCCTCCTTTTAGGGGAATCCCTCTTTTCTTGATTTCTAGGAATTGGGTTGCTATTTGTAATTCTTAGTGTTTTGGGTTTGTTTGTTTTTTCTATTTTCTTTTATGTTGGCTGAGTTTTACTTTCATTATGTTTCTTTTCTCTGTATGAGGATTTCTCGTCCTCCTCTTCTTCTTTAATAAATATATATACTTCGTTGTTGCTTCAAAAAAAAAAAAAAAAACTAATTACCAAATCCGCAAAGCAAACTCATTTTATGTTTGTCCCGTGATTGATTATGTATCTGTAGCTTTTTTTATCTTCTTATTAGTATTCTTCCATTTACTATGCCAATCATTTACGATGATTTTGCATGTGAGGAAGAAGGAAGAAAGCAATAGAGGCAAACCTTATTCCTCTTGCATATTATTCTCATGTCATTTTCAATTTTTATGTTCAACATTTTGCTTTTTGTTTTCCCCCTTTCTCCTTTTTCTTTTTTCACTCCCTGACTTGTAACATCTCTCTTTTCTCATTGCCACTACAAGTTGCTCTCTATGAAGTATGGATACTTCGAAGAACATGTCGTACCCGTACCGCATACTTACCAGTATATGATACCTTATATGGTACTTCTGCATACATACTGGGTACACAAAATACGTACTTAAAATTTTTCTTCTTAATTTTTGACAAACCGTACCTAGTATATATCCAAGTGCTCTTTTGTGACCCTTATTCCCAAATCTGATTGTCCTGAATCAATTAAAGATTTCAGACCCGTCAGTCTCATTAGTTCCATTTATAAAGTGTTGTCAAAAGTGCTTGCTAACAGGTTCAAATTAGTTTTGCCATCAGTGATTGATAAAGTTCAGTCGGCCTTCCTAGGTGGGAGAAACATTATGGATGGCGTTCTTATAGCAAACGAGATTGTGGATTGGTGGAAGAAAGCAAATAGAAAGGGGTTAATCCTGAAGCTCGATTTTGAAAAAGCTTATGACACAGTCAACTGGAACTACCTCAATCAAATGCTGGAGAGTTTTGGTTTTGGATCTACTTGGATCAAGTGGATGAAGGGCTGCATCTCTTCTGCTAGAGTCTCAATTCTGTTAATGGGTCACCATCTCCTGAGTTCTGCCCTCAAAAAGGGCTAAGGCAAGGTGATCCGTTATCCCCTTTTTTGTTTAATGTTGTAGCTGAGGGACTGAACATACTCATATCGAGAGCTAAGGAGATAGGTCTTTTTAAAGGTGTTTCAGTAGGTGCTAATGGTTTGAATGTTTCTCACTTGCAAATTGCTGATGACATAGTGATTTTCTATGAGGCTAAATGGTCTGAAATTATGGCTATTAAAAGGATACTTAGGTGCTTTGAGGTCATCTCAGGCTTAAGGATTAATTTTTCAAAAAGTGTTGTGTGTGGAATGGGGGTGGCCGATGCGGTGGTTGATGAGTTTGCTGCAAAGTTGAACTGTCTAAGCCAAAAGTTACCATTAAAATATCTAGGTTTACCTTTGGGGGCCAATCCTAGTAGGAGGTTGACTTGGAAACCAGTTGTGGAGAAATTCAAGAAGTTATCTGGTTGGAAGAGAAGAGTTTTGTCATTTGCTGCGAGAGTGACACTCATAAAATCTGTGCTGTCTGCTTTGCCAGTGTATTACATGTCTCTTTTTAAAATGCCGGACTGTGTGGCTAGAGAGATTGATAGGATTCAAGCTTTGTTTTTATGGGGCGATTCAGAATATCATCAAAAGATCCATCTAGTTAGTTGGAAGGAGGTATCTAAGAGTGTGAAACAAGGTGGTCTGGGAATCAAAAATATCAGGCTAGCAAATGACAGTTTGCTAGTAAAGTGGTGGTGGAGGTATGGCCGAGAGGAGGATGCGTTGTGGAAGATGGTAATTTGTGAGAAGTATGGCTCTACAGGGGGAAGGTGGTATCCTTTTCTGGCTGAATCTGGTTCTACATCTAAGATATGGAAAGACATTTTACTAGTAGCTCATAGGAATGTTAGGCTCTTTCAATTCTACAAGGAGAATGTTGAGATTGTAGTAGGGAATGGAGTCAGAATTAGTTTCTGGAGGGATCCTTGGATGGGATCCACTAATTTATTAAGCCAATTTCCTCGTTTGTTTCACCTGGTTGTAGATAAAGAGTCTTGAGTTTGCTAGTAGCTAGAAGATCTCATCAATCTGGGTGGATTTTTAATTTCAGAAGATCACTTCAGGCTTGGGAAGAGGATGAGTTGGTTAGGTTACAAAATTTTTTGGGATCTGGCCCTGTTTTAAGAAGTGATACTGTTGACTGTTTGTGCTGGAAGCCTATACAGTCAGGTGTGTTCAAGGTTAATCTTGTTTATGTTTGGGTTTTAGTTAATGATGGCCCCATTCAGAGACCAGTTGAACTCATATGGAATAACTTCTCACCTCCAAAAGCCAAATTCTTCTCTTGGTTAGCTTGGAGAGGTAGATTGAAAACAAAAGGGCTGCTTCACAGGTTAGGCATTTTGGTGAGTGATGATGCTTTGGGGTGCATTTTTTGTCATAGTCAAGTGAATCAACTGAACATATTATGCTTCACTGCCCCTTTGTCTGGAGAATCTGGTTTCATATTGCTTCTTGGTGGGGTTTTCAGTGGGCTATTCCCAGTTCCATTGAAGAGTTGCTACTATGGTGGATGGGTTGGAAGTTTAAGAAGAAAGTAAACCAGATTTGGAAGGTTTTACCACCTGCAATAATGTGGTCTGTGTGGAGATATAGGAATGATTGTGTGTTCAATACAGTACAGCCCAATCTTCAAGATCTGTGTGAGTGTATCAAGGTGAGTGTGGCAATGTGGATGAGATCTCATTTCAGTGGTGCATCATTCTCAGTTAATGTTGTTGTCTTTAATTTTAAGCAAGTTAGGAGGTGTTTTGGGTCTTAATGAGAGAGTGTGGTAGGGTGGAGGTGGGCTGCTACTGGTGCTATGTTTCTGTTGATTGATGCTAGTATTGGTTGGAGAGCTATTGAGAAAGGTGTGATAAGGTGTGTCACAGGGGAGTCTGTTCAACAGATCTGTTATGCCATTCTGGCTGTTAATGCTGGTCTGGTCTGAAGTGCTGAAATGCTGGGCTGCAGAGGGCAAACTGATATGCAATATCTGTTGTATAGCAGACCAAGAATTGGAATTAAAAGCTGCTTGTTACAGTCACTCTGCAAAGAATCGGAGTTAAAGCTGAATCAGTTTTGTATGAAGGTAGGACTCACACAGATTTAGTTCTCCAAGGTCAGGTCTGATCTGATCTGGATTTGAGCCTGCTGGTGTATGCTGCTGGTTTGGCTGGGGGTCTGTCGCATGGCTTTGGAGCAATGACATCACAAACTAGGAGGGAGGTCTGCAGCTGGGTTGGAAGAACTCATTTTGGGCTGCACAACAAATGCTGCTGATATGTGCTACTGTCCCAAGGCAGCATACTACTGCTGGTGTATGGGTCCATTTTTGTTGCTCTTCTGTTAGTGTGCGTAGGGGAATGTCTGGGTGCTAGCAGATGTGGCTACCTTGGAGTAGGTGTTGGAGGAGGTGGTGGCAGATTTTGGAAGGCTGTGTGGTGAAATTCCAAGAGAAATCAGATGTTGACCTTAGTGGAAATAATTTGTCAGTGGCTGGCTGCAACTTCATCTCTGTGTTCTATCATCTTCTGGCTGTGATCTGTGTTGCTTGGTCTGAAAGGTGGCTTCTCAAACCTCTTCCATCTGCTGCTATATGTGTTCTTGCCCTGTTCTGTCCCAGCTGCTGTGGGAGTTCTGTTTTGGTGAAATTCTGGCTGGTCTGAAATTCTAGTAGTAGTTCTCCATCTGAAATTCTGGAGTATATTGGTTTGAAATTATGGCTGGCTTGAAATGCTTGGGTGTTGGTCTCCATCTGCTGCAGTGTTGTTTTGGTGAAAGGCTTCAGTTCAATTACCAGGTGTTTAAGGCTGTAGTGTTGTTTTTGTTGCTCTGTTTGGAATTAGTAGCATTGAGAAACTTGGAAACATTGGATATAAGCATCAATGGTTATCACGGAGGAGAGTTTACAGGTGATTAAAGCTGCTTGAGATTGGGAGCTTCTATCTATGGATAGAGTTTATGCTAGAATCTGGTGTGTAGTCTGTTGGTCTGCTATGCTTAGGTGCTAGCATCGGTTGGTTGGTTCTTCTCTCTTTTTTTTCCGTTGGTCTCTCACCAACTTTGGGGTGCTAGCAAATGATAGGGCGAGCTCTGTGGTGCCAATCTAATTGGGATCATTTAGCTCACTGTGATGCTTTTGTACTTCCTTTTCCTTTATTGATGTATTTTGTCTTGTACCTTGTACTTGTTTATTTTATTAATAAAGTTTATTTTTTGCCGATCAAAAAAAAAAAAAAAGTCATATCGTATCTCAGTTAAAACAATATTTGCTTCTACTACAGAGATAAAACTCTTTTCACTATATTTCTTTTTTATTTTTTGTTTTGTGCTTAGCATGATTTGTAAGTTATTTAATATATTGATGTATAAATATCAATATATTGATGTATTTTGTCTTGTACCTTGTACTATGGTTTGTAAGTTATTTAATATAGGGCATTGCTACATCCCCCTAAAAACACTCCCCTTAATCCCCCTAATTTCCATATCAAGTAAGAAAAAAAAAAAAACAAGGAAACAGTTACCCAAAATGGAAATTAGGGGGATTAGGGGGACAGTTTTTAGGGCTCCAAATCATTTTCCTTTAATATATTGATATTTAATTTTGATTTATACTTTTACTTGTGGATCAAATGGCACTTGGAGGTGGATTATTCAGTTCATGACATTGTGACCAATCTTCACCAGATCAGGCTGTCTATTTGAGGTTCCAGTTGTGCAGAGATAGTTTGAGCTCGTGTATCCTTGGTTTGTGGCTTGTGCCTCTTGTTGGTACCTTACCAACTTCTATGGCTTGTGTTAGCATCTGCTATGGTTCTCTCTTGATGTCCAATTTGATGGGATCAAGTTGTAGTCCTGAGATGCTTGCTCTTTCCTTTTTCCTTTATTGATGTACCCTCATACTTTGTATGCTCCATTGCATTAATAAAGTTTTTTGCTGATCAAAAAAAAAAAAATGTTAATTGTGAGTTGGACCTTAACAAATTAAATCATTTAATTAATTTTTGTATTACTCTAAATTAAAAATAAATATTTTTTTATAAGTGTACTAAGACGTATCTGTACCTTATTTTTAAAAAAATTTATCATATTAACGTACCTGTATCGTATTAGTACTTGTATCCGTATCTATATCCGTATCCGTACCTGTATCCATACCCGTGCTTGATAGGTTGCTCTTCTCAACTGTTTAGGTGGTTTCATCATGTTATAAGGCCTTTTGAATTGTAATATGCCCCTCTGAACAAATGATAAGTCGACAAATGCTCTTAGGTAAGTAATATAAATGCAACATAGTCAAATCCCATCATGTTTTTTTGGCCAGTAAGCTCTTCTTAAAAAAGCTCTCAGACTCAAAGTCTCCCAATATATGTAGACTCTATTGTGGATCACACCATGGCAAGCTTGATTTTGAGAACTCTTAAATTGTGTTTGAATTTTAGATTTGAGAAGAGATTTGTAAAAGGAAAAGAAGAAGGAAAACTATGAACGAATACCTATATATATATTTTCATTTTTTTCTTGTCTCTACAAATTTTTATAAAAATTTAAAATCCAAATAGTCTTATTAGGCAATCGTTTTTTGTGCTAAAAGATTCCAACAAATAACCTCAACTCCGGTGGCTAACTTCATCTCGGTATGTTGAGACTTTTTTAAGCAATTTTCCATAATAAAATTAGAAGAAAGCTCCTTTCCTTTTTAGTTTTGTAATTGGTATCAGAGCTTGGTGAAAAACTTTTTAAAGCAAGATCAAGCTATGTAAGTATTTCTATCTATGTATAAATTTAAAGTTTGTATGGTGTGTTTTATGTTATAAAAAAAAAAAAAAAATTAAGTTTGTATGGTGTGGTTTATGTTATAAAAAAAAAAAAAAAAAAAATTTAAACTAAAAAATTTTCGTCTAAGTTTTTTGTTTATCCTTCATATTTTCTATCTTCATAATTATTTGTTTCATTTTTAGTTGTTGTAAAACCTATATGCTTAGTGTATATCAAAGCCCATATACTCATTAAGATCTTTTGACTATTGGCCATAATTAAGTCTTTAAGATCATAAAGAGAAGTTTTAGGCATCAGAAAATACACTAGGAGGGTCTTAGGTACCAACAACAATCTAAAATGGCAATTAATTCTAACGATATAATATGTTTTGGAAATACAAAAAATAATGTTAATAATAAATATGATCATAGTTTGCATATTACTAAAGAGTCTGCAAATATAAATAGTGTGTGTTCTAGTTTAAATAATATTACTGATATTATGTGTTCTTGGTTTTCTAAATTAGATAAAAATCAAAAAATAAATCAAAATTATCTAGAGACTAAAGTTGAGTCCATAGAATCTAAAATAGACAATTTGGGTTCTATAATAAATGTTGACTTAAATAAAGAAGCAAAAAACCAAATAAACAATTTGGTGACAAAATTGGAAACTATATCCTTCATAAACAATGATGGAATGAATAGTCCAGGAGATAGTGACATCCCTAGGCTATTTTATGGTACAGAAGATATTATGGTACTTCAAACCAATACCTATAATGAAATGAATATGAAAATATTGTTGAAATATTGGATTATTGGAGAAAATTATATAAAGACCCAGATTTAGGTATTGATGAAAGAAATAGGCTACTAGATCAGATAAGAGAAACTTATCTAGAAAATGAAGCCCTTTTACAACATTTTAATTATGATATTAATATGTCAACTAATGATGATGACAGCCAATCATCCTCATCTGAAGAATCAATAGATCAAGATATTTCATCAGAAATAAATAAAGGGAAAAGAAAGGCAGAAGAGCCAATTGATCCCGAATTATTTGGCACCTGGGGAGATGGGGAAAATTTTGACTTTATTCAAACAAATGAAATTAAAAATGATATTGGAAGCACCTCCAATCCTACACCTGAACCAGTAATATCTAGAAAAGATAATAATCATAAGTATCCAATAGCTCAAAATGGTACTTATTTAGACTTGTCTCATGTTCCATTTAAGGATCAACCACAAGCAATAGATGATTGGGCACAATCCTTGTCCATCATTATTACCAATTATAAAAATAGTTTGTCAAAGGAAAAATTCCTTGATTATATTGCGACAACTCTCGAGGAGATGTGTTGCAATGGTTAAAACGATGGGAAAAATCAAAATTGGAAAAAGTCAAAAACGGCTTTATTAACAAATTTTCTCACACTTGACACAATTTTAGCGAATTTGCAAAACTCATAAAAGAAAATTTATGTGGTTTTTATGGAGATACTAATTTGCAAGCAGATGCAAATTATATTTTGACTAAATTAGAATTATGTAATATTTGTCTTTTTGAAGACTATGTTCAAACTTTTAAAAAATATTATTATCTTATTGATCCACCAGCAAATCAACCCTGGTTAGATCAATTTTTTCATAAACTCCCAAGTCCATGGAATGAGTTATGTATTAAAAACTATCCTGCTTTTCTTAAAAAAATGGGAAAGGAAGAAAATGATAATCTTGGTTTTCGCATTAATTTTGTTCTAAGAGAGATAGCAAATCGGTGCCTAGAAGTAAAGGCGAAAAAACAAATAAAAAATCAAATTTCCAACTCACAATACGGACAAAAATGTTGTGATAAAATTTTAAAAGAAAATTGGAAAATTGGTTGTAATACATTTCCTAAAAGAAAAGGTTTTTCCAAAAAACGTAGAAAATATAAATGGAAACCTTGGAAAAAGAACAAAAATTTTTCTAAAAAGAAAAAGTATATTCGAAAAAAGAAACCAACAAGTATTTCAAAAAAAAAAACTTATAAATGTTACATTTGTAACGAAGAAGGTCACTATGCACCCGAATGCCCAAAAAGGGAAAAAAGTGCAAAGAAAATGATCAAAATCCTTGAAGAACAAGATTTTGAAATAATATATGGCGAAGAAATTTCTGACGAAGAAGAAATCTTATACGAAATTTCTAGTGATGAAGAAAGTTCAGATGAAGAACTAATCTTCATGATGACTACTAATAGTCAAGAAATATCTCAAGAAGAATTATAGGCAATTCGACTTGGAGATGTAATCGGGGAAGAAAAAACTTTTACCGACGAAGAATTAGCAAAATTCGAAAAAATGCAAGAAGTTCTTTGTTCGAAATTTACAAACTTTCAAAATTCAACTTCTTTTCAAAGAAGAGTGTTTGAACAATACAAGGTAACACTCAAGCAAAATGGTCGAAGAAGGAAATATTGATATTCCTTTTTGATAAGAAAAAGGTTGCAAGAAGGAAAAAGAAATATCATGAAATTAAATAAATTCATATTAGATTAATTCAAGTAACCATAATAGACTTATTTCGCCAAGGGATAGATATTCCTATTTTGGCAGTAATTTTTGACAAAAGATTTTTTGACCCAATGAAAGCAATCATTGGAGGAATTGATCTAATCGGCTAATGGAGTAGTTTGGTTTAATGTTAAACCAAATTTCTTTATTTCCATAAATGATCCTAATCTTGAAGATACAAATGAATAAGAATTAAAACACAAGGATTAGGAATGAAATCAAATTCTTATGATTTGGCTATTCGGTGGAAGACAATTTACGAATTGACCAAATTTCCTGAAACTAAAACAAAATCAAACGATAATAAAATCGTTGAAATCTTTGAACCAAGACCATTTGACACGGTAATACAACCTCGTCTAATGAATTGGAGTGATTTAGAAGTCCCTCGACAATGGTTAATCCAAGACTTAGTGGGACAAGGAGAATCTTCTAAAGCAAAAAAACCTGCACAATTACAAATGCAGGCATCAGGAAAAAATTTATATATTGAAAATACAATTCCAAAAATTAAAAGATCAACTTCTGTATTTGAAAAAGATTTTACTAACAAATCATTTTCAAAGTTAAGTATTGGAGAATCAAGTAATAATTCTAATCAAGAATCTATTACTTCAAATAATGTTCAGATTCCTATTTTCCCAGGAACAAGAAAACTTGAACATATTAAATCTGCATATATGTATCATTTTCAAACAAAAAATGATATTATTTTTCTCCTAGCCAAGTAATAAGAAGATATACATATGTATTGGGAACATTTAATTTTGCAGGTTATAAACCCTATAGCCTCAGTGTTCTCATAGATACAGGAGTTACAGTCAGCTCGTGTAAATGGAATGCCATACCAAAAGAAAAATGGACGTTAATGAAACATCCAATTTTAGTTACTGGAATAGATGGCAACCATACTTCCATACAATTCAAGGCTAAAAATATAGCTATTTGGTTAAATGATAGCAAGTTCATTATACCAAAAATCTTATGTTTTCCGTATATGCATGGAGATTTCCTTCTTGGCAATAATTTTATATATAAATATCTTCCAATGCAAATACAGGAAAATGCTATTTCATTAAGCATAAACAATGTCTTAATTCATATTCCCTTGTTAGAACAACATAAATATATTTGTGATACAGAGTTTGCGCCCGTGCCGCGTGGTGATTTAACTCCCATCATCAAAACCATTGATGAATCACACTGGATTTATAAAATTTTAGAAGAAAATTTTAGTGAACATCCATTAAAACTATGGCAACGTAGTCCACGTTATTGTAGTTTAAAATTGAAAGACCCTAATGTTATCATTAGAGTAAGACCAATGATCTATACTAGACAAGATATAGATGAATTTGATATTCAACTCCAAGAACTTAAGTCACTTAGGTTCTATTGAGGAGTTCAAATTCTATGTCTTACTTTACCCAATATACGAGGCTAGTGGGTGGTTTGCATATATTCCGAGTTTGCACTTATAATGCAAAAGGTGATGCCTAGGATCGGTTCTCGGTTATTAAAATAAAATAAAAAGAATAATAAGAAGAAAAAGAAAGCGATATGATATATTTTTCTTTTGCTTATTTGTGAATTAGAGATGGAAAATTCCTCGTAGCTCGAAAAAGTGTGGCACGAATGGCTCGAAAATAATCTCTTACCGGTAAGAGATTATTTTTTTGTCTATGAAAATAATCTCTTACCAGTAAGAGATTATTTTTGAGTCATTCGAGCCGTGATATTCGAGCTACGTAGCAGTGCCGATTAGAGATTTGGATTTGTCATTGAAAAAATATAATAAATAAATTATACAAACTGCTGAATATATCTTGAAATTAACAGTATATATGTATGGCCAAGCATCTCTCCAATCCACATAGTCAGACTTGATGGATGTAGTTTGTTTGGTTTAATTTCTTAAAGCTATTTTTGAATATTTAAACTTGTATAGTAAGATATTTATGACCAAAATAATAATAAAACATAAAACAAAGATGAAAAACATAGAACACAAAAATTGTATATGAGTTTGAAAGTTAAACAACGATGATTTTGAAAATCCACCATTGATTTTTTTTTTTTTTAAGACATGATGAAATCTTGTGATTATAATTATTAGATAAATCTGAATTTTTTTGTATTTTTTATTTTAGATGAATGATCTACATATAGGGCTTACTATAAAATGAACTGAAACGAATAATTTGAATTAGACTCGTGATAGGTTCACGGATCCGGGTTGCACCCTCCACTCCAATCCGTACAGTAAACTAGAGAGAAGCCATCTCTGTATGTGTATATATATATACATTAACCCTAGGCTCCATGAAAAAGTTGGAAAACAAAACTAAAGTAGTTGTTGTCTCTTTTTCTTCTACTCTAAATCAATCATAAGTTGTCAACTGGCTTTGTTTTAGATTTACTTTTGCAACTATGTGGTGTATTTCAAGATGATCTATCTGGCGTGACTGTTTTTTATTCATTAATTTTTAATTTTACATTAATTGCTTTTTTGACATTGTGTGTTAGAGATGTCCCTTCATTCAAACTATTGTATGTGGAAGTTCATGCATCCAATCAACCCACACGCTTGCTTTCTTGTTTATGATTGATATACAATAATTATCTAGCCAATTATAAGCTTAATTAATGGCAGGTTTAACGCAATCTTAAAGGACAATAGTTCAAGTCAATTATTTCATGAAGTGGCATGAAAGCATAAATTCATATTTTAAACTATTGACATTAAGTAAGTAGTCGAAGAGTTCTTAGAACAATTGGAGCAAGTCCACAAAGAGGTTGGAAAAGAGAGGCTGAGTCAAAACTATTGATGCTAAGCTATATATTGAGGTAGGGCAAGTTGGGACGGGCACGAATTTACTTCAAATTTAGTTGTCGATGAATTGAACATCACTCATTGTGCACTTGGATTTTGACTAAATTTCATCGTTTGGCTTTCAAATTTGCTTTCTTTCTATTTTAGAAAAAAAATTGTTTTAGTTATAACTTTTGTTTAGAAATTTTTGTTTTTAGATATGTAAATCTCCCTTGGAGGAGGTAATTCTTAATAACATTTCACAATTTTCATAATTTCTTTTCAATTCAAATTTATTTCTTGTCTTTTAGAATCATATTTAGACTATTAAGTCACCAATTGTTCTAAAAGTTTAAGAAATAAGAAAAGTTTACCCTATCAGGAAATGGACACAAGAAACTTAAAATCCCTACCAACCTCAGTGTTGACACTATGTTATCGATTATTTCAAGAACTTTAATTGTTAGGAAATAAACCCAACAGTGTATATCAAGTTCCGTGCGATATTCCGTAACGACAACCCTCCAAGCAGGAATTGTACAATCATCTCTAACAGTAACATTGTAATAGTGCCGCCCATGGCCTTGTGGCCTAGTAGTGTGGAGGCAACAATGGAGAGGTTGGGAGTTCAACTTCCCCTCATGAGCTAATTTAATAATTAATGATTGACTTTCGTGATAACAAAAGAATAATAAATAAATAAAAACACTGTGATGGTGCCTGTGAATGGTTGGCAAGTTGTGTGATCTTGGTTTCCATGGTTATCTAAGTTGGATATGGAACCTGTGACCTCAAAAACATTCACAACTTGTTTTTGAATACACAAGTGCTGGTACATGAGGTGAGAGAGATTCAGTCCCCCTAGCTACAGCTAAATTCCAATAATTCATGATGATCAATGTTTATAGGGACCCACCATGCAAAGTGGGATCCTTTCTTGGCCCTGCAGGCTTTTTGTTGGATTCCACTATCTACTTATCTTTGCTATATACAACCAACAACAAAGCTTCAGTCCTTGTCTTCACAAGGCATTTGATCTTTCTCAAGACCCTATTGTACAATTAGTGGGGCCAAAAAAAACAAAGAAAAAAGTTAATTGATGCATCAATACTTGGGAAAAATTCATTCACAAACTATATATCCATTTGCTTGGATAGAATGTTGTTAATGTTATGCAAAAACCAAATGGTTCTAATCTACAAAACAAAAACAAAGGAACAAAAAATAAATAAATATACAGAATACAAGATATACGTAATTCGGTAATATGCCTATGCTCATAGAGTAAAGGGGATCAAAATCAACTATGCACAAATATGGATTACAAGCTAAGAACCTCTCGACTCTGACACTCAACTAAACGGTAACACTTGCTCATTGAAATTCAAATATTAATAAATCCCTCCATCTAACTTTGGCCTAATGGCCTCGGCAAAGAGTCCGAAGTAAAAGGTCAATCATGCTACACACAAACTCATCATAAAAGGTTCCTTACAGTAAATCTGAATGTACAGTTAAAATACATATGGAACTACTCTTCGAGAAGGGCCCTAGCTTGTAAAATATAGTATTTAGCAATACATTTATGTTGTCCATTGAGTAATTGTCAAAGGTGATCTACTTGATTAAGGTAGGAAAACTGAAAATCTTTATGTGGTGATTGCATCATTTCATATGATTTTTCTTTATGTGAGATCAAGCAATCCATAGGAAGGGCCATAAGAAGAGAAAAAAGGGAAAAGATGGTAGTTGGTGAAACATTTGTATATATTTTTCTCTGTTTGAAGAGAATGACTTAATTATTATTATTATTATTATTATTTATTTATTTATTAGGGTAGGGTAAGGGGTTAGTTTATACCCAAAAAATAGATATTAAAATGACGCTCAAACACGATCCTAAGGGTCCACACAACTTCAGAGAAGCAACACCCAAACCAAATGTTTGAACTGCACGTAGCACATAGCACATAGCTTGAAAAGATTAGTCTCTCATATTACAGGAGGCTAAGTGAAAACTAACACACCCTTAAAGAGACTTTATTGTTATTATTATATGGTTTTGTAAATGGACATGTGGAGGTTATCTTGTTGTGAGGAACTTAAGACTTTGTTTAGTGAGAAAACTACATGGGTTTTGATTGTTTATTATTTTTTTTATATTTTTTTGACCATAACCAATTTGTTAGTGTACTTGTGTGGACTTAGGTTGTTATGAAATTTTGCAATTCTAAAGCAACAAGTTGAGATCATAATGTCAAAAGTTTCCTTGGTTGATGGGTTATTTTTCAAGGTTTTGAAAAATTTGCAAACCCTAATTTAATATGAGAGACTACCCACCTGGCCTTTGTTACTGAGACTTTTGTTCATGAAGCTGTCAAAATAATAGAGTTTACAGCAGTTTGTGTGCACTGTCAATGTCATGATGAGTTCTGCATCACACTTGCTCTCACTTCCTATTTGTTTGGTCGGAACTATTTCTCAGCACAAATTGCTTTGGCATGTTTGATAAGTTTTGTTTTGTTTTTGTTTTTTTTCCCCCCCTTGAAAATTGGAAGAAAATTACTTTTGGTAACTATTTTCATTTCCAAAAAGTGATAAACCCCAACGGAAAATACTTTTGGCAAGTGTTTTTGTTTCCAAAAAAATAACTACAATTTCCAAAATTTTCAAAATGTGAGGAACAAGAAAGTGTTTTCAATTGTTTTGAAAATTAAAATTTTAATCTCTATTTCCTCCCCCTCGATTCTCGACCCCTCCGGCCATTCCCACCCTCTGGTGACTTACCAAATGTCTTTTCTATTTGCTTTTATGCATTTTGAATATATATATATATATAATACCTATGTAAACATGTTTTTTTGTTTTTGTTATGATATATTTATATGCAGTAAATGATATGATGATGTGTTGTACTTGTAGGGAATTGCCTTTGATTTTTAATCCTCTATGCATTTGCCTGGCTTGATTTGATGTTTTTCACAATGCATGGCCCTCATCTTTTATGTATAAATTTTTAACCATGCATGTGTCTTAAAATTCATCATTCTTGCGTAGTGTTTGGATCACTGAAATGAATATAAAATAAAATGATATTTTCATCATAATATTTATTCTTACATTTTGTTCACTAAAAAATGATGTTGAAAAATATATTACAAATGAAATATTATTCACTATTATAAGAGAATTTTCATTACATATAAAGTTTAAGAAATGATCATTACATTCCACTTTCATTCGAGTAAACAAAACGTAACACTAATGTAGTGATTGATTTGCTGGAATAAAATGAAATGGTCATTCTTTGGCCTTCCTATGGAATAATTATTCTCTTATAATGAGAAATGATAATTCTATTTGTAATATATTTTTCATCATTTTGTTAGTGAACCAAACATAAGAATGAATATTATTTTATTTCACTTTATTCTCATGAACCAAACAGAACAAAGAGGCTAAAGTACTTCAATTAAGGAAATGTACTTGAGAATGTGGATTATGAATAACTAGATTGTGCACACAAGGTTGACAATGCCTACCTCAAACACACAACACTAGTCAATTATTTACTTCATATTTTGGTGTTTCAAAAGATTGATGAACTAGATTTGTGGTCATGAACTAGTGATCATGTCAAGATCATCACCACCTTGATTTTCATCAAGAAGCGTCTTCTAATCTAAATAGCTAGTAATCTTTATTTAGTGGAGTCCATACCATAACACTCTCATCATATGTGTGTGTGTGTGTGTGTGTGTGTGTGTGTGTGTGTGATGCGGGAGCTATGGTAGTATTCATGGGGATATGATTGTACATTGGGACTAAAAGTTAGTGATATTCCCCCTTTGTTTAATCATATCTTGCATGGGGTCAGCTAGTGCCTATTTCAAGATTCATGCTGTCCCCTCTCCCTTACCATAAAGTCTTTCCCCTGATTATGACATCCACATAATTTATTAAGGGCTTGTTTGGTTCCTTCGATTTCTCACTTTCCCAATTAGGTCTCATCTTATTTTTGGGTGCTACTCCTTTTTCATGAAATGGAGAAACTAGATGATTGATTAAGGGAAAATGATATATTTACAGAATTCTCATATCTAATTTAAGGAGTAATGTTAGGAATTATAAAAAAAAATATCATGAAATGTATCATAAAGATTTGTTATCTTTTGATTAGTGTGTGATGTTTTATTGTATGTATAATCTAAAGGTGGAGAATCTTTCATGATCATCTTCATGACATTTTTTTCATGATTCTTAGCATTATTGTTAATTTAAGATCAAGATGGACACTGATATTTTTTAAATATAAATAACTTTGATGAATCTTTTGTTTTCAAGTGATAAAATCAAAATTTATCACAAAATTGTGTATTCATTTTGTCTTTTAGGTCAATCCACATATGAGATTATTTATGCATATGAGGAGAATTACATAAAACTGGATAATCATAATCTACTAATACAAATCTATCAGCTCAAAAATCAATACCAACCAACCATCACCACCAACACAAGAAAGAGGAAAGAACTCATAATGTGATGAAATAAACTCAATACAATAAAAACCTTGTAATGGAAAAAAAATAATCAATTTTTGTATTTGATAATGATTGACCATTTGATTTTCCAGTTGAGAGTATATAAGAGTGGCTAACTAAACTAGTCCAATTGGTTACATAATTGTGTACTCATTTATGTATAAGAGCAATCTTTATTGAGTAAATTATTTATCAATCAATGGTTGTGATAATGTGACATTAACCACATCATCTTATGACATACTTACAAGGCATCACCATATATTGCCAAAATATTGTACAAAAAGTATAGTCATCATGATAGCACCAACAATGGTAGCAAGATCAAGAAATTAATCATAAAAAAATACTAGAATATATGGTCCATTTCTATTTCAAGCGTGAGACCTATAATACAAATGTTGAATCTGGACTACACATCTTTCTTGATATTTTTCTTGTAATTGATTTCTTAGTCTCTAGAATTTATGTAATAGTACCGAATCTGATTCCTAATTGATGAGCTCGTTTTATGGCTAGACATCAAATATGAAATCTGTCAAGTAGGTGTGTTCACAGTAGTCCCCCTCACCCCACCATCCCCAACCCCAACCCCAACCCCAAACAAAATTATTCCTGTTCCATGATATGGATCCAAAGGCTTGAAAATAGTTGTGTATTTACATTTTCTTTGTTAATCAACAAGTTGGTCTTATTTGAGGCCAATCTTTGCATCATGCCCTGGCTACATATCTTTTAAATGTACTCGTTTATTATGGCCAAGCTCCAAAGCAAGATTTAATATGTTTTCTTTGTTTTGTCTTCTTTCTTTGTACACTTCACATGACCTTGTATAATTAGTTACCATTATAGTGTTACATAACAGTATTGAGATATATATTGGTATTGATGATACGGTCATATATCAACCGATAACAGAGAGTAATGAATAGAATCGACCGATATATCAATAATGGTATCAGAAGTCTAAAATTCCATTACGTAACGATTGATATTAAAACCTTAGTTACAAGAGTAATTAACATTCAAAGGTGTTTGAGAATGTTAGTTCATTTCCAACATTGCAATGGAGGCAAGTTAATGGTTGCTTTTGTGGATGTTGAGTCAAAGTTTTTTTTCACAATTCCTTGAGGTCAGGTAAATGTATTGCTGCCATCTCAAAATTTTCAGAACTCATAAATTTGTATGAATTACCTGTTTGTTTGTAAATTGTACAACGAAAGCTTACAGTCCATTAGTGAAGGGTATTGCTTTGGGATGAATAGTGGACAACCTAAGTTCAATTCCTTCTGGTGTTAATCTTAATTGATATATGTGATATTTTGTTTTAGGATTTACTTTAATCTAAGCAATGGTGGTATAGGTAGAGGGAAAGTGGTTCTGGTGATGGTGGATGGGTGGTGTAGTGGAGTTAGACGAGCAGTGGTGGTGGTGGTGGTGGTGGCAGCAAAGGTGTAGCAATGGAAAATGATATACAAGCCTATTTTGTAGACCCAATAATGTGTGAGCAATATGATTGATTGATGATTTAGAAGATATGAGAGAAGGTGTTACCTTTAATATCCTAATTGATTGACACATCACTAGGCTTGAAAATTAGGCCTAATTTTTTTTTTTTTGTCTTCAATAACAATGGTGTAATAATGGTGGTGGTTGTGGTGATGGAATGATAGCGGTGATTATGGTAGCGGTAACAATGGAGGTGAAGGTGAAGGGCTATGGTAGTGGTGGTGGAGAGGTGATGATAGTGGATGTGTGGTGGTAGTGAAATGATACTAGTGCTTGTGGTGATGATGGCAATAGTGGTGGTAGTGATGGTGGAGGGCAAGGTTCTTAATCGCGGTATCGGGTTACATAACGGTATCGATCGCGGAGTATCAGTATCGGTAGTATCGATGGTACGTATCAAAAATCGGGTGTCGCGGCGGTGAAATTTTAAAAATCATTTCACAGGTTTTTCAACTTTTTCTTTCCCGTATCGGTCTGAATCGGTGAGTATCAGCCCGTTGCGGCTTGTGTAACGGTTACAGACCGATCCGTACTGGAAATCAACCGATATTCTTGCGATTTTCAATCTTAGCGGTATATTGACCTGTATCCGTCACGGTATCCTGTTTTCCCAGTATGTATCGGCCGATACATAGCGTATTGGCCGGTATTTAGAACTATGGTGGAGGGATGGTTACGGTGGCAACGGTAGTGGCGAAGGTGAGATTGTAGCAGTACTGGTAATAGAAGTCGTAATGAGTTGGGGCCGGAGGGAAGGGTTGTGGCCCCTGCAAGAATTGTAGGAACTTTATGTATATGTGTATGTAATATAGTGAGGTGCAGCCATTTGTTGATGCTTCGCCCTTGCAAAAATTTTGACCCCTACAATACATATCTATCCCACAGAAGATAGAGTGAGCCCAAACATTACCAACTCTTACAAAAATGTGCGGCAAAGAAGCAATATTTAGTAGTAATTTTTATTGAATTTTGTTGCTCTATTACTCATGTTGTGTTTGATTTATGGATTTGGATAGGGATTTGAAAATGAAAAAGAAAAATGTGTGTGAAATGTAGGTAAAATATAGTACTATGTCATTTACATTTCATCTACCGTTTTTTATTTTCTTATCTAAATCCATGAACTAAACATAGGGTTAGAGTACATATTAAAGGTGCAAGAGATGTATATTCTCAATAAAATGCATATAATAAAAAATATATATTTTTAAAAAAAATTCTGAGTTAACCAGACCCATTTTAATTAGATCAATAGAAAATTAACTCTAAATTTGAGACTTTTTTAATTTTTTTTTCAAAATTTATCCACTTGGAAAGTATATATTTAAGTTTGACACAATAATTTTTTATTTGGACCATTGTCAAAAGCTTGTTGGCAGATTGAATTTGTTTTAATACAATGAAATAATCAAAACTATTTTAACCACTATGTTGTTTTCAAATTTCACTTGCTCAATATCTTAATAAATTTATATAATATTAATTTATATACACACAAATTATAAAATAAGTAATGAATTTTAGGTAGTTCTAAATTATTTTTATTTGAGTAATTCAAAACTTTATTAGAATCGACTTGATTAAATTTTCCATATAACATGATTTATTCTATTCATTTCCATTTGGCCACTCAACTTTTGCCATTCTAGCACCACCCTTGGTAATGAGTTTATAGCAATGTATATACGTCGACATTTATGCATAGTTATAAATTCAATCAATATTAAGGCTCCGTTTGTTTCGACGTAATATATTTTACACAAAAAAATGGTTTTTATTTTTGTTTTTTTAACTTTTGGTTAACACTTGAAACAAAAATATTTTATTGTCTAAAAGAAAATTTTTGATTCAATAAAGTATCATTTATGACTTTTTATTTAGTGAGCTAAGATATTTATTTGAAAAGAAATGTGTTGAAAATGTAGTAAGAGTTAACTTTGTAAAAATTGAATTTTTAAAAGTAAGTCATTTTTGAAAAAATGATGAAAAAATATTTTTCTTAAAAAATGTTTTACTTGCTTTTTATTCAACTAAAAATAGAAAATAAGTACAATATTTTTGATAAAAATATTTTATGTCAAAATAAACGGAGTCTAAGGCTCCGTTTGGGGATTTACTAAATTAGTCGATTAATAAAAAAGTTACTAAATTAGCCAAAAAACCAACAACCTATACTAAAAAATCAAAGATTACAGCTTTTCTCTACTTTTTGCACAGCTTTCGTAATTAGCCAAAAAATCATCACAAACATACAAGTTTTTTTTAGTTACCTTTTTAGCCAAATAACCAAAAAGTTACTAAATTAGTCTGTTGCTAAACGGGGCCTTAAGTAAAAAAAATCATATAATTTAAGTTTTTTTCCTCTTGTAATTTATATTTTAAAAATTATTTAAATTTTTAAGTAATACAAATTATAATCATCAAACAAATTTAATTGATTGAATTTTAATTACTAAATTGAATTATGAAAATTCATCATAGAATTGAGTGTGTCAAATTTCAAACGTATGAGATTTTGTTTGGGGTATAAAGTTAGGCAGAAATTAAAAAAATAAAATAAAAAATTAATTATTATTTCATTCACAATTTGAAAAAAAAAAAAATCTCTGTTTTAATTCACAATTTGAAAAATGATTGAGACTATTAAAAGTGACGCTTTAATAGCATCACTAATAATGTGACAGTGAACCCGCTCACAGCCTATGTCTTTTTTTATTGTCTTTTTTTTTGACATTCTTTTTTTTTTTTTTTTTTAATGAATCATTATTGTTTATAATTTAAATACAATTTAAATTTATCACATTTTGTCTTCTTCTAGCCACGTGGGATCGCTAAAACAGAAAGTGCAGAGCCTGAGGGCAAAAAGGATCCCCATGTGCCACCACATGACTTGGGATTAGGGTATAATTGAACCTTGCCAAAATATCACACAAAAGTAAGAACACAAGGGCACATTAATCACATTTTCCTCTCTTTTAAACAAAATAATCATATGTTCCTTTTCATTAAGATTGTATTTGTATTATAGAATTAGATAGAGATTTTAAAATAATTATAAAAAAAAATTAAAAAAAAATGAGGATGATATAAATGAAATATAAATTATTTTTCTCCATTATTTTTTTTCAAAATTCTTATCTTAGTTCATGATTCAAATATAATGTTTTAGTAAATCAGACCTACCAACAAACAAATTGGCTTTGTTTGGGAAGTGGATTGACTTTTTAATTTTTTTAGTTATTTTAGCCTGGGGCTAAAAAACTTAATTTGAAAGGACTTTTGACTTTTTTAACTTTTTTGTGAGAGACAGAATGTAATAATTATGAATTATATGTAATATTTTGTCTTATTAAAAAATTTATTTTATTTTTTGTAACTATTTTAGTCAAAAAAAACTCTAAACCTCTCTTTTCAAACGGAGCTAAAGTAGCTTATCAAAGTGGGAACCTAGTGGAGAAAGTGCGGTGAACACACTTCTTTGAAACACAACTAAAGCTACAACTTTTTTTAATTGAAAAAAGATTGAGATTCTTAAAAAGTATTTTTTAATTTATCAACAATAACATAGAATTCAATTATGTAAGGGCAGCTCTTTTGTTATCTTATTATGAATAAATTGTGAATTATAAATTAGAAGTCTAACAAAAAAAAAATTATTTATGTAAAAATTAATTATAGAATTAGATACAATCTTCTTATATGGAGATAGAACTCATCTCATATCTTAATAATATATTTTTGTATTCCTAATCTTTATCATTAATATATTAATTAGTTTAGTAAAATCCCTACTTGTAGGGCTGAGCAAATAATTCGTGAAATTCGTAATCCGATCCAGTCCAGTCCAATTCGATAGGTTTGGATTGGTTTTTTGAATTCATGGTTCGATTCCGGATTGAAAAATTAAAAATTCGTAATTTACGGATTGGTTCCGGATTAAATCCATGGTTTCGGATTGGAACCGATCCGGACCATATACAAATAGTCTATATTTTTATTATACATCATCTCCCATAGTATCTTCTCTTATTCCATATAAAACTAAACTCAAACCTAAACCCGCATCATATCTTCTTTTATTACTTTTGTTTGTTAGTTTTTAGTTTTAATTTGTAATATTTTAAATACTTATGGTGAAACCAATTTTCTTATGATTGTTTAAATTCTAGAACAGTATGTCGCTATTATAGAAATACACGTTGCTATTGTGGAACTAATATAATGCTATGTTCATATTTTTATGAAATTAAAGTGTTATATATATTTTTTTGTTTTTTAATTATGTGAATCCGTGGTTCTAAACCGATCCAATCTGTATTTAAATGGATTGGTTCGGATTGGTTCTATAATTTAAACGGATTGGATTGATTCTAATTTTTTAAAAATCGTAAATAACGGATTGGTCCTGATTTTATCCCAATTCAATTCAATCTGAACCATACTCACCCCTACCTACTTGGCACTACCAACTCAATTTAGTTGGCCCATTTTATGACAATTGTTATGTTGTCTTAAAAAAAAAAAAATTATAAAAATAATAATGGATGCCATTGTTTTAATTAGTAAAAATAAAGTTCTTGTCTCCAATTCACTTTAATCTCTCATAAGCCAATTACATTATAACTTATAAAAATTACAAGATTTTAATTTTCATAATTAAAAGTAGATAGATGGAAATGAGATTAAGGCGAAGCATGAGTCTATAGTGTGAAATGAATTATCCAATTTTGTTTTTTATACCAGAGAATCCAGCCAAGAATTTTCCGTACTTTCCAAGTTGATATAATTAGAGAAGAAAGAGACTTTGCCCTTTTTGAAGGGATAATTATTTGATAGTTTTGGAATTATTTTAATTTTATTCAATAATATAATAAATGTCATATGTTAAATGTTGTGAAATATTACTTCAAAATCATCAAATAACATCTCCTTATTAACAGGAACAATGCTATAATAATACTTATAATACTCATATATACGTGTGAATCACATGTTTAAATTTCATCCCTATTAAGTAGAATATTTAATAATTTAAAATATATATATATATATATTTTCTAATATTTTTAACTAAGAGACATCCTCATTTAGTGGACTTGTCCCCTCAACAACCGTCATCCCTCTATCTATGCATTCACATTCACACATAAAATATCACCTCACAATTCTAAAATATTCTTTTGTCTATGCACCAGTGTTAATTAATGTATACCTTAAGCGTTTGTTTGAAAATTGATTTTTTTTTTTTATATCAACTTTTTGATTTTTATTAGAAAATATTAAAGAAAATATAGAAAATTGACTTTTTTTTTTTTTTTGTGTGTGACTATTTTAGCGCCTAAATTCAATCAAAATGTTTGAGAGAGGATTAAAATTATTATTATTTTTAATATAATAGGATATTAAAGGGTTGTCTGGTTTTTGAGTTGGGCTAAATAATCACAAAAGGATAAAAAAAAAAGTCAAAAAATCACAAAAATCACAAAATGACAAAAAAAAATCCATCATTCCAAAGATAAAAAGCCAAAAAAGTCAATCAAGAATATCAAACGAACAAAAAAGTTTTAGACTAAAAAAGTTAAAAAAATCAAAAAATCAACTAAAAAAGTCATTGACAAACGAATGCAAACAAGTTAGTAGTTAAATTACTAAATAAGTTAATATCTTTTGATAGATTTGAACTTAAGATCATACATCAAGACTCACGCTACAATATGAGTACGTTTTCAAGCTCAATGTTTTGAAAATCGGACCGGTGAGCAAACTGGAAAAGGGACTGGGTGGACGGGTCACCGGTTCAACCGTCGAGTCAAAGCGGTCGAACCATGACGTCATAATTAAAAATTATAAATAAATAAAAATATATATAAATACTCAAATAAAAATAAAAATTATTGTATAATATTGATTAATAATATTTAATAAAGTCATAATTGATAAAAAAAAAAGTCACTTGTTTTAAAGAAATTAAAATTTTTAAACATTCCCTCAAATCAAATTGATTGAATGTTAGGTTTAATTTTGGGGGGAAATAAAATTTTCAACTCTTTCTCCAATCAATATGTTTCAAATAATTTGATTGAATCCCACATAGAATTTTGTAGGTTCTCTTTGAAAAATCTTTTCCTATAAATAGAAATAGACTTTTATAATTTTTTCTAACTTCTAATGAGACTCTTCCTTATAAGAGGAGACTCTTAAAGTAAAAAAATTTTGTCAAAATTTTGAAATATATTTATATAATATAAATATATAAGAAAGAAAGAGAGAAAAAAAAAAATCAATGGTCCAACCCACCAGACCCGGTCCGGATCACCGGTTTTCCCGGTTCGACCGTCGGGTCTTCCGGTTTTCTATTTCTAGGCCAGTTTTGCTCCTACTTCGGTTTTAAAGAGTTGACTGGACCGGAACAAGGTCCGGTTCCCTGTCCAACCGGCCGGTCCGCTCCAGGTTTCACAACATTGCTTAAGCTTACTTGAACAATCGCCTAGGTCTAATAGAAGAATAAGCCAACAAACACAAGAGCTAGTCACAAAATATATATATTGAAATTTTCAAAACTGAATCTCACTAGCAAACTCTATAAAATTTTATCCATTAGTATGTATTTTGTCTGATTTTGTGATTAATTTATGTGCATAACATTACGCGAGAGAGAGAGAGAGAGAGAGAGAGAGAGAGAGTTGCTACAAGACTACACAAACCATTTACATTAATATGTAGAGTATTCAAGCCTTGGGCACCAAGCAATCATAATACATAAGATTGCAACATACAAAGACATATATACCTAAAACGGCCTATAACACTACAGTCAATATGGATACGTCACTTGCTACTAGAAAGTTGTTCCAGTACACCAAGTCTTATGACCCTTTAGAACACACAAAAATAATAAACAAGATTAGCAACATTTAATAATCCTCAAGGCTTCCAATCATTTAGAAAAACAAGTCTTCATCTTCTTCTCCGCGCTAATTGCGATTTTTGCACTTCTCCATGGCTCTCGGCGCTGCAAGAACCAGAAATATAATTATCGGATGATATTGAGACACTTATTATAACTTGTTTGACAGATTGTTTCCGAAAAATGCTTTGGAAAATTTTTTGAAAAACAAAAACGATGAGTATGCCAAAAAAATTATTGTTTATTGGGGCAATCAATCAATATTAACAAGAAAATTATCAAAATTTGATCAGGTCATACCAAGCCCAATTGCATCTGAACTTTTCATGATCCTCAGCCTCTTGCACGAGTCTGTGAACATTCTGCAACAACATAAAACAACAAATTAGGGCTTGCCAATACCTTTACGTTGTGTTTGGTTGAAAGATTTAAGAAGAAATTTGGAAAGGAAAAGAGAAAATGTGTGTAAAACTAAGTGAAATGTAAATATATTTTATTCACATTTCATCTACTTTTTTCCTTTTCCTTTCCAAATCATTTCTTAAATCCCTCAACTAAACACAGCATTAGTGAACTTTTTTTTAGAATAAAGCTTGGGAGCTCGAAATCGAGCTCCCCCGAATCCCCCGAAATCAGTTTCAGGAGAGAGAGAGAGAGAGAGAGAGAGAGAAGAGGAAGAGAGAAGAGAGCGTCGCCTCTCGTCGCCCGGCGTCGCCTGGCGTCGCCAGCCGCCTCGGCCGTCGCCCGGCGGCCGCCTCCGCCCGCCTCAGCCCTCCTCGTCGCCTCCGGCCTCCCCTCCCCTCCCCTAGTTTGTTGGCCCCTCCTCCCCTCTCCTCCCCCCTCCTCCCCTCCCCTCCCTTCTCTTCTTCTTCTTCTCTTCTCTTCTCTCGTGAAAAAAAAAAAAAAAAAAATACGAAACGACGTCGTTTCGGGGGATTCGGATTCGAGCTACCAATCACAGCTGTTTTTTTTATATTCCTTTACAACTATTTTCCTTTTAAGTGTATCTAAATTAGGTGCATTTGAAAAGTAAAAAAATTGACTAAAACTGAAGACAACAAAACACAAAAACCTCAAAAACTGTTTTCAAAAACAAAATTCAATATGGCGAGCACTATTGAATTCATCCAAATTATATGTGACAAGAACATGAAGCAAATATGGTATTGGAGTGATGCTTACTCCCATGGAACATCACCAACAAGCATCCAATCACCATCCTTGTCTTCGTAGGTAAGAACGTATTCAGAACCATGGAGCAGATCCATCAATCGGCTCTCGCTAAGTCCCTCACGACTTGGAACTCCATGAGACCCACATTGCCCTGAACCGGTCATTAATGTCAGTTAAACAAAACATGAGAGAGAATTTTCAAAACTATAATTGTTATTCATGAAAAAAATATATAAATATTATAGTTATTTAAAAGTGATACAAGACTAATGTATCTAGACCAAGGCAATCTTTACTTTTAAGAAAAATAGAATTGTGATTTTTATCTCAATAATAGGGCATCCGATGAAAGTTCAATCAAAGCATGGATCAACATTTTTTTTTCCCCAGTTGATTTGTGAATGAATTTCCATATTTCATACCAAAGAACCATGCAGGATTCCAGAAAATAAACAAAACCACACCCAAAGAAAAGAAAATAAACCCTAATTCTCAATATTAAAAACTATCAATTCAATTCATATCCAAAGCTGCCTAATTCTACAACATAATACCCTATCTATCTATAAGCAACCAAAGAAAACCCTAATTTTAAAAAAAAAAAATCTAAATTTTAAATAAATTTCAAATCCTTCCTCTTCCAACGCCTTTTTTGTCCCCATCAGAGTAGTTTGGGATTTCAAATGCCAAATTGGCGACAATTATATAACCAATAAACAAAGTGATAAGACGAGATTATAGAGAGGCTATACCGATTGTAAAGCAGCTAAACATGTTTTCAAGCGCCGATGACAGTTGTGTGTAGCTATTGTAGGTTTTCAGATCAACTTTCCTCAAGTATGGGGCACCATCCATACTGACTTTGACATAGAGACAACCGGACCCTGACTTGGTATCTGCATCGTCGTCATTTTCATTCTTAGGATGATTATTAGCCATTGAATTCTTCCGGAAGGATCGAATTGGTGGCCATCCAACCACCTGTGCCCTGCCTCAAAAAAACACACAAGAGGAATGTGCAGTTATTATCTTGTAAACCAGTACACAGAAGTGATGAAAGACCAAGCAGAGAAATTGGGGGAGCAAAAAGAGGAAATTAAATCAAGCAAGCAGAGCAGAAGACATAAATATTGAGAGAAGCTTTGAAAGGAAACATATAATACAAAATTCCAAAAAGAGAATAAACAACACAATAAAAAATTAAATAAAAGAAAAGGAGCCAAAAATTGGTGAACTCAAATTTGTAAAGAAACTATTAACAAAATACAAGTATCCACCATGGTGTGTGAAAAACTGAAAAGAAATAGCATCTCCAATCCTTACTCTCTCTTTTTCATCAAAATTGAGTGAAATTTTGGTTAAAAGTTTGTTTGGTATGGAACACTCCAATCATTACTCTTCTTTTTTAATCAAATCTTTTTAAGAAATTACAAACTCATCCAAAAAAACCTGTTTTAACTATTTTTTTTTAAAAGAAATCACTTCCAATCCTTTCCATTTTTAAAATTTCGTTAATTTGAGTAAAAATAAGATTATTGGAAATTTGGTGAAGGACTTTGGTTATTTTTGATTTGGTGAAAGTTTTGCTTCTCCCTTAATTTGATATAAGTTTGACGAAATGATTGGAAACTCATTTGAGCTTTTTATTCATCAAATTTAAATTTGAGGAAACAATTAATGAAGGAATGGAGATGCTCTTCTACAAAAACACAATAAAATAAAAATAAAAAACACAAATTGGTGAACTCAAATTTGTTATAAAAAAAGAAAAGAAAAGAAAAGAAAAGAAAAAAAAAAAAGGTAGATTATTAACAAAATACAAGCATCCACCATGGTGTGTGAAAACTGAAAAGAAAAATCTTGCAAAATACTATTTGGAAATTCTATTAAAAAGTCAAGCAACCATATTGTCTTATTGGTACTCACTTTCTCAGGAAAATAAAAGAGAGAAGAAAAGATGATGGGAAAATTACTTTGCAGCAGGAGCACTCCCATGGCCATTTGCAGCTGAAATCTGAGGCTTCTTCTCCGGCACCGCCGCTGCCGCCACCGGCTTTGGCGACGGCGGAACAGCGTCTGCATCAGACTGCTGAGTGCCACTCTCAGAACAACCACCACCACCACCAAGACTTTTCCCACCACCATTGACAACTCTGGGAGAGAACAAACCACCATTTTTGGCCAAACCCATTTCCGATCCACCATTCCCAGAGAAAACCCACTTCCCAGAACCACCACCAATGGTGTCTGAGAAGCCCCTTTTGGCCCCTGAGACCAAACCCTTGATTGGGTACTCTGGTGACTCAGAACCAGGCAAGCCAAGTCTCAGCTCAGTGGCTTTCAAGTTCAAACCCTTGTTGTTATTATTATTATTGAGTTTCTTAGAGGTTTCCATTGAAGGAAGCTCTGATAAGCCTATGTAATCATGTTCTTGAAAGGGCAGAGACATCAAAATTCAAAAAAAAAAAAAAAAAAAGAACAAATGGTGGTTCAGGGTTTTGTAGTACAAGGGAAAAAAAAGCATGAAAAGGGCATGAAGTGGAAGTATCTAAAACTCAGAATACGTTTTGATTACAGAGAAGAGTAACGAGAAAAAGAGAAGCTTCTATGGCCTTTCTCTGTATCCTCTTCTATATATAATCATTTCTATCTCATCTTTCTTCTGTCTCTGTCCACTGTAACCAACGATGGGATGAGAATAATAATGTAGAATGGGAAGTGATCACAACTGAGACTGTGAAATAGGGGCCTGGTGTGCAATGATTTTGTTCTATTTTTAAAAATTATTAAAAGTATTAAATAATCTTACCTACAAATATTTATCCGTGAAGCATTAGGGGTGGACGCAGGCCACTTTAGTCACGTAACTTTTAGTCGTCATTCGTCTATTAGATTAGTAAATTAGAGAAAATTAATTTGTATTTATCCGTTAATTCGGTAGATGTAAATTGAGTAGATTGATAGATTGACGGGTAGATGCGAATTAATTTCGGAGTTTAAAATTTTATAAATTTTCAATACAATTGAACTTATACACTTCCTCAAAAAAAAAAAAAAATATTATAATCAATGACTTAAAAAAATATTACAATCACTACATATCTCATCCAAAAAAAAAAATTAAAATTTTAGAATATTACAATTACTGCATGCCTCATCCACATATTACAATCACAACATGTCTCATCCACATAAAATATTACAATCTATGGTTCTCAAAATATAAAAATAATTCAAACCATCAAAACAGTAATAGAGATTGTATGTCTCAGTATTGTTACATCTATATCTTTTTTTAAAAATAAAAACCAACTAGCATATATTATCTTTTTTATTTATTATTTTTAGAGTTAGATTTAAAAACTAAAAAATATAGATAAATAATACATCTATATTTTTTCAATTCAAAAAATATATTTTAGTTGAAAATTTTTTTTCAACAAAATATTTAAAACTCTTTTTCAATTGAAAACACAAATAGAATATCTAAGCAAATTGAAAACACATAATCTTACAAATTACTAGGAGTGCTCGTGTTTTGGCTATTCGGTTGTGGACAAAAGAACCTCAAATCCGTCATTCATCCAAAATTAGGTGAATTGAAAAAAATTAATCTGCAACCGTCCGCTCGTCATCACGAATCCATCCAAAATGCGACAGATTGTTCGGTTCGGTCAGTTTAGACGGATCAGTATATCCGCTGCTCACCCTTAATGACCATTTTTTATTTAATAAAATTAATATAAAAAATAAAATTTATAATTACTTTTTAATATAATAATAAAATTATATAAATTATTACTTGAAATATATTTATTATCTTATTAAAAATTATTAATTAATTTCATACTTTATTACGTTATTTAAAACTTAAGGGACGTAATTTAAATGTTAAGCAAATTCATTTGTAATTTAGCATAATGTTTTGGGGAGAGGGTTAAGTTAAAATAATTTATTAAAAAATAAAATAAATTAAAATAATTAATAAGATAAAATATCATATTCAACTCATAATTATTTTATTTTTTTTCTTATAACCATCAAATTAATTATAAAAAAAAATTAACTTTCCAAACATAATTATTTTAACCAAACTAAAACAGTTAAAATATCAAAGGGGATTTTTTTTGAGGTTCATGGTATTAAGATTTTATTGTATAAAAGACACCCAATATTTTCCTAATGTGAAAAGTCCCTCAATATCGATCCAAAGAAAATTCGGCCTAGAAAATTTCTTTGGACTTCTCACACTCCAGATAAATTCTCTAGAGAACTCCTGAACTTCTCAGAAATTCTGAGAATTTTTTTCTAGAAAATTCCTTTCCAGAGAAAATCAGCTATTTCTCAAAATTCTTCATAACCTCAAGTTCCAATACCTTATAATCACTAGCTAGAAAAAATTACTTCCTTTAGCACGTAATTATTTTTGATTTCTCTAGACTTCCAGAATTTCTAGACTTCCCAGAAGGCCAAAGAAATTCTTTAGATTCCAGTCTAAATATTTTCTTTAGATTTTCATAGAATTTTTTTGGTTTTCGCAAGAATTTCTCTGGGTTCAAACTAGAAAATTTCTCAATCGTCTTAATTTCGATATGCGATATACAAATCGATCACTCAAATAAGCAGCAACAACAACTAATATACATATATATCGAAGTTATCTAGATTCTAGTCTAGAGATTTTCTCTAGATTGTCTTTCCAATCACAATGTGCAATACACAAATCGATTACTGAAATAAGCAATAACAACCACCAATACACACACACACACACACATATATATATATATATATATAGAGAGAGAGAGAGAGAGAGAGAGAGAGAGAGAGAGACTCACTGAAAGGAGAATTTCTCTGATTTTCGCAAGAATTTTTCTAAGTTCAAACTAGAAAATTTCTTTACCAAGAACAGGAAAAATCAAAACTATAGTTTGGCTAGGGAAAAAAACTAAATGATAAAAGAAACCCAGTTAATTGTAGAAAAATGTGAGATGAAAGAACATGGAATCATCCATATAATAAATCCAAAAACACTCATGAAAACAATTCTACTTTTTTGTAGTCAAGATGAGTTTATAGCTTCAAAAGCCCAATCATAACTTTTGTATTCACTTTCAAACCTTTTAGCTCAATCTATTCTTCATTCATTATGAATCTATCTTTGAACACAATCTATAAACTCACATTTAACAATTTGTGCAAACTTTAACAATGATTCTTCACATACCCATTAAGGGTGTAATTTTGGCCCATCCTGCAAGGCGGTCGGGCCGATCCCATGTTGGGCTTTGCTGGCTCCCATAAAAAAATTAGGCCGGGCTGGACCGACCTACGGGCCAAAAAACTAGGCTTAGGGGTATTCGGGCTATAGGTAGACTAGTGGGTCGGGCCTCGGGTTAGGCCCCTAGGCTTGGGTCTGGGCTCGAGCTTTGGGCGGGCGGGCTTAAATAATTTTTTTTTACCAAAATTTTATTATTTTTCATTAAAAATAACACCGGGCCTCTGGTGGGCCGGGTAGACTGGGCCTCGGGCTGGACTTTTGGGGGGGTCTTGAGTGGGCCCATGGACGTCCCAAGCGGGCCGCCCCCGGCTTCAAAACGATAGCCTAGGCCTGGGCTCAAGCCAATTGGTCGCCTACGAGTTGCAAGGCCAAAATTACACCCCTAATACCCATCAATTATTTTCGACCGAGATTTGCCACGTTAGCTAGGCGGTGTGACGCCACCAAAACTCCTTATCTTGTACCATCTTCACCATTCCTCTAGCATTCGAAGAGCAGCAAAGTACGAAACACGAAAACTTGCAAACGACGATCGAAGAGGCAACGAGCAAGAAATCAAGCTAAGCTTTGAAGACGAGGAGATCAAGATGACAAGTAACCTTAATTGTAGTAGAGAATACGATTGTGAGGCGAGGAAGAGATGATCAACATAGTCTGTGTAGAAAGAGAGAGAAAGAGAAAGAAAAAGAAAGTGTTAGAGAGTGAGAGCCGTGGGGAGAGAGCAGCTCTTTGATATGTCAAATTTCTCTCTAAAATATAAGTATTGATTTAAGAAACCTTAAACATCACAAAATAATATTATAAATCCCTTACCTTAATAAAAATGGACAGAAACTTTAGTCTAATTTTCCCAATATCAAATAGCAACTAAAATAATCAAATTCCTAAGAAGGCTTTTATCCGACCCGAGTTGCCACCAAGAGTCCACGACTGGGACGACCCTAATTTCTCTCTCTCGCGTTTGCTCTTTCACCCTCTGAACCGCCGATCGCCGCCTCAACCGCCGACCAGGCATGTATGTCCCTTTTGTCTTTTTTAGAGATTCTCTCTCTCTCTCTCTCTGAATATCTGTACTGAGATTTCTGATATTTGTTGTTAATTTCCATGGACCTGTCTTTGTAAAAGTGTTAATGCTTTTGGAGTAGTTGCCATATATTTAATCTCTGATGAAAATTTTACCCAAAATTGACTAAAGATTTGTGTAAGAACTTCATTTGATGTTAACAACTATAATTGATGAATCCAGTATCCGCAAGTATCCAATTTTCAGTAAAAAGCTTAATCTAAACCTTTATCAAATTTTGATCAAAATCTTTTTAAAAATTCCAAATTTATCTTTTCATCAAATTTGATGGGGAAAAGAAAAGAAAAAAAAAAAAAACTCCAATGATTCATCTTTTTAAACATAGAGGTTTGATGAATTTTCAATTTGATGAAAAAAATGTCTCTCCCTTGATTTGAAGAACATTTGATGAATGGATTGGAGATGGTTTTTGAGCACTTTTTCATCAAATTTAAATTTGATGAAAAAGAAGGTCGACTCAAACTTGTATCGAACTTAAATTTGGGTAAAAATGACTTAAAAAAGCTTTCCACTCCGTGATTCAAACTTATATCTAAATTGTGTTTTACCCAATTTTTTACCCAAAATCAGACCATTTTGTAGCTTCTGAATTTACAACTCTGTCACTACTGAAGGTTTACTCAAATTTGTGCTTAAATCTGAGTTTCTCCATTGGAGTGTTTCATCATTTCATGTTAAATAAAATTTCTACTAAAATTTTCCTCAAATTTTGAGTAAGGGCTGGAGATGACCTAATACCAGAGTGGTAAATTTGAGACCCCACAAAATAGCCTTGCAAATTTTGGAGTAAACATTTGAGTTTTCCTTGATTTGGGTAAAAATTTGAGTAAAACTCAATTTGCTATAAGTTTTGGGTCAGGGAGTGGAGGGTGTTTTGACTGATTTTTATCCAAATTAAGTTTTGATATAAGTTTGAGTCAAGGAGTGGAGATGGCTTATGTAGGTATCAAATGGAGTTGTTTTGAGTTTTGTGGGTAGTTTACGTTTGTGTTTTTTTAATATTGGAATGAGAACCAAATCTAAAAGAGTTTAGGGCTCTTGGCTCTTTCAAACAACATGAAAAAGGGAAAAAAGAAAAAGAAAAAGAAAAAAAAAATGATACATGGGAGTGAAGAACTCCAGATATATAGGCCATATTTTGTAGGGTTTTACTCATTGTTTACTTTTGGTTTCTTGTTTTTTCTTATTTTGTTGTTCTGGGTCTGTGTGTTATGGCCTTAACAGAGAATATGCATTTAAATGGAGCCAATTAGAAGGAAAAAATGATCTCATATATCACATTTTTATCCCATTACTTGCAAATAAGGACCAAGGCTTCTTGAATTGAGTTAAGAGTTGTGTGTTTTTTTCTTTTTCTTTTTCTTTTTCTTTTTTTATAAATAGTAATCTTATATCAACTTGCATACAGAGAGAAACCATAAACTGCAGTGTAAAATCAAAAACCAAAGAACCTTTCATCTTCATCTCTATGACAATTTATATATATGGACGGCCATAGATGAGTTTTTGGGATGTTTGAATGGACTTTATTTTATATTTGTATAATTGAATCACTCAACTTGAATGTAACTCTTGATTAGAAATTAGCAAGCTTTACATTTTTTCACTGATGCTTTAGCCCTTTTGAAGTGTTGTATAATTGATAATCTCTGTTGGAAAATGTAATCAGCAAAGAGAGATGTCTACTTCGGATGAAGAAATCACGAGGCTGTACAGAGTCCGGAGAACAGTGATGCAAATGCTGAGGGACAGAGGGTACATTGTGGGAGATTTTGAGGTAGACATGACAAAGCAGCAGTTCATTCAGAAATATGGTGAGAACATGAAAAGGGAAGACCTTGTTATCAATAAAACCAATCGCAATGATAGCTCAGACCGGGTATGTTTTTAGTTGTTTCCTTTTTATTGGAGTCTTCAAGTTCTAAGGAGCTTCTATCATAGTGTTATGTTATCGTCTGTTGTTTTCGAGTTCAAGTTGTAGTGGAATTGGTGTTTATTATTTTAGAGTTTATGGAACTGCAATTCAAGTTTCCCATTTGGAATGTTTTAAGAACTCAAACTTGTTGTAAGTGAAAATTTTACCTTAGTGTGCATTTCATATAGTCATTGTTCTTGAGCTTCAATATTTCTATGCTTTTATTTTGATTAGCTTATTCTAGATTACAAGATAATATAAACACTTATTCTAGATTACAAGATAATATAAACACATATATCCCTAGGATTGTGATGCGTTGCCTCATAGTCATACACAATGTCATCAGACCAAAAAATTGACATCATTGGCTTTCACATGGTTTTTCCTTTTGTCTTACCAAGGGATTCCTCATTTTGATTCTTGGATTTGATGCAAAATCCTTGATTAGTGTTGTTATAAACGAAACTCTTCGCTTATCTATCTATTACCAAGACTAGTGGGGGGAGTTGAGGAATTCTTTTTCTGTAGAGAGAAGTTCATGAGATGTAATTCCTTCCTTTGGAAATTCCCAGAGTGAACTATGTCAAAAAAGAGTGATGTACTTGTTAGAAAATGAGAGAAAAAGGAGGGGGCAGCTCATTACTTGTCTTCTTCAATCCATCTCTGAGATTAAAGAATGACAAAGGGATGTCCTTTCAAATTTTTTGAAGGATTTACATTTTACTCCGTTAAGGAAATGTGCTTGTTCTGTTTATTGTTTTCAATTCTGTGTGTGATGGGGGTTGATGGTCTTTGTTCTGATAGAAACAAAAAGTGACACACTTTCACAATAAAATAGGTGGAGGGAGATATATCATTTTCATCTACAGAAATAAGAAGGGAGTTTGTTTAGTATGAAAACCTAAGTACTTAAACCTATGTAAGTGTTGGGAATAAACCCACCCAAGCAATGGAAGCAAAGATAAAATAACATGGCCACAAGAAAATGAGAACACAAGAATTTACATGGTTCAGCAAGATTCCTACATCCATGGGTGAGTGAGAAACAATCCACTAACAATAGAAACATTACAATGGTAAGATAAATACAACTCTTTGGTATTTTCCGACACCCCCCACAAATATATACACTGTTACATTCACAAACCCTCACTGTTTGTGACTTGTATAACCCGTATACACAAACCCTCTGTGTGTATTTATTACACTAGCCATGTGTCACTTACCCATATATCACCTTACACACTTGCCCATTGTGCAATTCTTCAGAATATACATAAAGACATTGTCAATACATGACCTTTGGTTTCCCCCAAGACAAGCTAGCTGCCACCAGGTAATCATTACACTAGTTATGCACTGTTACACTTCCCTAAAAAAATCTGTGTAATGAAGTCTCTGTAATAGCTTTATATACATTCAAGAATCCTATCACACTACCACTCCATTTCATATTCACAAAGCTAGAAGTTGTGCCCATTCAATTTCCCAAGACCAAACATCCACCTTTTCAAGCACCAAAAAAACAACCTGATGAGCCATTTTTCCAAAGTCGGCTCATTCAACACCAAAAAAAAAGAAAAAAAAAAGAGCATTTTACTTTAATACCAATATAACCGAACGGCTTCCAAAAAGTTAACTCACTTTAATTAATTGTTTTATCACATAGACAGAAAATCCTAACAATAAGAACCAAAAAAGTGCCTAATCAGGCATAGTCTGCAATAATTCTTCCAATGAGTGAGTATAGATCTCTTGGCTTGTACATGAGTTGTCCACAGAATTCATGCTATGAATGTATCTAGGTTCATTTGATCATCCTGGTGGAATTCTTTCCCTCTTGTTTCACTCAAAGTTGCAATCAAAATATTCTGATAATATAGTCAAAGATGCTTTGTATCCAATTAAACTAACCAAGTTTTTGTTTAGGAGTGGTGGGTGTGCTAAAGATCCATGCACTTTTTTTTTTTGATAAATTACGAACACACCCCCTGAGGTTTATTTAAATTACGAATTACTCCCTGTAATTTTAGAAATTACAATATGTCCCATAAAGTTTCTAATTTCATAATAAATAAGTCATTTTATTATTAAATCATCAAGATAATTAAAAATATTTAATAATGTTAAAATTTTATTTCAATTAACAATTCAGATAATTTTATTATTGTTTAGGAGAATAATTAGAAATTTTATTTTTTTAGTTAATTTTGTTAAATAAAAAATTCTAACAGGGAGGTATTTGTAATTTTCCAAACCACAGGGGGCAATTCGTATTTTAAGCAAATCTCAAGGAGTGTATTTGTAATTTATCCCTTTTTTTTTTTTTTTTCTTTCATGTCATCAATTAATAGTTTGCCGGGGTGCAGGATCTGATACCTATGTAATTCACATAACCCATTTTTGATAGTCATTGACATTTACTTTGTGATTTTGCAAATATGCATCTGAAATCCCAAACCAAACAAGAACTAGATTATTTTGGTTTTTATAAATTAATTTATTTTAGAGATTATGATTCGAGAGATTGAATGTCATGTGCAAATCATGCCAAATGTTAGGTCTGTATCCAATCTATCTCTCCTAGACTGTCCACCTAACGAGGACTGAACTGGGTGTACTGTATTTTTCTTCTTTTCTTTAAATTGTTGTATGCCAGTGTTGGTTGCCTGTTTGTCACCGCGTCTTTTTATTTGTGTAATTGGTGCCTTTTTGTGGACCAGATTTATGTTTTCTTCCCTGAGGAGCAGAAAGTTGGTGTTAAGACAATGAAGACTTATACCAATCGCATGAAATCAGAGAACGTTTTCAGAGCAATCTTGGTGGTTCAACAGAATCTCACTCCCTTTGCGAAGGCATGCATAAATGAAATATCAGGAAAATTTCATTTGGAGGTTTTCCAGGTGATTGTTGATGGATTTCACCCTCCTCACTCTCCATATGTGGGTCATTTTGTTAGATAATACAATGATGTGTGGTCATCAATTTATTGATTCTCTCTCTCTCCCCTACTAATTAATAATTTTATTAGGTTGTACAATCATCAGTCATCATTTTAATGAAATGTCTCTTTCATGCAAGTGTCATTCAGCAGACCCTCGCAAGAAGCTCATGGAAAGAAAAAAGTCGATATCAAAAGCACATTTGGAAAATGATCTACAAACAAAATTATTATAAATAATTTACTAGAAGAATGATGTGACAATGACATTCTTGAAAATAGAAGTCATTCCAATGGGCTTTTGATTTTAAAATGAGACGACATAAAACTGCCTCGTCTTTCTAAATAAAGTTTTGGTATGAATTTTTTTTTTTTTATAGCACTATTCTTTATGTTTATAGCAAATGATGCTTTAATAAATGGCTGCCCTCTCTTGTGCATCCAAACACACACACACACAGATTTTCCTTGATATTATACCTTGATCTGGCATTGAGATGCAGAATGAGTGGTTTTAATTAATTTTAGGGAAAATTACACTTTACATACACTTTACCTCGTTAACGATGGGCCATTATCACCTTACCCCCTAAACTAAAATTGCTACTTTTCGCCCCCTAATCTTCTTATTTGTTTCAATCTCAACATTCTATTAACATTTTGTAATGAAATGGCAGAAAAGTGGCATTCAATTTGTACATGTCAATTTTATGACCAAATTGTTTATTCAAAAGTTGATTTATATGCATTTATGTGAGTGATATCATGATATGTATATATTTTTCTCTATAGTCAATAAAATTGGCATGTACATGTATTTTCTCTCACATATTTCTTCATAGGAGAGAAGTTATATCTCTCTCTCTCTCTCTCTCTCTCTCACACACACACACACACACACACATATGAGTAAATAGATCAGCTCTTGTATGAACATATGGATCATAAAATTGGCATGCACAACTCACATGCTACTTTTTCGTTCGTTTTTGTTAGCAAAAGGTTGAGATTGAAATAAATAAGAAGATTAGGGGCGGGCAAAATGTATCAATTTTTGGTTGAGGGGTTGGAGTGTAATTTGCCCTTAGTTTCTTGCTTTACTGAAGATATATTGTTTTGTGAATTTATTAGAGGATATGAATGATGGTGATTTCATAATTACCCACGTCATTTGACACAGGAGGCAGAGTTGTTGGTCAACATTAAAGAACATGTACTTGTTCCTGAGCACCAGCTCCTCACAAATGAAGAAAAGAAGACTTTGCTGGATAGATATACTGTGAAAGAAACACAGGTCAGGAATTTTGGTGGTGCACTTGCTAGTTTAAAGTAGTCCAATATGATGTGTTAATATGATTTGGCTTCGTAAAAATGGTGTTAGTATACTATGCCCTATGAAGCAACTGATTCAACCTTAGAATTGCTAGAGGCTAGAGTTGCTTTGTTTTGAAAGTTTTATTGTGATTATGTCCAAATTCAAATTTGAATGTTAAACATTGGTATGGAAACAACGAATAGGCAATCCATTTACAATTGTTTCAGGGCCCATTGTTCATATATTGAAGATTTTCAAGGCCAACACTTCAAATTTTAACTACACTCTGTTTTGGAAAAAAATATTTGTGGAACAAATTTCTAAATTGTCTGGTGTTTTAGTATGGCAGAATGCGAAAGTCAACAGAAAGTTTTTTTGTTTTTCCATGGTCAACAGAAAACTTGTTTATTAGGGCAAAAAATGTTCTTCACTTTTAAAAGATGGAAAACTGTTCCCGGATGAACATCTTACCAATGCCACCACACTCCCACTACCATTCTACCTCCACCACCACCCCACGACACCACCATAAATAATATTTTCTGCCGAAGCAAATGGCACGATAATGTCACGTTAAGTTCTATAGATTCATGATTGAATTCATGTTGCAATCATAATAAGTCCTGAGAAACATCCTCAATGTGATTATTCATTCATTCTCTCTCTCTCTCTCTCTCATTTTTTATTTATTTATAGGATATCCATTGTTATTGTAGACTGGAATATTAATTGTCGGCATCATTATCTACTCATATCTAAGTTTGTTTTTCTTTTTTTATGCCACTTGATGCTAACATCCCGTCTTTTTTTTTTTTTTTCATGGCTGGAATCTAGCTACCTCGGATTCAGGTGACAGACCCAGTCACCAGATATTATGGGCTGAAGCGCGGCCAAGTTGTGAAGATTATCCGACCAAGTGAGACTGCAGGCCGTTACATCACATACCGCTATGTTGTTTAGATTTCTTCCACTATATTCTATCTATCTAGTCGAGTGGAATTCTGAATCTTGTTCCAGTTGAAAAGTGTTCCGGTTATGTTTAAGTCGATGGAGTCAAGAACCTTTGGAGGATTTGTAATTGGAGAGGGAAACATTGGAGAATGTCAAAATTGGACCGCACTTTGTGTGGATAATATATATCTCTGTTTGGTTTGTGTACTACTATAATCATTTACATTTCCGTTTGGCAATGCTTGTGATTTATGAATCCAGAGGATATTGCGTTTATGATTGGCTTGGATCAAAAGCTCTTGCACCTCTTCTATGACTCACGCAAGTTCATAGCTGAGAGAGACGCCTGTGGATTACAACTTTCTTGACCATCTGCAATCACCAGTTTTATGGCTGGAAAGAATGGTTTTTCACTTAGGGCATGTTTGATTGGGTGGATTAGAGTATGTGATTGGGATTATTATTCTGTGGGTCCAATTATCCTATATTTGTTTTAATATTTTGGTTTAGGATTATTAATTCAATGGATAATTTAATTCAATAAATTTATAGGATTATTAGTAATGGAGTAGAGGTGGAATTATTAATCCAATGGATATCAATCCAATTAGATAGTGAATACCACACTAATTTAATAGGATTATTAATATTTCACTATTAATATTGTGAATCAAACATAATCTTAAATTATAGTAAAGTCTAAAACACAATCTTACTAACAACCCATTTGGATCGTGGGATAAGAATGGGGTGGGATGAGAATGGGATGAATAAAGAAAAGAAAAGAAATGATTAGATTAGATTAGATTTTTTCATTGTTATGTTTGAAAGAAAAGAAATGATTTTTTTACTAATTAGTGTATGTAGCACTACCATCCGATTATGTTCGGATGAGTAATGAAACAAAATATGTAATATATAAATATGGTTGAGATTTTTTTTTCCCCCCCCTATCATCAAAGTGTTACATGAATAAAAACTATAAGGGGCACTAAATGTAATTATGTTAAAATTTTAAAGTTTATTGTATTTTTCTAATTCTCAGGAAATAGTAGTGTAATTTACTCTCCTTTTTAAAGCTAATTTCTAATTTTTCAAAGAAAAAAAATTTCTAAAAATTCAACTAAATAGAGTTAAAGAGAGATTGCTGGCTATGTTAATGAGATTGAACTCCTTCCCAATATTTCATACTCACTTCACTTTCAATGTTGAAGATTTGTAGGGAGTTTTTTTTTTTTTTTTTTTGCCAAAAAAAGAAACTTTATTGATGTAAAAGTAAAGTACAAGATACACAAACAACAAACATTAATAAAGAGAGGCAAGTGCAAAAGTATCACAATGAGCTAAATTATCCCAACTATGTTGGCACCAAAGAGTCCATCTTATCATTTGCTAGCACCTCCAAAGTTGGTGAGTAACTAACCAAAGTAACAGGAGAAACACAAATCAGCATCGTAGTCCACAACTGAGCATAACAGTCCAACAAAATAGAACATCCACCTTCAGCCAGCATATCAATTCATTCCACCTCTCTCTTTTATCAACCACTAAGACTTACGACCAGTTAGTCTCCATATAACAGAGTATAACAAGAAAAACATTAGAAATCTCAAAAGCTTTACGAAATTTTCTATCAAATGTCTCACATGGATGTGAGACTCACATCATATAGGTCCTATACCTATGTAAGATATTTAATAAAAAATTTAATAAAATTTTTAGAATTTCTAATTGACATAATAGGAAAGATTCCTAATTCAACTACATTCATTTATGTTTGTTTTAGTAAGTTGTGTTTTTTTTATTTTTTTATTTTATACTGTTTGTCTAGTAAGTTGTGTTTTTTGTTTGAATAATGTCTCATTTATTTATTTAAAGAAGTTGGAAGTTGTGGAAGAAATTAATGATTTTTATAGTAGAATACTTTTTCCTTAAATTGTTTGTTTGACATGAAAAATAATGCATTTTTGGGTCAAAATCTGTGTTAATGGAGTTTTTCTTTTACTTTTTCTCTATTACTAGTAGAATGATTTGTTGGTCAATTGTTAGGGTTTAATTATCCAGTTGATATGATATTTTTTTATATTTGTAATTAACCTATTATCAATTAATAAAAAAAAATAACACTCATCGACCACAGGCCCAGAAAAAATGATATGTGGAACGGCCCAATGAAATAATTCTTTATGCAAAGGCCTTCAATCATAAAGACTGGAAGAACTCTCACAATCCAAAGGACTAATAAAAACTTTTTCATTCAAAGGGCTAGCCTAAAAAAATTGGGCTCAAAAAAAAAAAAAAAAACACATTTTCCAAACACCCTCAATAGTAAAGCCTATATATAATATATTTAGTTTAAAAAAAAATCGAAGAATAAAAATAATTTTACATAAAAAACACACAATATAGAAGAGTCTTAGTTACTGAAAAGTTTCATTTTTGAGACTTAATTGACACAAATCCCATTTTAAAATCAATCTTTTCCATGAAACAACCCTTAAAATCTCATTTTAAAATTGTTAATTTTTTTTTTTAAAAATTTACTATTTAATTTAAATATTCAACAAGTTAGAGGCGTTTGTTGCGTCAATAGAGTGAAGTGATTTTTTTTTGGTGAACAATAGAGTGAAGTGATAGTGGTGCTCATATTTTATATTTAGAACTTTAAAATATTATAATTTTCATTATACACTCCTAATTTCATGAATTGATATTTTTAAACCTATTTGTTGAGATCTATCGAACAAAATTAACATTAAATATAAAAGTATGTAAAAAAATAAATTTGTGAAAATCCTCAATTTCACAAAGTTGAAGAATTTTTCTTTTTTTGGTGAATGTGAAGTTTGTATGTTTGAATAACATTTTCCTTATTTAAAAGGTATTCTTAAAATTGATTGGGTTGATTGATTTCAAGACCCTTTGAAGTACACTACAAGAATCTGCACTTTTATCGACTACTTTTTGCGACCAATATAAAAGTTGATAGCTAAAAGTTATCTTTTGGCGACTAAATATTAATTAGTCGTGAATAATCATTATTTTTGGCGACCAATATAAATTGTCGGAGAAAGTCATATTTTGACGATCAAAAAATGAGTTGGTCGTAGACAGTGGTATGCTTTTGGCAACCAACTACAATTTTGGTCACGGAAGGTCACATTTTGGCGACCAAAAAATAAGTTGGTCGCAAAAGATAAAAAATAAGTTGGTTGTGGAATTGGCGACCAAAATTTTAGTCGCCAAAAATTTATTTTCCCCGACCAAAAATATTTTAATTGCCGTATATTGAGTTTTGGCTACTAAAACAGTTTAGTTACCGAATGAAAAATAAAAAATTATTTTTTTCTTTGGTGACCAAAAATTTGGTTGCCAAAAACTTTTTTTTAGCAACCAAAAAAAAAAAAGTCGCCAAATTAGTACTTTTAGCGACTAAAATTTTAGTCGCCGTTGATTAAGATTTGGCGACTAAAAAAGTTTGTCGGCGAAGGTACATTTTCTGCGACTAATCTGGTCTTTTGGTCGCCAAAAGTTTGGGAGGGAAATTTAAAACGTGGAGGCGGGACTTGAAATTTTTTTGCGACAAAAAGATTTGGTCGCCGATTGTAAAACAACGTCGTTTTGTATCAGGAAAATAGAAAAAAAAATTAATATATATTTATTTGTATGCTTTCTCTCCTTTCATCGTTGGCCTTCTTCCTCCCTATAGCTAGAGTTGCTCTCTCTCTCTCTCTCTCGTCACTCTCTCACTTCCAGTCGGCAATGAAACCCTAGCCACAATGTCCATTCACTTTGTCCCATGTCCATTCACTTTGTCCCTTGTTCTGCTTTCACCACCAGTTCTGATGCCTCCTTTCTTGCATTGCCACTCGTGGCCGCCAGTCCAGGTATGATTTGTGTTCTTTTAATTTTGTTTTCTTTTCTTTTCCCCTCAAAAAATAGAGAGAGTGAGAGAAAAGAAGAGAGAGAGAGAGAGAGACCATATGGAAAAGCGAAGGATCTAAGTGATGGAGGCCTGATAGATTAGAAGCTGAGAGTGCTCACACTTCTGATCTCAACTCTGATTTCATTTTCTATATCTATATATATACATATATGTATCTACATGTTTGTTTGTGTATATATCAATGGCTGAATCTCCATGGAGCTTTCCCAAAATGTTAGCTTTTGCTTTTTGTGTACTATTTATTGTGAAATTCATGGAGTTTTTGGGTTTTATTATGAGAGTAGGCTACTAGTTGGTTAATCTGTATGATTTCTATGATATATATATATATATATGTTCAATGATTACTTTGTGTTTGATAGACCATGGCTTTGTTGGGTATACAAAACTTGTGCATAGAAGTTGTTTGAGGATTTGTCAAAGAGATTAATACTTCATTGGCTCCAAGGTTTGACATAGAAATATTGAATTTCTTGGTCTCTGAGAATTTTTGAGCTCGCCATTGTGTGCTTTAGGCAGAATAAAAATAAAATCTTTCTTTCTTATTGATGGCACGTTCGGGCACAAATATGTTTTTAAGAATTTTGTGACTAGGATAAATTACAATGGAAGGAGTCATCACCAAATGATTACAAATGTCAAGGCTCAACATTCTAGGGATAATTAGATATCATGGATTGCTAACCAATTTAGTGGGAATTTGGGAGCGGATTTGTTGCTTTTCTAAGGCTCAACATTCTAGGGATAATTAGATATCATGGATTGCAAACCAATTTATTGGGAATTTTTTTTTCCATATAGTAAGGAAAATTGCTTAGGGTGCAACGGTATACTAAATCTGGCAAGAGAGAAATCATGGGCTTTCAAAGGATGTCATAGGCCTACAAATTTGATGAATCAGATTAATTCTGATATTAGAGTTAAAAGTTCTCAGTTTGCATCTATTAAGCAATCTTACTCTAATTTGCTATTGTGTAAAAACTGGTAGATTTCTAAGAGAATTTTTGTTCCTCATTAATCTAGCTGCTTCGTGTTTTTCTTGATTTTGGTATTTGAAAGGTATGCCTCCCTTGATTTTTGTATTCTTTGTTTCTTTTAATGAAATTTTCACATACCAAAAAAAAAATATTCATAATAGGATGACCTTAAACTAATTTTAAGCTTTTAATTGACTTAAGTGCAATTAAATGGCCATTCACTTAAGTGTAAATTTTAATAATCCCTAAAAAAAATGAAATGCCCAAACAAAAACTTGAAACACCTAATTCAATCCATTCAATTTGATATCACTCTGCATCACTACTTAGTGCGTTTATGATGATTGAATTGAAGCTTGATTAACCAGCCCACTAAGAAAAAAAACAAATGATATACATATATATATATGAATATATATATGTTTGTATACTCACCAAAACAGATCTTAGTTCACTAGTCTGCAACAGATTGATTAACCTCATGGGCTATGAACTCATAAACATGTAAAACACTCTTGCTTCAGGTTTTAAACCTTTCACTAAATTTTGATTCATATTTCTAGTACTCTACATAATTATGTATATTATATGATCACAGATTTTGAAATTAGGTTTGTATTTTTTTCTCCCACGGATAAAACTATTGGACTAATTCATCTCACTTGGACTAGGATTCTAAAGCTAAAAGTTGCAATCATTTACCATGAAATGCTTATGGATTCTAAAGCTAAAAGTTGCAATCATTCACCATCAAAAAAGCAACATGAACTTAACTTTCCTTAGATCTACAGCCATGTGGGATGTAATCTTACTATTTTCCCTTCCCATTCACCTTCCAAATGTTCTTTGTCAATAAGTTTGGCTAGTTCTCCTAGGTGGTTCCATCTTTTGAGCACCAAATTGAGGCACATCATCACCTTAATTGAATTCTTGAATAAAAAATATATTGGCTTTTGGACCATTAATTTTGGGAGAAAATATTTAGTGATTAATACTCATTGATGCACACAATTGTGTCAACTTTGGAAACTTCTTTATTGATTAGTCCTCTTAATAATGTAAGGGTTCTAAAACGTTATGATTGGCTAAATTATTTTTATGATTTTCTTATAAAACAGGGTGAGCATTCACCTACTCTAGAGGCTGAGAGTGCTCTTCACCAATGTATTTCTGCTTTCAAGGAGGTACACACAATTAGATTCATGAAATATTATCATCCGAAATCAATTTCACATTCCATGTTCTGTTAAAAATGTTTGGAAAGCAGTGAATGACAGCACATAGTGGAATTCATAGTTTTCTGCAATTTTGTCAATTTTTCTTTCATTATTTATTTATTTTTATTTTTGTTGTTGTTTGCATTTCTTTTATACGTTATGACATTGTGAATGGTTATTCAAAATATGTGAGCTGGTGTTCAAATTCTGAGGAGTTGATTGGTTAACATATATATTACCTACATATAAGAGAAACAAAGTTAAGGTATTCGATTGGATACCGTTCAACACCTATCATCGCCCCTACTCTAAAACATATAATATCTCCCTCCAAAACACAACCTCATATGCCACAGTCCCATACCCTTTACTACATCCTGCAACTCACATTAAAATCCATGGCTCTAGGCAAAGTTGTTTTTATATATGCAAAGATGCAAGAAGAGAAACAAAGCAAGCTTCAAGAGAACCTAAAACACGAACTTGAACCAAGAGAACTCAAGAAGCAACAAGTAACAAAATGAATCATGAAGAAATTAACACTGACCCTTGATTCTAGTAATTCCTGTTTGGTGATCTCCAACTGCCCAAGAGCATTGAGTGATTGCAACTACAGGCATGTTTATAAACAATCAGTCTCATTAAAATATGTCTGGTCCACCATCAATTATTGTCATGCATCCAAATCCACATATAATTGGCACCCAATATCCTTTTTCCCATTGTAGATAAGTACCGGGTTGCTTTCCACTGCATCATTTAGGTTATGCCTAGATGTGAGTTAAGAAAAAAGTATGTCAATGATTATTTTTTAGGTATCTTTTATAGGTTTTGTAGATGGATTAGTTGATGTTTCTCAGAAACACTTCCCATTTTTAGCCAAAAGTTGGACAAGGATATGGATTCATGCACACACACGAAACAATCAGAGTGTGATTTGTCGTCATCCTCTCCTATCTTGTATTATTTATGCTTTTTTTCTCTTTGATGGTTTGGTGTGCTTGTGCACATGCATGTGTGTACACTTTTGGTATCAAGGATATGAGTCTTGCATGTGTACCAAGCAATAGAAGCTTGATTTATTGTTCTTCTTTTGGGATGTATATGTGCACCGTAGTAAACTGTCTCAGGCTTCATTTAGGGATGCCTAGATTAGACGACCATGTTTTCTCAAGCAAAACTTGAACAAATAAAAGTTTGTCCTCCATATGTACTTAACACAATTGTTTCTTGAATCTCACCCTATTGTCAAGTTACATGCATGCCAAATACTATCTCAGATATATCATTGTTTGGAGGTTGGTCTGAAATATTACCAAAAATTGTCCAAAAGCTTAGTAGTGTGAATCATGTGTATCATATCTTTTAGACTCATGGATTGGTTTTTAGCCATAGAAGAACTGGATGCATGCTAAAATGCTATTATCAATCTAACTTGTTATTTGTTAATTAGAGTCTTTTGTGTAGGAGCAGCAACAAAAACAACTTGAACTCATTCTGACAATTGGAAAGATTGGAAAGGTATAATTGTGTGTACATGGACATTACATCATGTATCTTTAGGAAAACTTGTGCTGCTTCTTGTTATTCTTTGGGCTTCCATCATGTATCTTTTTTTGTATTTAGTTGTTATCCTTCCAATTGTCCAGTTGAGATCAATTTATTTATTTATTATTTTTTTTTTGTATTTTGTATTTTTTGTGCACCGTCTAACAAATACGTCGTTCCAGGCTCATTTAATTACATTTTGCCGCCTCTTTGCGTTTTTTTGACAAAACTCGCTCCCTCTCTCTTCGCCTCTTCACTTATCATCGTTTTTGTTTAAACTTTCTCTCTCTCTTACTTTCCCAAATCCTCCATTGCTTGAAGCTCTCAAGCTCTGCTACCTCCACCGTTCACCTCCTCCGGCGAGGCTCTTGCTAATCTTTTCCGTTGCTGCAATTCGTTTTGACTTCGGCAAACTCGACTCCGGCTTCTTTTCTTCGATGAGTTACTGTTTCTTCCTGATTTCAGTTCTTGATTTTTCTTCAAACTCTCTCATGTCTTTGATTAGTTTAATCTGTTCATGTATTTGAGTATGGTTGCTGCGTGATTCTGTTTTTGCCCTATCTGTTTCCTGAATTCACACTGTTCACACCTTTGTTGATTTTTGCCACTGTTCTTGGCCTTACTTTGTTACAATGTTCTTAATAGCTCATCATTGTTCTTGATTCTGAAACCCGTTCTTTTTTTCTATTTTCCTTGTCTTTTCTATATTCGTGCCTTCAATCTTTGTCTCTATAGATTTAGGTTTGGGTTTTGTTTGTAGAACCCTCAAATTTTTAGAAAAAACTGAAACGATTCCCCACAGACTCTGTGTATTTTTAGGTTTTAGTCCAGGTCCCTAAAACCCTACAAAACACTCCCATCTGAAATCCAACTCCTCCAGTTAAGCCGATATCATGGGTATGTGGAAGCATAGGGTAGACACCCTGATCAAGTTAGAGCACTTTAGACGAGAATTTGACATCCCTACCGACGTTCATCTGAGGTTGGCTGGGGAGGATGACTCTATCATGCCCACAACTAATTCTATGCCCTTCCCTATTGTAGCCTTTATCGAGTGCGGACTTCGGCTCCCACTTAATATCCTTTTCCGTGAGATAATCCATTACTATAAGTTGAACCCAATGCATCTTGCCATCAATTCCTACCGAGTCATAAATGGTATAATAGCCTTAGCCAAACAAGAGAATGTTAGGGTTACCTTAGCCGACATCCAATACTGTTGCACCATGTGTGGTCTTAAAAGGGACACAGGCTATGTTTACTACCTTAAACCGAGGTCCACAGAATTCAAAATCGTTGCCGACCTTCTAGACTCCAATAAGGGAGCTAGGGATGATTACTTCATTACCTCGGGGAACTGGGAGTTCCCTCCAGATGAGGATCTCTACCTCTACCCTCTTCCTCGTACAGTCTTTGTAGAGGGTAATGGTACGAGCCCAGTGTTTGTACTTGCTCGTTTTTAAAGTCTTCAATACTTCGTTTGTTTCTAATGTCTGTTTTTCTTGCAGCTCTTCCTCAGCCACCAAAGGGCTTCCGCCAGTCTTTCTTTCCCAGCAAAGACTTGACGAAACTATTGGATCTGCTAATCCTCAAGCAGAGAGTCCCTTTGGTACTCAATTTCATTCCCACCTATAAGTTGGTTCTTCCCGACATTCCAAAGAAGAAGAAGAAGAGTCAGTCTCCTTTTTTCGCCACAACTCCACCAACAGCTTCTTAATCTCGGCCGGATCAGGGTTCAACCTCAGATCCAACAGAACAACCATCTACCTCGGCTCCACAGCTGATACCGCCTTCTCAACGCCGTCGACGACGCCGAACAATTTTTGCTGCTGAGATGGGTCGCCAGAAAGCAGTCGCTAAAGATCTTTTGGCTAATATCCCTGACTCAATCGATGTCCAACCAGCACCAACCCAGCCAAAGCCAAAAAAAAGGATAAAGAAGGCTCAACCAAAGGCAACGGTGACTCAGATCGATACTGAGGACACCTTGCCAATCTCAAAATTGGCTTCGAGCAAGAAGACTACCTCCGCCCCCCGAGAAGAGTCCCGCCAAGGTCGAACCCTCCCAATCAACTCAGTCAAAGAGGTCGAGGTCAGAGTCTGCCACAGCGTCGGGCTCCATGAAGGCTGGTGCCCCCTGGGCTCCACCTATTACTTTGGAGGATAGGCCAGTCTTTGTTGAGGATAGTGCTGGTGACATCAACGTCGGTGTTGCCCTTAGTACAGCCTTGCTCCTCCCTGGAGATCTCGACCGCAACATCGAGATGACTAAGCATGAGAACTTCGCCCTGATGCTCCAGCATTCTGTTCAAGTAAGTCTTCACACTTGGTATCTTTCTTTCTTTTTTGTACTTAGAAAATTTTCTAATAACTTCTACTCTTTTCACTTTCAGGCCATCCAGCATGCTCATTCCTTCTCAATGCATGCCTTTGAGAACCGGAAGGAGCTGGCTGATAAGAAGAGGGAGGTCTCCAGTCTGCAGAAGACTAATAAAAGCTTACAATAAAAAATAAAGGTTTTGGCAGACCAGGCCGAGGCTGCTGTTAAAGCCAAAGATGATACTGAGGAAAAGGCAGATTCTGCAGAGGCCATCAAGAAGGTTCTTGAGGCCCAAAAGAAAGAGGCCGAGGAAAAGATGGCCCAAGCCTAGAAAGAGCTGCAAGACACCTTGGCCACGAAAGACGTTGAGCTCAAGGCCGCCGATCAGAAGGGATACAATGAGGGGGTGGCCGATGTCACTTCGGACTATGAAAAACAGGTGAAGCAGGCATACAACAAGGGTTTCACCCTTGGTTGGATGACTTTGCTGAAAAAGCACGAAGCCCCCGAGGACTCCCCCCTTAGGAATGCCGACGTCATTCCTCTTCTATTCCCCCCAACTCCAAGCCAATCCGACGACGATTATGAGTCTGAGAAGGAGGCTTTGGTGAAGAAGTCAAAGGAGGCTGCTGGGGCCAAGTCTCCTACTCAAAATGAGCAAGTCCTGGACTTGACTCAAGATGAGGAGGGTGAGGAGGTTCCCAAGGATGCTACTCCTGAGAAGGTATCATCCGACGTGCCTCTCGCTGACAAGAGCCTCGATCAAACCCTTCAAGAAATAGATGCCGAGCTCATGGTTGAGAAGGCTGCCGAGATGTCTTCATAGCAGTCTTCTGAACCTCAAACCCAACCATCTGCTGTTGCTGAGGAATCTTAATTTTGATGTCGTTTTCCTTTGTATTTCGTGCCTTTATTTTTCTTCTTTTCAGAACAATTGTAAGTTTTGGCCGACATGTCATCTTTTGAATGTTAATACAATTTCCTTTCCTGAATGCTTAAATCTTTGTCTACTCTTTACTGCTCTTGTATGTTTCCATACTTAGAATGTTTTGCATATCTTCAATACATACTTTAACTGTATAATTTTCTCGGGGTGAAATACCTCGGCTATACCCACCAGCGGTTTACATTGGCAAGTACATAAGTACTCAATTCAATACAACCTTGGCCTTAACTTGTAAATTTTTCACAAATTTTAACAAGTGATAAACATGATCTCGGTTTAACTTCAACTTGTAAACTTTTCTCAAGTTTCAACAAGTGTTAAACATGATCTCGGTTTAACTTCAACTTGTAAACTTTTCTCAAGCTTCAACAAGTGTTAAACATGATCTCAGTTTAACTTCAACTTGTAAACTTTTCTCAAGCTTCAACAAGTGTTACACATGATCTCGGTTTAATTTCAACTTGTAAACTTTTCTCAAGCTTCAACAAGTGTTAAACATGATCTCGGTTTAACTTCAACTTGTAAACTTTTCCCAAGTTTCAACAAGTGTTAAACATGATCTCGGTTTAACTTCAACTTGTAAACTTTTCTCAAGTTTTAACAAGTGTTAAACATGATCCTATCTTTCCAGGAACCATTTTCCAACTCTTTGCCCCCTAATGTGAACTTAAGTTTCACTTGGGTTCTCATTATGTATGTATTCCAAAAACATCGGCAAGTATCATATTAGTCATAAGTGTAAGAAGTCAAGCTAAAACTTTATTTATTTATTTCGGCAAATAACAAAGAACAAAAAGGTCTAATGATAGAAAAATTTCAAATTGTAAGTGTTCCAGGATCTTGGCAACTCTTTGCCTTCATTATCTTCGAGCCGATATGCCCCATTGCCCAATACCAAGATGATTCTATAAGGTCCCTTCCAATTTGGGTCAAGCTTGCCCTCTCTAGGATCCTTCTTGTTGTCGACAACCTTTCTCAAGACGAGGTTGCCGACTTGAAACTCCCTTGGGTTGACCTTCTTATTATAAGCCTTGGCAAGCTGCTGCTGGTACGCCGCCAGCTGAATTGCAGCTCTCTCCTTTCTTTCTTCTAGTAAATCCAGATCTTGGGCTAATAATACATCATTGGTCCCATTCTCTACTCCTTGGGTTCTGATCCTTGGGATGCCGACTTCCAGAGGAATGACTGCTTCTGTGCCATAAGCCATGGCAAATGGTGATTCCCTAGTTGTTCTTCTCAGTCTAGTCCGATATGCCCAAAGTACACTTGGTAGTTCATCTACCCACTTCTCCTTTGCTGCTTGCAGCTTCTTCTTAATCCCATAAAAGATGACTTTGTTGGATGCTTCTGCTTGTCCATTGCTTTGTGGAAAGCTTGGGGTTGAAAAATAATTTTGGGATCCTTCTTGTTGCCGACAACCTTTCTCGAGACGAGGTTGCCGACTTGAAACTCCCTTGGGTTGACCTTGTTATTATAAGCCTTGGCAAGCTGCTGTTGGTACGCCGCCAGCTGAATTGCAGCTCTCTCCCTTCTTTCTTCTAGTAAATCTAGATCTTGGGCTAATAATACATCATTGGTCCCATTCTCTACTCCTTGGGTTCTGATCCTTGGGATGCCGACTTCCAGAGGAATGACTGCTTCTGTGCCATAAGCCATGGCAAATGGTGATTCCCCAGTTGATTTTCTCGGCCTAGTCCGATATGCCCAAAGTACACTTGGTAGTTCATCTACTCACTTCTCCTTTGCTGCTTGCAGCTTCTTCTTAATCCCATAAAAGATGACTTTGTTGGATGCTTCTGCTTGTCCATTGCTTTGTGGAAAGCTTGGGGTTGAAAAATAATTCTGGGATCCTTCTTGTTGCTGACAACCTTTCTCAAGACGAGGTTGCCGACTTGAAACTCCCTTAGGTTGACCTTGTTATTATAAGCCTTGGCAAGCTGCTGCTGGTACGCTGCCAGCTGAATTGCAGCTCTCTCCCTTCTTTCTTCTGGTAAATCCAGATCTTGGGCTAATAATACATCATTGGTCCCATTCTCTACTCCTTGGGTTCTGATCCTTGGGATGCCGACTTCCAGAGGAATGACTGCTTCTGTGCCATAAGCCATGGCAAATGGTGATTTCCCAGTTGATCTTCTCGGCGTAGTCCGATATGCCCAAAGTACACTTGGTAGTTCATCTACCCACTTCTCCTTTGCTTCTTGCAGCCTCTTCTTAATCCCATAAAAGATGACTTTGTTGGATGCTTCTGCTTGTCCATTGCTTTGTGGAAAGCTTGGGGTTGAAAAATAATTCTTGATCTTGAATTTTGCACAAAAGCTCTTGATTAGCTTACTGTCAAATTGTGTTCCATTGTCGGCAACTATTGCTCTTGGGATCCCAAATCTTGTGATTATGTTTTTCCATATGAAGCTTTTTACATCCACATCTCGGATCTTGGCTAGGGGCTCAGTGTAGACACCCCATTTTTGACTGACCTTAAGAGTCAGACGTCACCGATTGAGCGCTCGGTGATGTTGCATATTGTGCTCGTTCAGAAGTCTCAGAGTCACGGCCGTGAGCCCTGCCTCCGGACTTTCGAACCCTCTTCAGACCTTTGTCTCGGCCATGAACCAGACTTCGATTTTCTGCTTTTTCTTGAAGGGAGAGGTCCCAGAGACCATCTCTCGGCAACAGAGGGTTACATTTCTGCGTCAGAGGCCATTTTGGCCGTCAGAGGCCATTTTGCCCATTTCGAGTCTTGCCTCGGTTTTGAGCTGTCAGACGTGTGCCTCGGTTGGGACCGCCTAACCATCTCGATTCCTCCGGTTTTTGGCATACATCTTATTTACTCCTTTGAGGGACACCGAGGTCTGAGAGACCCACTTCGTGGTCGAATGCCACTTTCTGCTTAATAAATTGCTGACCCCGAATCGCATGTTTTGGCCCCGAGCATTCTGCTTACATCGGTGTTCGTTCATTTTTGGGCCTCTCTGCTTTTATCACCAGAAGGTCATCGAAGGGTGGAGGCCAGCAATTGTCTCAAAGAACTGATTATATTCCTCCGGCGCTCTCCGACGCCCGTTTTTCTCACTTCCGAGCCAATGTTGACCACCCTAGGGCCATTTTCTTCAACCCCAAACCACATATTTGTGTTGTACACACATGGGAGGACCCTAAAAGTCTATGGCCGTCCAGTAATTGTTGTTGAACCTTTTGAACCCCTCCTAAAAGTGGCTTGTTGTCTCTCCTGTTTTACAGTTGCCAATTTTCAACCAGAGGGTCTTGTTGAGGACACATGGGAGGACACCTTTTTGTGGTGGCCGGCCAAAAATTCCTCTGGACCATTTTGCCCCTTGGCCGGCCGGCCATAGGGGTTGGCCGGCCGGCCACCTGCAACAAAAATAGTAGGCCGGTCATGTTCCTTGGGATGTGTGCTTTGCAGCTGTATAGCTTTTTCCCCCAAAATATCTGATTTCGGGGGACTTTTGTAGAGGAGGGGAACTTAATCCCATCTCTCTCCACATTTTCTCTCTTTTTCTCCTCCATCCTTGCATACATACAGCAGCTCTAGCTCTCCCTCAAGGGTTGAAAAACTTGGTTTGAACATATAGATACATATCTCTCTCATTTCCTCTCAAAATCTCTAAGTTTTGCACCATTTCTCCATCACTACCAAGTACCACCACCACCACTCCATTTCCAGCAGCTTAGGGAGCTTTCCAGCAGCTAGGAAGCAACATTCCTTGGTCCAAGAGGTAGCAAAGAAGTGGTCTTCAAGGGTAAGTGCCAATCTCCCTCTTTTGTAGCACTTTTTTGCACCATTGCTTAGGCCTATTTTCTTGCTGTTTTGGGCTCCGACCCTAACTAAAATGGTCATTTTTTTGAGCCATTCTTCATGTTTGTTTAAGGGCTCAACCTTTTTTGAGCCCCCCATTTGGTACTTGCTTCAATACCCCCTTGTATGCCATTATTTTGCATGGTATTTCTAGCCTATGTGTGATCTGTTTTTGAGCATGATATAAACTGTGAGTTGGATTATTTTGAGTCCCTATACAACATTGTAGAAGGGCTCAACACTGTTGGAGGCCTCCATGGTGTACTTACCATTATACCCCTCTTTGGCCCCCATTTTTGCATGCTTTTTTAGGCTTATCTTGCTCCTGTTTTCGGCCATGCTCAGAACTGAAAGTGGCCATATTTTGACCCCCTTGTCATGTTTCATGAAGGGTCTTTGGCTTTTTGATGTATATTTGGCCTACTTCATGTTATACCCTCTTGTGACCTTAATCTTGCATTGCATTTTGAGCATGTTTTCATACTAATTTGAGGCTTGTCATCTACTGTAAATGTTCATATTTTTAGTCTCTCTTCAGTGTTGTAGAAGGGTATTTTCCTGTTTGGGCTTTGAATCTACCACTTGCTTCATAGCCTCCCGTACGGAGCCATTTTTGTATGCCATCTTGGCCCTACTTGTGATTGCTGTTTGACCATGTTTTGTATTGTAAAAATGTGATTTTTGGGGCTGCCTTGCTTCTTCCTTTTCATGTCATGTATCAATTATGCATGTATTGTATAGCTGTAGGCCATTTTATGTATTGAAATCCATGTTTCGGGATCATTTCATGCATCGGGTATTATTTCGCCTCATTTCGGGGCTGTTTTGCCCCTCATTTTGCCACTGATTTTTTCATGTTTGCATATCATATTCCATGTCTTTGCCATGTCTCATTAGAGTGGCATTTCGGTGCCTGAGGGTCTGTTCTCGATTTGCGTGCCCGTGGGCACGCACTTCGAGGTATCTTGTTTTCATCTGATGGCCTCAAATGTGAGTGTGACTGAGGCTCTCTCATGTTGGTGTAATCCCATTATTGCATTGCGTATGCCATTTCATCCATAGCATTGTGTATGCCCGATTGTGTATTACCTCGTACAGCGTGTATGCCATTCCATGACATTGTGTATGTTAGGATTGCATATTAGCTGCATTTCATGCATATTGCATCGTGTTCGGGATAGGAGTTAGCCCGGGTATGGGAAACGAGGCGCGTTCCGTACTCCGAGTGATGGAACGGGTCTAAATTCCCAAGTCACCGACACTTCGGATTATCCATGATGGAGTTAGGTTTTGTTGTAGCATTCATATGCATTCACCCTATATTGAGTTGTGCAATTCTGCTCCTTGGCCATTGTGCATCGATATGCGTGATTGGTGGCACGAGGATCAAGGCATGCATATATTTGTGAAATACATTGCTATGCCCCTTTCCTACTCTTTGTTGCAGCAAAATGAAGAATCAGCAACTTTTCAGAGTCTGGCACGCATTTCAAGAAAAGGTGTAAACAGAGGCTAATTGGGGCATCCCAGTGGATTTCCGCGCAAGGCAGCCCAAACATGCAGCATTCATCAGAATCAAGGTAGCCCCTGGCTTGCATGCCAGTTTACAGTTTTTCTTAATTTGTTAATTAATTAGGAATTTGTATATTATTTGGATCAATATTTTGACAGTATTATTCTTTCATTTGGGATCAGATATTTATTCGACCCTTTGTGCGAGGGCATAATTGTAATAAGCGGTGAGTGTGATGTATGTCTTCCAACCCCACGCCTTTTCTTCCCTTTTATTTACACGCTTATAATGGTTAGATATAGGGCATATTTCAATTAGCATACAAGATGACAAAGATGTTTGCGTCATTCATCTGCTTTTGCACGCACTGCTCAAGATCATACAAACTGCATTTGTATTTCAATTCCAAATTGAATACGTGTTAGTTGTAGCATCCCATATGCCATGTTTAGAATAGTCGAGCTTGCTATAATTCGCATCTTTGCATGTGTTGCATCAGGCAATTCTGTGTATCTAGGATCATGCATGGATTTCTAATAAGCTTCTGTTTTGGCTTGGAGTACTCGGTGAGTTTTATGCTTTAGCATCCTTGCATGTGTGTGAGTGACTGCCATGAATAGCATGCTTACTATGAGGCTATGTGCTTATGTGATATAACTTCCTTGAATGCTTGTGGGTGGAGGTTGAGTTACTTGGATTGGAATAATTCATCAAATGTTCGTTTTAAGCCCACTAGATAGTGGCAAAATCACGTTTTCTAAGCCCATCCGAGGGTGGCAAATCCACGTCTTAGCCTACCTGCGGGTAGCACCATCAAACCATTTTTCAAACAAACAAAAATGAAATATTTTGTTCCAATTCAGGCGACCCAGTCTATACTTGTATGCTGTGCGTATCACATAGTAACCTAGGCTAATAACCGGAGAAAGAACATACAACGTTTTCAAAAACAGATATCATGGTTAGTAGAGGCCAGTCTTTGACCGGGCGAGCGGGGGTGCTCACGAAGTGACCTTCCCTAATCGTATCCAAGTTCCTGAGCCGAGGCAACTTTGGTGATGACGGACACGTGGCCTTTGGCACCGAGTCAGGGTTTCCTAAATTTCCCATTTAAAAAACATTTAGGTGGCGACTCAGATCCGGGCGATCCCATGTTTGGCACTTCTTTCAAAAAATTTGTTTTCAAAACGATTTGCCGGATTTGGACTCTTTGGCTCAAGATTGAGAACCGTGACATTTGAGTCCATCGAACTGTAGTGACCCAATATCGAACCGTAACGGAGGGACTCGTGACTCCTTTCCCCGGATGCTCGGGACGCTACGCTTCGCGACTCAATCGGGATTTAGAGAACTTGACTCGAACTCATGATATCTGGTTTTGACTACACTTGTGTGTTTCTTTGCATTGCATTTGCATTGGTGCGCCTAGGACACCGGTTTGCCATATGCCATTCTAACGACGATTTGCGGAGGCTTGTCTTGTGAAGGCATGTCCATAAGGCCGACGGCCTGGGCTCGACAAAGATGGGAACACAAACCCGGTTTTAATGGGCATCCTTTGTGACCGTTCGACCTAGTGCATATTCGGATCCATAGTGACCATTCCACACTAGGACAGGTTGCTTACCCATTTATAGGTTGTTTGAAACCGCTGTGTGCGTAGTAAAACCCTAGCTCCTGACAAAATAGGACAAGGAAACCCTACCCCAACATAGGGGTGTTTTCGGCTCTCACTTTTCTCGTATGTGCTTGGTAGAGTGTGTCTCACAGGAATGCATGTATCGATCTATGAGTTTGGGCATCAGCCACGGGCATCAACAAGATTCGAGAATCGCTTGTCCGCAGATATCGGATTCAGCTTTTGGGGAATAGCGATCTAAACAAAGTGATCGCTGATTGAGATGATGTATTTTCATCTTATCAACCGTGTTGTATGCCCGACCGTGTGTTGTGTATATTTAATTTAAGTCGTTATCTGCCTGCTTATCCGTTATTTATTTCCTTTTCGTTTTATTTTTTTTGCTAGGCGCTTTTTAGCACGATTGCTTCGAACCAAGAGATACTCCCAAGCACTTTGGACACGAGGTCGCCGACTCAATCGATCCGAGGATCCGGTTGACGACATCCAAAGGTTCCACCCTCTACCCCCAGTTATCAGAAGAAGGCCGAGGAGGCGCAGTGTGTCAGAACAGGGATTACCGGGACAGAGGGCTACTTTGACAGTAAACAGTCAGGTTGAGATTTCTGTGTCTGCCATAGAGATACATTAACCGGTCATTCAGATAGAACAACAGAATACATCAGGGATGGAGGCGATGATGCGCCAAATGCACGAGAGCATGAAACAGATGTAGGAGGATGCCATCCGCCAAGCGGAATTTTCTAAACAACAAGTCGTAGTCATGGCCCTGCAGGCCGAGTTGATTACTAGGCTGCAATAGTAGAATGCAGCGTCTGCTTCACATCAGGCTCCTCCTCCACCAACGGCTCCACTACCCGAGCAGCACCCATCGGGTCAATACCGCCAAATCCTCGTACCCTCCCGAACACCCAGAACACCCTACCCAATGTCCAGAATATCCAAGAGGACACCAACCTTCCAACGGGGCTGACTTCGCTCCCGCTTCTGTCGCAACTGTCCAAGAATCTTACACCCAACCACCCGGACTCTCCATTCGAGTTCGAGGTAGATCATACAGCTCTAAAACTAAGTAAGTTGGAGAAGTTTTTCAAGAAATTGCAGGGGGTGAAGGCCGTCCCAGACATCGAAGATGGGTACACCGACGTGGCCGTAACATTGCCAGACAGATTCAAGATGCCACAGATTGATCGTTTTGATGGGTCAGGGGATCCTATGGTCCATCTCCGGCTATTTTCAGACATCTTGAGGCCAATGGGCCTAACCCGACCACAAAAGCTTTCCCTGTTTGGCCAAACTTTGTCGGGTGTGGCGGCCATTTGGTACACGAAGTTAGAAGATGACGTGAAAAGAAGCTGGGATGAGATGGCTGAGGCATTCGTTGCACAATACTCGTACAATACACAGATCGAGATTACAACCCGTGATCTCGAAACGACGAAGCAGGAACCCAAGGAGTCTTTCTCCGATTTTGTAACTAGATGGAGGGCAAAGGCATCGATGATGACCTTGAGGCCTACAGACAAAGATCAAATCCGGATGATTGTGCGCAATCTCCAACCGAAACTCATGCAGAAGATGATCGTACTCCCCTTTCCCACCTTCTCAGATTTACACGAGATGGGGGTACAGATCGAGGATGCGATGAAGCAAGGTTTGATCGACCAGGACCGGGAGCAGCCCCGAAGGACATTCACCCGCAGTAACAACGCAGGCCCGAGTGGCGCTGCAAACACAAGGACTTCAGAGGTCAGTATGGTCACCTCCACTCCCCCTCCCCATCCAAGACCCGCGGCGGCCACACCCTTTTCCAGTACATCCGGGAGCAGTACCCAAGCCCCGAGATATCAGTCTAGAGGCCAAAGAACCTTCACTCCACTATACATGCCTTTGTCCAAGGCTCTCGGGGTTCTAATAAAAAAGGGGCATTTGAAACCCCTAGAGCCGAGGCCATTACCAAATCCACTCCCCCCTTTCCACAAGCCTGGCATCAGGCGTACCACCAAAAAGATGGCCATGATACGCACTAATGTTTCAACAAGGCCACGAGATTCAGACCTCGTTGACAAAAACATTATTCTCGCCTCCCGAAAGACCCAACGTCACAACCAACCCACTTCAAGACATAACCAAGATCCACCACCCAAAAGAGTCAACCTCATCCAAATCGGGTCGGTCCTACGATCCTAGTATCTATATTACTCTCTCACCTACCCAAGCCGGGAGGTGATCCTTCCCGATCGCATTGACTTGTGCATGTTAGACGCCTTCACAACCCAACTGAGCCAAAGTGGTGACCATCGAAGATGGAATGGGCGTGTTCAGAGGAAGGAAGAATTATTGAGTCCGGAAATGCAGGAATCTAGCCGAAGAGCCTATGATTCGAAAGCGATACATCCTACCAAGCGATACCGGTTGAGTGTGGGGCTACGAAAAAGTCGAACTGCATGATTCGGGGACAGACTTGAACAAGGGCGATGATCCGACAACAAGGAAGAAGATTTTGCCAACCTCCGCTTCTTCAACGATCAGAATCGTGGATGTAACGACCAACCGGTTTGGATATGAGGAGTCGGCGGAAGTTATCGGATGGTCAGATGATCAGCCGGATGTCGTGAAACTTCAGCCAGAGCAAGGCCCGGCAGGGGCAAGGGTATCAATGATGGCCGGAAGGGCCGAGAGTCAGAATGGATTGCCGGAGAGTGCCGGTACAAAGAATTTCGCTCGGGATCAAGATATTATGAAAACTGAACAACAAACCATACTAACACAGGAGGAGCAAGGGAAGAATTGGGATTCTGAGAGAATCCGGAAAGCCAAGAACCATGAAGAGATTGAAAGTGCTGCGAGCATGAAAGCAGGATATACTGTGAGCATATGGGATGAAAGTACCGAGAGTACAAACTTGCCAGAACCAGATAGGTGTCTGTTGAACGCTAGCGGGATTTGGTGGGAAGATGATGACTTATGTCTTGCCCACACGGATGAAGATTGGGCAGGCGCTCAACCAGATAATACTTGGTACCTCGATGAGGTGGACCACATGACCAGGAGCGCAGACTTCAAGCCCCACACCTAGACCAACCCAAACATCCGAAAGATAAAGAGGCCGAGAAAGAGAGAGAAGCAAATTGAAGAAGAAGTCAGACAGAGATGTTAAAGAAGATACAAGCGTACATTTCCATCTGGGACCGGCTATGGCGTCAAGGGTACATAGACAGGCCGTCCTATCTGCTATGGACAAGGCCAAACTCTCCATTGATACTACACCAGAGCAGCTGGTTGGGCTGATTTTTCCGGGAGGAGGTTCCCCGATATTAACCTTTTCAGACAAAGAACTGCCGCCTGAGGGCGTAAATCATAACAAACCCTTCTACATCTCTGTGGAATGTAGAGATAAGTGGATACTGGTGATACTTGTTGATACTGGGTCTGCTATCAACGTCTGCCCAGTCAGAACAGCATATGCAATCGGGTTGAAACCCGCGGACTTCATACCAACCACTCAGGTGATCAAAGCTTACGATAATACCAGCAGGGAAGTGATGGGGACTGTCAAGGTTTAGACCCAAGTTGGTCCAGGACAACACAACATTGAATTTCATGTCTTGGACGTTCCCGCAACCTTCAACTTACTCTTGGGGCGGCCGTGGTTGCACCAAGTAAAGGCAGTCTCTTCCACTCTACACTAGATGTTGAAATACCCTCACGGGAAGGGGGTTGCAATTGTTTTCGGAAACTCATCCATCCATCCCCCGCCGGAAGTGTCTACACCAGTTTTGGAAATCGAGCACGGCACGGAGGATGTGTTCTTATCGGGGTTCACTTTGGCAGAGGCCCGGGTAATGCAGAATATTATGGCTGTGAATGAAGGTGTGTACGTTAGTGCTCAATCCGTTTACCTCATGAACAAGCTACAACATATTCCCGGGATGGGATTAGAAAGGAGCGGCAGGAAAGGAGTTGCTGCGTTGGCCGAAGTGCCACACAACCCGCATACCTTTGGATTAGGTTATCTGCCCACCAAAGAGGACTGGGTGAGGAAAGGAAAAGAAATGGTCGGTAGAGCCAGAGCGAAGCAGGCTGGGAAGCCTTTTGAATTAATGCACAGGCTCATCCAGGGTACCCTGAACAGACGCTTTGTCCGGGAGGGGCAGGATTTTCCATTTTTCGGCTTCCCAGAGCCATGGTTAAACGCGGAGAGGAAGCGCGTACCAGGTTTCGAGATCTTCTTCGACTTGCAACTACCTGGGGATGACGTTGCCACAGAGCGCATGCACTCCAACAAATGAGGTTGAACAATAAGGCAATGGATCCCGAGGCACGAATTTGAAATGGGGTAGCATCGCATGTCTCCTCTCGATCCTCCCACGACCAAGAGTGCTAGGGGATAACTTCGTGGTTTCCATGATTGGGGATGGAATGGTCAGGCCTACCAAAGCCTATCTTGGACGATCAATCGCACCTCTCTCACTTGGCAAGACGAGGAGGATTTTTGTCCAAAGAAGTCGTAGTGAGTGAAATCGATTCCGCTGAGTCCTGTGGAGTCAAATCAGTTCCAAATGACCGAAGTCTGAATCTGTACTCGGAAAGTTAACCTGGATGCCACAGTCCTATCTAGGTCGTCTTTTTCCTTTTCATTTAAGTCTGTTGTAACCGATGAATCGGACGATTTGGATGTGCCTAATGAGAATGAACTATCTGTGGTTTCCGAGTATTTTTCTCTGCCCTTGATTTATTGTATTAATTTAGACTTTCAAAACTTTGATGAAAACAACGAGGACGAAGTTCCTCCGGTTTTACAAAGTTTAATTGAACAAGAGTAAGAGAGATTTGTTAAACCATTAATGGACGAAATCATTACCGTGAATATTGGTACTGAGGAGGACCCGCGGCTAGTCCAGATCGAGTCCACGTTGTCTTCGGAGGAACGCGAGCGCTTAGTCGCTTTATTAAAAGATTTCAAAGATGTTTTTGCGTGGTCCTACGAAGACATGCCTGGAATCGATCCTGAGATTGTACAGCATCGGATCCTGCTTGACCCCGAGGTCCGACACGCCAAGTAGAAACTCAAGTATCCGCCCGATTGGGCTCTTAAGATTAAGGAAGAGGTCACTACAAATCGACGCAGCTTCTTCTTTGTATCCGAATATCCGACTTGGTTGGCGAACATTGTTCGGTGCCAAGAAAGATGGCAGGATCCGTGTGTGTAGACTTGTGATTTGAACAGAGCTAGTCCGGCGACGATTTTCCTTACCGCACATCGATGAGTTGGTAGACTTCACAAAGAGGCATGCATTGCTCTCATTCATGGATGGCTTCACAGGATTCAACCAGATAGTGATGTCACCAGAAGATAGGGAAAAGACTGCATTCACCACCCCGTGGGGGACATACTGCTACCGAGTAATGCCGTTTGGGTTGAAGAACGCTGAGCTACTTATCAACGGACGCGACCACAATTCTACATGATATGATCCACAATGAGGTTGGGGTGTATATGTACGACATGATTGTTAAGTCCAAGGAAAGAGAGGGCCACTACACCGCCTTTGCATAAGTTTTTCCAAAGGATCGTGGAATTCGCTATGCTAAACCCTCGTAAATGTACATTTGGTGTTACAAATGGGAAAAATGTCGGGTTTCGATTACACAAAAGAGGCATCGAGGTCGATCCTTCCAAAATCAAGGCCATCTTAGAAATGCCACCACCAAGGACCTAAAAGGAGGTGCGAGGCTTTACGGGTAAAGTGCAATTCATAAGACGGTTTATTTCAAAATTAACCTTGACTTGTGAACCACTTTTGGCCTCTCAAGAAAGGAAAGAAGTTCCAATGGGACGGCCGATGTCAAGTCATTTGAACAAATCAAAGAATATCTACAGAACCCACCCGCTTTATCGCCACCGTAACCGGGAAACCGTTGATTTTGTATCTCGCTGCTGATCAAACTACAATGGGCCGCATGCTTGCGTAAGAATCAAGATAAGGTGGAGAAAGCCATCTACTATTTGAGCAAAAAGATCTCGGAGTATGAGACCCGATATACACCGCCGAAAAGGCTTGCTTAGCTCTCGTATGGGCTACCAGAAGTTCGCAAAGACTACATGTTAGCTCACTCTGTAATGTTGGTTTCACGACTTGATCCCATCAAATATCTCTTCGAGAAACCAGCGCTTACGGGTAAGCTAGCTCGTTGGTTGTTGTTGCTCTCCGAATTTGATCTCACGTACGTGACACGCAAGTCAGTGAAAGGAAGAGCAGTGGCAGAGTTCCTTGCCGACCACCCGGTTGAGGGGGATGAAGCAGTTGAGTACTTGTTCCCAGATGAATCAATCCTGCATATCGACGATGAGACTTGGACGATGTACTTTGACGGAGCGTCAAATCAACACGGGTATGGGATAGGAGTGTTGCTGTTAGCACCCGACAATTCCCGTATCGCTCTAGCCTTCAAACTCCGATTCAAAGTCTCAAACAATGAAGCAGAATATGAGGCGTATGTTGCTGGTCTAGAAGCAGCCTTGGAACTAGGGGCAAGACGGTTGGACGTCATTAGGGATTCGAACCTTGTTGTGTCTCAAGCTAAAGGAGACTGGAAAGTGAAAGAGGAAAAGATGATGATGTATCACCAAACCTTGGATTTGCTGATTCCTCGGTTTGAGAAGCTAAGTTTTACTCATCTACTAAGAGAGAACAACAGGTTCGCAGATTCTTTAGCAACTCTATCATCTATGATAGACATCCCGTGTGGAGTCCGAATGCGTCCAGTCATCATTGACTAGGAATTTGCACCTGCCTATGAGTCAATTGCGGCCATAGATGAAGTTCAGGATGAACACCCCTGGTATTACGACATCTGGAACTTCTTGGAGAAAGAAACATACCCGCCAGGGGTAAATGCCAAAGACAAAAGGGCAATCAGGAGAATGGCAGTTCAGTTCATCATCTGCGGGTAAATCAGATAAACGGGTCATCTGGGAATGCATAAACCGTGGCGTTGATGTCGAAGAGTCAAAGCGTCGATGGAAGCCATCCACGGGGAGAATGTGGTGCACACATGAATGGGGTAATGTTGGCACGAAGATTCTCGCATGTGGTTATTACCGGTCCACCATGGAGGAGGATTGTATTAGTTTCGTCCGGCGATGTCACAAGTGTCAAATTCATGCAAATCGATGAACATCCCGCCACAAGCATAACATGACTTCGCCATGGCCGTTTTTGTCCGGGAATTGATGTAATCGGAGCCACGCCAAGGGTCGAATGGGCATGAGTTCATCTTGGTAGCGATAGATTATTTCACAAAGTGGGTCGAGGCCCAATCTTATGCGGTTGAAGGCTTCAGTAGCAAAATTCATCGAAACAACATCATCTGCTGCTACACGGGGTCCCAAATGAAATCGTTTGCATAATGGTTCCCACTTCAAGAAGGAGGTGATTGATTTGTTGGAGAAATACAATGTGGCTTTTCATAAGTCATCTACCTACCGGCCACAAACTAATGGAGCAGTTGAGGCCGCCAACAAGAATATCAAGCGCATACTACAGAAGATGGTGGAAACCTACCGGGACTGGCCAGATAAGCTGCCGTTTGCTCTGTGGGGTTACAGGACTTCAATTAGAACTTCTACTGGGGCGACTCCGTACTCATTGGTTTATGGGATGGAGGCCGTTCTGCCTATCGAGATTGAGGTCCCGTCATTACGAGTATTGGTTGAGTGCCAAATAGCCGAAGCGGATTGGCAGCAGAGCAGATTCGAGGAACTCATGCTTTTCAATGAACTCATGCTTTTCGATGAAAGAAGGCTGAAGGCACTGTACCACGTCCAAAGTTATCAACCCAGAATCGCCCGGGCTTTTAACAAGAAGGTTAAGTCCAAGAATTTGAAAGAAGGAGATTTGGTACTCAAAGACAACCGAGCTCCCATCCACGACCCAAGGGGCAAGTTCAGACCCAATTGGACTGGTTCCTACATTATCAAGTCAATCTGGTCTGGTGGAGCTGTGGTTCTGATGGATCTAGATGGCTTCGAGTTTTCTCAACCGATCAACATGGACAAGTTGAAGAAATACTACCCCTGAGAGGCTTGTTAGGCTGAAAACCCGAAAGGGCGACCTAGGCAAAACTCAGAGCACAGAAAATTTGAAATTATAAAAACTGAGCTAGCAAGGTTGAAAACCCGCAAAGGGCGGCCTTGGCAAAAGTTAGAGCGCAAAAAGAGAGTAAAAATACCCGAGTGAACCTGAGCTTGAACTACGTAAGGCTTGATTCCCATCTTTGGGATACGAGGCCTTCATCAAGTTCACCACAATCTTTTCCCCGATCAACTTTGTCCATTTGATCATCTCACCATCTCTATCCATCAAAGATTTATCGTGATCTCCCAGACAAGATTATTCAGACTAGGGGCAACTTTCCGTTGCAATGAAGTGTTGCGGCACCATCCAGACTAGGGGCAACTTTCCATTGCCACACAGTGCCGCGGTACTATTCAGACTAGGGGCAACTTTCCAGTTGCTAGGATCCGGGGTTGTACATCTCGGTGACAGATCTTAGGCGTGTCCAGTTCTGATCCATATCGAAAATAGTTTTGAAAAGTTTTAATAAAAGTTGACTTTGCTCAAAATTAATCTTTTTACAACGAAGACCATTTTTGGACCAAAGCGGAGAATTTTCAGTACCAAAACCTTCAATTTCATTGATTTCAAAACAGAGTTCTCTTGCTCTTGCATACAATTGAGGTTGCTTTTTATTACACTCAGGAAGAAAACTTGAAAGTACTAGTAAAGCAATAAACCCGGGGCATAGTCAAGTCAAGTGTCCTCGCTACGCCAGAGCTAGTTGAAGCCTCTGATGCCAACCTAGGCCTAACCTGTGCTTCTTCGTTGAGCCAATCCCAGCACTCGTCAGACAAAGTGCAACTAAAGTGGGAGTAGGGGCCAGGAGCTCTCTATTTCCCCATGCTGCGGCCTGCCGAGCTAGTTGTGCGCCTCGAACCGGGAATGTAGCCGGATACTCTATCCCCTCTGGTGGGCAAGTCTGATCATGGCCAAACTGGCGTAGAATACGGAATGGGAAATAGAATACGTAGTGAGTCAAGCTGATCAATCGAATCCCGACCTGCCGAGACATGCTGTAGCTCATTACCGGGAGATTGAGCCAAGGGCAACGCCATGCAATGCGATCTGCCGACAAATTGCATATCCATTCAAACCACCATCCCTCATCAAGGGCGTCGACTAGGCATTGTTGAAAGAAATAGCAGCGGGCTGAGTAAGCAGGGCAAGAGTCCACAACTTGCAGTTTATCCATCAACCATACCTGGGGAGGGATGAAAAATGAGAGAATAAAGAATAGAGAGATGTACGATGAGAGAAAAGTAAGATGAGGGTTTTGTGAGAAAAAAAAAACCGAGCCTGAGGGCCGAGTGATGTGAGCAAATACATATGTGAGATCGGGTGGGAAACATTACCTGCAGCAGTAGTGGACTCTCAAGAAACTCAGTTGTCTCCCGACGGTAGAAAGCATCCAAGCCCATCAGTGTCTCAGCCAATGTCATGGCGATGCAACTCTTTCCTTCTTTCAAGCCTTGGGCCACTTCAATCAGACGGACGCTGGATCCTCCAAAGCTCGAGGTAAACAGAAAATGAGATAACATGCATAAATAGAGGGCGTGTCGCTGGAAGCCTTGCCAATGATGGTCGCTGCGGTCACCAACATCGGAGAACCGGTAAATCAAGCTTGGGATATCCAACATTCCGTTACAAATCAGGGATCGAGCATCATGTGCGTTGAGTCCGCACATCCGCCCTAAGGTTTGGGCATAGCCAAAATTGAGTTGCGGCAAGATTCCCTCACCTCGCTTGGATTCTATCAAAACTTGAAAATCTTCAAAAGTGGGACATACTTCTTGCTCTCCGAAGCTGAAGACGTGCATCACTGGGTTCCAAAATCTCACCACGACATGGAGAAAAGGAAGATGCAGTGAAGTCCGGCCCAGCGTGAATAGTGCATTCAAGCCGAAACCCCGGAAGTTCAACTTTTCTGAGCCATCTAAAGAAGAGATCTAAGATGTGAGATTTTCTACGAGAAATGCCTCTATTTTTGTGCAAAGAGTGATGAAATGAAAGAGTTCCAAAGTTGGAGCTTTATAGGGGGGGTAAAACACTATTCGAGGACAAGTGTCAGAATTCTAGGAGTTGCAGGAAAGGTGGCTGGCCAGCCACCTACTCTAGCAGGCCGGTCATCTTTGTTTCAAAAAAACTGGCCGGCCGGCCACCTTTCAATCCCTAGATGCAAAATGTGGCCGGCCATGCATTGGTCCTGTTTTGCCCCCCGGAAGGAAGTTTGAGCCATTTCTATGCATCGGGGATGTCGAAGGCCTCCATTTCTCTCAGTTTCGGATGCGTTCCATCATCCAGATATCATGAGTTCGAGTTAAGTTCTCTAACTCCCCAGCAGAGTCGCCAGAAACAGTAGACGTCCCCGAACGCATCCCGGGGGAAAGGAGTGCGAGTCCCCCCCGTTCTGGTTCGATATTGGGTCACTACAGTTCGAAGGACTCAAATGTCACGGTTCTTAATCTTGAACCAAAGAGTCCAAATCCGGCAAATCGTTTTGAAAACAAATTTTTGAAAGAAGTGCCAAACATGGACTGCTTCGCCAGATACAGAGTCGCCACCTAAATATGTAAAATGGGAAATTTAGGAAACCCTGACTCAGTGCCAAAAGGCCACGTGTCCGTCATCACCAAAGTTGCCTCGCCAAAGGAACTTGGGTACGATTAGAAGGTCACCGTGAGCACCCCGCTTTCGGCCAAAGACCGCCTCTACTAACCATGATATCGATTTTGAAAACATTGTGAGTTCTTATTCGGTTATTAGCCTAGGTTACTATGTGATGCGCACAGCATACAAGTATAGACTGAATCGCCTGAATTGGAACAAAACATTTCATGTCTGTTTGTTTGAAAATGGTTTGATGGTGCTACCCGCAAGTAGGCTAAGACGTGGATTTGCCACCCTTGGGTGGGCTTAGAAAACATGATTTTGCCACTATCTAGTGGGCTTAGAACAAACAGTCGATGAATTGTCCCAATTCAGATAACTCAACCTCCACCCACAGGCATTCAAGGCAGTTATATCACATAAGCACATAGCCTCATGGTAAGCATGCTATCATGGCAGTCACTCACACGCATGCAAGGATGCTAAAGCGTAAAACTTACCGAGTACTCCAAGCCAAAACAGAAGCTTGTTAGAAATCTATGCATGGACCTAAGTATATAGAAATGCCTAATGCAACACATGCAAAATGCAAACTATAGCAGTTCATACTGTCCTAAACATGGCATATGAAATGCTACAACTAACACATATTCAATTTGGAATTGAAATACAAATGCGATTAGTATGATGCTAGCCGAGTGCGTGCAAAAGCAGATGAATGATGCAAACATGTCATTACATCAGATGCTAATTGAAATATGCCCTATATCTAACCATCGTAAGCGGGTAAATAAAAGGGAGAAAGAAATGGGGGTTGGAAGACATACATCACATTCACCCACACTTATTACAATTATGCCCTCGTGCAGAGGGTCCGAATAAATAGTACAGTCCGAATAAAAGAATATTACAGTCCGAAATAATACAGATTCCTAATTAATTGACAAATTAACTAAGAAAAACTGTAAACTGGCATGCAAGCCAGGGACTGCCTCGATTATGATGAATGGTGCATGTTGGGCTGCCTTGGTGCGGAAATCCACTGAGATGTCCCAGTTAGCCTCTGTTTGCAATATTTCTCGAAATGCGTGCCAGACTCCGAAGACTTGCTGATTCTTGATTTTGCTGCAACAGAGAGCAGGAAAAGGGCATAGCAATGTATTTCACAAATATATGCATGCCTCGATCCTCGTGCCACCAATCGCGCATCTCGATGCATGATGGCCGAGGAGCCGAATTGCACAACTCAATATAGGATGAATGCATATGAATGCTATAACAAAACCTAACTCCATCATGGATAATCTGGAGTGTCGGTGACGTGGGAATTGAGACCCGCTCACACTCGAGTACGAAACGCGTTCGCTTTCTCGTGCAAGCCATCGCTTAACCCAACACAATGCAATATGCATGATGTGCATGAATGCAACTAAAATACAATCCTAGCATGCACAATGCTATGAAAATGAGACGCCTCGAAATGCGTGCACGGGGGCACGCAAATCGAGGTGATGACATAAAAGCATGAAATGACATGAAATATGATATACAGTGAGACTAAAGTGAGATGCCTCGAAATGCGTGCCCACGGGCACGCGAACCGAGGCGGTGACATATAGACATGAAATGGCATACAGAATGCAAATTGGACTTACACTAACATGAGAGAGCTTCAGCCGCACTCACATAAGAGGCCGTCGGATGAAAAAGATGTGCCTCGAAATGCGTACACACGGGCACGCAAAACGAGGCAAGGGCATACGCAATGCAAATGACATGGAAAATGCAAATTGGGCTTACACTAACATGAGAGGGCCTCAGCCGCACTCACATAAGAGGCCGTCGGATAAAAACGAAGTGCCTAAAATGCGTCACCCGCACGCAAACCGAGGCAATGGCAAAAAAGTATGAAATGGCACTCCAAATGCAGATTGGACTTATACTAACATGAGAGGGCCTCAGCCACACTCACATAAGAGGCCGTGAGATGAAAATGAAGTGCCTCGAAATGCGCGCACACGGGCACGCAAACCGAGGCAATGGCATAAAGGTATGAAATGATATGCAAATGAGATGTGGCATATGGCATATGGAAAATGCAAATTTCAGCAGCCAAAATGACGCAAAAACAGCCCCCGAATTATAGCAAAATTACACCCGATGCCCGAAATGCAATGTTATGCGCCCGAAATGGCCTACAGCTATGCCAATCATGCACAATATGGATATGAAGTGTAAAGACAGATGCTAGGAAGTCCCTAAACTAGAATTTTTGCAGTACAAAGAATGTCCAAACAACAATCACAAGTATGGCAAAAACAACATGCAAAAATGGGGGAAAATAGGGGAACAATGAAACAAGTGATATGTAAAATGCTCAAACTGAAAAATACAGTTCTACAACATTAAAGAGGGACCAAAAATATGCACATTTACAAGAGATGACATTCCCCAATTCAGTATGTAGATATACTCAATATAGCATGCAAGATGAAGCCAACAAAGGCTATAACATGAGGTATCAAAAGGAAGCACCAAAAAGCCTTGGACCCTTAACAAAACATGAAGAATGGGTCATTTTAAGACTCTTTCCAAGCCTGATGAAGGCTCAAAAACAGAAGCATGATGAGCTAGCAAGGCATGCAAAAATAAAGAACCAAAGAGGGTATAACATGAAGTACCAAAAGACATCACCAAACCACCTAAGACCCTCAACAAAAGATGACAAGAAGGAAAAAATAAGGCTCTTTTCAGGCCTGATGAAGGCCGAAATCAGAAGCCAAATAAGCTTAAAGAGGCATGCAAAATGAGGCCAAAGAGAGGTATAAAGAGAGGCCATGCATGGAGGCCCCAAACAAGATATATCCCTTCTACAATGTTGTAGAGGGACCTAAAATAAGCTCAATCTCAGTTAATGGTATGCTCAAAATCAGACTTCAAATAGGCTAAAGAAACCATGCAATTTTACGGTAAATTGGAAGAATTACAAAACAAGTGCATGATAGAACCACCAAACATGGTTGAGCCCTTCTTCAATGTTGAAGAGGGGCTCAAAATAGGCCCACTCACAGTTTATTGCATGCTGGGAAATGGATCATTCATAAGCTAAACAAAGCATGCAAACTATTGACACAAAGAGTGATATTGAAAAAAGAGCATCATAGAGGTGCCAAACAAGGTTGAGCCCTTCTACAATGTTGTAGAGGGGCTCAAAATAACCTAAAATAAGTAGGGGTCAGAGCCCAAAACAGTGAGCAAGTAGGGTAGAAAATTGAAGCAAAAATATGTTAGAAAAAGGGAAATAGAGACTTACCCTTGAAGACAAGTCTTTGGATGCTTCTTGGCTTGAATTTGCTGCTTCTTAGCCTCTGGAAAAACCCCCTTTGCTGCTGGAATGGAAGTGATGATGGTGAGGCTTAGGGTTGATGAAGAAGTGGGCTAGAGGCTTGAAGGTTTTTCAAGGTTTTGGAGATGAAAATGGAGGCAAATGGCTAAGTGTTCTTGAGGAGAATTTTTGTAACCCTCACAAAGGAGCTCATTAGCCCCTTAAATGGACCAAAAGGGGTGTAAAAGGGGAGGGAAATGCACCCAAGCTTTCCCTCCCAAAATATCCCTGAGGGTGAGATATTTTGAAAACAAATGACAAATTGAAGTGCTCAAAAGCGTAAAGGTGGCGTGTGTTTTTTTGAAGATGGCCGGCCACCCCTAATCGGGCCACCACTCCATGGCCTACGGCCATGGCCAAAAATGAAGTGAAGAATTACCGCCGCCATCATTTTTGGTGTCCTCCTGTGTGTAGAACAAGGCCCCATGGTTGAATTTGGCAACTCAAATAGGAGACACAACATTGCATTTGAAAGAGAGGCTCAAAAATGAAAATCACAATTACTGGCCGACCACCACTTTTTGGTGTCCTCCCAGGTGTGTAGAACAAGGCCCCATGGTTGGAATTTGGCAACTCTGAAACAAGAGACACAACATTGCATTTGAAAGAGAGGCTCAAAAATGAAAATCACAATTACTGGCCGACCACCACTTTTTGGTGTCCTCCCAGGTCCCTTCATCACAAATATGTAGTCTCGGCTCGAAGAAAATATCTCTAGGGTGTTCAACATTAGCCCGGAAGTGAGCAAAACGGACGCCGGAGGAGCGAAACTGGTTTTCTGAGACAATTGCTGGCCTCCCACCCTCCAGTGATCTTCCTGGTGCTAAAACAGAGGTACCTGCCAAAATTGAACAAAAAATAATGCAAAATGAAAGCTCAGGGCCCAAATCACGCAGTTCGAGGTCCCGAAAATGGGCTATAAGCACCGAAAGTGGCGTTCGGCCGTGAAGTGGGTATCTGAGGACCCAGTGTCCCTCGGTATGATAAAACAGAGGTACTCGCCGAAAATGAACAAAAACCGATGCAAAATGAATGCTCCGGGCCCAAATCACGCAGCCGGTCCCAAAATGGGTCAGAAGCACCGAAAGTGGCGTCGCCACGGCGGGGTATCTGAGACCCCGGGCCTCGGTATGGAGTAAATGAGATGCATGCCAAAAACCGGAGAAATCGGAGATGGTTGGGCGGTCCCGAGTCGAGGCACACGGCCTGACGGCTCCGAAAATCGGGAACCGGGCTCCGAAATGAGCAAAATGGCCTACGGCCACAAAATGTAGCCCACGGCCTCCGAGTGATAGCCTACAGGACCACTCCCTTCCCTCAGGAAAGAAAATAGGGAAAATCGAGTCTGGTTCGCAAACCGAGGCAAGGCACAGAAGAGAGTTCGGAAGTCGGGAGGCAGGGCGCACGGCCGCGACTCTGAGGCTTCTGAACGAGCACAATATGCAACATCACCAAGCGCTCAATCGGTGACGTCTGAGTCTTAAGGTCGGTCAAAAATGGGGTGTCTATAGTTGCCCCTCTTGACGTAACTCTAAGTCAAGAAGTGACGGGAGTGAATGTCAAAGCCTAGAGACGACCCATTTTTGACAAGGCCGAAGACTTAGACAATCATACAAGATGAACAGATATGTGCCCGCAGGCGTGCCCGCAGGCAAGGGGCAAGATGCAAAGTGATAGGCACGGAGCCAGGTGATCATGCAAGTGCAGCAAGCTGTAATGCAGCAAGTATTGACAAATAAATGCAACAGTTTTAAGCAAGAATGCAAAGCAACAACTACATTTCATGCAGTTAGGAATGCGGAGAATCATTCAATTCTCGTCGCATCTCACACGGAGAAGATACGATACCTGCGCGATTCGTCTGGTCGCACCAGCCTCAAATGAACCGTACATACAATATCGTGCCTGCAAAAGAGAGAAATTCAACAAGAACAATATGCTAACAACATATATTCAATGTGATTCCTATAATTCGAAAAGTCTGACACACGCAGTGTCGGCGGGTGAACGCATCACAATGCGAGAAAGGGACGCGCGTGACAACGCACACTCAAGTATAGAGGTATGGTACATCAAGAAGACATGCATGACAACGTAAAATACTTATGAGAATGCAAGTTACATGCAAAACAATGCAAAACGAGCATAAATCAAGGCGCCCGTTTGTTGCGAAACAACGAGCTGGAAAATGTGCATTTCGGTGAGGGCAACTTGATCGCGGCCTCTGATTCACCTCCCGGAGAGGTTGCAACATGTTCAAAAAGGATACACCTTGATTTTGACGAGTGATGATGAGACATGTGTCAGAAATTGCAGCTGAAGTTTCGGTGGAGCAATTGATTGCCGAAAGTGCACTTTTCTTGAACTTTTCGTCCCGAACTCCGATCTTCCTCAAAATTTGCAGAGAGGTAGGGAGGGTGGGGACCACCACCGGCCAGCCCATTTCCCTAGGAAAAGCCACCGGCCAGGGGCAAAAAAGTAAATGGCCGGCCAGCCAGAACAGGTGCCGCACCGGCCACCTGCCCAAAAGCAGGGGCATTTTGGTCTTTTTGGTTATTTCTATATATACACACCTCCAATGCCTCCGAAATCACACCCAAGGCTGCAAAACTTCTTCCCCTTGCTCCCTAAGCCATTTTCTTCAGATCAAGATTTTATACGCCTCCCAGCCTCCCACACAAGTTGTTTCCGCGAAATCCTTCAGATTTAAGCACTTTGAGCCGACTAAATTTTGATTTCGGGGCTTCTCTTCTTATTTTCACCACTTGAGGTAATTTTGTCTCAATATTTGGAAGATTTTCCCGGGAGTTGACTTTTGTTGACTTTTTCATTTCCCGAGAGTTGACTTTTGTTGACTTTTTCCAATTTTGGCTCATTTTTGCTCCTTTTTGCTCTTTTTGCAGATTTCTCGAAATGGCGGGTCATTTTCCTCATGGTGGAGGTTTTCCGGGTGCCGGAGATGATTTTGACATTATGGCATTGCCTCCGAGGGCTCGCCCTTTTATCCCCGATCGATACGCCCCACCGGCATATAGACTTCCACGGGCCATTTTCCGTCATTTCACTGAGTTCAATGATCGGGTACCCAGGGATCTTGTTTTGCGAGAGCCGGAGCAGCACCTCTCTCACGAGGCACGAGAGGTATTTTACTTCATCTTCTGTATTTTTCGTGCATTTCATTCCTTTGCCATGCTTAGACACACAGTTTTAGCTTATGACATAGAACTTTGCTTGCAACTTGAACATGTGACTTAAACACTTGAATTTCTTGAACACTAGGCTCATTGATTGATCATGAACACACGGCACACATTAGTTAGGAATTGAACACACAGCTCAAACACTGATTTATCGAACACACAGCCCGAAATTGAAGGTGAGCACACAGCACACACTGACTAGGAGTAGAACACACGATCCCAAACTCTGATTTTCTGAACGCACAGCCCAGATTTGATGGTGAACACATAGCCCTAACTCAGATTTTTCAACACACAAATTTCAAATAGAAGTGAACACACAAATTTAATCGATTGAGAATTGAACACGCAAATTTAACACGGATTCATCGAACACGCAGCTGATTTGAAGTGAACACACGTTAATCGATTAAGAATTGAACACGCAAATTTAAAACTCGATTTCATCAACACACAGCCCAGATTTGAAGTGAACACACAGCCCATTGATTAGGAATTGAACACGCAGCCCAAAACTCGATGCATCAACACAAAGCAGATTTGAAGTGAACACACGTTCTAATCGATTAGGAATTGAACACGCAGCCCAAAACTCTGATTTACTGAACACACAGCCCAGATTTGAAGTGAACACACAATTTAATCGATTAGAATTGAACACGCAATTTCAAAACTCGATTTATTGAACACACGTTTCAGATTTGAAGTGAACACATGTTTAATCGATTAGGGATTGAACACGCAGCCCAAAACACGGATTTACTGAACACGCAGCCTAGATAGAAAGTGAACACACAGCCCACACTGATTGAGAATAGAACACACAGCCCTAACTCAGATTTACTGAACACGCTGCCCAGATTTGAAGCGAACACACAGCCCACTGATTAAGAATTGAACACGCAGCCCAAAACTCTGATTTGTACATAGCTCATTCATTTCATTTGCACACAGCTTGTTCATTTCAGTTTGCACGCAGCTTGTTCATTTCAATTTGTTCATTTCACTTCATTTCATTTCCTTGTATTTTCATTTTGAACAGATGTATTCATTCTCAACGCAGTTGGCTCTCGATCAGACGAGGATACGGCTCTTGTCATGCGAGAGAGTGGTAGGCCGAACTTCCTGAGGTCAGTCCCGGATCTGGTTGACTCAATGGGTTTGGAGCATTCTCAGGGGTTATCGCAAAGGCTATATCGCCAGACCTTGTTGGCCGCTTTAGAGAGATGGTGGGACACCACCAATTTTTCCATTTTTCCGCCAACGGGATATGACCATGACCCCACTAGACTTTTTCTCAGACTTACCTACCTAGACGAAGGTGGGCCCATTCCCCACGACGAGGATATGGGTGAGTGGAGGTCGCTTGATTCATCTATTGGGAGCTCGCCTCACCAGAGATGAGCTTCCGGAGAGTCCCAGATACTTGGTTCTCTTCCATTTCGGAGGCCGAGATGGAGCCCGAGTCTCTCGAGGAGATTGAGCAAGACACCCACGGTTTCCTCATGTTCCTCTTCTAAGACTACTTTGTTTGTCGATAGGGGAACACCGTGGGTCAGATCTCTTGAGTGCCCTAGTGGACCTATCACAGGTCAGTTAGTATGATTGGGGCGGCGCTGCCCTGGCTACCCTTTATTGTTACATGAACGCAGTCTCTCACGCTGGGGACTTACTCGTGATTCATCGGAGAGCCCGGGAGGTACATTCTGTCCTCTTGATTTACATTTTTGCTCCTCATTACTTGTTCACTACACACACACGGCGCACTTTGCATTCTATATTCTGCCTTTAGCACCTTGTATTCACATTCCGTACTACTTTTCTCAGCTGTGGGTGTACGTGTACTTTCCCACATTAGCTCCGGAGATGGAGGTGGTAGGACCTCTTATGACTCCGTACTCATTAGTATTCGAGGCGAGCACCTATCGAGGCCTCGAGATTCTTTTTTCTCGCGACAAGATTTTGATATCGGCGCATTTAGAGGTATTTCGTAACTCTCGCCTTTCATTCTCATCTTTGATTTGCTTTGTATATTCTTGATTGATTGATTTGTACATCGGTTATCTGCAGACACTTGGCGTACTCGGTAGTCTTCGGCGATGATCTCGGAAATCGCATTTTGAGGGTCGAGCAATTCTCAAGATAGGTACCGCCGAGGGACCTTGGTAGGCGTGGTTCCCGGGGAACGCTTCGCGCCAGTGTGGGGGTATGATTCTCAGACCTTCCCGCTGCCTCCACCACTATGCGGATCGCCGATAGGCTATCCACGAGGAGGTCATTAGGGATATGCAGGCACCGATGCTTTGCTATATCTCGATTGAGGGGACTACGCCACCTATCGCCGTATATATCTGATGCCCCCCTTGACGGGAGTGCGGGCTCCGCCACTGAGGCCCACTGGCGCATCACCTTCGAGTCGCGCTCGTGCTGCAGACATCCCTTCTTCTAGTAGGGCTGGTGCGTCTAGGGGTAGAGGTAGTTCGATTCCTCCGATCCCTCCGACCCTCGATCATCCCGGTGGCCAAATATGCCGACCGAGTTGATGAGTTGGCAAGATGGGACTATCTGATTCCGATCCCTATAGAGCCTCCGATGTTCGGTCACGATATGTCGTGATCCCGACTCACCGCAGGTATGTTCCACCATTTTTCATTTATCACAGACATTTTGGCGCTTGCTTATTTATTGATGACTTGAGCTTGTATTTGCACCACCCTGAGTACATAGATCAGATGCTCGGGATGGTGGCCTCACTTGAGGGGATGGTCCTGCGTAGAGAGGCGCAGATGTCCGTCATGGGCTTCCAGGTACCCTTCATCTCTCTTGCATTTATCATATTTGTGATGACATGCTGGTTTTAAACATTCTATTATACTGATAGGCTATGTAGAACACATCTGGCACACACCCCACTCGCATACTGTACTTGCACCTGCTTTTTATGTTTGAACTGATGTATTGCACTTTTCATTTTCAGATGCCTCCCGTATATGCTCCGACGCGAGGCGGGCCACCAGGGCCTTCTCAGAGAGGTCGAGGTGCTAGACCTGCTCGAGGTACTGGGCCTCGAGGAGCTGGGCCATCCAGGCCTTACCGAGGAGCTCGAGGAGCGGGGTCGCCTCGCAGACGCAGGGCACCCATTGTCGAGGATGAGGAGGAGGAGGTCGCAGACCGTGAGTCAGAGACATCTCCTAGGGAGGGAGGCTCCGGTCTTGGTTCCGGAAGCGGAGGCGAGGCCGAGGGGCATCACAGCTCTGATTTGGATGGTGATGATGGTGCAGAGGTTATCCCGCAGAAGAGGATGAGAGGGCCTCCTCATTCCTGCTCCCGAGGATGTTGATGTTATTTCCGGCTTTACTTTACCTTTTGGCTAGTAGTTTGTAGCACCTTGCATATTATTAGGCAGTTTTATTTCCTGTAAAACTTGTACCTTTATTTTGTTGCAAAACATGATGGAATGAAATAGCTTTTTGAAAAGATGTTTGTATTTGAAATTCTGAGCATCGCAACGCATCATTTTGCACAAAAAAGGAATTGAATGGAAATGTGCCTTGTGTATTTTCCGGGTCAGGTAATGAACCGACGCAACAAATCAAAACAACTCGACTCACTAAGAAATAACAAAATCTTAGCAAGTTTACAACTCGATAAGCAAAATACAACAATGTTAACGACTCAATAGACAAGACTTAATAAAATTGTGTAACCAAAAAGTAACAATTCAAAACACAAAATGCGACAGCTCGACAAAACTTACAACTCGATAAACAAAACAACAACTCGATAAGCAAGAATACAACAGAACATACTTCGGACGGACAATCCGGATGATGGAAGGCACCCGTAACTGAGAGAAATGGAGGCCTTCGACATTCCCGATGCATGAAAGTGCCTCAAACTTCCTTCCGGCGGGCAAACAGACCAACGCTACGAAAACCATTTTGCATTTGGAGACTAGAGGGTGGCCGGCCTACTAGAATAGATGGCCGGCCGGCCACCTCCCCCGTAACCTCCAGAAATTTGATCCGTGTCCTTTAAATAGTGTTTTGCCCCTCTATAAAAGTCTTACCCTTGGACCTTATTCACTTCATCACCTTTCCTCACAAAAATGGAGGCATTTCTCGCAGAAAATCTCACATCTTGGGTCTCTTCTTTAGATGGCTCGGAGAAGTTGAACTTCCGGGGTTTTGGCTTGAATGCACTGTTTACGTTGAGGTGGACTCCACTGCACCTTTCTTTCCTCCATGCCGCGGCAAGGTTTTGGAACCCGGTGACGCATGTCTTCAGCTTCGGAGGGCAAGAGGTATGTCCTACTTTTGAAGATTTTCAAGCTTTGATGGAGTCTGAACGCCGTAAGAGATCTTGCCTCGCCTCGCTTTTGGCCATGCCCAAGCTCTAGGGCGGATGTGCGGTCTCAACGCGCAAGATGCTCGATCTCTGATTGATAATGGCATGTTGGATGTGCCGAGCCTGATTTTCCGATTCTCTGATGCTGGTGACCACAACGACCATCATTGGCAAGGTTTCCGACAACATGCCCTCTGCTTGTGCATGCTATCTTTTTTTCGCTCGCTCTGCCCCGAGGGCTAGCATCCGTCTGATCGAAGTTGCACAAGGCTTGAAAGAGGGAAAGAGTTGCATTGCCATGACTCGCAAACACCGCTAGGTTTGGATGCCTTCTACCGCCAAGAGACAACCAGTTTGGGAGTCCACTATCGCTGCAGTAATGTTTCCCACCTGCTCGCATATGTATTTGCTCACATCACTCGGCCCTGGCTCGATTTTTCTCACAAAACCCTTATCTTACTTTTTCTCATCGTACATCTCTATTCTTTAATCTCTCATTTTTCATCCCTCCCGGATATGGTTGATGGATAAATTGCAAGTTGTGGACTCTTGCCTTGCTTACTCAAATTGCGGCTACTTTTTTCGACAACGCTCGTTGACGCCTTGATGAGGATGGTGGTTTGAATGGATGTGCAACTTGTCACCGAACGTATTGCTTGGCGCCGTCTTGGCTTAACCTTCCTGATGAGCTATAGCATGTTTCAGATATCTGGGATCCGTTGATTGGCCTAACCCATTGTGTATTCTATTTCCCATTCCGTATCCTGCGCCAATTTGGTCATGATCGATTTCTCGGAGGGGATGGAATACCGGTCACTTTCTGGTTCGAGGTGCACACCTTGCTCGACATACTACGCCCGAGGACTAGAGAGCTCCTATCCCCGCCTGCTTTCAATTGCACTTTATCCGACGAGTCTTGGATTGGCTCAACGAAGAAGCTACAGATTGGGCCTAGGTTGGCATCGAGGCTTCAACTAGCTCTGCAGCGCAGGACACCGACTTGACTATGCCCCAGATTTATTGCTTTATAGTACTTTCAAGTTTTCTTTATGAATGTAATAAAAAGCAACTTCAAATGTATACAAGAGCAAAAGAACTCTGTTTTGAAATCAATGAAGTTGAAGGTTGTGGTACTGAAAATTCTCCGCTTTGGTCCAAAAATGGTCTTAGTTGTGAAAAGATTAATTTGAACAAAGTCAACTTTTATTAAAACTTTTCAAAACTATTTTCGATATGGATCAGAACTGGACACGCCTGAGATCTATCACTGAAATGCACAACCCCGGATTCCAGCAACTGGAAAGTTGCCCCTAGTTTGAAAAGTGCCTCGGCAATTCATAGCAACGGAAAGTTGCCCCTAGTCTGGATGGTGCCGCAACACTTCATGGCAACGGAAAGTTGCCCCTAGTCTGAATAGCACTGCATCGAGATCACGATAAATGCCGATGAATAGAGATGCCGAGATGATCAAAATGGACAGAGTTGATCGGGGAAAATAATGTGGTTGAACTTCAAGATGAAGTCGCCACGATCCCATAGATGGGAATCAAGCCTAGTTCAGTTCTCGGTTCGCTCGGGTATTTTTACTCTCCTTTTGCGCTCTAACTTTTGCCAAGGCCGCCCTTTGCGGGTTTTCAACCTTGCGAGCTCAGTTTTTATAATTTCAAATTTTCAATGCTCTGAATCTTGCCTAGGTCGCCCTTTCGGGTTTTCGGCCTAGCGAGCCTCTCAGGGATAATATTTCTTCAACTTGTCCATGTTGATCGGTTGAGAAAACTCTAAGCCATCTAAATCCATCAGAACCACAGCTCCATCGGACCAGATTGACTTGATAATGTAGGGACCAGTCCAATTGGGTCTGAACTTGCCCCTTGGGTCGTGGATGGGAGCTCGGTTGTCTTTGAGTACCAAATCTCCTTCTTTCAAATTCCTAGACTTAACCTTCTTGTTAAAAGCCCGGGCGATTCTGCGTTGATAGCCTTGGATATGGTACAGTGCTTTCAGCTTTCTTTCATCGAAAAGCATGAGTTCTTCAAATCTGTTTTGCTGCCAATCTGCTTCAGCTATCTGGCACTCAGCCAATACTCGCAATGACGGGACCTCAATCTCAATAGGCAGAACGGCTTCCATCCCATAAACCAATGAGTACGGAGTCGCCCCGGTAGAAGTTCTGATCGATGTCTGAGCCCCACAGCGAAGCGGCTTATCTGGCGATCCGATAGGTTTCCACCATCTTCTGCAGTATGCGCTTGATATTCTTGTTGGCGGCCTCAACTGCTCCGTTGGTTTGCGACCGGTAAGTAGACGACTTATGAAAAGCCACATTGTATTTCTCCAACAAATCAATCACCTCCTTTTTGAAGTGGGAACCATTGTCTGAAACGATTTCATTCAGGACTCCGTAGCGACAGATGATGTTGTTTCTGATAAATTTCGCGACATGCGAAGCCTTCAACACCGCGTAAGATTGAGCCTCAACCCACTTTGTGAAATAATCTATTGCTACCAAGATGAACTCATGCCCATTTGACCCCTTCGGCGTAACAGCTCCGATTACATCAATTCCCCGCATGTAAAATGGCCATGGCGGTCATGTTGTATGACTTTGGCGGGATGTTCATGCGATTTGCATGAATTTGACACTTGTGACATCGCTGGACGAAGCCAATACAATCCTCCTCCATGGTGGACCAGTAATAACCTTGTCTAAGGACCTTCTGTGCCAACATTACCCCATTCACGTGTGCACCACATTCACCCCCGTGGATGGCTTCCATCAGACGTCTTGACTCTTCAGCATCAACGCACAGTTTATGCATTCCCAGATGACCCCGTTTATGATGAACTGAACTGCCATTCTTCTGATTGCCCTCTTGTCTTTGGCATTTACCCCTGGCGGATATGTTTCTGTCTCCAAGAAGTTCCAGATGTCGTAATACCAAGGGTGCTCGTCCTGAACTTCATCTATGGCTGCAATCGACTCATAGGCAGGTGCAAATTTCTGGTCGATAATGACTGGACGCATTCGAACTCCACACGGGATGTCTATCATAGATGATAGAGTTGCTAAAGCGTCTGCAAACCTAATGTTCTCTCTTAGTAGATGAGTAAAACTTAACTTTTCAAACCGAGGAATTAGCAAATCCAAGGTCTGGTGATATATCATCATGTTTTCCTCTTTTACTTTCCAGTCTCCTTTAGCTTGAGACACAACAAGGTTCGAATCTCCAATGACATCCAATCGTCTTGCCCCTAGTTCCAGGGCTGCTTCTAAACCAGCAATGCACGCTTCGTATTCTGCTTCATTGTTTGAGACTTTGAACCGGAGTTTGAAGGCTAGAGGGATACGGGAATCATCGGGTGCTATCGAACACCTATCCCATATCCATGTTGATTTGATGCTCGTCAAAGTACATCGCCCGTGCTTCTTCGCCGATATGCGTAATTGATTCATCCGGAATAGGTACTCAATCGCTTCATCCTCAACCGGTGGTCGGCAAGGAACTCGCCACTTCTCTTCCTTTCATCGACTTGCGTGTGGCGATGTGAGATCAAATTGAAAGCAAGACAACCAACGGGCTAGCCTACTGTAAGTCTTGGTTTCAAGAGAAATTTGATGGGATCAAGTCATGAAACCAACATTACAGAGTGAGCTAACAGGTAGTGCCGTAGCTTCCTGGTAGCCCATACCAGAGCTAAGCAAGCCTTTTCTAGCGGCGTATACCGGGTCTCATACTCCAGCATTTTCTTGCTCAAATAATAGATGGCTTTCTCCATCTTATCTTCTGATTCTTGTGCAAGCATGCAGCCCATTGTAGTTTCAGTTACTGACAGATACAAAATCAACGGTTTCCCTGGTTCCGGTGGCAACAAAACGGGTGGGTTCTGTAGATATTCTTTAACTGCTCAATGCAACTTGGCATCGGCCGTCCCATTGAACTTCTTTCCTTTCTTCAGAGGCCAAAAGTGGTTCACAAGTCAAGGTTAGTTTTGAAATAAACCGCCTTATGAATTGCACTTTACCCGTAAAGCCTCGCACCTCCTTTTAGGTCCTTGGTGGTGGCATTTCTAGGATGGCCTTGATTTTGGAAGGTCGACCTCGATGCCTTTGTGTAATCGAAACCCCAAATTTTCATTGTGACACCAAACGTACATTTCTGAGGGTTTAGCCGCAACCGGAATTCCCTGATCCTTTGAAAAAACTTGTGCAAGGCGGTGTAGTGGCCCTCTCTTTCTTTGGACTTGACAATCATGTCGTCCACATACACCTCAACCTCTTTGTGGATCATATCATGTAGTATTGTGGTCGCGGCCCGTTGATAAGTAGCTCCAGCGTTCTTCAACCCAAACGGCATTACCCGGTAGCAGTATGTTTCCCACGGAGTGGTGAATGCAGTCTTTTCCCTGTCTTTTGGTGCCATCACTATCTGGTTATACCCTGAGAAGCCATCCATGAATGAGAGCAATGCATGCCCTGCTGTGAAGTCTACCAACTCATCGATGTGCGGCAAGGGAAAGTCGTCCTTCGGACTAGCTCTGTTCAAATCCCTGAAGTCTACACACACCCGGATCCTGCCATCTTTCTTCGGTACTGGAACGATGTTGGCCAACCAAGTCGGATATTCAGATACCAGTAGGAAGCCTGCGTCAATTTGCTTGGTGACCTCTTCCTTAATCTTAAGAGCCCAGTCAGGCGGATCTTCGAAGCTTCGCTGATGTCGCCTCGGGTCAAGGGGATCCGATCTTTGTACAATCTCAGGATCGATTCCAGGCATGTCTTCGTAGGACCACGCGAAAACATCTTTGAAATCTTTTAATAAAGCGACTAAGCGCTCGCGTTCCTCCGAAGACAACGTGGACTCGATCTGGACCAGCCGCGGGTCCTCCTCAGTACCAATGTTCATGGAAATGATTTCATCCATTAATGGCTTAACAAATCTCTCTTGCTCTTGCTCAATTAAACGTTGTAAAACCGGAGGAACTTCGTCCTCGTTGTTTTGATCAAAATTTTGAAAGTCTGAATTAATGCAATAAATTAGGGCACGAAAAGTACTAAAACCACAGATAGTTCATTCTCATTAGGCACATCCAAATCGTCCAATTCATCGGTTACAAGACTCAAATGAAAAGGAAAAAACGACCTAGATGTAACTCGCATCCGGTTAACATCCTCAGAGTACAGGACTCAGACTTCCGAGTGGAATCGATTCCGACTCACGGGACTCGGTGGAATCAGATTCGGCTCACTACGACGGCTTTAACTGGACAAAAATCCCTCCTCGTCTCGCCAAGTGAGAGGTGCGATTGATGCGCCCAAGATAGGCTGGCTGGTGCTCACGTCGTTCATCCCCAATCATGGAAACCGCGGTTATCCCCTAGCACTCTTGGTCGTCGGAGGATCGAGAGAGACATGCAGTACCCCATTTCAAGTTCTATGCCCTCGGGATCCATCGCCTTATTCTGCTCAACCTCGCTTGTTGGGTCTCTCGCTCTGTGCAACGCTATCCCGGATAATTGCGTGTCGAAGAAGATTTGAAACCCTGCACGCGCTTCTTCTCCGCGTTTAACCATGGCTCTGAAGCGCAAAATGGAAAGTCCTCCCTCCGGACGAAGCGTTCGTTCGGTGCCCAGATGGGCCTGTGGTATTAAGTCAAAGGCTTCCACCGCTTCGCTCGCTCTGCTGGCCATTTCTTTTCCTTTCGACCCAATCCTCTTTGGTGGGTAGGTAACCCGATCCAAAAGGTATGCGGTTGTGTGGCACTTGACCAATCTTGCGACTCCTTTCCCCGCCGCTTCTTCCCATTCCCATCCGGGGATATGTTGTAGCTTGTTCATGAGGTAGACGGATTGAGCACCGACGTACACACCTTCATTCATGACCATAATGTTTTGCACCACTCGGCCTCAAAGTGAACCGACAAGAACACATCCTCCGTGCGTGCTCGTCTCCAAAATGGCGAGACACTTACGGCGGCGGATGGATGGATGAATTTCGAACACAATAGCTACCCCTTCCCGTGGGTATTTCAAAGATCGGTGTAGAGTGGAAGAGATCGCTTTCACTTGGTGCAAATGCCCCAAGAGCAAGTTGAAGGTTGCGGGAACGTCCAAGACATGAAATTCAATGTTGTGTTGTCCTGGACCAACCTGAGTCAGAATTTTGACAGTCCCCATCACTTCTCGACTGGTATTATCGTATGCTTTGATCACCTGAGTGGTTGGTGTGAAGTCTGCGGGCTTCAGCCCGATTGCATACGTCGTTCTGGCTGGGCAGACATTGATAGCGGACCTGGTATCAACAAGTACCACCGGAATCCATTTGTCTCTGCACTCAATAGAGATGTAGAGAGGTTTGTTATGATTCGCGCCCTCAGGCGGTAATTCCTTATCCGAGAAGGTTAACGCCGGGGAACCTCCTCCCGGAAAGACCAGGCCGACCAGCTGCTCTGGTGTAGTATCGATGGAAAGTTTGGCTTTGTCCATAGCAGATAGGACAGCCTGTCTGTGTACCCTTGAAGCCATAAGCAGTCCCCAGATGGAGATGTCTGCTTGTATTTTCTTTAACTGTCTCAGTACAGCCTCTTCTTCAACTTGCTTCTCTCTCTGTTTCTCCGCCTCTTTATCTTTTCCAGATGTTTCGGGTTGGTCTAGGTGTGGGGGTTTGAAATACCGCCCACTCCTGGTCATGTGGTCTACCTCATCGAGGTACCAAGTATCATCTGGTTGAGTGCCTGCCCAATCTTCATCTGTGTGGGCGAGACATAGGTCATCGTCTTCCCACCACATCCCATTAGCATCTAACAGGCACCTGTCTGGTTCGGGTATGTTTGCACTCTCAGCATTTTCATTCCACATGCTCACAAAGATGTCACGCCTCGTGCGGCAAAGACTTTCAACTTCTTCATGGTTCTTTGCTTTTCGGATCCTCTCAGAATCCCACTTCTTTTCTTGTTCCTCCAGCGTTAATTGTTCGGTTTTCAAAATGTCTTGATCGGCGAATTCTTTGTCCGCGCTCTCGGCAATTCGATCGACTCGGCCCTTCCGGCCACAAATGGTACTTTTGCCCCTGCCGGGCCTTGCTCTGATTGAAATTCCACGATGTCTGGCTGATCATCTAACCACCCAGTAACTTCCGCTGACTCCCCGTATTCAAACCAGTTGATAGTTGCATCTGCTGATTCTTGGTCATTGAAAATCTGGAGGTTGGCCAAGTCCTGTTCCATTGTAGTCAGATCATCTGCCCCTTGTTCAGGTCTGTCCCCCCGGATCATGCACAGTTCAATCTTCTCTGGCAACCCCACACTCAGCTTGGACTGGCCTACTGATAAGATATATTCACTCGGATTATAAGCTCTTCCAGCTAGATCCCTAGACTGTTCCATCCCAGACTCAACAGTTTCACTCTCCTCGAAGCTCGCCTGTTCCATTTTTGGTCACCACCTTTGGCTCGATTGGGTTGTGAAGGTGTCCAACACGCACAAGTCGGTCGCAGGAAGGATCACCTCCGGCTTGGGTAGGTGAGAGTAATATAGATACTAGGATCGTGAAGCGACCCCGCTTTGGATGAGGTTGACTCTTTTGGGTGGTGGATCTTGGTTATGCGCGGAGTGGGTTAGTTGTGACGTTGGGCCTTCGGGAATGCGATAATGTTCTTGTCAACGAGGTCTTGAATCTCGTGGCGAACTAACATTGATCGTGTCATGGCCATGTCGCCGTGGTACGCATGATTTGGCTGGGTTGTGGGAAGGGGGGAGTGGATTCGGTAGTGGCCTCGGTTCCAGGGGTGTCAGATGTTTCTTCCTGATTAACACCCCCAGAGCCTTGGACAGGGGCATATATAGTGGAGTGAAGGTTCTTTGGCCTCTGGATTGATATCTCGGGGCTTGGCTACTGCTCCCGGAGGCACTGGAAAAGGGTGTGGCCGCTGCGGGCCTTGGTTGAGAAGGAGGAGTGGTGGTGACCATACCGACCTCTGAAGTTCTTGTGTTGGCAGCGCCACTCGGGCCTGCGTTGTTATTGCGGTTGAATGTCCTTCGGGGCTGTTCTCGGTCCTGATCGATTAAACCTTGCTTCATCGCATCTTCGATCTGTACCCCCATATCGTGCAGATCTGCGAAAGTGGGGAAGGGAACTACAATCATCTTCTGCATAAGTCTTGGTTGGAGATTGCGCACAATCATCCGAATTTGGTCCTTATCTGTTGGCCTTAAGGTCATCATTGATGCCTTTGCTCTCCACCGAGTTACAAAATCAGAGAAAGTCTCTTTTTGCTCTTGCCTCGTTGTCTCGAGATCATGTGTTGTAATCTCGATCTGCGTGTTATACGAATACTGAGCAACGAAGGCCTTAGCCAACTCATCCCAATTTCTCTTAACATCATTATCCAACTTTGCATACCAGTTGGCGGCCACTCCTGACAGGGTTCGGCCAAACAACGAGAGTTTCTGTAGCCTGGTTAGGCCCATTAGCCTCAAGATATCTAAAAATAGCCGGAGATGGACCATGGGGTCCCCAGACCCATCAAAACGGTCAATCTGCGGCATCTTAAATCTGTCCGGCAGTGTCATGGCCACATCAGTGTAGCCGTCTTCAATGTCTGGGATGGCCTTCACCCCCTGCGACTTCTTGAAGAGTTTTTCCAACTTGCTCAGTTTCAGAGCTGTCTGGTCTACCTCGAACTCAAATGGAGAATCCAGGAGATTAGGTGTAAGATTATTGGACAGTTGCGGCAGAAGCGGGGGCGGAGCCAGCCCCGTTGGAAGACCTGTGTCCTCTTGGGCGTTTTGGAAGTTCGGCAGAGCGTTCTGTGGATTTGGGAGGGTATTCTGGTGTTCAGGTATTCGGGGATTTGGGAGGGGGATTCGCCAAGAGATGCTGTTGGCAATGGAGCCCCTGGTGAGGAGGGACTGGTGTGAAGCGGCATTCTATTTGTAGTCTCGGTGATCAACTCGCATCGCTGGGCCATGACCGGCTTCTTTGTTTAGAAAATTCCGCTTGGCGGATGGCATCATCTTGCATTTGTTTCATGCTTTCATTCATCTGGCGCATCATCGCCTCCATTGTCGTATTCTGTTGTTCCATCTGAATGGCCGGTAGAAGTACCTCTATGGCAGACACAGAAATCTCAGCCTGATTGCTTGCCTCTAAGGTAGACTGCTGTCCCGGGAATCTCTGTTTTGACACACTGTGCCTCATCGGCCTTCTTCTATTAACTGGGGGTAGCGAGTGGAACACTGGATGTCCGTCAACTAGATCCACGAATCGGTTAAGTCGGCGACCTCGTGTCCAAAGTGCTTGGGGAGTATCGACTGGTTCAGAAGCAATCGTGCTACAAACCCCTGCCCTAGCAAAAAGATAATAAAGCAAAAAGAAATAAATGACCAGAAAAACGGACAGCATAACGGCTTAATTTAAATACACACAACACACAGTCGGGCATACAACATGCAGTTAATAAAATTTGGAAATACACCGCCTCAACAACCGATCATCGTTCAGTATCATCGTTCCCCAAAACTAAATCGGGTATCTGCAGACAACTGATTCTCAGATAACTGACTGATGCCCGCAGGCCAGATATCCAAACTCATGAACTGATGCGCAGTTCGATCGAAACTCATAACCTGATACATGCATTCCCTGTAGAGACGCACTCTAGCAAGCACATAGCAGATAAGTGAGAGCTGAAAACACCCCTATGTTGGGGTAGGGTTTCCCTGTCCTATTTTTTCAGGAACTAGGGTTTCACTATGCACGCAGCGGCTTCAAACAACCTATAAAGGGGTAAGCAACCTGTCCTAGTTTGGAATGGTCACTATGGATCCGAATATGCACTAGGTCGAATGGTCGAAAAGGGTGCCCCGGTAAAATCGGGGTTTGTGTTCCCATATCGGCGAGCAGTGAATCGGTCACCTTATGGACATGCCTTGACAAGACAAGCCTCCCAAGAAACCGCCAGAATAGCAGATGGCAAACACGGTGTTCTAGGCGCACCAATGCAAATGCAATGCAAAGAACCACACAAGTGTAGTCAAAACCAGATATCATGAGTTCGAGTTAAGTTCTCTAACTCCCCAGCAGAGTCGCCATAAATCAGACGTCCCCGAGCATCCCGGGAAAGGTGCGAGTCCCCTGCTCGTTCGATATTGGGTCACTACATTCAAGGACTCAAATGTCACGGTTCTTAATCTTGAACCAAAGAGTCCAAATCCGCAAATCGTTTTGAAAACATTTTTGAAAGAAGTGCCAAACATGGATCGCCAGATAGAGAGTCGCGACCTAAATATTTTAAAATGGGAAATTTAGAAACCCGACTCGGTGCCAAAGGCCACGTGTCCGCTATCACCAAAGTTGCCTCGGCTAGAACTTGGGTACGATTGGGAAGGTCACTGTGAGCACCCGCTTCGGTCAAAGGCCTCTACTAACCATGATATCTGATTTTGAAAACATTGTGAGTTCTTATTCCGGTTATTAGCCTAGGTTACTATGTGATGCGCACAGCATACAAGTATAGACTGAATCGCCTGAATTGGAACAAAACATTTCATGTCTGTTTGTTTGAAAATGGTTTGATGGTGCTACCCGCAAGTAGGCTAAGACGTGGATTTGCCACCCTTGGGTGGGCTTAGAAAACATGATTTTGCCACTATCTAGTGGGCTTAGAACAAACAGTCGATGAATTGTCCCAATTCAGATAACTCAACCTCCACCCACAGGCATTCAAGGCAGTTATATCACATAAGCACATAGCCTCATGGTAAGCATGCTATCATGGCAGTCACTCACACGCATGCAAGGATGCTAAAGCGTAAAACTTACCGAGTACTCCAAGCCAAAACAGAAGCTTGTTAGAAATCTATGCATGGACCTAAGTATATAGAAATGCCTAATGCAACACATGCAAAAATGCAAACTATAGCAGGCTCGGCTGTCCTAAACATGGCATATGAAATGCTACAGCTAACACATATTCAATTTGGAATTGAAATACAAATGCAGTTAGTATGATGTGCAGTGCTATGCAAAACAGATGAATGATGCAAACATGCTGTCATACTGTATGCTAATTGAAATATGCCCTATATCTAACCATCGTAAGCGGGTAAATAAAAGGGAGAAAGAAATGGGGGTTGGAAGACATACATCACATTCACCCACACTTATTACAATTATGCCCCCGCGCAGAGGGTCCGAATAAATAGTACAGTCCGAATAAAAGAATATTACAGTCCGAAATAATACAGATTCCTAATTAATTGACAAATTAACTAAGAAAAAACTGTAAACCGGCATGCAAGCCAGGGACTGCCTCGATTCTGATGAATGGTGCATGTTGAATCGCTTTGGTGCGAAATCCACCGATGCCCATTAGCCTCTATTTGCAATATTTCTCGAAATGCGTGCCAGACTCCGAAGACTTGCTGATTCTTGACTTTGCTGCAACAGAGAGCAAGAAAAGGGCATAGCAATGTATTTCACAAATATATGCATGCCTCGATCCTCGTGCCACCAATCGCGCATCTCGATGCATGATGGCCGAGGAGCCGAATTGCACAACTCAATATAGGATGAATGCATATGAATGCTATAACAAAACCTAACTCCATCATGGATAATCCGGAGTGTCGGTGACTTGGGAATTGAGACCCGTTCCGGCAGTCGAGTCTGAACGCGTGCCTCGTTTCCGTGCAGAACTCTGCTATCGAACACAATGCAATATGCATGATGTGCATGAATGCAACTAAAATACAATCCTAGCATGCACAATGCTATGAAAACGAGACGTCTCGAAATGCGTGCACGCGAGCACGCAAATCGAGGTGATGACATAAAAACATGAAATGACATGAAATATGATATACAGTGAGACTAAAGTGAGATGCCTCGAAATGCGTGCCCACGGGCACGCGAACCGAGGCGGTGACATATAGACATGAAATGGCATACAGAATGCAAATTGGACTTACACTAACATGAGAGAGCCTCAGCCGCACTCACATAAGAGGCCGTCGGATAAAAAAGATGTGCCTCGAAATGCGTGCACACGGGCACGCAAAACGAGGCAAGGGCATACGCAATGCAAATGACATGAAAAATGCAAATTGGGCTTACACTAACATGAGAGGGCCTCAGCCGCACTCACATAAGAGGCCGTCGGATAAAAACGATGTGCCTCGAAATGCGTGCCCACGGGCACGCAAATCGAGGCAATGGCAAAAAAGTATGAAATGGCACTCCAAATGCAGATTGGACTTATACTAACATGAGAGGGCCTCAGCCACACTCACATAAGAGGCCGTGAGATGAAAATGAAGTGCGTCGAAATGCGCGCACACGGGCACGCAAACCGAGGCAATGGCATAAAGGTATGAAATGATATGCAAATGAGATGTGGCATATGGCATATGGAAAATACAAATTTCAGCAGCCAAAATGACGCAAAAACAGCCCCCGAATTATAACAAAATTACACCCGATGCCCGAAATGCAATGTTATGCGCCCGAAATGGCCTACAGCTATGCCAATCATGCACAATATGGATATGAAGTGTAAAGACAGATGCTAGGAGGTCCCTAAACTAGCATTTTTCCAGTACAAAGAATGTCCAAACAACAATCACAAGTATGGAAAAAACAGCATGCAAAAATGGGGGAAAATAGGGGAACAATGAAACAAGTGATATGTACAATGCTCAAACTGAAAAATACAGTTCTAAAACATTAAAGAGGGACCAAAAATATGCACATTTACAAGAGATGACATTCCCCAATTCAGTATGTAGATATACTCAATATAGCATGCAAGATGAAGCCAACAAAGGCTATAACATGAGGTATCAAAAGGATGCACCAAAAAGCCTTGGACCCTTAACAAAACATGAAGAATGGGTCATTTTAAGACTCTTTCCAAGCCTGATGAAGGCTCAAAAATAGAAGCATGATGAGCTAGCAAGGCATGCAAAAATAAAGAACCAAAGAGGGTATAACATGAAGTACCAAAAGACATCACCAAACCACCTAAGACCCTCAACAAAAGATGACAAGAAGGAAAAAATAAGGCTCTTTTCAGGCCTGATGAAGGCCGAAATCAGAAGCCAAATAAGCTTAAAGAGGCATGCAAAATGGGGCCAAAGAGAGGTATAAAGAGAGGCCATGCATGGAGGCCCCAAACAAGATTTATCCCTTCTACAATGTTGTAGAGGGACCTAAAATAAGCTCAATATCAGTTAATGGAATGCTCAAAATCAGACTTCAAATAGGCTAAAGAAACCATGCAATTTTACGGTAAATTGGAAGAATTACAAAACAAGTGCATGATAGAACCACCAAACATGGTTGAGCCCTTCTTCAATGTTGAAGAGGGGATCAAAATAGGCCCACTCAAAGTTTATTGCATGCTCGGAAATGGATCATTCATAAGCTAAACAAAGCATGCAAACTATTGACACAAAGAGTGATATTGAAAGAAGAGCATCATAGAGGTGCAAAACAAGGTTGAGCCCTTCTACAATGTTGTAGAGGGGCTCAAAATAAGCCTAAAATCAGTAGGGGTCAGAGCCCAAAACAGTGAGCAAGTAGGGTAGAAAATTGAAGCAAAAATATGTTAGAAAAAGGGAAATAGAGACTTACCCTTGAAGACAAGTCTTTGGATGCTTCTTGGCTTGAATTTGCTGCTTCTTAGCCTCTGGAAAAACCCCCTTTGCTGCTGGAATGGAAGTGATGATGGTGAGGCTTAGGGTTGATGAAGAAGTGGGCTAGAGGCTTGAAGGTTTTTCAAGGTTTTGGAGATGAAAATGGAGGCAAATGGCTAAGTGTTCTTGAGGAGAATTTTTGTAACCCTCACAAAGGAGCTCATCAGCCCCTTAAATGGACCAAAAGGGGTGTAAAAGGGGAGGGAAATGCACCCAAGCTTTCCCTCCCAAAATATCCCCCGGAGGGCTGAGATATTTTGAAAACAAATTGGACAATTGTAAAAGTGCTCAAAAGCAGGCCGGCCAGGTGTTTTTTTTGAAGATGGCCGGCCGGCCACCCCACTGGTCGGCCAGCCACTCCCCATGGCCGGCCGGCCATGGCCAAAAATGAAGTGAAGAATTACTGGCCGGCCACCATTTTTTGGTGTCCTCCCAGGTGTGTAGAACAAGGCCCCATGGTTGGAATTTGGCAACTCTGAAACAGGAGACACAACATTGCATTTGAAAGAGAGGCTCAAAAATGAAAATCACAATTACTGGCCGACCACCACTTTTTGGTGTCCTCCCAGGTGTGTAGAACAAGGCCCCATGGTTGGAATTTGGCAACTCTGAAACAGGAGACACAACATTGCATTTGAAAGAGAGGCTCAAAAATGAAAATCACAATTACTGGCCGACCACCACTTTTTGGTGTCCTCCCAGGTCCCCTCATCACAAATATGTAGTCTCGGCTCGAAGAAAATATCCCTAGGGTGTTCAACATTAGCCCGGAAGTGAGCAAAACGGACGCCGGAGGAGCGAAACTGGTTTTCTGAGACAATTGCTGGCCTCCCTCCAAAGGATCTTCCCGGTGCTAAAAGCAGGTACCTGCCAAAATTGAACAAAAACTAATGCAAAATGAAAGCTCGGGGCCCAAATCACGCAGTTCGGGGTCCCAAAAATGGGCTATAAGCACCGAAAGTGGCGTTCGGCCATGAAGTGGGTATCTGAGACGCCAGTGTCCCTTGGTATGATAAAACAGAGGTACTCGCCGAAAATGAACAAAAATCGATGCAAAATGAATGCTCGGGGCCCAAATCACGCAGTTTGGGGTCCCGAAAATGGGCTGTAAGCACCGAAAGTGGCGTTCGGCCACGAAGTGGGTATCTGAGACCCCAGTGGCCCTCAGTATGGAGTAAATGAGATGCATGCCAAAAACCGGAGAAATCGGAGATGGTTGGGCGGTCCCGAGCCGATGCACACGGCCTGACGGTTCCGAAAATCGGGAACCGGGCTCCGAAATGAGCAAAATGGCGTACGGCCACAAAATGTAGCCCACGGCCACCGAGAGATAGGCTCTGAGACCACTCCTTCCCTCAGAAAGAAAAGCAGAGAAAAAGTCCGTTACTTAACCGAGGCAAAACCTGAAGAGAGTTCGGAAGTCCGGAGGCAGGGCGCACGGCCGCGACTCTGAGGCTTCTGAACGAGCACAATATGAAACATCACCAAGCGCTCAATCGGTGACGTCTGAGTCTTAAGGTCGGTCAAAAATGGGGTGTCTACACGATGCTAAGAGTTTCAAATACAAACACCTTTTCAAAAGCTGTTTCATCCCATCATGTTTTACAACAAAATAAAGGTACAAGTTTTACAGAAAATAAAACTGCCTAATAATATGCAAAGTGCTACAAACTGCTAGCAAAAAGTAAAATAAAGCAGGAAATAGCATCAATATCCTCGGGAGCGGGAATGAGGAGGCCCCCTCATCCTCTTCTGCGGGACAACCTCAGCACTATCATCACCATCCGGTTCGGAGCTGTCATCCTTAGGATCCCCCTCAGCCTCTCCTCTACTCCTGGAACCAAGGCCGGAGCCCCCCTCCTCAGCAGATGTCTCTGACTCATGATCTGTGACCTCCTAATCCTTCTCCTCATCAGGCTCTGCCTCTATAACATGTGCCCTACGTCTGCGAGACGACCCCGTTCCTCGAGCTCCTCAGAAAGGCCTAGATGGCCCTGCTCCCTGAGAAGGCCTGGATGGCCCAGCTCCTCGAAAGGGCCTAGATGGCCCAGCACTTCGACCTATCTGAGAAGGCCCGGGTGGCCCGGCCCGCGGCGGTGCATATACATGAGGCATCTGAAAGTGAAGAGTTCAGTACATCAGTTCAAATATGAAAAGTAGATCCAAGTACAATATGCGAGTGGGGTGTGTGTCAGATGTGCTCTACACAGCCTATCAATACAGCAGAATGTTCAAAACCAGCATATCATTAGAAATATGCTAAATACAGGAAAGATGGACAGTACCTGCACGCCCAGAATGGCCATCTGGGCCTCCCTCAGTAGGATCATGCCCTCGAATGTGGCCAGCATCCCAAGCATCTCATCCATGTACTCAACTGGAGGCTACAGATACAAATGCAAAACTATTAGTGAGGAAATGAATGTCCAAGTATCTGACTGATAAATCAAAGCTATAAAACATACCGGGGGTGAATCAGGATCTCTGACATATCTGTGGTCAGGAAGAGGAGGCTCCAGCGAGACCTTGTAAGGAGTCCCAAATCGCCAACTCGTCAACTCGGTCGGCATGTCTGGCTACCCAGGATGATGAAGAGTCGGAGGGATCGGGGGAATCGACCCACCCCCACCTCGAGACGTACCAGCCCTACTGGAGGAGGGGATATCCGTAGCACGAGCCCGACTCGAAGATGGTACATCAGCAGGCCTCAGTGGTGGAGCACGCACTCCCATCAAGGGAGGCATCAGATATGTGTGACGATAAGTGGCGTAGTCCCCGTCCGTAAGGTACAACAAAGCATCGGTGCCCTGCATAGCACTAATGACCTCCTGGGTAGAGAGTCTATCAGCAGTCCGCATAGTGGCTGGAGGTGCTGCAGGAGGGTCCTGAGAATTGTACCCCCATACCTGACGCAGAAAGCGTTCCCCCAGGAACCATGCTCTACCAACCGGTCCTTCAAGCAGGAACCTGTACTGGGAGTTACCCGCTCCTCCGGGATACTGAAATCGGAGACCATCGCCCAAGATCGCCCAGGGCTGCCACGTAATCTGCGGATAACCAGTGCATAAATCAATCAGAAATCAGGAATATACAAGGCAAATCAAAGATGAAAACGGAAGAGAACTGAGAGTTCTGAAATACCTCTGTCGTCCGAATAGTGTCAAAATACTGTCGCAAGTAGAAGAGAGTCTCTCGAGGTCCTGGTCGGTGTTGGCCCTCGAATACTAATGAAAACGGGGTCATAAGGGGCCCTACCACCTCCATCTCTGGGGCTAACGTCGGAAAATATACGTAGACCCATAGCTGAGAAAAGCAGTGCGGAATGTAAATACAAAGTGCTAAGGAAAAATACGTAATGTAAAGTGCGCGTGTGTGCAATGAACAAGTAATGAGGAGCAGAATGTAAATCGAGAGGACGAACGCACTCCTGTGCTCTTCAATAGCCGCCAGTAAGTCTCCCGCATGAGAGGCCGCAGCCATATAGCAATAGAGGGTAGCCGGGCGCCACCCAGCCAGATTGACTTGTGATAGGTCCACTAGGGCACTCAAAAGATACAACCCGACAAGTGTTCCCCTATCGAAACGTAGTGGTGCCAGAGAGGAACATAAGGAAACCGCGGCGATCTTGCTCAACCTCCTCAGAGACTCGGCTCCATCTCCGCCTTGAAAATGGGAAAAGAACCAGTGTCTGGGACTCTCCCAAGCTCTGTCACAAAGCGGGCGGGCCCCAACAGATGTGATGTACCCACGGCCTCCCATTCGCCCATATCCTCGCCATAAGGAATGGGCCAACCTCCTATGTCCGGCCGCAGTACGTAAATCTAAGCGGGTCATGGTCAAATCCCCGGTGGCGGAAAAATGGAAGGAATTAGTGGTGTCCCACCATCTCTCCACCAAAGCGGCAAACAGTGTCCTACTGGCAGGGCAATGTGATAACCCCATGCAGAAGGCCCCGAACCTTGCTAAATCAACCAAATCCCGGATAGCCTCCGGAAGCTCGGTATACCACTCTCTCGCAGCAGTGGAGCCGTATCCTCGCACGGTACGAGAGCCAACCTGCATTCAGAATGAATGCATGTGCAAATGAAATGAATAATCCGTGTGCAAATGAAATGAATAAGCCGTGTACAAATGAAATGAATGCATGTGCAAATGAAATAAATAAGCCGTGTGCAAATGAAATGAATAAGCATGTGCAAATGAAATGAATAAGCTGTGTGCAAATGAAATGAATAAGCTGTGTGCAAATGAAATGAATGAGCCGTCTGCAAACGCAAGTAAATGAACTGCGTGTTCAGAAAATCAAAATATGGGCTGCGTGTTCATCTCAAATGTCTGGGCTGTGTGTTCAGAAAATCAGTGTTTTGGGCTGCGTGTTCAAATCTTAATCAGTGGGCTGCGTGTTCGCTTTAATCTGGGCTGTGCGTTCAGAAAATCAGTGTTCTAGAACTGTGTGTTCAGAAAATCAGAGTGTGGGCCGTGTGTTCACCATCAACTAGAACTGTGTGTTCAGAAAATCAGAGTTAGGGCTGTGTGTTCTACTCTCAATCAGTGTGGGCCATATGTTCACCATCAACTAGAACTGTGTGTTCAGAAAATCAGTGTGGGCTGTGTGTTCACCATCAACTAGAACTGTGTGTTCAGAAAATCAGAGTTAGGGCTGTGTGTTCTACTCTCAATCAGTGTGGGCTGTGTGTTCACCATTAACTAGAACTGTGTGTTCAGAAAATCAGAGTGTGGGCCGTGTGTTCACCATCAACTAGAACTGTGTGTTCAGAAAATCAAAGTTAGGGCTGTGTGTTCTACTCTAAGTCAGTGTGGGCTGTGTGTTCACCATTAACTAGAACTGTGTGTTCAGAAAATCAGAGTGTGGGCCGTGTGTTCACCATCAACTAGAACTGTGTGTTCAGAAAATCAGAGTTAGGGCTGTGTGTTCTACTCTAAATCAGTGTGGGCTGTGTGTTCACCATTAACTAGAACTGTGTGTTCAGAAAATCAGAGTGTGGGCCGTGTGTTCACCATCAACTAGAACTGTGTGTTCAGAAAATCAGAGTTAGGGCTGTGTGTTCTACTTTCAATCGATTAATGGCGTGTGTTCACCATTAACTAGAACTGTGTGTTCAGAAAATCAGAGTGTGGGCCGTGTGTTCACCATCAACTAGAACTGTGTGTTTAGAAAATCAGAGTTAGGGCTGTGTGTTCTACTCTCAATCAGTGTGGGCTGTGTGTTCACCATGAACTAGAACTGTGTGTTTAGAAAATCAGAGTGTGGGCCGTGTGTTCACCATCAACTAGAACTGTGTGTTCAGAAAATCAGAGTTTGGGGCTGCGTGTTTGTAGATACCCCATTTTGACTGACCTTAAGACTCAGACGTCACCGGTTGAGCGCTCGGTGGTGTTTCATATCGTGCTCGTTCAAAAGTCTCAGAGTCGCGGCTGTGAACCCTGCCTCCGGACTTCCGAACCCTCTTCTATGCGTTGCCTCGGTTTGCGAACTAGACTCGATTTTCTATGTTTCTCTTCCTGAGGGGAGGGAGAGGTCTCGTAGACCATCTCTTAGTGGCCGTGGGCTACATTTCGTGGCTGTAGGCCATTTTGCCCATTTCGGAGTTTTGCTGATTTTGGAGCCCGTCGGTGTGCCTCGGTTCGGGACCGTCTAACCATCTCCGATTTCTCCAGTTTTTGGCATGCATCTTATTTACTCCCTTTTGAGGGACACTAGGGTCTGAGAGACCCACTTCGTGGCCGAATGCCACTTTCGGTGCTTAACGGCCTATTTTCGGGACCCCGAACTGCGTGTTTTGGCCCCCGAGCATTCGTTTTGCATCGGTTTTTGTTCATTTTTGGCAGGTACCTCTGTTTTATCACTAGGAAGGTCACTGAAGGGTGGGAGGCCAACAATTGTCTCAGCAACCAGTTATGCCCCTCCAGCGCCCTCCGACGCATGTTTTTCTCACTTCCGGGCCAATGTTGAACACCCTAGGAGCATTTTCTTCAAGCCCAAACCACATATTTGTGTTGTACACACATGGGAGGACCCTAATATCACATGGCCGGCCAGTAACTCAAATTGAACCTTTTGAACCCCTCCTAAAAGTGGCCTATTCTCTCTCCTGTTTTAGAGTTGCCAATTTCCAACCACAGGGTTGTGTTGAGAAGACATGGGAGGACATCTTTCTCCTATGGCCAGCCAGAAAATCTTCTTGAGCTTTTTGACCCTTGGCCGGCCGGCCATGGGGGGTGGCCGGCCGGCCACTTGAAACTAAAGTAGGTGGCCGGTCATGATCCCCTCAATGTGCACTTTACAGCTGTATAGCTGTTTTCCCCCAAAAATATCTCTATTCGGGGGAGAGCTTTAGGAGGGAAACTTGGTGTCATTTCCCTCCACCTTTTCTCCTCTCCTCTTGCCTTTATAACCAACCTCCAAGACTGGTTTTAGGGTTACAAAAATTTCCCTAAGGGCCTTGCATACATCTCTCTCTATTTCTCTCTCATTTTCCCTCAAAATCCCTAAGTTTCTACCCCTTTTCTTCATCACTACCAAGCACCACCACCACCACTCCATTCCAGCAGCAAGGAGAGGTTTTTCAGAGGCTTAGAAGAAACATCCCTTGGTCCTAAAGGCAGCAAAGAATAGTCTTCAAGGGTAAGTTCACATTCCCCCTCTTTTAGCTCATTTTTTGCACCATTTTTCTAGCCTATTTTCTTACTGTTTTGGGCTCCGACCCTAACTGAAACTAGGCCTTTTTTGAGCCATTCTTCATGTTTGTTCAAGGGCTTAACCCTGTTTGAGCCCTCCATTTGGTACTTGCTTCAATACCCCTTGGTATGTCACATTTTTGCATGAAATTTCTAGCCTATGTTTGATCTATTTTCGAGCATAATATAAACTGTAAGTGGGCCTATTTTGAGCCCCTCTTCAACATTGAAGAAAGGCTCAACCCTTTTTGAGCCTCCTATCTTGCACTTACTTCATAATCCCTCCTATTTACCGTAAATTTGCATGATTTGTTTGGCCTATATGTAAATTTTTTTGGAGTGTTTCATGAACTGTTAATAGGCTTATTTTGAGTCCCTCTACAACATTTTAGAAGGGATCACCACTGTTGGGGGCCTCCATGTTGTGCTTACAATTATACCCCTCTTTGCCCCTCATTTTTGCATGCTTTTTTAGGCTTATCTAGCTCCTGTTTCTGGCCATGATCAGAACTGAAAATGGACATATTTTGACTTTCTTGGTATGTCTCATTAAGGGTCCTTTCTTGTTTGATGAATGTTTGGGGTACCTCATGTTATAGCCTCTTGTTATCCTTAATCTTGCATCGCATTTTTAGCATGTTTTCATACTGATTTGAGGCTTGTCATCTACTGTAAATGTTAATATTTTTAGTCCCTATTCAGTGTTTTAGAAGGGTATTTTTCCATTTGGCTTTGCATCTACCACTTGTTTCATAGCCTCCTTTGCGGAGCCATTTTTGTATGCCATGCTAGCCCTACTTGTGATTGCTTTTTGGCCATGATTTGTACTGTAAAAGTGCTTGTCTCGGGACTGCCTTGCTTCTGTATTTTCATGTCATGTACCAATTATGCATGTATGGTATAGCTGTAGGCCATTTTATGCATTGAAATCCATGTTTCGGGATCATTTCATGCATCGGGTATTATTTCGCCTCATTTCGGGGCTGTTTTGCCCCTCATTTTGCCACTGATTTTTGCATGTTTGCATGTCATATTCCACGTCTTTGCCATGTCTCATTAGAGTGGCATTTCGGTGCCCGAGGGTTCGTTTTCGGTTTGCGTGCCCGCGTGCACGCACTTCGAGGTATCTTGTTTTCATCTCATGGCCTCTTATGTGAGTGTGGCCGAGGTCCGCTTATGTTAGTATAAGTCCATATTGCCTTGTATATGCCATTGTAGCCTCATTGCATTGCGTATGCCATTTTCTCGGTTTGCGTGCCCGTGTGCACGCACTTCGAGGTATCTTGTTTTCATCTCACGGCCTCTTATGTGAGTGTGGCCGAGGTCCACTCGTGTTAGTATAAGTCCAATTTGCATTGCGTATGCCATTTCATGCCTTAGGATCATTTTCTCGGTTTGCGTGCACGTGTGCACGCATTTCGAGGCATCTCATTTTCATAGCATTGTGCATACTAGGTCATATGTTAGTTGCATTCATGCATGTCATGCATATTGCATTGTGTTCGGGATAGGAGTTAGCCCGGGCACGGGAAACGAGGCACGTTTCGTACTTCGAGTGACGTAACGAGTCTCAATTTCCAAGTCACCAACACTCCGGATCATCCATGATGGAGTTAGGTTTTGTTGTAGCATTCATATGCATTCATCCTATATTGAGTTGTGCAATTCGACTCCTCGGCCATCATGCATCGATATGCGTGATTGGTGGCACGAGGATCGAGGCATGCATATATTTGTGAAATACATTGCTATGCCCCTTTCCTGTTCTCTGTTGCAGCAAAAATGAAAAATCAGTAACTTTCTGGAGTCCGGCACGCATTTCGAGAAACATTGCAAACAGAGGCTAATTGGGGCATCCTAGTGGATTTCCGCGCAAAGTAGCCCAAACATGCATCATTTCATTATCCGGAGCGGGGTCAAGGCAGTCCCTAGCTTACATGCCAGTTTTACCGCTTTCTTTGTTAATTAATTAGGAATTTGTATATTATTCAGACTGTAATATTCGGACTGTATTATTCTTTCATTCGGATCAGATATTTATTCGACCCTACGCGAGGGCAAAATTGTAATAAGTGTGGGTGAGTGTGATGTATGTCTTCCAACCCCACGTCTTTCTTCCCTTTTATTTACCCGCTTACGATGGTTAGATATAGGGCATATTTCAATTAGCATACAGTATGACAGCATGTTTGCATCATTCATCTGTTTTGCACGCACCGGGCTCGGCGCATCATACAAACTGCATTTGTATTTCAATTCCAAATTGAATACTTGGTAGCTGTAGCATTTCATATGCCATGTTTAGAATAGCCGAGCCTGCCATAGTTGCATCTTCGCATGTGTTGCATTAGGCATTTTCTGTGCATCTAGGATCATGCATGATTTCTAATGAGTTTCTGTTTTGGCTTGGAGTACTCGGTGAGTTTTATGCTTTAGCATCCTTGTATGCGTGTGAGTGTTGCCATGAATAGCATGCTTACCATGAGGCTATGTGCTTATGTGATATAACTGCCTTGAATGCCTGTGGGTGGAGGTTGAGTTACTTGAATTGGGACAATTCATCAAATGTTTGTTTTAAGCCCACTAGATAGTGGCAAAATCATGTTTTCTAAGCCCACCCGAGGGTGGCAAATCCACGTCTTAGCCTACCTGCGGGTAGCACCATCAAACCATTTTCAAACAAACAAACATGAAATGTTTCGTTCCAATTCAGGCGACTCAGTCTATACTTGTATGCTGTGCACATCACATAGTAACCTAGGCTAATGACCGGAATAAGAACTCACAATGTTTTCAAAATAAGATATCATGGTTAGTAGAGGTCGGTCTTTGATCGCGAATGGGTGCTCACGAAGTGACCTTCCCCAATCGTACCCAAGTTCCCGAGCCGAGGCAACTTTGGTGATGACGGACACGTGGCCTTTGGCACCGAGTTAGGGTTTCCTAAATTTCCCATTATAAAATATTTAGGTGGCGACTTTGTATCTGGCAAAGCAGTCCATGTTTGGCACTTCTTTCAAAAAATCTGTTTTCAAAAACGATTTGCTAGATTTGGACTCTTTGGTTCAAGATTAAGGACCGTGACATTTGAGTCCTTCGAACTGTAGTGACCCAATATCGAACCAGAACGGGGGGGATTCGCACTCCTTTCCCCGGGATGTGTTCGGGGACGTCTACAGTGTTCTACTCTCAATCAGTGTGTGCCGTGTGTTCACCATTAACTAGAACTGTGTGTTCAGAAAATCAGAGTTTGGGACTGTGTTCTACTCTTAGTCAGTGTGTGCTGTGTGTTCACCTTCAAATTCGGGCTGTGTGTTCGACAAATCAGCGTTTGAGCCGTGTGTTCAATTCTTAGCTAGTGTGTACCGTGCGTTCATAATCAATCGATTAGCCTAGTGTTCAGAAATTCGAGTGTTTAAACCACATGTTCAGGATGCAAGCAAAGTACTATGTCATAGGCTAAACTGTGTGTTCAAGCATGGCAAAGGTATGAAATGCACGAAAAATATAGAAAATGAAGTAAAATATCTCTCGTGCCTCGTAAGAAAGGTGATGCTCCGGCTCTCGCAGAAGTAGATCTCCGGGTGCCCGATCATTGAAGTTAGTAAAATGACAAAAAATGGCCCGTGGAAGAATGTGTACCGACGGGGCGTATCTCTCGGGAATAAAGGGGCGGACCCTCGGGGGCAGTGTCATGATATCGAAATCATCCCCGGCACCTGGAGGACCTCCACCATGAGGGAAATTACCCGCCATTTCGAAAAATCTGCAAAAGGAGCAAAAATGAGCAAAAATGAGCCAAAATTAGAAAAAGTCAACAAAAGTCAACTCCCGAGAAAATCTTCCAAATATTGAGACAAACTTACCTCAAGTGGTGAAAATGAGAAAAGAAGCCCCGAAATCAAAATTTAATCGGTCCAAAGTGCTTAAAATCGAATGTTTTTATGAAAACAACTTTGGGAGGAAAAGCGTATAAAGTGCAGATCTGAAGGAGAAAATGGTTTGGGAGGCAAGAGGAGAATTTTTTCGAATTGTGGGTGTGAGCTCGAAGTGAATGAATGAGAGAATATAAAGAAAATGAGGCGAAAAGACCAAACTGCCCCCTGTTTTGGGCAGGTGGCCGGCCGGCCACCTTTTCTGGCTGGCCGGCCATTTGCTTTTTGGAAACTGGTCGGTGGACTCCCCTTGGGCAACCAGCTGGCCGGCCATGTCCCCCACATGCTCACCTAGCTCTTTGCAAATTTTGAAGAAGATCGGAGTTCCCGGGATCTGAAAAAGTTCAAGAAAAGTGCACTTTCTGGCGCGAAATTGCTCCGCCAGAACTTCAGCTGCAATTTCTGACATGTGTCTCATCATTACTCATCAAAATCAGAGTGTATCCTTTTTAAGCATGTTGTAACCTCTCCGGGAGGTGAACCAGAGGCCGCAGTCGAGTCACCTTCGCTGAAATGCGCGTTTCCTTACTCGTTGTTTCGCAACAAACGGGTACTCTGATTTATGCTCGTTTTGCATTGTTGTGCACATAACTTGCATTCTCATGACCATTTTGCATTATCATGCATGTTTTCTTAATATTGCCATACTTCTGTGCTTGAGCATGTGTTGTCACGCACGTTCCTTTCTCGCATTGCGATGCATTCACTCGCCGACACTGTGTATGTCAAACTTTCAGGATCACAGGAATCACATTGAATATGTGTTGTTAGCATATTGTTCTTGTTGAATTTCTCTTTTTTACAGGCACGATATTGTATGTACAGTTCATTTGAATTTGGTGCGACTGCATTTAATCGCAAGCAGGTATCGTATCTTCTTCGTGTGAGACGCGACGAGAATTGAATAATTCTTCGCATTCCCAACTGCATGAAATGGAGTTGTTGCTTTGCATTCTTGCTTAAAACTGTTGCATCTATTTGCGAATACTTGCTTCATTACGACTTTGTTGCACTTGCATGATCATTAAGTTACATCCGCCCGTGCATATCGCTTTGCATTTTGCCCCTTTGCTCAAGGGCACATATCTCTGTTCATCTTGTATGATTGTCTAAGTCTTCGGCCTTGTCAAAAATGGGTCGTCTCTGGGCTTTGACATTCACTCCCGTCACTTGTGACTTTCGAGTTCTGTCAAAGAGGGACAACTGTAGACACTCCATTTTTGACCGACCTTAAGACTCAGACGTCACCGATTGAGTGCTCGGTGATGTTGCATATTGTGCTCGTTCAGAAGTCTCAGAGTCACGGCCGTGAGCCCTGCCTCCGAACTTCCGAACCCTCTCATGTACCTTGTCTCGGTTTGCGAACTAGACTCGATTTTCTCTGTTTCTTTTCCTGAAGGAAGGGAGAGGTCCTGTAGACCATCTCTCGGTCAGAGGGTTACATTTCGGGTCAGAGGCCATTTTGCCCATTTCGAGCTGGTTCTCGGTTTTGAGCTGTCCGAGCCGCAGGCCTCGTTCGGGACCGTCTAACCATCTCCGATTCCTCCGGTTTTTGGCATACATCTTATTTACTTCCTTTTGAGGGACAGTGAGGTCTAAGAGACCCACTTCGTGGTCGAATGCCACTTTCGGTGCTTAACAGTCTGTTTTCGGGACCCCAAACTGCGTGTTTTGGCCCCCGAGCATTCGTTTTGCATCGGTTTTCGTTCATTTTTGGCAGGTACCTCTGTTTTATCACCAGGAAGGTCACTGAAGGGTGGGAGGCCAGCAATTGTCTCAGCAACCAGTTATATTCCTCCGGCGCTCTCCGACGCCCGTTTTTCTCACTTCCGAGCCAATGTTGACCACCCTAGGGCCATTTTCTTCAACGCCAAACCACATATTTGTGTTGTACACACATGGGAGGACCCTAAAAGTCTATGGCCAGCCAGTAATTGTTGTTGAACCTTTTGAACCCCTCCTAAAAGTGGCTTGTTGTCTCTCTTGTTTTACAGTTGCCAATTTCCAACCAAAGGGTCTTGTTGAGGACACATGGGAGGACACCTTTTTGTGGTGGCCTGCCAAAAATTCCTCTGGATCATTTTGTCCCTTGGCCGGCGGCCATAGGGGGTGGCCGGCCGGCCACCTGCAACAAAAATAGCAGGGCGGCCATGTTCCTTGGGATGTGTGCTTTGCAGCTGTATAGCTTTTTCTCCCAAAATATCTGATTTCAGGGGACTTTTGTAGAGGAGGGGAACTTAATCCCATCTCTCTCCACATTTTCTCTCTTTTTCTCCTCCATCCTTGCATACATACAGCAGCTCTAGCTCTCCCTCAAGGGTTGAAAAACTTGGTTTGAGCATATAGATACATATCTCTCTCATTTCCTCTCAAAATCTCTAAGTTTTGCACCATTTCTCCATCACTACCAAGCACCACCACCACCACTCCATTTCCAGCAGCTTGGGGAGCTTTCCAGCAGCTAGGAAGCAACATTCCTTGGTCCAAGAGGTAGCACAGAAGTGGTCTTCAAGGGTAAGTGCCAATCTCCCTCTTTTGTAGCACTTTTTTGCACCATTGCTTAGGCCTATTTTCTTGCTGTTTTGGGATCTGACCCTAACTAAAAGGGTCATTTTTTTGAGCCATTCTTCATGTTTTTTTAAGGGCTCAACCCTGTTTGAGACCCCCATTTGGTACTTGCTTCAATACCCCCTTGTATGCCATTATTTTGCATGGTATTTCTAGCCTATGTGTGATCTGTTTTTGAGCATGATATAAACTGTGAGTTGGCTTATTTTGAGTCTCTATAAAACATTGTAGAAGGGGTCAACACTATTGGAGGCCTCCATGCTTTACTTACCATTATACCCCTCTTTGGCCCCCATTTTTGCATGCTTTTTTAGGCTTATCTTGCTCCTGTTTTCGGCCATGCTCAGAACTAAAAGTGGCCATATTTTGACCCCCTTGTCATGTTTTATGAAGGGTCTTTGGCTGTTTGATGTATATTTGGCCTACTTCATGTTATACCCTCTTGTGACCTTAATCTTGCATTGCATTTTGAGCATGTTTCCATACTAATTTGAGGCTTTTCATCTATTGCAAATGTTCATATTTTTAGTCTCTCTTCAGTGTTGTAGAAGGGTATTTTCATGTTTGGGCTTTTCATCTACCACTTGTGATTGCTGATTGCTTCATAGCCTCCCTTACGGAGCCATTTTTGTATGCCATCTTGGCCCTACTTGTGATTGCTGTTTGACCATGTTTTGTACTGTAAAAATGTGAGTTTTTGGGCTGCCTTGCTTCTGCCTTTTCATGTCATTTATCAATTATGCATGTATTGTATAGCTGTAGGCCATTTTATGTATTGAAATCCATGTTTCGGGATCATTTCATGCATCGGGTATTATTTCGCCTCATTTAGGGGCTGTTTTGCCCCTCATTTTGCCACTGATTTTTGCATGTTTGGATATCATATTCCATGTCTTTGCCATGTCTCATTAGAGTGGTATTTCGATGCCTGGGGGTTCGTTCTCGGTTTGCGTGCCCGTGGGCACGCACTTCAAGGTATCTTGTTTTCATCTGATGGCCTCAAATGTGAGTGTGGCTGAGGCTCTCTCATGTTGGTGTCAGCCCATTATTGCATTGCGTATGCCATTTCATCCATAGTATTGTGTATGCCTGGTTGTGTATTACCTCGTACAGTGTGTATGCAATTCCATGACATTGTGTATGTTAGGATTGCATATTAGCTGCATTTCATGCATATTGCATCGTGTTTGGGATAGGAGTTAGCCCGGGCACGGGAAACGAGGCGCGTTCCGTACTCCGAGTGATAGAACAGGTCTCAATTCCCAAGTCACCGACACTCCGGATTATCCATGATGGAGTTAGGTTTTGTTATAGCATTCATATGCATTCACCCTATATTGAGTTGTGCAATTCTGCTCCTCGGCCATCGTGCATCGATATGCGTGATTGGTGGCACGAGGATCGAGGCATGCATATATTTGTGAAATACATTGTTATGCCCCTTTCCTGCTCTCTGTTGCAGCAAAATGAAAAATCAACAACTTTTCGAAGTCTGGCACGCATTTCAAGAAAAGGTGTAAACAGAGGCTAATTGGGGCATCCCAGTGGATTTCCATAAGGCACCCAAACATGCAAAGATTCATCGAATTAATACCTCGGCTTGCATGCCGTTACGCTTTTTCTTACTTAATTTGTTAATTAATTAGGAATTTGTATATTATTGACCGTAATATTTTGGATCGTATTATTCTTTCATTTGGGATCAGATATTTATTCGGACCCTCTGTGCGAGGGCATAATTGTAATAAGCGTGGGTGAGTGTGATGTATATCTTCCAACCCCACGTCTTTCTTCCCTTTTATTTACCTGCTTATGATGGTTAGATATAGGGCATATTTCAATTAGCATACAGTATGACAGCATGTTTGTATCATTCATCTGCTTTTGCACGACTCGGCTCCAAGATCATACAAACTGCATTTGTATTTCAATTCCAAATTGAATACGTGTTAGTTGTAGCATCCCATATGCCATGTTTAGAATAGCCGAGCCTGCTATAAGTCGCATCTTTGCATGTGTTGCATCGAGCAATTACTGTATCTAGGATCATGCATGGATTTCTAATAAGCTTCTGTTTTGGCTTGGAGTACTCGGTGAGTTTTATGCTTTAGCATCCTTGCATGTGTGTGAGTGACTGCCATGAATAGCATGCTTACTATGAGGCTATGTACTTATGTGATATAACTGCCTTGAATGCCTGTGGGTGGAGGTTGAGTTACTTGGATTAGAATAATTCATCAAATGTTCGTTTTAAGCCCACTAGATAGTGGCAAAATCACGTTTTCTAAGCCCATTCGAGGGTGGCAAATCCACGTCTTAGCCTACTTCCGGGTAGCACCATCAAACCATTTTTCAAACAAACAAACATGAAATATTTTGTTCCAATTCAGGCGACCCAGTCTATACTTGTATGCTGTGCGTATCACATAGTAACCTAGGCTAATAACCGGAATAAGAACATACAACGTTTTCAAAAACAGATATCATGGTTAGTAAAGACCGGTCTTTGACCGGGCGATCGGGGGTGCTCACGAAGTGACCTTCCCCAATCGTACCCAAGTTCCCGAGCCGAGGCAACTTTGGTGATGACGGACACGTGGCCTTTGGCACCGAGCCAGGGTTTCCTAAATTTCCCATTTAAAAAACATTTATGTGGCGACTCTATATCTGGCGAAACAGTCCATGTTTGGCACTTCTTTCAAAAAATCTGTTTTCAAAACGATTTGCCGGATTTGGACTCTTTGGCTCAAGATTGAGAACTGTGACATTTGAGTCCATTGAACTGTAGTGACCCAATATCGAACCAGAACAGGAGGGACTCGCACTCCCTTTTCCCGGGATGCGTTCGGGGACGTCTACACTCAGCTTCTATCCATTTGGTGAAGTAATTTGTTACTACCAGTAGGTACTTCCTTTGTCCAGTTGCTTGGGGGAGTTGTCCAACGAGATCCATACCCCATTGGGCAAACGACCAAGGATTGGATACTGGGTTTAGGTCTGTTGCTAGTTGTGTATCAGAGGTGCAAACCTTTGGCACTTTTCATACTTCTTCACATAGGCTTTTGCATCTTTCTGCATGTAGGACCACCAATACCCTTGCGTAATGGCCCTATGGGCAAATGATCTGCCCCCAGCGTGACTTCTACATATTCCTTCATGTATTTCGTATAAAAAATCTTCAATTTGTGAAGGATGTATACACCTTAAAAGGGGTCTAGTGAAGGATCTTCTGTAGAGATGTCCCTCTGCTGTCAGACTGAATCTTGCCGACTTCAATCTGATCTCGTGTGCCTCTTTGTGATCATCTTGTAGTTTTCCTTCTTTCAGCAACGCTACTATTGCATCCATCCAGTTTGGTCCCATGTCCACACACATTGCTTCACACTCCGTGGTCAGTGGTTGGATGCTCGGGCCCGACAAGTAGTCAATCATTATCGTCCTTGGTTTTCCAGGTTGTACTGCACTAGCTAGGTTGGCCAGTGCATCAGTGTGACTGCTATCATCTCGGCTAGCCTGATATAGTCGGCAGTTCTGAAACAAGGCCACCAACCTGTTGACCTCCTTTGCATAGGCTGACATCCTTTCATCTCGTGCTGCAAACTCGCCCGTTGTCTGGTTGACTATAAGCTGGGAGTCACAAAAGGCTATTACCTCATCTGCTTCTACTGCCACTGCCAGTTTCAGTCCTGCAATGAGTGCTTCATACTGTGCTTCATTGTTTGAGGCCTTGAACCCCAAACAAATCGATTGTTCTAGTATCTACCCATCTGGAGATACCAGTACTACTCCTGCCCCCGCTCCTTGTCGGTTTGAACTCCTGTCAACAAAGAATCGAAAGGAGTCATCGATGTAAATGCTGCGGGGTCTGAGTTTTTCTTCCTTCCTTTGTTCTGTTGCCCTCGGCTGGGCTTCTCCTTTCTTGTTTGGACATCGTTCATCTCGGCTCAACGGAGCCCGATTTGTGATGGCTCCTGGAGTGAACTCAGCCACGAAGTCGGTCAAGACTTGGCCTTTGATCGTTGTTCTGGGTTTGTATTCCAGGTCATACTGCCCCAAGGCCACTGCCCATCTGGCTATTCTGCCTGTTAGATCTCCTTGCTGCAACAGGGACTTCAAAGGGTGTTCTGTTAGCACCATAATTTTGTGGGCTTGAAAGTAATGGTTCAGCTTCCTTGAAGCCATTACTAAAGCCAGCGTCAATTTTTCTAGGGGTAAATACCTGGTTTCTGCATTAGCTAGGGTTTTGCTTACACAGTAAGCAACCCTTTGCTCCCCTTTTTCTTTTTAGATTACCACTGCGCTTACTGCGTGCTCTGAAACTGCTAAGTACAAAAACAGCTCCTCTCCAGGTTCTGGGTTTGAGAGAATCGGAGCCGTGGTCAAATACTTCTTTAAGTCGGTCAGGGCGACTTCGCACTCTTCTGTCCACAAGAAGTCTTCTTCACTAAGCTAAAAAAGGGTTTACATTTGTCAGAGCTTTTGCTTATGAACCTATTTAGGGCTGCAGTCCTTCCAGTCAGCATTTGCACCTGTTTTGCCAATGTCGGGCTCTTCAACTCTAGGATGGCCTTAATCTGATCTGGGCTGGCCTCAATGCCCTTTCTGGTTACCAGGTATCCTAAGAACTTACCAGATCCAACTCCAAATGCACGCTTCAATGCATTGAGTTGGAGCCGATATGTTTTAAGGATGTCAAATACTGGTTTCAGATCGGCCAAATGACCTTTAGGTTCCTTGGTCTTCACGACCATGTCATCAATGTAAACTTCCACTGTTCCGCCAATCAGGTGTTTGAACATCTTGGTTACCAATCTTTGGTAAGTTGCTCCTGCGTTTTTCAACCCAAAAGGCATCACTCTGTAGCAATACAACCCTTTTGGGGTGATAAATGCAGTCTTCTCTTCATCTGGGGGGTACATGGCTATCTGATGGTACCCCTTGTAGGCATCCAGGAAGCTCATCCTTCCATGCCCTGAAGTAGCATCTACCAGTTGGTCAATCTTGGGTAGAGGAAAACGGTCTTTGGGACAGGCCTTGTTCAGGTTGGTAAAGTCCACGCAGACTCTCCATTTACTATTGTTTTTCTTCATCACCACTGTATTTGATAGCCATGTCGGGTAATTTACCTCTCGACTGGCCCTGGCCTCCAGAAGTTTGTCTACTTCCTCTTCCACTGCTTCGACGTGCATCAATGTCGGTCTTCTTGCTCGTTGGATTACAGGTTTGGCCGACTTGTCAACGTTCAGTTTATGGCAGGTGACCTTAGAGTCAATGCCAGGCATTTCGTACGGCGTCCAAGCAAACACCTCAATATTTGCTCTCAAGAAGGCTTCCAACTCTTTTTCCTCTTCTTCAGCTAAGTCCGAGCCGAGAAGAAAGTAACGTTCTTCATCCCCCTCCTGGACTAAGATTTTCTTCAGTGCTTCTTCACTCTTCTCGGTTGGCTCCTTGCCGACATCCTCTAGGACTTCTATGTCCTCGTTTTCGATCTCTGCCTTTTCTGGTTCTCGTATGCTGCAGGTGGATTTCATTGCTGCCATGGAACAATTCTTTGCCTATAGCTGATCTCCTCTGACCTCCTCTATCCCATACTCTATTGGGAACCGCAATAGTTGATGCAATGTTGAGGGAACAGCCCCCATTGCATGCAACCATGGCCTTCCCAAGATAATATAGTAAGGGAAGGGTGTGTCGATTACGGTGAACTTTGTCTTTATCTTCTTTGTGCCAGCCTGCACATCTAAGCTTACTGTTCCCAGTGGCCATGTCGGCATTCCATTGAACCCGACCATTGGGCCATTAGATTGTTCCATATCGTCTGGGTGAAGGCTAAGCTCCTTGTAACATTTGACATACATGACGTCACAAGAGCTGCCTTGGTCAATGAGGATGCGCTTCACTTGGCACTCCCCAACCTGGAGGGATACTACCAAGGCATCGTTGTGCGGATGTTGGACCATCTCCAGATCGGCTTCAGTAAAGGACACTACTGGTCCCTGGTACCCCTCGGCCTGAGGTCTTTTCTCCCTTACTTGGTATACATGCTGCAAGTGCCTTACCTTCTGGGTCTTCCCTCGTATTTCGTTTTTGTTGACCTTTGAGTGAATTACATTAATTATCCGAGGTCCGCCTGCCTGCGGCTGCTGTGCTGGGGGAGGTGGAGCTGTCGGTGCCTATGGTAGTCTCGCCTGCTCTTCCCTTGTCCTGGCCTCATCTACAAGGTCCCTCAAATGGCCTTGCCTTACCAGGTCTTCCAGGTGCCCCTTCAGGGCTCTGCATCCCTGGGTCATATGCCTATCTTCGTTATGGTAAGCACAATGCTTACCAAGGTTTCGTCTCATAAACTCTCCTGGTACCCTTGCTGGTGCTCTGAAATAGGGTTGGGTTTGGATTTTATCCAGGACTTTGTGAATGGGGATTCGGAACACAGTTGTGACTACCTGTGCCGCCCTTAGTCCTATCTCCTGCTTGTTGGATCCGTTGTTACCTCGGCCTCGCTTCGGCAAGCCATTTCCTTTTTCTTGCTTTATTGCCGTGGTTCCTGGCGTGTCCTCCTCGGCTCTGGCATATTTCTTGATTCTGGCCATGAGCTCCTCCATGCTTTTTGGCAATGTCTTTGCTAGTGATTTTCGAAGTAAGCAGCTATCTTTCAGGTCGTTTTTAAATGACACGACGGCCACTTCTTGGTTGCATTCTGGTATTCGGTTGAACACCTCGTAATACCTTTTGGCATAGGCCCTCAGGCTTTCGTCCTCACCAATCTTCAGAGCCATTAGGGCATCTACCCTCAAGGGCTGTAGTTTGTTTGTCACGAACCTAGCCACAATCATCTCGGCCAGGCCTTCCCAGGTTTTCGCACTTCCTTTCGGCAATTTGTGAAACCAATCTGATGCAGTCTCCCCGAATGATGAGGGGAACACTTTGCAGAGCAATGGCTCGTTTCCAGTGTACAATGCCATCGAGTTCAAGTATAATCCGACGTGAAAGTTAGGATCCAACTTTCCATCATATATCTGGAACCTTGGCATACTGAATTTCTTCGGGACGTCTACTTTGTCTAACTCTACTGAGAATGGTGTTCTCGGTTTAACAGGGGAAGTTACCTCAGCATGATCTTATTTCCTCTTGAGGTAATCTCTCAAGTCCTCTTTGGTCCGGCCAGGAGCTCGGCTATCTCCTGACTTCAGTCTTTTTGGCGCACTGGTCTCAGCTTCGTTGTGAGCCCTTTTCGACCTTTCTCTATGAGTTTTGTTGAAGCACAGCTCCTGCCTTTGAATATGCCGATGTTCTCTGGGGTCTACTTCCTTGGTGCGATGTGTCCTTCGAGATTCTTCCCTTCTCGACTCTCTTCACCCGACCTCCCTTGAAGGCCGGTGTGAGTGTTTTTCACTCCTGGTGTGCTAGGGGGCTACAGGGATTGTTTTCTACCCTCCTTTCTGGGCATTGGCCGCTGGAATCGACGTGTCTTGCAGCGGGAATGGTGGTTGCATGACGTTTTTTTGCATCATGAAATTGACGACCGATTGCAGGTCGGCCAATTTGTTCGCCATCTTTTTCTCCTTTTTATCCCTCTACAGATATCTATCCTTCTATATCTGGAGGTTGTCCTCGTTGTAATACCCGCTTCGATCCGATTTCTTTGGTACGTCGCCAGCCTGGCCGACGTCTTTCTTGCCATGATTCTGACCCTGAGTCTCCTCGTTGCAACCATCTTCCTCTATGTCAAGGTCAACGTGTTTACCATTCCCAACAGGGATTTCGTCCCCAACCTTTTCGTTCTGTCCGTCGCTGGCCATCTATCCTCCTATCTTTTTCCACAGACGGTGCCAAATTGTGTGAATGAATTTCTGACCACACTGCCAATCAAGCACTCAGCTGGAGAGCACTGGCAGAATAGATAGCGCCTGAATAACCTGCAACAGAAAAAGAAGATTCCGGCGGTAGTTCGTCCACCCGGGGGTACTCCGATGATCAAGTCACTTATCTCAAAGATAATCAATAGTGCTTAACTCACCATTCAGAATATAAATTGCGTACCTTAGGCCCATGGGGGTGCCTCTTTTTTATAGTTAACTCAATCTTAGTCCCAATAGAATCCTTACTCTAATGGACTCTAGCCCAGTACTTATCTTGGACTCTCTAGTGGATAAAGATAAACTCCTTTAAGAGTATTATCCTTATCTAAGATGAGATCCTTCTTCATTCTAGGACTCTTGTCCCTTATCCGTTTATCCCGGATTCTGATATATTCGGAGATAACCTCAGCCTATTCGAGATCACCTCGGCGTTATGACCAGGACACGTGGCACCTCGGCTGACATGTCGGCGTCACCTTGGCCACGTGTTGGTACTCAAAAAATATATCCCCACACTTACTAAATTAATTTTGACTTGAATATGCCCTGTGCTGCACTACGGTTACATATTTTCATCTTTATTTTAAATGGAATTCAATTATTGTTTGATGATTTAGTGAAGTTATAAGAAAGAAAATTTGTTAATTATTGTTCCTAAGCTTTTTCTTTTTTAAATGTTATTATTCCTTAATTGTGGTTGGGTTGAATGAATTTTGTTCAATATTGGATTGAATGTTTATAAACAAAAATTGATTGTTCTCAACAAAAAAAAAAAGAAAAAAGAAAGAGATTTGGCGACTAAAAAATTGGTCAGCAAATTCTACACTTTTGCAACTAAAATCGTTTGTCGGCAATTCTTTACCTTTTGGCGACTAAATTGTTAGTCAGCGATTCCTCGACTTTTGGCGACTAATCTGTTTGGTCGTGGAATGTGACAATTGGCGACTGATATTTGGTCGGAAAAATATCACTTTTCACGATTAAACTGTTTTAGCAACAAAATAGATTAGTCGCAGTAATGATATATTTAGCGACCAAAAATTTAGTCGGTAAATCCAACTTTTCCCGACTAACAAAAATTTTGGTCGCGAATTACTTTTGCCGACCCTTAATTGGCGACCAAAGTAGCGACAAAGAAAATTGGTTGCGGATAACTTTTGTCGACTAAATATGGGCTTTTAGCGACCAATTTTTTAGTCGGCAAAGGTGTTATTTCTTGTAGTTTAGCTAATGAGATATTATGTAATGGCATGTTTCGTGTAAATAACCAATTTTTTTTTTAACTTATTTAAGTTATTTTGACTTTATTAGTTACGAAGAGAATTTACACTAAATATTTGATAGAGTTCTAAATTTTTTTAAAAAAAATATATATATATAATATATAAACAACTCTAACAGTTGCAGCAAACAAAGCAAACTTAAAATTCTCTTGAAAACAATAAGTAATTTTCAAAAGTATAGAATCTTCAATTTGTTATCAATGCCAAGTTCTTTTTCTTTTTTATCTTTTTTTCCCCTCCTCATAATGAGTAGACAAAAGCATATCCAGACAACCCTCTTTATACCTGTGATTAACTGTACAAATATATATGATTCATTTGATAAACAAGATCTCCCTTGTATCCAAAGAAAAACTAATTAATAAGATCATACACTTTGATACAATTAATTAATAAATATGATCATACACTGAAGATCATGTTAACATATATATATATATATATAACCATAGTTGTGAATCAAATTAATGATAGAAGAAATCATATCCAAGATAGATCTTTAGAGCACTGGGGATGTTGGTTTGATGAGTGATATTAGGAGACAATGGAAGACCAAATGCATTAATATTTGCTCATTTCCTATTTTTATGTGGGCCCATTTTAGTTTTTTTTTTGAAAAAAAATTAAATATTTATCCAAAGTAGCCAAATGTTAGGGTATTTAGCATCTTCACGTGGGTTCATGACTCATTTGTAGTTTCCAAGGTCCCATTCCAGTTGTATCAACATCTATATAATGTTTATAAATACTATTCCCATGTAGTATAGGCTTCCTAGAATTTGTACTGTTACTTTGTTTAGGAGAGAATCTCCCACCATGACTTGTAGGATCTCCTTTCACACTAGAAGTTTTGTATTGTATGGATGATTTTTATATAACAAAGAATTTAAATAAAGACTTGTTTGATACAATAATTTTTAATTATAATTTATAAAAATAAAATAACTTAAATAAGTTAAGAAAATTTGATTATTTAGATACTGAAAAATGGATGTTTTTAACTTTACTTTTGATTGTAGGCTACAATATTTCATTTCCTAATCTTTTTACGCGAGTTTTTGTAATTATTATCATAGTCAACTCATACATCTTCCACATCGATTACTGTTTTGATTTGATAGAACTTTTATTAATATTAATCCGTGTACACAATCTTGTAAATCACAATTTTTAAGTTAACAAACCCATCGCAAGAGTATTAAAGGGGAAGTGGGGGAGTTTGTAATAATTTTGTCCCACATCAAAAGTTTTGGCTAGCCTTTTGATTGAGCTAACATAGTTGCTAGTTGGCTAAACATGAATTTATCATAAAAATAAAAAATTTGACGACTCAAGGCACTTTATTTAAAAATACATATATTTTGTTATTAAACCTGCATCACTAAAGGCATTAACGATGAGCCTTGATATTATAAATGTGAGTATCACAACCAAAAGAGATCTAGGTATCAATCAGTTAGCTAGGTTTCCGAACTCCATCATGAAAGATTAATATAATTATTAAGTTTGGGAGTTGTTGGGCACCATCCCAATTTCCAAACATTATAGTAAAAAAAAAGTACATGGTCCACAAAATCACATGTTGTTGCAAGAGAACATGTATAATATACCTTGCATAAATGCAAATATTTTGGATAAAATTCTCTGTTGGGACAAAATGTGTGATGTTGAAGCTGACATTCTATTGAAAGCAACATAAAGCAAATGAGCAACAAAGAAAATTTCAAGTTCAACAACTAATTTGTTGGACATTAATTTTGTGCAAATTATGTTCTTCAATAATAAACATGCAAATTTAACTTTTGCAAAATAAATAACAATTATTTAATTAATTAATTAAAAATTGCTATTTAATAGTTTAGGTTTCACCAAAAAGAAGCTTCTAGAAGAGTTTAAAAAGTTTGCTATTCTAATTTAAATTGTTGGAGTTGGAAATATCTAGATAAATTACACTGATCATCTTTGAGATTTAGAAAAAAAATATAATAAATTTCATAAATTTAACATAATTACAATGATTATCCTTTTAATAAAGTTAAAACAACTGGAATTCATGCAAATAGAAAGAGTGGCATTGTCCTAAAGTTAGACTTTGAAAGAGCTTATGACTTAATCAACTGGAATTTTTTATTTACTATGCTTTCAAATTTTGGCTTTGGGGTTAATTGGATTAATTGGATGAGAGAATGTGTCTCATCAGCCAGAGTTTCCATTTTGGTAAATTGTTCGCCAACCTCAGAATTTAGCCCGCAAAGAGGTCTTAGACAATGTGATCCTCTATCTCCCTTCCTTTTTAACATTGTGGCTGAGGACTTGAATATCTTGCTGGAAAGAGCAAAACAGATGGGGTTGATCAAAGGAGCAGCAGTTGGTTCAAGTGCATTTAGGATCACTCACTTGCAATTTATAGATGACACAATTCTATTTTGTGAAGCTGATAGGGGGGAGGTCAAAAACATAAAGAGGATCTTGAGATGTTTTGAAGTGTTGTCAGGTCTAAAAATTAACTACCACAAGAGTGTGGTGTGTGAAGTGGGGTTATTAGATGAAGAATCCAAGGTATTTGTTGATAAGTTTAATTGTCTACATCAAAGTTTGCCCCTAAAGTACTTAGGACTCCCTCTAGGTGCAAACCCAAGGAGAAATAGGACTTGGTAGCCATTGTTAGCCAAATGCAAACAAAGACTTGCTTCTTGGAAGAAGAGATTCCCTTCTTTTGCTGGTAGGGTGACTTTGATCAAATCTGTGTTGTCTAGCTTACCACTTTATTATTTATCTTTGTTCAAAATGCCAGCAGGGGTTGCTAAGGAATTTGAGTCAATTCAATCCAATTTTCTATGGGGTGGGGATGGCTTTAGAAGGAAAATACACTTGGTCAATTGGAAGGACATTTCTAAAAGTAAACAACAGGGCGGTCTAGGGGTTAAAAGGATTAGACTTATGAATGATTGCCTCTTATTGAAATGGTAGTGGAGGTTTGGGGCTGAACTGAATGCTCTGTGGAGACAGGTGATGTATGGGTTGGGTGGTGCCCAGAACCTGCTGTTAACACCAGGATCTCTTGCATATGGGCTGACATTTTGGGTGTTGCTAGATCCAGACCTGATTTTGTGGAATTTTTTAAAGAAAATTTTGCTCCTGTGATTGGGGATGGGAAAAACACTATGTTCTGGAGAGGTACTTGGTGTAATAATGTGTGCTTGATGGAAGCTTTCCCCAGGTTCTATTCCTTGTCTTTGGAAAAGTTTGAATATGTGAATGTGATGCATATCAAAAGAAATAGTGAGGTAGAGTGGAATTTCAATTTCAGAAGATCACTCTTTCAGTGGGGGGTGGAGGATTTGAATAGACTGAATCTGCTGCTAATTAATGCTCCAGTCCTTTGGGAAAATATGGTTGATTCTTTGCATTGGAAAGCAGACCCATCAGGAAACTTCACTGTTTTCTCTACTTACAAATGGTGTGATAATTCGTTAGGCTCAGTGTGTAAGGTTACAGATCTATTATGGAACAATGTATCTTCACCTAGAGCTTAATTCTTTGGTTGATTGGTATGGAAGGGAAGGCTAAAGACTTCCAGCTTTTTGCATCGAATTAGAGTGCTCTCTGATGAGGCCAATGTCAACTGCATTTTCTGCAATGAGGAAGTAGAGAGTGTAAATCATGTGCTTCTATCTTTTTTTTTTTTGAAACAGCCAAAAGAAAATATATTGATAATTATCAAGCAAAGATACAAAGACAAACAACAAAAAAAGGAGCAAAGATCACAAAGCGAAACAAGGCAACAGGTTGGTAAGGTAGCAACCAAGCTGCCCAACAGAAAAACACCACCAAAGACAAAGGCAAAGAGAAAACCAAAGACAAAGAATGTTTGCAGAACAACCCAGCAACTACACCACAGCAGCCTAGATCAGAAGAAGGGCACCTACAGCAAGGAACAACAAGGACACAGCAGCCCCACCTCAGATGCAAACCCAGCACAGCAACACCAACCACTCAACCAATAAAACTACAGGCAGCCCCAACCAGACCAACCCCAGAACAGAAATAAGCAACTAGCAGACAAGCACTAGGCATTACACTCTCCTCCCTGTGATGCAACATCTAACTTGCTTGAGATTAAGAACAAAATCCTGCACAGAAAAGAGGTGCTTAGAGAACCTCGGTTTCAACCATAGGGCAATTCTCACCTTGATGACTTCACACAACTCCCCCAAGCTTGGAATAGCAGCCTTAAACACTATGGCATTCCTATGCTGCCAAATAGACCACAACACAACCAGAGGCACTCCTCTCCAGATCATCCTCTCTTTACTCCTAACACCCTGCCCTTCCCACCATAATAAGACTCCGTTAACCGAATCAGGAAGGACCCCCACAACATCCCACCACAAAGAAAGATAGAAGCCCACACCCTCCAAGCAAACGGGCAGGTAATCAACACATGAGACACAGTTTCTGATTCACTAGTGCAAAATACACACAAAGATGACACAGAATTGCTAAGGGCACCAATTCTTTGTAAGTATCCTGCAGTCTTAACTCTGTTACGCCAAGCTAACCATGTAAAAAATTGGACTTTAGGAGGCATATAGGTGATCCACACTAATCTAGTGGAACTTACCGAAGGTCCAGCTGAAGCCATCACACCAGAATAAGCAGATGAGACAGAAAAAAACCCAGAAGATGCTGCATTCCACACTGGGCAATCTACAGAATCAATATTGGGAGCAGGAGCTGCTGCCAGTAAATTACTGAGTCTGGAAACTTCACTAACCTCCCACTCATACAGCCTCCTTCTAAACTGACACACCCACTTACCATCAGCAGCCTTTTGCTCATGCATTGATCTAAGCGACTCTTCTTTATTCACCACCAACCCATACAGACTAGGGAATTCCTCTCTAAGACTTACCCTATTCCACTATCTGTCCACCCAGAATCTAACATTGTTCCCATCCCCAATCTTGAGCTGAAAGTTATTCATGTAGAACTCCGAGAGGGTGTTGCTAAACTCAGCAATGGATACAATACCACGCCAAATACTAGACATTCTACTGTTAGTAGAAGTGGGAGGAGTCCAATCCCTGGTGTCCATTTTATACTTACTGCAAACCACTCTTCTCCACAAGGCTTCCTTCTCAAACCCAAATCTCCACCACCATTTAATTAGAAGACAAGAATTAAATACCCTCACTCTTCTCAGCCCGACACCCCCTTGCTCCAGACTTTTAGATAGCTCCTCCCATTTGACCATATGCACCTTTCTTCTAACTTCTGTTCCGCCCCATAGAAATGAAGCTTGCAATCTCTCCAAAATTCGAGCTACCCCATCCGGCATTTTGAACAAAGACATATAATACACGGGCTAAGATGCAAGGGCAGATTTAATTAGAGTGAGTCTACCAGCATGAGATAGAGTCTTCCTCTTCCAACTAGCAAGTCTACTTCTAACTTTCTCCACCACTGGTTTCCAGGTTGCTTTACAACTGGGGTTAGCCCCTAAGGGCAGCCCTAAATACTGCACAGGAAGCTTCTTGGTCTTACAGTTTAAAATACCAGCCAGCCTACCCAACACATCATCAGCAACTCCCACCCCACAAACCTGACTTTTATGGTAATTAATTCTCAACCCAGACATAACTTCTATCTTGCCCTTTTGTTTGGAAGGTTTGGTCACATATGCTAAAATGGTGGGGATTGCAGTGGGTTCAACCTGGTTTTGTGCACTATTTACTAGAATGGTAGGCTGGCACTAGGCTAAAAAAGCAAGAGAGGGTGTTCTGGAAGGCCATGCCTCTAGTTGTGATTTGGTCAATCTGGAAACTGAGAAATGATTGTATTTTTAATGGCACTCATCCAAATTTTGAGGAGCTATGTGAGATCATTAAAGTGCTAGTTGCGATGTGGAGCAAAGTTGCTGCCTCCTCCTGTTCAAGTTATTCAATAACTGATATTGTGAACAATCTGCAACAAGTAAGGGGTGTTGATTGAGAAAAGATCTCTGTTGCTGTTTCTGTCTGCTTCAATGGAGGGTGGTCTGAATCAGTTTTGGCCTTGATCTCTTTGCAATATGGTTTGCATTGGTGTGAGGTCTATTGGGATTTTTTTTTCTATTGGGTGGGAAGATGGGTCTGTTGCTCTGAAATCTGTTTGGATGAGTAGGGCAGCTGGTTTGCTTAGTGTGAAGCTTGCTGCACCAGTCCATAATCCAATTTCATGCTTTTTGGAGAGTGGTTTGCATCTCTGGAATGTGGTCTGCTTTGGGGGTGAGGTCTGCTGGGGGGGTCTGTGGGGAGGATGGGTTATGTTTGCCCTGGAATCTGCTAGATGAGCAGGGCAGCTGGTTTGCTTTGGGTCTGGTCTGGTTTGCTTGGTGGTTTGTTTTTGTCGTTTTTTTCTTTTCTTTTCAGTGTTTTGTGGTTGTTTTCTCTTCAACCTTGAGGTCTGCTGGCAAATGATTGGGTTTTCTTTGTGGTGCCAACCTAGTTGGGATTGTGGGGTTATGCTTTGATACTTTTTGCACTTCCTCTTCCTTTATTTGATGTAATTTCAGTTGTATGTTTTTGAAAATTTTCATCAATAAAGGGCTGTTTTTTGCTATTAAAAAAAAAAAAAAAAAGGGTGTACATACATGAATAAATAGAATTATATATATATATATATTAATGTAAAACAAAGAGAATTAAAATTTTCCAAAATAATTATGAAAAAAACTATGAATTTAATTATTAATATTCATAAAGTTTACCACTTATCTAAAATTATTTTTTTTAAAAATACACTGAAATATCATTAAAAATATCATTTTTTTTTCATCTATACAATTAATAAACTACTAATAAAAAGGGAGACAAAGCATTATATAAATTAAATTTTTTTTAATAAAAAATTATGAGACTTAATATATTTTTTTCAAACTTTAAAGAAGATTAATATAATTACCTTTAATAATTTGGTACTGTATCATCTCATCATTTGTCAAATCAACAAAAGCTAGGCACCAATCTAATGTTCCCAAAAGATACACATATTAACAACAGATTAAGAAGTAGTACAAAACATAGTGGACGTCAACAATGTTTATTAACTATCCACCGAAGGGATAAAGATGGCTCTAAAAAGGAACAAACCCATCTTTTATTGGAAAGTGATATCTTCATGAAATTCTTCAAGTATGCAAAAATCAATGGCTGATCTTTGTGCATATATATTTTTTCATCACTCCTAAATCATGCAAAATGATAACTTGAACCATTTAATAAAATCATAAAATAAAGGTTTGTTGTGATCTACGTATGGGCATTGATAGAATCTAAGAGAAATACCAGTACTTCATGATCATATGGTCCAATCTCAACCATTAATTGTTCACCTAAACCTCTAAATGAACTAGTGGTCCTCATCTTTTGGTTTATCTAATAAACTTGAAGTCCAACTTTGTCTAATAAGGACCTCTATACTCTCCATATTGTTTACCACAACCAATCGTAAGCTGAAAATTAATAATTTTTAAATAGAATTTAAAAATGTTTATTTCCCAATTTTAGAATAATCAAATTATTTCGGTTTATTTAAACTATTTTACAAAGTTTTGACACAAAATTCTAAAAAAAATAAAAATAAAAAAAATCTATAAATAGTTAATTTATATTCTACAGCAAACATTGCATCAGGATATCCATGGTTTAGTGGATAATGCAACTCCTTTAGTAGAAATAGCAATTTTAGCTTCTTTCTTTTTTCTTTTTCCTTTTTCTTTTTTTCAATTGATCCAAATGAAACAATTCAGACCAATACTGTGAAGTGTGAACTAAATATATTATATATTAAGCACATCTTAGAATAAATGTTCATAATAAAGACCTTATGTGATTTTTCCATCTTATGAGGGTTGAGTAAGGACATTTTTGCAAATTTGGTTGTGAGTTAATGAGATTCAAGTTGATTCACCATGCTTGGGGACATTGCCACCTGTCAAACAGGCTATTTAATAGAATCACTTCAGCCAAGGTTAATGCATCCAAAGATCACACACTACAAGAATTAACACTTTTAGCAACAAAAAAATTGGTCGCTAAAAGTCAATTTTTGGTCGGCAAAAGTTATCCGCGACCAATTTTTTTGGTCGCTAGTTTGGTCGCCAATTGAGGGTCGGCAAAAGTAATTCGCGACCAAAATTTTTGTTGGTCGGCAAAAGTTGGATTTGCCGACTAAATTTTTGGTCGCTAAATATTTTATTACCGCGACTAATTCATTTTGTCGCTAAAACACTTTGGTCGCGAAAAGTCGCCTTTTGCTGACCAAATTTCTTAGTTGCCAATTGACACATTTCGCGACCAAAAATTTTGGTCGCCAATTGTGACATTCTGCGACCAAAATTAGTTTGGTCGCCAATTGTTACTTTTCGCGACCAAAACTGTTGGTCGGCAAAAGTGAGTTTCCACGACCAACAAAATTTTTGGTCGGCAATAGATGTATTTTTTGCGACCAAAACTCTTGGTCGGCAATTGTCATTTTTTGCGAAAAAAAATAATTTATTTGTCGCGACTAATAAATTGGTCGCCAAAGCAGGAAAACAATACACCTGTAATATTTAGCGAATTCATAATCAAAATAGGATGAATTCATAATCAAAACAAGTCTTATTATAAAATTTTCTATATCCAAGTTTCAACACATGACTCAGCAGCAGCAACATGGATTCCAAAAACAAGGAACAATTCACAAAACCCTATTCTAAAAGATTGTACAACTTACAACTTTTCTATATGAATGTAACAAGACAAAGTATGAGCAGTGCACGAAACATCCGCTAAAACAAGATCTGGGAACTCTAGGAAAATTGATTTTTTCGAGCAGGTGGCCTAGGCTCGAGATCACGGTTGATGCAGAGGAGGTAGAAACATGTTTAACAAGGCTGAGGTTTCCAACCATAACAGAGAACTATCACAAAATCTTTCATTTGAAATGCCTTACTGTTGCCTTTGTTTCTTCTGATTTTGCTATTGTCTGCAACCACAAATCTATTAAGTTATGCAGTCGCAAGCTGGGGTGCAATGGCTGACCCTTCAATGAGATCTCCACCTGGGGGAAAAAAAAAACTATAGTAATCAGCAAATTTTCCAATAATGCTTCGATTATCAGCTATATTATTATTGTCGTTGTTGTTAATCAATATGAATTGATTTCTTTAATTGGTGTTTGACAATACATGAGACTAGTCTTGCACAATACTCTAAATAGTCTACTCGTTGCAGCCCTATTTGACGCCTTAGGTTGGCTAACCAAGGAAGAGAGAGATCTTTCCTTACTTTTGGAAAACAATGGACTAGTAGGCATAACTTTAGGTTCCATTGACTCTATTGTAGTAAGCAAAGGATTAGGCTCTCTTCTTTTTAAGGAATCAAAGATTGCAGCCTTAAAATCTTGCACACTATGGTCGGCCCTGCAGGTTAACAGAAAACAAAGGAAATTTTGATTAACATGGACCTCTATTCCAACCAAACGCATAAAGTTAGTTTGTATTTCTTGTTTTTCCTTTAAATTTGGTAATTTGGTAATTTGGAGTAGAACACAAATTCACATGGCAAAACAGTTATAGAAACAAAGGCACACACAAAAGAAATAATATGAGAGGGAGAGTTATAGCTTAAGTATTTTAATCATGTTGTTTATTCTATCTGTGATTTCAACACTGGTCTTTTGCACAAATGACTGAGTAGAAATATAATTCTTGTCAAACAGGGTAAAAATTGACTGTATACTCAACCATTTCCATCCAGCAGATATTAGATGCTTCAAGTTAGAGAAAGTCTTCCTCTTTATTGGGATAAATTGGTGAGAGTCCCTTGACCTTAGACCATTGCAGTTTTTGGATAAATTGGTGATACTCCCTTGACCTTTAGCCATCGCAGGAGAGCAAGGGCCATTGGTGCAGTGGAGAAGCATCAGACCCCTAAGGATTAGCCAAGCTCGGCACCCGAGTTCGAGCCCTAGAAACCCTTTCCACTTCCTTTTCCTTTTCCCTTCCCCTCCCCCTCCCCCTTCCCTGACCAAACAAAAAGGCCATTGCAAGCTAACTCATTCAATTATCCATTTCTTACCATGCCAACATATAGGTATCATGAATTTGTAGCATAATAGAATAGAGGATCCTGGAACTTGTACACTATTAAGTTTTGAATTCCATTAACCTCTAACAGGACCACACAGATTAGAATACTATTGAGGCTGCTAGGTGTCAGGACAATTTCAGGGTCTTGAATGTGATATCAAGGAATGGGTACTAAACTAGGTATAATTTGAATGTGATGTCAAGGAATTTCCATTTGATCATGGCTTTGGTTGCTGTATCCCCAAAGTTTGGCTCTCAAATGCATCCACACAAGCTAAATCAAGCACATTCTATCTTATAATTTGAATGTGATGTCATAATTTGAATGTGATGTCAAGGAATTTCCATTCTATCTGACTATTGATTGCCTCCTAAATGCCAGGACGAACTATAAACGTAAAGTGAAAACTAGATTCATGAACAAAATACTTTGAAAATCCAGTTTATTCATATTATGTTGGTGCTTGTAATTAATATTTGAGAATCCACACACAAATCTTCCATGAAGAGAGAGGAGAAAGTTATTTTACAAGAATAACTCAACATTGCCAAAAAGTAGACTGAGGTAATTCACATTAGAAATCAAATGTGTAGAAATCATTGGCCAACAGTTTCTTATGCATATTCTCCCCCACTAAAATTAATATTTATTTGATCCCATTTAACGAGCTATTTCATCAACCAAACGACAAAAAAATTCTCTACAAGGAAGAAAATTGAACTTTGGGTGTAATCACAGAAAAGCACAAGATTTCCACAAGCATTCATGGATTACAAGTGTCAATTAAGAAGCACACAATCACAACATCAACAGTAACAGTGTCATCCAACTGAACAAATCCTGGGTCAGGCCTCAATTGTCAACCCAAGTCATTAGTTATCCACGACCAAGTTACATCCTAGTCATAGGTCATAACCACAAACCAACATGGAAATGAATAAGAACATATAATTCATAAAAGAAATGGTAACAAGGGTCATGAGGGAAAAACACCTTTCGTAAAGTAACCGAAGTGTCCAGCTCAACAAGAATGCCAGGACCACATACAAGACAGTCTTTGTCCTTCACAAACTCGGTCACTTTAGTGTGGAGACCTTCAACACCATTGTACCGGCAACAAATTCATATTGGTAAGCATGCTAACACATATAACCGACGCAAGAGAATTGAAGAGATAGAGCAACATGAGAATTTGTGAGAATTCATATTTTAAATTTGACTTCCAAAGGGTTTTCAGTCATACTGATTTTCATTAAGTCTAACCTTATCCATTCAATTTACTTTGTCGAGAACACCGGTGCCCTAGGTTTGCAAAACTAACGAAAATAAGCTAGCTTTAAAAATCACAACAGAAGGAGCAGTCTTAAAGAGAACTGCAGGAGCTGCATTTGTTTCTAGGTTGCATGGTGAGGCAATAAAAATGGCCAATTAGAGAAGGCACATCCCTTGCCTTTAAGAAGCTTGAATTAGTATACAAGAAATTAAAACATGGCTAAACTGCTGTGTTGATGTGGTAGTAGTATTCAATGGGATAGAGTGAATGCAAGGTTCCAAATCATTGCGTATCCAAATATTGAATAAACGCCTGACCGGATAGGAGGGGATAATCTAGATGCTAACGAAGCAAAAAGAAACAAAAGAGACAGGCAATTACTCAACCATTTGTTATTTGTCAGACTCCTTTACCCAAAATGCATGCACATCGTATCAAGCCTTCACAATAGACCATGATATTGATCAACCATATTGGATCCTTAGGGATGTAGCTATGGAAATTGTTGACATTTGTTACTTGAAAAGACATAATAAAATGGTGACTTCATCTAAGGCAAGATTTGCTGAAGTTAATGAATTAAAGGACAATCAGCACGCACGTTAAATAATTGGACAATGTTTTGCTGCATCCAGAGGCAATCTTCAAGGTTTTCGGTGCACATGCAGCTGATATAATTGCATTGGTGGATGCAATAGCATGTATAATATTTTTCACAACACCCTATAAACAAAGACAAATATCTTATTCTATTATCACGAAGAAGAAATACCAAGTAAAGTACAATATCAAAGAGCTGGAGCCACTATAACATTCATGTAAAAACACTTCAAATTAACAAATGGTTATAAATAGAACACTATACTACACCAAAACTATGCATAACAATATCAAGAAATGTATGTAATTGAAGTTGGACCAATATAATGATGCTACCAAATATGGCGGGAAATGGTAAGGCTAAAACAATTTAAAAAGATATACATCGAAGGTTAAGAGGTGAATATAAGCACCTAACTGATAAAAACAAAGAATTTAGCTTAGGACCACCATTCTTCTAATATGAATTCCTGATGTACAATAAAAAAGGACACCAGAGGTCTAGAGCCTAATGCAGATAATCATCAAGCAGTCAATTCAAAGGAAAAACTCTTTCGTAGAATTGAGAATACCAGGGTATGTTCACCTGAGTTAAAGAATATGTAACTCCTGGAATGCCAAAAAGCTCTGCTCTCTTGACAGCCTATGGAATATGGGTAGGATAAGTAAAAAGGAACAAAAGAAAGTGTAAAGAGAAAAAACAAAAAAATAAAATGGCGTTATATTAACCTCCGAATAAACCCACTGCATATGTTCAGGGATATCATGATCAAAAGTTTTTCCACTATGAACCTGCAGTCAAAATGCGAAATGTCATGATGACAAAATTATCCACGAAAGACAACTTTAGAAGAGGAGGTAAATGTAATTACGAGCTACCTCATCCCATTTTATTAAATGGGCATATTCGATGCAGTGAGCAGCAGTTCTAGGAGTTTCAACGAGTGTGCATAAAGGGAACTTCACTTGAGGGGGGAAAAGCCAAATGGTACACTCAAAGCATGGTGTGACCCCAGGAACGATAACCCTAGCGTGGCCCTTGAAGCCTTCAGTTCCACCATCTACCATAGGCTTCACTGTTTCTTCTCGTGGTGTGGAATTTCCATAATTTCCACACAAGCTAATATTCTTGGTCATGAGGAACAAATGGTTCAAATATAAATATTTTCAAAATCATTCTGTAATCTTCTACATCCTAGCAAGCACTGTCAATCTAACACAAATCGAACAGAAATGACAATCACACATTATGAGAAAATTGAAGGAGAGAGAGAATGATGCAGTTCAGTGAATCAATTTCCTCCAAACCATTGTTCGATCAAATATGAAATTGCTATCTCATTTCTCTCTAGAAGTACGAATTGGTTACCTGGTAAATGAGAGGAGAGATCGAAATGGACGAGAAGGAGGCGATCGATGTCGTCGTTTTCGATTGATCTTCGTTCATAGGAAGAAAATTGATGCCGATGGAGAGAAAGGAAAGAGAAAGTGGGCACCGATTGAGAGAGAGAACACAGAAAGAGGGAGGGGCGGGCCAACATAGAGAGAAGAAGATTAAGTCGTTTTTTAGATGGAAACAAGGGAGATCAGGCTTTAATTTTTTTTCCTGAAATTCATTTCCCTCCTCCATCTTTCAAATTTCCCCCCAAATTTTTGACGACCAAACTCTCAAATTAGTCGCAAAAATAGGTTCTTTCGCCGACAAATTTTTTTAGTCACCAAATTTTAATCAACGGCGACTAAAATATTAGTCGCTAAAAGTAGTAATTTGACGACTAATTTTTTTTGGTTGCTGAAAATAAATTTTTCGCGACCAAATTTTTGGTCGCCAAAAAATGTGACCTTCCGCGACCAAATTTGTAGTTGGTCGGCAAAAGTATACCACTTTCTGCGACTAACATATTTTTTGGTCGCCAAAATATAACCTTCTGCGACCAATAATATTTGGTCGCCAAAAATAATAATTATTCGCGACTAATTAATATTTGGTCGCCAAATGTCATTTTTTTGCGACTAAAATTTTTTTAGTCGGCCAAAGTGGTCGCAAAATGTGTAAATTCTTGTAGTGACATTACCTTAGCAAATGTGATTATGTCATCTATCTATCTTTTTCTTTTTTCCTCTTTTTATTTATTTATTTATTATTTATTTATTTCAAGAATCTTGGTGGGTTCTTTACCTTTAATTAAGTCATAAAGTTGCAGACACAGCAATGTTAGTATAGAGATAGCCCTCCCTACACAACACACCAAAGTGCTAACAACCTAACACAGCTTAACCTCACAATAGGGTTTGGTACAAGTCCCAGTGGCACTCCTTAAAAATTAATTTAAATGACAGAATCTTATATTCTATAGGATTGAGCTTGATTTGGTGTATAGTTGGATTGGATTTGGGAGTGGTGCTGAATTTTTTTTCTTTTTTTTCTTTATATATGCAGCGTTTTTAAAGGGATTGCTTTGCAAATCGTGTGAAGTCTAGGTAGTTTGCATGTGCTTGCAATCTAATTAAATATATTCTTTTCATCTATCTCCACTTACTTTTGCCCTTTTGTTTTTTTGGGTTAATATCTTTAATCACATTGCAAGTAAAAACAAAATCAAATCAAACTTAATCAACAAAATCCCTTGTTTTATTCTTTGCACGTTTCTGTTGTTTGCATGTTTGTGTTGTTGTTATTAGGATATATTACATTAATTTGCGAAAAATATAGTAATTTGATGAAACTTTTTTTTATTTTATTTTAGAAAGGCATAATAACTTAAGTTTGTTTCAAAAACTGACTATTAAAAGGATGGAAAGAAATACTTTAATTTTTTTATTTTCTAATTACTAACTTTTAACTTGTTAGAAAGCAGACAAGCACTTCATTGAATAAGGTAGCTGTGCTATTATATGTATACATATTACTATGTATGTTTGATTTTAATTTTAATTAATGGTAAAATTGGAATTTCATTGAATATTTTGTTGATATTATGGTAAGTGCTTTTATTTACACCTCGGCTCTCTCTCTCTCTCGAGAAATTCTATTTCCACACACCTTTTTATCTCTATGTACATCATATCTCAATACACACCCTTGTAAATTTGATAATACATTAATATTCTCACTTCACACACTATATTTCCAATTATAATCCAAACTCAAATCTATACACAAACCCCACCTTGAAACACCCACCTACGCTAAACACATCCACACAGCTACCCACGGATAGCCACATAGCCTAACTCCATTGAAGACCCATGGTGAAGATCCAATTCCATTGAAGAACTACACTGAGTCCACTGCATTGTTGAAGGTAAGTAATAGATGAAGAAAAATGAAGAAAGCACAGTATTAAAAAATTGGGTCTTGAGTTTGATTTACATCTCCAAAGAATTCGCCGCTTCAACAAAGAATGGCGAGGAACTGAGTGAATCAATCGGTGGAAGGAACTATATCGTAAAAACAAATTGATTCAAATATAGAGAACAATTACATACATATATATATATATACACACACAAACACATAAGAACATGCATATATACAAATACATATATAGAAACAGAGTGAGGAGAGATTAATGGGCTCCTGAGCTCATCAAACAATTCTTTGCAAAAATGGCCGAAAATTGTATGGATTTTCTCATCAATAAAATGGTATGGTTCCTGAGATCCTCAAAGAAGAGCAAGCATATACACAAATTCTTTGTTCTTGAGCTTTGTGGCACACGAAATAACAACAATGACACCACAAATTTGTGTAAAGAGAAAACTAAGATTTCATATTTAATGTGTTATGATGTATATTATGGTCATTTTGTTTCATGGTAAAATTGTTATTAAAATTTTGTTTCATTAAGTGTGTGCACAAAGATGAAAAGGTACGTGAAAATAGAATTTCTCCTCTCTCTCCTTTAATTACTGATTGTTATCCCTATTTAAAATTACTAAAAAAAATACTCAAATTTTAAAAATTCAAAACCCTAATTTTTCATTCAACTCATCGCTTTCCAACCATCTCCACCATCCTATCACCACTCCTCTATACCCTATCGACAATTGCCGCCAAAATTTTTTTTTTTTGATCAGCAAAAAAAAAAGAAGAAAAGAAATCTTTATTGATGATAAAATCACACATCAAATGAGATTAATTATATAAAAAAAATGGGTAGCAGACCATAAAGCATCATAACAAACTATCCCAATTCCAACTAGGTTGGCACCGAGAAGAGAGCCCAATCATCTGCAAGCTCAACCACAAAGGGTTGGTGAGAGACCAAACCCGCAGGATAGCTCGTCTCCCACACTCTCTAGTGCCACATTCAACCCCTTCTCCCTCTCTCTCTCTCTCTCTCTCTCGCTCTTTCTCTCTTACATATGCACAATGGTAGGGGCTAGTGGTAGGGGAGCTAAAGAGGAGAGGTTGCAGTTGTGGGTTTGGAGAGGGGTTTCGCAATGGTAGCGTATTGAAGGAGGTTGAGTTGTGGTTGTAAGGGATGGGTTGTCCTGGGGCTAGGTGGCAATGGTAGAGGTGAGTGTAGAGTTAGGCTTTGAAATTTTCAGGGGTTTAAAGAGAATATGAGAGATTAATAATGATGATATATTTGGAATTGTAAAAAGGCCTAATGACATAAAATAGAACTTTCAAACTTTGAAAGGAATATATATTTAAAAAATAAGTGTAATAAGAGAAATATATTATTTAAATATAAGCTCCCAATCATACTGAAACAATTGCAATTGAATAACATAAGAATAAGTATTATCTGATTACAAATTTTAAGAAAATATAGTATAATTATGTTAAATTAGTGGAATTGACGGTACTTTGTGAAACAATTGCAATTGACTAACATGAGAATCAGTGTTATCTGATTACAAATTTTAAGAAAATACAGTATAATTATGTTAAATTAGTGGAATTGGCGATATTTTATCCTTATTATTATTGTCTTAACATTACCATTATGCACTGGTTTGGGAAGTTTGGTGGGGGTGAGTTGGAGTTAAAATAGTCACAAAAAAATAAAATATATTTTTTAGTTCAATAAGACAAAATGTCACATTCAAACCATAGTTATTACATTTTTTCTCTCATAAAAGTAAAAAAAGTTAAAAAGTCTATCACAAACGAGGCTTTTTTGCCCCGTACTAAAATAACCAAAAAGTCAACACACATCCCAAACGAAACCGATGTGTTGTTAGAGCAACTCCAACTATATTTTTCATTTTTCACTAGCTTAAATTTTTTTTTTATTTACTTTAATTAATTAATTAATTAATTATTATTATTATTTTTTTTTATCTATGTAACATTATTTTTTGTTTTATTTATTTTATATATACAAATTGTTTAAAGAGCTTCGCAAGACTCTTCAAATATAACTAATCTTGAAATTTTTTTTTAAAAATAACTGTTGTAATAGTTAACTTATTAGAGTGACTAAATATAATAACACTAACTATAATAATTGATAAATCTCGTGTAAAGAATTATTTAAGATACTCTAACTTGGGTTTTACTTTGCTAGCCCATATTATGCCATTATTTCCAAAGTTTGTTCATTTACTTTTTTTCATGGTAATAATTCTTGAAAACCTGATTAAACTAAAACTTAGGTCATGCTTTACATCAAGAGTCGGTGACGAAAACGATCCACGTGGCGTGCCAATGACAAATCATGTACTTTTTAATTTTTTTTATTTGATACAAGGAAAATGAGTTGATTTGAATAATCACATGATTAAAAATTTATTTAAATTGAATACAAGAGTATCATTCCAATTAGACCACTTGTCCATTGGTTCCATCCTCCACTTGTCATCAAACTAAACTATAGACTTTTCCTTGCTTTAAAAATAAACAAATAAATAAACCTCTATAGAGATATCTTGCAGTTTGTAAGCCACAGATTCACAAATGAGAAAAATGTTAATTTTTTTTATCAAAAAAAAAAAAAAAAAAATCATATATAAATTCATTTAGCAGAATAATATGGTAATAATATTTTTTATATTAAAAATTATTAACAAATTTTTATTTAATGTGATAAGACGACAATGCAATTACATTATTCTATTTATTCTTTCTTATATATATATATATATATAGTACTCTTTAAATAACATAGAGCGCTTGCTTTGTTAATGTTTTATGATTTGAAAGTTTCTATGCTTGGTTGTTGGATTGAAGGCACCAAATATTTTGAAAATGAGTGATGGAAGAAGACACTATATTTTATACTAAGAAACCTATGGATTTGACTAATCAGAAAAACCCATACCCTCTTGACTTTAGCTTGTTTGTTTGTAACTTTTAACACTAATCAATACCAATTTGTTGTTGGTGATTATAGACTCTGTAGTTTTCTTTCTCTTAATTTTTTTTATTGATGTTAAAAAAATTACAAAACTTTGTTAACCCACATCAAAGAGGGCCTATTATTTGAGAATTTGAATTCTCTGTAATGTATTATCTGTGTCGCACCTTATAATATTCTAGAAAGATATCATTTTGAGGCAAAAGGGGAGGGGAAGAGAAATTTTCTTTTCTTTTCTTTTCTTTTTTTTTTTTTTAAAAAAGTTTTTCCCTCAAAAAAACAAGAGGATTATGACTCATTGTTTAACATTGATTTTTTTTAGGATATTTTTTTTTAATGAATATTTAGAATTACTATTAACACTACAAGAAAATACACAATTGGCGACTAAAATAAGCATTTTCGTCGCTGAAAGTAGTACAAATGGCGACTAAAATCAGTTTAGTCGCCAAACCTGAGCACTTTTGCCGACTAAAGCAATTTAGTCGCCGAATATAGGGCCTTTAGAGACTAAAAGTCAGTTTAGTCGCCAAATATAGTAGTTTTAGCGACTGAAAAAATGTTAGTAGCTAAAAGGAACGGTTTTTGCCGACTAAACCCATTTAGTCGCCAAAACTATAGGTTTTGGCGACTAAAAAATTCTTTGGTCGCCGAATATAGGGACTTCACCGACAAACATATTTTTTGTAGCTAAAAGTGGACAATTTGGCGACTAAAACTGAGTTTAGTCGGCAAAAGTAGATGTTTTGGCGACGGAAAATGAGGTTAGTCGCCGGAAGTACTTTTTTTGGGCGGAAATTAATTTTTTTTTGCGACAAACCAGCATTTAGTAGCAAAATGGCATAGAATTGGCGACTAAATCTGAATTTTAGTCGCCAAAAGTGCTCTAATATTTTTTTTTTAGTAAATACTTTATTTTTTTACATAAAATACATTAAATAAAAATAATTATTTATATATATAGTTTGTATTAATACCGGCATAAATAGTATATAAATAATATAAGTCGCATTAATATTCGCGTGAAAGTGTAGTGGCATAGTGGGGGAGAGAGTGTTGCAAAAGTTTGACAAAAGGCATAGTGGAGGTCACCGGTTCGAAACTAAGCAGCAGCACAAGGGGAAAAAAAAAATTTTTTTTTTTGAAAATGCTTTCAGCGACTAAATACTTTAGTCGCCAAAGGTTTAAATAATAAAATAAAGAATTAACTATTGGCGACAAACCGTTTAGTCGCCAAAGGTAAAATTCCCAAAACCGAAATTGAGTATTGGCGACGATTCCTTTAGTCGCTGAAGACCATAGAATTGGCGACTAACTGTTTTTTAGTCGCCAAAGGAATCTGCGACCATATATTGGCGACAAAATGGGCGACGAAGATTTTTAGTCGGGAAAAGCCGAATTTCAGCATTTGGCGACTAAAAAGAGGACCTTTGGCGACTAAAAATTTAGTCGCCAAAGGTGTTTTTTCTTGTAGTGTAAAAATAATTATTGTTCTTATGTATTTGGATCCCACTGTCACTACCTATGTATAGACAAAAGTTAAAAACTAATCTAAGGATTATTTTAAAAATACGGTAAATTACAAATACAATATCCTGAGGTTTGCTTAAAATACAAATTGTTCCCTGTGGTTTGAAAAATTATGAATACCTTTTTGTCGGAATTTTGTATTTAACAGAATTAATTGAAAAGGTGAAATTTTTAACTGTTCACTTATACAATAATAAAATTATTTGAATTATTAATTGGAATAAAATTTTAACATTATTAAAAATTGTTAATTTACTTGATGATTTATTAATAAAATGACCTATTTATTATGAACATAGGGTAATTTGTAATTTAAGTAAATCTTAAAGAATGTGTTTATGATTTACCCTTAAAAATATTAGTAGAAACAAAAAAAATAGAGAGTTGCACTACTAGGATATATTCAAATCAGCAAATGGCGTAGATCACATGCATTTCTTCATCTGATTGGCATGCATGCACCTATAATTTACTAAAACCACCATATACTATACATATAACTTCATAGGTGTTAGAATAAGTTTACGAATACATAAATTAATTATAAAATTGAACACATAATATATATGGATAGATATTAAGATTGTTTAAAAGTAGACCTCGCAAATAATCTCGGTAAAATCTTATATATTTATGTATATTTTGTATCTAATTTTATGATTGATTTCTGTTGGTAGCAAAACTAGAGGATGTATATCGCATATGCCATGATGACTAAACTCATTTGATTTTCAAAGGAATGAAGATGTAGTTTTGGGTCATCAATGAGCTCATCCTTTTTTTTGTTTTTTTTTTTGGACTGCAGAGTTTGGGCCAATGGCCTTCATGATAAGCCAGTATTATGGACTTTCAAGCCCAATATGGCCCACCCAAAACATTAAGTTAATCAGCTATTGTTTATTTTATTAATTACTTTTTATTTTTTGTCTTTTTTACGTTTTATTGGCTGGTAACTTACCAAAAAACAAAAATTAATAACAAGACAAGAATTAATAAAAAATAAAAAAAAACTAACAAATGACATGCTTTGAAAGAATTGATGTGTCTCTTTTTTTTTTTTTTTTGGGTGTTAATGTTTTGTAATTGTGTGAGTTCACATGTCAGTTTAAGAAATTGGGAGGATTCTCACTTTCCACCACACAAACAACTCATAAAATATGCCCCACAAATCATGCGTGAAACAGCTCAATTAGATTTGGTGTATTGAAACTCTCGATACAATATAATATTAATAAATATACATTAAATGTATGTATATATATTAAAGATTGCAATATTTTGACCAACAAATTTACCTTATATCTAGGGTTAGGAGTTAAATATTGGGGTATGGGGTTACTGCTCGCACAACAGTAACGGTTGTGTCTCTTTAAAAAAATAATAATAATAAAAATTGTTGTGCTTCAATGTGAGGCATATTACAAGCTGAATGAGAGGTTTTTTACGGGCTTAATTTTATTATCAGAATCATTCATTTTATAAGACTTGTTGAGTACTTAATGCATACCAAAAATTTTATTCATCTTATATCGGTAACCACTTGATCGAATTACATTTTTTTCATTCCTATTTCTCAAAAGAAATTTTTTTTTTTTTTTTTTTAAAACGATAAATGTAATTGGATCAAATGGTTATCAATATCTTATTAATATGATTTTTGACATGCATAAAATACTCAACGAATCCTATAAAATAAACGATTCACATCATAAAAATAAGTCCCTAATAAGTCTCACATTGAGGCGTAACCCCATTCCCTAAATATTGAGGGGATGAACTCAATGAGCAAAATATTGTTAAGAGTGATATTATGTTTAAAATTGTGAATTGGTTTCTTGATGTTTTAGTATTTTTTAGCCTTTTTAAATTTTTTTTCTAAATTTTTGATATTTTTTTAGTCAAAAAGTCAAATTTTCAAACGAGACCTCAAAAAAGTATTCAAAACTTAAAATGTATAGATCAAATTTATTTTTGGTGTAACCGACATCACACCAAGTTTAAATTTGTAATATATATTCAAATTTTGAACACTTTTCTAATAATTTATTTTGCGCACATAATATTTTGATTTTTTTTAAAGATACTGATATTTTTACCAACAAATTTACCCTATATCTAGGGGTTTCTTTAGATATGATTATATCTAGGGTTAATAATAATTATTATTATTTTTGTTTCTATAGAAATTGAATATTGAATGGTTGAATTCAATGAGAAAAATATATATTTTTTAATAGGGTTTTCTGTGACAAGAATTGTTTACTTTCTGAGTTTGATAAGATTTGGTTATGAGGCCAAGAATTTCATTTCTTCCTAGAAGACAATCCCTAGGAAGTTGCTATAAAGATTTCTAGAATCTATAATTTAATAGTGATTGGGTCCAACATTTATAATTCTTTATGTAGTTTACCTTCCTAAATAAGTTGCTTAGAGAATATTATAGTTGGTTTTTTTCACTAAAATATTGTCATCTAACACCATCATTGATCATAGAACCAAATAGACTCATGAAAAGTAGGATCTAGGTTAAAAACTTACATGATCAATGATAAACTAAATTATCAAATAAAATAAAAATAAAATCATTTTGTCACTTTAGTTTTCTGTATTAAGAAATTGTTAATTATTTTATACTGCTAATCAAATTATTACTAAGATTTGTGATCTAAACTCTCTAACGCGCATGATATACAAAATTTCATCTTTTCTCAACTCTCTTTAGAGTACATGATATACAAAATTTTATCTTTTCCAACCCTCTTTTAGCTCGCGTGACGTACAAAAAAATATTTGCAAAGTGTTGATGGTGGCAATTATAGCAAATTTAGTCACATAAAGCTACATCACATCATTGGCATAGAAAAGCATTGCTCTTAATATTGATAGAGAAAACCTAATTAACGTGTTAACAAAGTGCGTATGGTGGAGTTTGAAGGAAAAAATTTAGACAATTTAAAAACGTATATTGAAAAGTTATTAAAAATAAAGTGTGAAGTATAGATTTAAATTTAGGCTAATGTGAAATATAATATGAATAAATGTAATCCATACATTTTATTTTTTAGAATAAATTTTTTTTTTTTAATATTTTGTCACATGCTTATCAGTTTTCTAATACTGTATAATAAACAATAAATCAATAGACACATAACTAACCACAAAACTAATCAAAATAATAATTTTTTTTTTTATGCCAGATTTCACCATATGATATGTACTATCATAATTGTTTTATATAGTTTATAATATATTAACAGTTATAATTCAAAGACAATCACTTTCAAGTCATTGTCACCAAAGTCCATAAATAAAGAAAAAATAAAAATAAAATATGGCAATTTATTGAGGTTCCAAAATGAGGCAGGAGTGGTGGGGTAAAAAAAAGCATAAAATCTAAGTATATATATGTACAAGATATATCATCATGTATATATATGATCTATAAACAATTTGATCCAGCGATGCAATAATTACTTTGGTGCTATAACAGCTTAAAAAGGGTGTTGAGAGATCTCTGATACACCATAGCAGCTGTTGCAAGAAATTCTGCAGGTTGACTGAAGTTTTTTTCCAAGAAATCTCTGTCTCTCTCTCTCCATCTCTGTCTCTCTTTCGCTTTCTCTCTCATCACAGAAAAAAGAGATGGGTAGTGGTTATTCTGGGGAACCAAACCTAGGAAATGAAAGATCTGGTTTTTCAGGGTCATCAAGGAAAGGGAAGAAGGGCAATTCAGACAAGCCTAAGCAGCCTCAGAGAGGACTTGGTGTTGCCCAGTTAGAGAAGATCAGGTTGCATAGTCAAATGGGTTGTAGTAGCTATCTTCCTTCTCTTCATGCTCCTCCTTACCCCACTAACCTGAACCAGGTCTCGCTCTCTCTCTCTCGCTCTCTCTCTCTCTCTCTCTATTGGATTTTGATGGAGATTTGTTGTCAAACATACATATGCAGGAGGATACGAGAATGCAAACAGCCTATTCATCAGTACCATCATCATCTTCCTTCTCTAATACGTCATCATCCTCACCTTCTTATGGTATCCATGGCCAGCAAAACATCATGGTTTGTTTGACTTGCTATGTTTAGTTTGATCAAAACACATTCAACTTGAGAATTTCCATCTTGTCTCATAATTTCATCTTCGTTTTTAATTTGTTGATCATCTTATGTTTTCTCTCAAACATTCAACTTGATTTGCTGCCGATATGTGTCAACCTAATGAATAATTAAAAAGATCATTACTGATCAATTTTTTTTTCTTTATTGTTGATGTTAATTTTCTCTATCAAACCTAATTCACCTCTCATAATGCATTCACAAGAGAGAGAGAGAGAGAGAGAGAGAGAGAGAGATAGGGTGCACAAAAACTAATATTCTTCTGATCAAGGTAATTAATTACACAAAATACCAACAAAATTTTCCTTGTATATTCAAAATGACTTCCTTTTATGTACTATATATGAATTTATATATGAAATGTTTCTTGAATTATATACCCTTCCCATTTTTTTGGAAGTGTTTGTTTCCAAACATAGAAATTAGTGTTAAACCTATAGGTACTTGTTGCTTCCAATGCTTCATCATTTCTCATCCTCATCATCATCACCATCATCATGACTTGAGAGAGAGTAGGAAATTGAATTTTGATTTTCCTAATTGCTGGTGCTGTTTTTCCCTTTTTTTTTTTAATTACTTTTATTGACTGTACATTTATTGTTGTATTGTATGTTTGGTCGATACAGATTTGTAACAGTAACTGAATCAGTCAAAATTTTACTTTATTACAGATGGGGATGGTAGATTTAGAAAAAGCAAATATCAGATATGCTGATCATTCCCAACCCAGTACTACAGCAAGGTTCCTACCAAATTTTTTTCGTAGTGATCAACTTAGGAAATATTGTTTTTATTGCACATTTGATTTCTAATCAACATGTGAAATTCTCTAAAACAGATGGAACCCTGGCAATAGCATGTCGGAGACCCAACAGTTTGCACAACCCGGCATTCCAAGACACTTTCTGAACCAACAAGTTGAGGTAATGCCCATAATTTCTATATACTTCTGGACCATTGCTATCATGAACATGTAATAGTATCGAGATATAAATCAATATTGGTGATACAGTTATATATTGGGTGATATTGGACAGCATCAGCCAATATGTCAATGAATGTCAATATCAATAGTCCAAAATCATGATACCTACCGACCAATATTTAAAACTCTGAATAACAAGTTCTTTCCAACAATTCATGATGTAGGACTCACTGCAGAAGAAAAGAAAGAAAGACCGGAGTACAGATTCAATAGGCAGCAGTCAGAACTCCGAAAGTGACAGTCAAGAACTGGATTTGGAGCTTAGACTTTCACTTTAGCCTGAACTTTCCTGCTATTCAATGTATGGATTCACTTTTTTTCTTTTTTCTTGTTTTTTTTGGTCATCTCTTACTTATAATTTGAAAGATGAGTGCAACAAGTTGGATTGCAAAGTTGCCCACAAGTTGAGCAGCTTGATGGACTTGTGTTATAACATTTTCATCTGGAATAACTCGCTTGTGTGTAATGGATGTTAGATTGACTTTCTGCAGAAAACAAATGAAATTTTCTTGTGACATTTCAAACACTTGTATAGAAGTGAGAATGTCATTGTTCATTGCAAGCATTTTGCATTATTTTATGCAGTAACAAGAAACTTCAAAGCAAATGACACTTAGGTCATGTTTGATCTTGGATTTGAGTAGGAATTTGCCGGAGGGAAAACAAAAATGGAGAGAAAAGGGACAAAAATGACATCTTTTCCTTCCTTTTTATTTTCCCTTCACAAATTCCTACTTAAATTCAAGATCAAAATACAACCTTGAGAATTATAGTTGGAGCTAAGGCTTTCACTTCTATGTGCAATTTTCTACAGTTCAATGTATGCATTCACTCTTTTTTGTCATCTTTCTGGTAATTTGAAAGTTTAGCATAACTGATTGGATTTGCAAAGTTGTGTTGAGCAACTTGATGGACTTGTGCTAAAGTTGGGAAATCAAGAATTAAGCTCTCTCTCTCTCTCTCTCTCCCTCTCCCTCACAGAAACATTATTAATCATGAAAAATTGGATTTTCCCAAGACCTACAACTCATTTATAGGACACCTAAAACTACTAAAAATAGGAAAACATAACACTTTACTAACAAAATATTAAATAAATAAACACAATTACTACAGTAGCAAATTTCGGATATTAGAACTTTTAGAAAATGCCAAAACAAACAGCAAACAAAAACTAAAATTGTTAGACAAAGTTATAACTAAAATGTGATTCCTAAGAATAGTAATTTTCTCAAAATGGAGGAATTAGTCCAAAATTCATCACCGATCACTGAAAATCAATGACTATTACTCGTTGAGCCTTTTCCAATTGAACATGAAGCCTTGTGAAGCTAATCTACCAACATTGACTTGGTTGGATAGTTTCCAAACAAACATGGGCCTTTCAAAGCCAATCTGCTATTGCCAGTCCAATTGGGCTATTTCCTATTGAAAATGGGTCGTTTGAAACAGCTAACGTCGGTGCAAACACCTTTTTAGCATTTTGCTATTTTCCGATCCTAATGCTGCAAACATTTTGAAGTAGCTCGTTCTATAATGGAAATTAAATTGACTTCCTGAATAAAACAAAGAAAATTTCTTGAGACATTTCAAACACTGTAACAAGTGAAAATGTCGCCATTCGTTGAATTTCTTATATTTTCCATTCATGTCTAGCAGACAGCATCTAACAATGGCAAAAGCTTTCCATCAATTTAACTTTATTTGATTCATGAAGTTTTGGAATTTCTCTATTGTTCAGTAGTATCAATTAACTTTATTAAAGAAGATAAAAGAGGGAACAAGAATGTTACGTGGAGGTTAAAACCTTTTTACTCGAGATAAAAGTGAAGAACAAATCTCAAACATTTCCAAAAATCATTTGTGCTTATCTCTATGGATTTTGTGGTTAATCAGGAAAAAAATCATACGAATTAGATACTACATATCTGATAGCCCTCTTGTGTGTTGGCATTTTCCGTAAACTAATCATGCGAAACATTCCAGTAAAGGTAACATTATTCACCAAGAAATCTGCCTTTTTCACAAGGGTGACGCTACTCAACGACGTTTGATGTTAGCGAAACCACTGAGACAATTTCTTTAAAAAAAATTACAATCATATATATATATATTTGCTTCTTTACAAAATATAATACAATAGTCACAACTGAAAATTGGGTTTGAACCCCTTCTATCTTTTTTATTTTTATTTTTATCGGCAAAGGAGAAAATTTATTAATAAAAGAAAAGAGAGATTACAGAGATCAAGCTGAGGGGAAATGCATCATAGCTTAGAAGATGAATCCCAACTAGGTTAGCACCCAAAAACAAGCAAAATCATGTGCAACCCCAAGCAAAAACACCGGAAAAGAAAGCGAGTAGCTAACTAAACATAACAAAATAACAAGGAAAGACACTACGATATGGTGCCTCGATCACGCTTCTTCTTTGATTTGATTCTTCTAACTACATCGATGTGCATCGAGCAATCAAAAATTAAAAAGCCCTGAAACCCAGATTTAGATTTTACCGAAAGGGCAACATGTATCTTTATCAGCTTGGTAAATTATTGATTGGGAATAAGAATCAAGGTGGATTGGGAATAAGAAATTTACAAATCTTGAATAATGGCCTACTTGCTAAGTGGTGGTGGAGGTTTGGCAAGGAAGACAGTTCATTATGGAAACAGGTCATCTGCAGCAAATATTCATCCGAAGGGGGTAGATGGTTCCCATTTTAGGTGGAGGCTAATCACATCTCAAGAGTTTGGAGTGACATTATATCTATTAGTGGGTCTAATAGCAGCTTGGTAAATTATTATTTGGGAAATATTGAAATCAAGATTGGAAATGGGGACAGAATCAGTTTCTGGGTGGATAACTGGATGGGAACCAGGTGTCTGAAGTCACAATTTCCTAGACTTTTCTATTTATCCGAGGATAGAGGCATCACACTGAATATGCAGATGAATAGATCTCGTCAGCACAACAACTGGGATCTCAAATTCAGACGACCCTTATTAGCTTGGGAGGAAGAGGAACTTCAGCGTTTAAAGGTTGCCTTAGGTGAGGGCCCTACATTGAGATTGGACTCACTAGACACACTATGGTGGAACTCTGATGGCATGGGTACGTTTAGTGTCCATAGTGCTGTCACATGGTGTGAATCCCTCTCTGGCCCTAATTTGGAAATTCCTATCCTAATATGGCACAACCCTTCCCCTCCTAAAGCCCAATTCTTCTCTTGGTTGGCTTGGAAAGGGAGGTTAAAGACATCTGCTTACTTATGTAGGCTTGGTATTGTTAGTGCATCAGTAAATTCTGCCTGTGTGTTATGCCAAAATGAGGTGGAAGTAGTTGACCATGTCCTATTACTATGCCCTTTTGCTTGGAAGGTTTGGTCCCATCTAATTAACTGGTGGGGTTTGCATTGGGTTACCCCTAGCTCAGTGGTCATGCTAATGCAATGGTGGTTGGGGTGGAAGTTTAGAAAAAAGGAAAAGCAAATCTGGAGAGCTATCTTGTGTGCTAGCCTTTGGTCGATTTGGAAGTGTAGGAATGAATATCTATTCAATGGATTGCAAATGCCCTGGGACGATCTCTGTGACCTTATTAAAGTTAGAGTGGCTCATTGGATGAAAGCCCATACAATTGGGCAAGGCTACACAGTGACTGACTATGTGTATAATATTCAGCAAGTTAGAAGATGTTTGTAATGTCTTGGCAGGGTATTGTGCTATGCTGAGTTATTGTTCTGAAGTTTGCTGTGCAAGTATGCCGGATTGTGTATAGCTGGGAGTGGTGGTGAAGAATCTGCTGGATTGTTGCTGGGGTCAGTGTTCAGTATGCTGTTTGCTGTGCAAGTCTGCTGGAATGTGGCTGGGAGTGTGTTGCTACTGCTCTCTGTCATGTTTTGGGATGGATTGCTCTGCTGGCCTATTTTATTGATCAGCCCAGATGTTGAATGGCATGCATTCAGGTTTTGATTCAGGATAAGGGGAGGAGGTGTTGCTGCTTATTGGTGGAGTTTTGGCTGCTGCATTTGGTAGTTTTGGATGCATTGGTCTGCTAGATGGTGGTTAAATCAGTGAGCTGGCTGAATTGTTATGTTAGTCTGAGTTGCTGCAGTGTGGACAGAATTTTTATGCGTGTCTTGCTGGAAGGGACAGGTTTGGTCTGTTACTTTGTTTAATCTGGTGGTTTGTTTATCTTCCAAGATTTGATCTGGTAATGTGTTTTGGGTTGTATATCTCTATATTTTTATGTTGTGTTGGCTGGTTTGGGGTGGGGTTCGTATCAGATTGAGATGAGATAAATATTTTCTACTGGTTTTCTACTAGTTGAGTTTGAGGATCCATAGTCTTGGTGTTTGTTGGTTTTATGATTCAGAGCTCCTCATCGGGTGAAAGTCACAGGTTTTTGTGGTGGAAAACATCAGGTATCTACTACTGGCTTTTTGGTTCTGTTGGTCTCTCACCAACCTTGGGGTGCTAGCAAATGATTGAATGAGTTTTGTGGTGCCAACCTAGTTGGGATCATTTAGCTTATTGTGATGCTTTTGCACTACCTTTTCCTTTATTGATGTAATTTGTCTTGTACTGTGTACTGGTTTATTTCATCAATAAAATTTTTTTGCCGATCAAAAAAAAAACATGTATCTTTATCGTATCAACTAGCTTTTCCCAATTTGCTTGCCCTTGCTTGAAGATAGTGAAGTTTCTAGCAAGCCACAGATTCCAACAAATACTGAGGAAACAAGCTTACTAAATGATTCGCTCGAGAAATTTATAATTAGAGCTGAACCATAGATGTGAAAGAGACTCAATGGAATTCGGGGCAAACCCACTCAATACCCCACCAATGCAAGATTGAACCCCTTATATCTATATTACATTTCACAAAAGAATTTAAAAATGAATTCCTAATAGTTCTCTCTTTTCCACAAAAAAATCTGTCAAATGATTTGACTTCCTACCTTTGGTTTTGGGGTCTAATTTTCTATGAAAAAATGAGAAGGATGGGAACCAAGGTTGAAATCCCTCTCTCTCTCTCTCTCTCTCTCAAAAACAAAAACAAAAAAACAAAAGAAGAAGAAGAAGTTCTCTTTTTCACAAAGATGCACTTTTATATGATCCCATCTTAAAATTAATGGGCGCTGAGCATAGTGGAGATTTGTTATTTGATAGTATAAAAGAAAATAAGATTTTATGTATTCTTTTGCATTTCTCTCTTCTTTATTGAAGTATTCTATTTTGTACTCTGTATTTTATTTTTACATCAATAAAGTTTCTTTTTGTTGATTAAAAAAAAAAAAAGAAAAAAAGAAAAAGAAAATAAGATTTTATAACTTGATAATTAATGTGATTTGTTCACATTAGAAAGGTAGACGGTGACTTGTAGGAATACATAATAATTGATGAGTGGTTCAAGGTTTCGCTTGTTTTGCGGTGTAGCCGCTGTTGCTTGAGTAGAGGTGTTGATGCAAGTAGCCTGGGGGGCTCAAGGTCTTAGAAAGGATGTATCAATGATCTCTGATTCAAGGATGCATCACAGCTGATGATCTGGTGAAGACATTGATGCACTTGAGTTCATCTTTGTTGGTATATTATTAATGATGTTATCTGGCTTCTTTTGGTCTTTGAATTGGGACAGTATTCTCTAGGTGGTTGGGTTTGCCTCTCACCAACCTCACATATTAATAAGAAAAATGCGTAAGACCCCCAGTAGGGGTCACTGGGGTCATGTACGGAGGTTTTTCATTGGTCAAAAAAAAATTGTTTTTTTTGTTTTTGTTTTTGTTTTTGTTTTTTTGTGATTTGGACGAATGACACGCTACCACCTCACTGGGGTCGACTCCCAGTGGGAGTCTGTAGCAAAGTCGTATTAATAAACTTGTTCTTTAGGTGGTTTAGTACTAACATATTAATAAACTTGTTTTCTGATACTAACTTAATTGGGATTGGAAAATTATGAACTCAACTTTTTTTTTTTTATTGATATTTGTCTCGGTATTCTCTTTTATTGATCAAAAAAAAAAAATAAATAAATAAAAATTTGATGTGATTTGTTTAAATTAAGGGTTGAATTATATGGAACTGTAGCTTGATGTTGATTTTTGTTTTTACTACATACAAATTGAGGTTATATGTGCAACTTTGAATATGTTGTTTTTCTAAGTAGCTCTACAAAATGAAACCAAGTTGGGCAAATTACACCAATGATTTTTATAATTTTGTTTTTTTGTCAATTTAATTCTTCTTGTTTTAATTTGAACAAATTTAGCCTTTAATTTTAGTTCTTGTGTCAATCAAAGACAATTGTTAACTACCATTTCACCAGTAATATAACAAACTCAGTTGTAACTATCTAGAATTTACTTACAATTATATCTTGTGAGTTAGATTTATTTTACATATAAATCTCACACTACATAAATATAATCTCAACCATGCAATCTCATTTGGGGTAATTTCGAGATAGTTAAGGTGGGTGTATAAAATTATTCTTTGAATTTTTCATGGAAGATGATGCATATGACCAATTTTAAGGATAAAGTGGTCATTCCAACTTATTTATTTATTTTTTTTTATCACAACAAATCAAAATAGTTCATCTAACTATGGACATGACCACACCAAAACATTACGCATTTTGTCTCTCTTCCTTCCTCTTCTCTCTCCACCGGCAAGAATCATCCTCTACTATATCCACCACCAACAATCACGCCTCCATGGCCACAGTGATGGATCTAGGGGATGGGGTGCAGTCACACACCCCAAAAATTATAAAAACTATATCTATTATGCTAATAATTAAAAAATATAATTTCAAAAAATGAGAAGTTACATGTATATTTGTCCCTCCCAAAATTTAAATCTTGGATCCGTCCTTGATGGCCGACCACTCCCTTCTCTATGTACAACCATTCCCTCTTCTTCCATGGCCAAGCATCTTCCTCCTCCATGGCTGACGACTATTCCCTTCAATCTGGACCACCATTTTGTTCCCTGCAATTCTACATATGAATCAGTTTGCAGACTTGGGCATGACACAGTAATGATAGATAAGAATACTAAGGATTAATGACCTCCCAAAAAAAAAATGTTAATGATGAACCTAAAATACCTATTGTGCGCACATTAAAACTTTGATCACAATTGTGCCTTTAAAGCTCTGTTCAATTTACCCCACACACACAAAAAAAGAAAAAAGAAAAAAGAAAAAAAAAGCTCTACATTTTTTTTTTGATCAGCAAAGAAATCTTTATTGATGAAACATACAAGGTATGAAAGATTACATCAATAAAGAGGAGCTTGGAGCTAAGAAAAGCACCAAGCCCCGGTTGGTGAGAAACCAACAAAAGAGAGAAAGAGAGAGGGAGAGGAGAAAGAGAACAGCAGAAGTAGAATAGAGACACAAGAAGATCTCATTGGACTCCGCTTCCAAGATCGGGTCATAGCAACATTCAAATTTCATTCAATCCGCTTGCACTTGCCTATCCATTACGAATAAAGATAGCAGCAGAAAGCGTATAACCAAATGCGCACGGATAACCATTTGTGTGTCTATCATCCCGTACATAGCAACAAAATACAATCAATCCATTCGAGCCAAAGAGCAGAAGCATCCTCAATCAATCCATACATTTCAATCCATTTGCATTCCAGATGGTCACACAAAACATACCACTGAACAACCTTCCATACTCATAAAAACTGAAAATCAGACTTCCCCTAACAGCATAGCAGCCACAGAGCAGAAGCAGCCCTTTGCACTCCATTAGACCATACTCATGAAGCAATTCAGAACAGTGACAGGTAGGAGATAATCAGTGGCAGTCCCTTATTTGCCTCCAATTCAGAACAATGTCATTTACAGAGTAGGGGAAGTCCTTGAGAGAGGCTTTAAGCCAAAATGCTAATCTAACTTTGATGAGATCCCACAGATCAGCTGAGTCAGGAGGGATATCAGTGAACATACACTCGTTTCTATGTTTCTAGATAGACCACAGGACAACTAGGGGAGTGGCTCTCCAAAATTTCCTGAGGAAAGACTTGAAGTTTACTCCCATCCACCAGGAGAACAGATCTGATACAGTTAGGGAAATGCACCAATGAAGGCCCTAATCTTGAAGCACAGAGGACCAAATGGCCCAAGAGAAAGAGCAATGAAGCAAAATATACTGGGCAGATTCAGGAGTAGAATTGTAAAAGATGCAAGTGGTGGAAATGTTGGAGCCTAGGATGCCAAGGTTATGCAAGAATTCAGAGGTTTTAATTCTATTTTTCCATGTCAACCAACCAAAGAATAGGACTTTGGGGGGTAAGCTGTGGTTCCAGACAAACTTTGCTAAGAACAAGTGGAAGCCCAAGGAGAGATGAAGAAAATGAGTACAGGGAGGACACTGAGAACATACCAGAACCAGCTGCTGTAGTAGCCCAAGCCAGACTATCAACACATTCAATTCTTAGAGAAGGTGTAGGGGATAACAAATCGAACATTCTAACTTCATCCGCTAACTCCCAAGCATATAATGGCCTTCTATAGAGGAGGTTCCAACTATTGGAGCTAGGTTTCAAGTCAATAAAGAAGAGCAGGGAACCAGACTTGGCAGTAGATAAGGTGAAAAGAGTAGGAAACTTGTGCTTGAGGGAGGTGGCACCACACCACTTATCATGCCAGAATTTGATCTTGCGGCCATCACCCACCTTAATTAGGCAATTATCCAAGAAATAGTTAAAAATGATTCTACTTTGAACTCCTATGAACAAGATATCCTTCCAGACCCTGGAGTGCCTATAGGAAGTTATCACTGGAGGAAACCAGCAATCAGCCTCAACCTTATATTTATTGCAAATAACTTGCCGCCAAAGAGCATTGGTTTGGGTACCAAATTTCCACCACCATTTGAGGAGCAGGCCGGAGTTAACATCCCTAATCCTCCTAATGGCTAGACCCCCTTGAGGAAAGCTTTTTGTTACTTCTAGCCATTTGACCAAATGAATTTTCTTTTTGAATGCAGAACCACCCCACAAGAAAGCAGCCTCTAATTTCTCGAAGTCACGAGCCACACCTTCAGGCATCCTAAAGAGAGAGAGGTAGTACACAGGTAGGCTTGAAAGAACGGACTTAATCAGAGTTAATCTGCCAGCGAAGGACAATACTTTCCTCGCCCATCCTAAAAGTCTTGCTCTGATAGAATCCAGTACAGGCTTCCAAGTTGATTTCCTACTAGGGTTAGCACCTAGAGGCAACCCCAAAAATTTCAAAGGTAAGTCAAGCACCTTGCAATTCAAGAGGTCAGCAAAAGAATGTATTGACTCTTCCCCCACGCCAACTCCACAAACAACACTTTTGTGATAGTTAATCTTAAGACCGGATAGAACTTCAAAGCACCTGAGAATTCTTTTGATTATAACTACCTGATCCAAATCTGCTTCGCAAAAAAAGATAGAATCATCAGCGAATTGGAGATGGGATATGAGGACCTTATTAGCTCCAACCAATATTCCTCTTAGAATACCAAGATTAATAGCTCTGGTAAGAAGGATGTTGAGCCCTTCTGCCACAATATTGAACAGGAAAGGTGATAATGGATCACCTTGCCGAAGGCCTCTTTGCGGGGAGAACTCACCCGTTGGTGATCCATTCACTAAAATGGAGATCCGGGCTATAGATATACAGGCTTTCATCCAAGAGATCCACTTAGATCCAAACCCAAAACTGGACATCAAGGAGAATAAGAATTCCCAGTTTACAGAATCAAAGGCTTTCTCAAAGTCCAACTTGATAATTATTCCTTTCCGTTTGGATTTCTTCCAATCATCAACTAGTTCATTGGCGATGAACACCCCATCAATGACATTCCTACCACCAATAAAAGCTGTTTGAGACTCACCAATAATTAAGGGCATCACTAGCTTCATCCTATGCACAAGAACTTTTGCCAAAATTTTGTAGAGAGAACCGACCAAGCTAATAGGTCTATAATCAATCAGATTGACGGGATTGTCAAGTTTGGAAATGAGGGTAATGAAAGAGCTGTTAATACCATAGGTGAGCTTGCTGTTTCTGTGGAAATCTCTAAAAAATTGCATGATCTCAAGCTTCATAAGTTTCCAGAATTTTTGGAAACACAGCAAGTTGAATCCATCTGGGCCCGGAGCTTTGTTACCACTACTCTCTTTGATGGCAGCCAAAACCTCTCCTTCTGTAAAGTCAAATGCCAGGTGTATAGATACAGGGCTGCCCTCAATTGAAAAAAAAAGCTCTACTTAATTTGCAAGAACACGAGAGATTGCATACCCGTTGAAAGACTTTGCTCAATTTGCAAAAGCATCAAGACATTGCACCCATTATAAATTGATTAGTCACAATCCAGATCATATATCCGCAATAGTAGAACCCGGTTCCATCTATTGAGTCTGCCCAAATCTATACAACTTCTCATTGAAAACCACTCGTGGATCCTTATTGATCAAGACACCTTCTTCACAATATGCATCCCTAAAAATCACAACCCAATTCATCTCTTTACCAACCAAGTAAAATGTCTCAGCTCACGGTAGAGCTTGTTGGCATCGTCCAGGTGGAGGATGTGGTCGGGCTGCTTGGAGAGGTACTCTCTCTTTGGCCTTGGTTAGAGGAAGAAAAAAAAAAAATTTCTATTTTTACACACCAATTCTCGTTAGTTCACACACTTAATGAACACCTTCTTTGTACATACATAAAATAAAATAAAAATATTTCTCAGGAGACATCTCTTTATTTCAATAATACTCTCATTTTTAATTTTAAAATCCAAAGTTTTTTTTTTCTATCCACCTACTCCTATTTCATCGCCGTTGCTGCCACTCACCCTCCATTGCCACCACCACCGTCACTCCCATCTCATTTCCTTCAATTTACACCTCCACGGTCAAATCTTGAAAGTGGGTGATTCACGGCAAGGGACTTGTGGAAATATTGCGAAAGGTTGTCATAGGCGGAGGGGGAAAGAGGAAAGATAAGGGAATGGCAGAGGAGAGAGGTGGCGCTAATGATGGAGGATGGTTGTGATATTTTAATTAGGATTTGAGTTAAAAAAGAAAAGGGTATTATGATATTTTTATTTTAGGACAAAATTATATTAAGGAAAAGTTTCATTAAGTGTGTGAAGTAAGATAAACTAGTGTGTGGAAACCAAGTTACCCAAGAAAAAAAATATTAAAATGACATCTTTGCTCTAAAAACAAAGGACAAAAGGACATAATTATCCTTGAAAAATTGTCACCTGTGTTGCACATGACACATTTTGGATGATAAATAGGATGGCTTTAATAATTGTCCCTTTTTTTTTTATCAGCCTTTAATAATTGTCCTTAATTGACATAAGAGTCAAAATTAAAGGACAAATTAGTTCAAACAGTTCCGATTTGGACCTCGAAAATGGGTCCCTCGAATTCCCCGAATTCAAATTTTTTTTTTTTTGTTTTTTTGTTTTCAGAGCAGAAGAAGGAAGAAGAGGGAGGAAGGAGGAGGAGGGGGAGAGGGAGGAGGAGAAGGAGGAGGAAGGACTGGAGGGGGCCTACTCACAGGGGGAGGAGAGGCGGAGGCGGGGCCGAAGGCGGTGGTCGGAGCTCGGCGGGTCTGCGAGCTCGGAGGCGACGAGCTCGGAGGCGGCGGTCGGAGGCTGCGACGACCTTGGCTGGGCCGACGACCTCGACTGAGCCGACGACCTCGCCTGGCGACCTCTCTTCTCTCTCTCTCTCTCTTTCTCTCCCTCTCCCCTCTGGTTCCGTCCGAAAATGGAGGAAGAAGAAGAAAGAAAAAAAAAAAAAAATTCAAAATCACTGAAACGACGTCGTTTCAGTGATTCGGGGGATTCGGGGAGTAGTTTTTTGAGGTCCAAATCTTTATTCTTAGTTCAAATTAAAATGATAGGAACTAAATTGACATAAGAGGAAAATTACAGGGATCATTGGTGTAATTTGCTCAATCAGATTATCATGTAATGGGACTACAAGAAAATAAATGGCATTCAATGAAAGGATTACAAATATACGATCAACTTGACACTTTGCAGTTTTGGGGGTAATTTCAATGAGAAATGAAACTTTTCAATGTGTTTGAATAAAGAATTTGGGTAGAAATTTGTCAAAGAAAAGGCGAAAAAAAAGAAAAAGAAAAAGAAAGGAAAAAGTGATGTAATAAAAATTAATATTTTCTTTCCTTTTTCTTTTCTTTCACAAATCTCCTTTCAAATCATTGATCCAAACACAATCTTAAAATTCAAACACATAATCAAAGGTGTCCACCAGATTAGAAGGTGTCTTGGGTCTTAGATGTGATCTCTCACTTTGGTGTTTTTGCTACTAGATTTTGTTGTTGCTGGTGTGTTATTAAGTGATGTTACTGATGTTGACTGTTTGAAGCAAAGGTATGCTAATTGTGATATGGCTGGCATACATTTTGCTGCTGCTGGATTGTTTCTTACTGGTGCAGCCTTTGGTTGATCTATTTGGTTTGGAACCTTGATGGTTTGCAGCCTTCGCTGCTGACTGCTAAGGAATTACAGGGGATTGATTGCTTCTCATTGCTTGTTTGTTTATTTTTTGTTGGTTGTACTTTGGTTGGTTACTCACCAACTCAATGTTATACTAGTAAATGATTAAGCTTGCAATTTGATAACAACATTGTTGGAATACCTTTTGCGCTTGTCATCCTTTATTGATGTTTGTTTTTGTATTCTGTATTTTGATTTTCATTAATAACTTTTTTTTTGCTGATTAAAAAATAAAAAACATAATCAAAGGTTTAAGCTAACTAAAAATAATGAAGTCACATGATTGGTTGCAATCTTTGTTGTGATGATCTAACAACCTATGTTTAAAGTTAAATAGAAAAATTACATCATTTTAAATAGTGTGGTTAAAATAAGCTAAATTACTCCAATCTTTTCCTATAGTATTGGAGAAATGCTACAAAGATGTGGAATGATGATAATTAATGTAATGTTAGCCTTTTTTTAAATCTAATAGGACCCCAAACAAAATCATATACACTATTAGTTGTAATTCCATGAGACAATTAAGGTCTTGATTCAAGCCATGCCATTCTTTACCAAACAAAAAACCAAAAAAAAAAATTTGAGCAATTTTTTTTTTCTTTTTATATAGCATTGTCCACTTGATTAAGTGAAGTAATTGAATTTCTCAATTCATCAAAATAATGTAACACATTTTTACAACAGAACTGATATATATATATATTATTTTTCTTCACCACTTTATATCACCGGATACATAGTGTGTGAGTGAATTTCCGATCACACTGCCAACTCAGTATTCAGTTGGAGAGCACTGGCAGAGTAGATGGCGCCTGAATGACCTGTAACAGAAAGAGAAGATTCTGGCGGTGGTTCGTCCACCCGGGGGCACTCCGACGATCAAGTCAGTTATCTCAAAGATAATCAATTGTGCTTAACTCACTGTTCAGAATATAAATTGCATACCTTAGACCCATGTGAGTGCCTCTCTTTTATAATTAACTCAATCCTTGTCCCAACAGAAGCCTAGCTTCAATGGACTCTAGCTCAGTGCTTATCCAGGACTCTTCAATAAATAGAGATAAACTCCCTAAGGGCTTTATCCTTATCCAGGTTGAGTCTCCTCCTCAGTCTAGGACTCTTGTCTCTTATCTTTTTATCCCAGATTCTGATATCTTCGGAGATAACCTCGGCCTAGCCGAGATCATATCGGTGTTATGTCCAGGACACGTGGCACCTCGGCTGACACGTCGGCGTCACCTTGGCCACGTGCTGATACTCAGAAAATATATCCCCACAACTGCCCCCTAGGTTCTATTATATCGGCATTTTGAGGTGATGGAACCTATATCAGTACTTCCTTCCAGTACGTCGGCTTAAAAATTTCTCAGCCAAGATCATCATTAAGGCCAACATGTCTTTTTAAAGAACAAGGATTCCAAGAGCTCCTTTACGCGTATGAGCTGTCATACATAATAACCCAACCATTTTAGCCACGTGTCTTCCCTTTACTGGATTGTACCTCATGCTGTAGACACCTCATTTTTGACCGACCTTAAGACTTAGACGTCACCGATTGAGCGCTCGGTGATGTTGCATATTGTGCTCGTTCAGAAGTCTCAGAGTCGCGACCGTGCGCCCTGCCTCCGGACTTCCGAACTCTCTTCTGTGCCTTGCCTCGGTTTGCGAACCAGACTCGGTTTTCTCTGTTTTCTTTCCTGAGGGGAGGGAGAGGTCCCGTAGACCATCTCTCAGTGGCCGTGGGCTACATTTCGTGCCCGTAGGCCATTTTGCCCATTTCGGAGCCCGGTTCCCGGTTTTCGGAGCCGTCAGGCCGTGTGCCTCGGTTCGGGACCACCCAACCATCTCTGATTCCTCCGATTTTTGGCATGCATCTCATTTACTCCCTTTCAAGGGACACTGGGGTCTTAGATACCCACTTCGTGGCCAAACACCACTTTCGGTGCTTAACGGCCGGTTTTCGGGGTCCCGAACCTCGCGGTTTGGCCCCCGAGCATTCATTTTGCATCGGTTTTTGTTCATTTTTGGCAGGTACCTCTATTTTATCACCAGGAAGATCACTGGAGGGTGGAATCCTAGCAATTGTCTCAGAAAACCAGTTTCGCTTCTCCGACGTCCGTTTTGCTCACTTCCGGGCTAATGTTGAACACCCTAGGGATATTTTCTTCGAGCCGAGACTACATATTTGTGATGAGGGGACATGGGAGGACCCTAAAAAGTGGTGGTCGGCCAGTAATTGTTATTTTCATTTTTAAGCCTCTCTTTCAAGTTGAATGTTGTGCCTCCTGTTTCAGAGTTGCCAAATTCCAACCATGGGGTCTTGTTCTACACACCTGGGAGGACACCAAAATATGGTGGCCGGCCATTAATTGTTCACTTCATTTTTGGCCATGGCCGGCCGGCCAATAGAGGTGGCTGGTCGACCAGTGGGGTGGCCGGCCGGCCATCTTCAAGAAAAGTGAGGGCACTGCTTCCCTTTTGAGCACTTCTGTTTGTCCATTTGTTTCTTCAAAATATCCTAGCCTCCGGGGGATATTTTGGGAGGGAAAGTTTGGGTGCATTTCCCTCCCCTTTTACACCCCTTTCTTGCCCATTTAAGTGGCTGGCCATCATCTTCTCCAAGGTTAGCAAATTTCTTCTCAAGACTTCATCTCCATTTGACTCCATTTCCCTCTCCAAAAGCTCCAAAAACCTTCAAGTTTCTAGCCCACTTGTTCATCAACCCTAAGCTTCACCATCACCACCTCCATTTCAGAAGCAAAGGAAGGTTTTTCAGAGGCTAAGGACCAGCAAATTCAAGCCAAGAAGCATCAAAAGCTTGATCTTCAAGGGTAAGTCACTATTTCCCCCTTTTGAGCACATTTTTGCATCAATTATTTACCCTACTTGCTCTCTGTTTTGGGCTCCAAACCCTACTGATTTTAGGCTTATTTTGAGCCCCTCTACAACATTGTAGAAGGGCTCAACCTTGTTTGGCATCTCTATCATGCACCTCTTCCAATATCACTCTTTGTGCCAATATTTTGCATGCTTTGTTTGGATTATGAGTGATCCATTTTCGAGCCTGATATAAACTGTGAGTGGGCTTATTTTGAGCCCCTCTTCAACATTGAAGAAGGGCTCAACCATGTTTGGTGGTTCTATCATGCACTTGTTTTGTAATTCTTCCAATTTACCGTAAAATTGCATGGTTTCTTTAGCCTATTTGAAGTCTGATTTTGAGCATGAAATTAACTGAGATTGAGCTTATTTTAGGTCCCTCTACAACATTGTAGAAGGGATCAATCTTGTTTGGGGCTTCCATGCATGGCCTCTCTTTGTACCTCTCTTTGGCCCCATTTTGCATGCCTTTTTAAAGCTTATTTGGCTTCTGATTTCAGCCTTCATCAGGCCTGAAAAGAGCCTTATTTTTTCTTTCTTGTCATGTTTTGTTAAAGGTCTTATGCTATTTGGTGAATACTTTTGGTACTTCATGTTATACCCTCTTATACCCCCTTATTTTTGCATGCCTTGCTAGCTCATCATGCTTCTGTTTTTGAGCCTTCATCAGGCTTGGAAAGAGTCTTAAAATAATAACTCATTCTTCATTTTTTGTTAAGGGTATTAGGCTGTTTGGTGCATCCTTTTGATACCTCATGTTATAGCCTTTGTTGGCTCATATTTTGCATGTTATTTTGAGCATATCTACATACTGAATTGGGGAATGTCATCTCTTGTAAATGTGCATATTTTTGGTCCCTCTTTAATGTTGTAGAACTGTTTTTTTCAGTTTGGGCATTGTACATATCACTTGTTTCATTGTTCCCCTCTTTTCCTCCATTTTTGCATGCTACTTTTGCCATACTTGTGATTGTTGTTTGGCCATCCTTTATACTGAAAAAATGCTAGTTTAGGGGCTTCCTTGCTACTGTTTTACAATTCATGTACCAATTATGCATGTTTAATAGGGCTGTAGGCCATTTAAGATTAACGTAGCATTTAAGACATCGTGTAATTTTGTCATAATTCGGGGGCTGTTTTTGCATCATTTTGGCTGCTGAAATTTACATTTTCCGTATGCCATTTGCCACGTCTCATTTGCATGCCATTTTTGTACCTTAGGGCCATGCCTCGGTTTGCGTGCCCGTGGGCACGCATTTCGAGGCACTTCTTTTTTATCCGACGGCGTCTTATGTGAGTGCGGCTGAGGTCCTCTCATGTTAGTGTAAGCCCGATTTTGCATTTTTATGCCTTTATATCATTGCCTCGGTTCGCGTGCCCGTGTGCACGCATTTTGAGGCGCATCTTTTTTCATCTCATGGCCTCTTATGTGGGTGCGGCTGAGGCTCTCTCATGTTAGTATAAGCCCATCTTGCATCGTGTATGCCATTTTAGATCTGTTGCATTCCGTATGCCATTTCCTCGATTTGCGTGCTCGTGGGCACGCATTTCGAGGCATTTCATTTTAGTCTCATTGTATATCATATTTCATGCCATTTCATGCCTTAGGATCATTGCCTCGGTTTGCGTGCCCGCGTGCACGCATTTCGAGGCATCTCATTTTCATAGCATTGTGTATGTTAGGATTGCATACTAGCTGCATTTCATGCATATCATGCATATTGCATCGTGTTCGGGATAGGTGTTAGCCCGGGCACGGGAAACGAGGCGCATTTCGTACTCCAAGTGACGGAACGGGTCTCAATTCCCAAGTCACCGACACTCCGGATCACCCATGATGGAGTTAGGTTTTGTTGTAGCATTCATGTGCATTCATCCTATATTGAGTTGTGCAATTCGGTTCCTCGACCATCATGCATCGGTATGTGTGATTGGTGGCACGAGGATCGAGGCATGCATATATTTGTGAAATACATTGCTATGCCCCTTTCCTGCTCTCTGTTACAGCAAAACGAAGAATCAGCAACTTTCCGAGACTTGGCGCGCATTTCGAGAAACATTGCAAACAGAGGCTAATTGGGGCATCCCAGTGGATCTCCGCGCAAAGCAGCCCAAACATGCATCACTTCATTATCCGGAGCGGAATCAAGGCAGTCCCTGGCTTGCATGCCAGTTTGCAATTTTTCTTAGTTAATTTGTTAATTAATTAGAAATTTGTTTTATTTGGACTGTAATATTCGGACTGTATTATTCTTTTATTTCGGACTGTATTATTTATTCGGACCCTCTGCACGAGGGCATAATTGTAATAAGTGTGGGTGAGTGTGATGTATGTCTTCCAACCCCCACTTCTTTCTCCCTTTTATTTACCTGCTTACGATGGTTAGATATAGGGCATATTTCAATTAGCATACAGTATGATAGCATGTTTGCATTCATTCATCTGTTTTGCATGCACCGGGCTCGGCGCATCATACAAACTGCATTTGTATTTCAATTCCAAATTGAATACATGTTAGCTGTAACATCATCATATGCCATGTTTAGAATAGCCGAGCCTGCTATAGTTGCATCTTTGCATGTGTTGCATTAGGCAATTCTGTATATGTAGGATCATGCATGATTCCTAATCAGTTTTCTGTTTTGGCTTGGAGTACTTGGTGAGTTGTTATGCTTTAGCATACTTGCATGCGTGTGAGTGTTGCCATGATTGCATGCTTACCATGAGGCTAAATGCTTATGTGATATAACTGCCTTGAATGCCTGTGGGTGAAGGTTGAGTTATTTGAATTGGGACAAATCACTAATTGTTTGTTTTAAGCCCACTAGATAGTGGCAAAATCACGTTTTTCTAAGCCCACCCGAGGGTGGCAAATCCGCGTCTTAGCCTACCTGCGGGTAGCACCATCAAACCATTTTCAAACAAACAAACATGAAATGTTTAGTTCCAATTCAGGCGATTCAATCTATACTTGTATGCTGTGCGCATCACATAATAACCTAGGCTAATAACCGGAATAAGAACTCACAATGTTTTCAAAATCAGATATCATGGTTAGTAGAGGGCGGTCTTTGACCGGGCGAGAAGTGCTCACAGTGACCTTCCCCAATCGTACCCAAGTTCCCGAGCCGAGGCAACTTTGGTGATGACGGACACGTGGCCTTTTGGCACCGAGTCAGGGTTTCCTAAATTTCCCATTTTAAAATATTTAGGTGGCGACTCTGTATCTGGCGAAGCAGTCCATGTTTGGCACTTCTTTCAAAAATCTGTTTTCAAAACGATTTGCCGGATTTGGACTCTTCGGTTCAAGATTGAGAACCGTGACATTTGAGTCCTTCGAACTGTAGTGACCCAATATCGAACCAGAACGGGGGGGATTCGCGTGCTGCGGCATCATCCAAACAAGAGGCAACTTTCCGTTGCCATTCGTCGCCATGCGTTGTCATGAGTTGCCCTGAGTTGCTGTCCAAACCAGGGGCAACTTTCCGTTGCCACGCGCCCCTTTCAAGCAAGGGGCAATTTTCCATTGCCTCCGATCCGAGGTTGCGCATCTCGAGGGTAGGTTTCATACCCGTTTAACATTGGCTGTTTGCGAAAATAGTTTTTGAAAATTTTTACTGAGGTTGACTATTTTCTCGAAAAACTATTTCATTTTCCAAAACCGGACCATTTCTTGGGCCCAAAAAAGGAAAATTTTCAGTGCTCACAGCCTGACTCGCAGGATTTTCAAATCAAAAATTGAACAAGTATGTTAATCCGACTCTCATTTTGGTCAAAACTGTTTTAGGAAGAAAACAAAAAAAAAATGGTCAAAGTGATGAACTAGGGGCGCAATCGAGTCAGGTGTTCTGTTTTCCCCCCGCCATCAACATACTTGCCATAAAGGCACCCTATTTGCTGGAAGAAGCTTTCCCTATCCGGAACCCCGACTCAATGTCACCGGAGGAAATAGCCGTGAGCCAATAGTGTTGGGTGTGAACCCGCGACTTCCTATTCATCTATCAATCACCCTGGGGAGGGACGAAAAATGAGAGAATAAAGAATAGAGAGGTGTAAGTCGAGAGAAAAGTGAGGAAAAGGTTTTGGAGAGAAAAACCGAGTCTGCGGGCCGAGTGATGTGAGAATCACAAATCAGAAAGGGTGAGAAGCATAATACCCGAAGGAACTGGTTCCACGAGATCTGAGGTCTTTTGTTTTTGTAAACACGTTCGTGTGTCATGTCTTTGTCTTGTTTACCTCAACTTTCGTCTTGAGTCTTTTCCGAGCATGTCTCGTTGTGTCTAGGTCGCGCACCTTTTGGTTAAGTCTTGCCCGCTGTGTTCAGTTGTAGGCTCGATACCCCGTTTGAAAAACCCTTTTTCAATTTCAAAAAATCGCTTATGCTCAGAGTGCTGTGCCATTCTTTACATTTTATGCGAAGCAAAAGAAGAAAGGGGAGAATTTGGGGCATCTGAGTGTGTTTCAGTCTCAGCCGATTCCACCTTCGTATTCCGTCTTGTCAGATTGGACTGTTTGTTCAAGATTTGCCGTGTGCAAAGTGAACCGAGTACTGTGTTATGGGCTGTATGCAAATTAGTCCCCAGTGGAGTAAGGGCTGTGTGTTCAGAATCAGGCAGTGGGTTGCTTGGGTCATTTTACTGTTAGTGGGTTCGTTATCTAATTATTACAGTGCAAGTGTTCAATTTTCAGACAGCAAATCAATTTCATTTACATTGAGGTGTAACATGATGCAATGCAGTGCGAAGTATGAAATGTATGAGATATAAAAATGTAACACTTTTTCAGACAAAAAGTTTGTTTCATTCCATCATCTTTTCAAGTACATAGTTTTGGAAACAAAATCTGCCTGCGGCAGTACAAGGTACCCTAGCTACCAACAAAAAGGGAAAAGTACAAAAGAAGAATAACAGCAAAAATCTGTGTCAAATGTCAAAAGTGGCTCCGAGGGCTATCAGTCCGTCCTAGTCCTCTTCATGGACGAAGGTCCAGGAGCATCATCAGCACTGTCATCTGAGCTCAAGTCCGAGCCGTCTCCGGTCTCCTCCCCCGATGACTCTGCCTCCGCCTCTGTCTCCACCTCGGACGACTCCTCATCATCATCCGGAACTGGCGCCCAAGAGCTACTCCCAGCATGAGTGCACCCCGCCTTGGTGCAGGGAAATACTTTGCCCTCCTCATCTCTCCCTCGGACAGGAGCGGAAGGTCCAGCTGGAGCACCTTCTACAGTGGGAATCTGGAAGGGAGGCTGAAAAGTACAAAAGGCAAATGCATCAGTATACCGTGAACAGTTTATCGGTCTGAATGCACGATGTATGAAGTCTGATGTGTGAATGTGAATAGTTTATCAGTGCAAAATGCAGCATGTGTATGCGGTGAACAGTTTATCGGGCGTAATGCACGAGTATAAATCTGATGTGAATGTCGTGAGTAGTTATCGCAGCAGTGATGATCTGATCGCTGATCTATGAATCTTTGTGAGATCGATTAATGTCAAGTGTTGTGTTGTGTATCGGATTATGTCAAGCAGTTTATGTATGGTTTGAGGCGTAGTGGTCAAGAACATACCGAATCTTTGTAGAGGGCAGAAGGTCGAAAGTCCGCTGCAACATCCCCATCATGGAGGTATTCAGCTCCAGGGACTGCCGGGTGTACTCGGAGGAAGCTTGTAGAAATATCAGCTGCATCAATATTCTGCGGAATATTAAATAAATTGAAAATGAAATGACAATGCAAGATGCAAAATACGGTAATACATACCGGAGGCAAGTCAGGGACGCCGACCAACTCATGATCAGCCGGAGGAGGGGCACACGGGATCTGGTAGGTCGCCCTACCCTGCCCTCTGTATGTCATCGTCGTAGGTAGTGCGGGCCAACCAACCCCCCGCCCTCTCTGAGCTCCGCCCCGACCACGAACCCGGGCCCTCCTCGATGCTCCTGCTCCAGCCCCCGCTCCTACCCTGGCTTCCGGTGCCACGGGCTTCTCTCCTTCAGCTCGACGGCCACCGCTCAGAGGCCGCATGATGTACGTCTGCACGTACTCTCTGTAATCGCCGATGCCTCTGAAGCGGATCACCTCCCAGGCAATAGTGTACTCGGCCATCTGCTCGGCGGTGAATCTCTCGGTCTCCCTCATGTCCTCCGGAGGGTGAACCGAAACTATCTGCTCTGGTAATCCTAGGGTCTGGCGTAGGAAACGCTCACCTAGATACCAAGCTCGACAGACCGGGCCCTCCAGCAGAATCTGGAAACGCGAAGTCTCTTCAGCGCCGGCAAATCGATCCCGTATCACGGTGGCAAGCAATTGCCAAAATTAAGGTGATCTGAAAATGAAATACAGATTGTTATCTACTATTATTGAAAACATACAGGGAAAAGCGAAGCTTAAATGAACTGCAAGTAAAACATACCTCTGCAGGAGTGATGGTGTCGAAGTAGCGGCGGAAAAAGATGAATGTCTCCCGTGGCCTCCGCATGCATCTCCCGTCGAAATGGCGTGAGAAGGGGACGACGAGAGGGGTCTCTGCGTCTGGCACCGGGGCAAGTCTGGGAAAGTAGGCATACACCCACAACTGTAGAACAAATACCAGTATGCTTATCAGACAAAGTAGAATACAAGAATAAAGCAGAAATGACAGAGCCATATATTGTGCAGTGTATTGTGCAGACAGTATTGTATAGAGAGTACAGGTGTGTACAGTGTGAGCAGTGTACAGCCAGTGTAAAGCAGAGTATGTGTGTGCCGTGTGTACAGAATACAGTCAGTGTAAGGCAGATTACGGTGTATGCAGTGTACAGAGTACAGAAAATAGAATAGCAAAAACGAAAAGTAGAAAAAAGGAACGTACCTCCCAAGCACGCCAGTAGCCCCCGAGCAACTATCTGCTGCCATGGGAAGCTGAGCTCATATACCCATAAAGTGTAGCCAGAGCGGCGCCACCCCAGTCGTAGTGTAGGATCTGAGTGACATCCACTAAGGCGCTGAGCAAGCAGAGGGGCACGGTGTTCGCCCGATCGGCGAAAATAGTGGTCCCCAGCAGGAACATCAAAAAGCCGCGCGCATATCTCTCCACGGCCTCCTGAGTCATCAGAGCCTCCTCAACCAAAGCTGGCTGGACCCGGAACTGGACCTCAAACCAGGAATAACGAACAAAGCCCGGACGGGCGAGAGGTGGCACCTCGCCGAGCAGATAGACCTGAGCGGCAGTCCACTCGTCCATATCAGTATCGAAGGGGATCGGATCAACCCCTACCCCGATGCCTGTAAGCATTGAGAAATCATAGGGAGTCATCGTCATGTCTCCCGTTGCAGATAGATGGAACGAGTCGGTGGTGTCCTACCACCTCTCCGCTAGAGCAACGAGGAGAGGCCTGCTCGTGGTCAGCCGGGATAGTCCCCTGTAGAATGCGCCAAAGCCGGCCTGGTCGACAATGTGGCGAATCGTCTTGGGTAACTCTGCGTACCAGTCTCGAGCGGCGATGTTCCCATACCCGCGGATGGTATGGGAATCCCCTTGTTTCCAAACAAATAGTTGCAAAGCAATGATAAATACACCAGTTTTGTAAGGCATGCAGAATTGAGGTAAATACGGCATGTGTGCATATTTTCAGATTCAAACAGATACCGGGTGCCGGTGTGCTTACAGTGAACTACAATGTGTGAAGTGTCAGCGTGTTTGAGTGGTTCAGTGCAAATATAGCATGTGTGCATATTTTCAGATTCAAACAGATACCAGGTGTCGGTGTACTCACAATGAACTACAACATGTGATGTGTCAACGTGTTTGAGTGGTTCAGTGCAAATGTGGCATGCGTGCAAGCTTTTCAAATTCAAACAGGTACCGGGTGCCGGTGAGTTTGCAGTGAAATACGGTGTGTGCCGTGTGTTTGAGTGGTTCAAGGCTAGTGCAGTGTGTGTACACGTGTCAGTCTGAAACAGATATCAGTTACAAGTACGTTTGCAATCAACTACAGCATACAGTGTGCATCAGTGTATCTAGGCTGAAGCAATTAAAGAACATAAACAGCTATGGCAGTTGGCAGTTTTATATTCTACATTGCAGAAAGTAAAGCGGAGGAAAGAATGTTACCTCGGAAGCGCCGAAGGACAGGTGAGAGGTAGGCTCGCGTAGTAGTAGCTCGGGAGGCATCGCCCTATCAAAACTCTGAAACTGACGAAGACCGTCAGGAGGCAAGACGTGGATCACCGGCCGATAGGTCGTCGGGTCGAATGGGCGGACGCTCAATGGGAGGAGCTCAACCCCGGGACCCATCTCGTGATCCAGGGGAGTCTCGCCCCATGGAATATCGTCGGCCATGTCAAAATAATGAGAAAATAGCCGGAAGAGGGAAAACCGGGTGAAAATGTGAAAAGTCAACCGAAAGTCAACCTCGGGAGGGTGGAAAATGGCCGCAAAAGTCGGAAGGTGGAAGAGACACGAAAATCAAGGGAAACTCGAGGGGAACAAACCCCAAAAGGCAGAAATAACAAAAGGGACACCGAAATGGAGAAATATTCGGTTCAAAGTGCTCCAAACGCGAAGGTATACGCGAATCGAACAAGGAAACGGAGAAATGAAGAGAGGAAAATGCTCTAGAGAGAGGGAGAAATGAATTTCGGCTAAAGGGAAGTAAGGAAATAGGGTTTGGAACCCTATTTTAAAAGGCCCGAGGTGAAAAGTCAAAATTGCCCCAATTCAGGCATTTTTGGCCGGTTGGCTACATTTTTGGCCGACCGGCCAAATGTTTGGCCAGTGAAGTTTTTTGTTGGCCGGTGTATGGCCGGTGGCCTACCCATGTGGCCGATGAGCCTCCTAAAACCTTGTTTGGGTCATATCTGTAGTTTGGGGCCTTCATTGCTCAAGATAGTACAAGAACAGTGCACTTCCGAAGCTAAACCGACCTCTGTTTGGGCCTCGGACTGTGTCTTATGTGCGTGGCACTCGAATACATGCAAGACATATCCTTTTTGGTATCCTTTTGTCTTTTATGAGATTCAAAAGTCGCCCCATGTGCATTTGAATTAAATTTCACTGTTTAGCGCATCGCACGGTCTTGCGCACCGCATTTCAATCGCGCTATTTTGCGCATCTTGTTGCATCTGGCGTGCATCCATTGTTCGCACTATTGTGCGCACTTCACTCACATTGTTTTGTACCCACCGGTCTGGCGAGACCTTAAACCCGCTTGGTCTGGCGAGACCTTAAAACCGCCTGGTTGCATTGTCATGCATTTCAAATTCACATGCATTGTCATGCATTTCAAAGTCACGCGTTGTCATGCACTCCAAGTTCACTTGTATTATTATGCATTTCCCCAGTAGACGGTCTAGGAGACCTTAAATCCTGGGAAGGTGCAAGACCTTGCGTGCATTGATGTGCACAAATCATTTGCATTACCATGCATCTTAACCCGCGCGTTGTCGCGCACTTAAAATTCGTGCATTGTCATGCATCTCAAACCGCGCGTCGTCGCGCATTAGAAATCCATGCATTGTCTTGCATTCCAAGCAACATGCATTTCATGCATCATTTGCATTTCAAAAAACAAACAAAACAAAAAACATGTATATGTAGTGCATTCATTGTAAATAAAGCATTTTCATACATACATGGTAAATATTGCATTGTCATGCATCGTAGAAAGTAAACATGCATTGTCATGCATTTCCACTGTAAATATTACATTTACACTCCATTGCATTCCCATTGCATTGCATATTCGTAGATAGTGCATTGTAGATTGCATGCATTCACTGCATCACCTTCCATCTATGGCTTGCACCTTTCCATGTTGAGCTTGGTCTAGTATGTGCCCATACTTTTCACGTCAAAACATAGTTCAGTAGACCGTTCTATGTTAGCCGCGGCTTGTATGTGTACATGCCTTTTTTAGGCAAGATTTGGTTTGGTCCGCGTGCCATATCCGTTGCATTGCATATTTGTAGATATTGCATTGTAGATTGCATGCATTCACTGCATCACCTTCCATCTATGGCTTGCACCTTTCCATGTTGAGCTTGGTCTAGTATGTGCCCATACTTTTCACGTCAAAACATAGTTCAGTAGACCGTTCTATGTTAGCCGCGGCTTGTATGTGTACATGCCTTTCCTAGGCAAGATTTGGTTTGGTCCGCGTGCCATATCCGTTGAATTGTATATTTGTAGATATTGCATTGTAGATTGCATGCATTCACTGCATCACCTCCCATCTATAGCTTGCGCCTTTCCATGTTGAGCTTGGTCTGGTATGTGCCCATACTTTTCACGTCAAAACATAGTTCAGTAGATCGTTCTATGTTAACCGCGGCTTGTATGTGTACATGCCTTTCCTAGGCAAGATTTGGTTTGGCCCGCGTGCCATATCCATTGCCATTTTCCCAGCATATCCATTGTATATATTACATTGTAGTGTAATTTTGCATCCAGCATTAGGATCATTGTTCTTTCTTCAGTGGGTTGTTTCCCTACTTATGTCATCCCTCCAATACTCGTTCTTATGTCCGTCTACATTCCTCATAGTTCAGTTGATCGTTCTATGGTGGACGGACTTGTTATCTCCATCCATCTATTTGACATATATGTGGTTTCGAACCGCTCATGATTGGATCATGACTCAATTACTATGCATATAGTTTGCATTGTTTCAATTGCATTGTATTTTAGTTTGCATTGTTTATACATAGTTTTGTATACATTGCATATCATTTTGCATTGTCATGCATGTTGCTAACAATATTGTACCTGTTAAGTTCGTTTTCTTTGCAGGCACGATATCATATGTACGGTTCATTTGCGGCTGGTAGAACCAGACGAACCGGACAGGTATTGTATCCTCCGTGGGAGACGTATTGAGAATTGCATAATTCTCTTACATCTTTTCTGCATTGTAGTGTAGTTTTGTGTATGCCAGCTTAAAACTGTTGCATGGGTGCTTCATTATAGCTTTCTTCGCATGATCATAAGTTATGTTCGGCTTTGTGCATTGTCTTGCATTTTGCCCCTGCCTTCGGGCGCATATCTTGTTTGTCTTGCATGTTTGTCTAAGTCTTCGGCCTTGTCAAAAATGGGTCATCTCTGGACTTTTACATTCACTCCCGTCATTGTTATGACTTTCGAAGTTCACAAAGAGGGCAAATCAGAGACACCCCATTTTTGACCGTCCTCAAGACTTGGACGTCACCCCTTGAACACTTGGTGATTATCCATGTTTGTGTTCGTCTTGAGTTCCCGGAGGTCTCGGCTACGCGCCTTGCCTCAGGATCTCTCGACTCGACTGTTTTGTTTCTGGTTTTGCACCAAACACTCGTTCTTTGCCTTGGAGGGGCAAGGAATGGCTTGTGGGCCATCCCTACACTCCACCGGCCATGGCTTGAGGCCACCGGCTGTGTTTTGTTGCCACCGGCCAAATGTTTGGCCGGCCGGCACTATAGGTGGCCGGCCGGCTATATTGTTTTGGTCAATTGCATTTTTGGCCGGCTGACTACTGTGCATCTGTTTTTGTAGATATTTTTGTGCAGCTGTCATGCACTTGGCTCCCCTCCATACACGTGTATGGAGGGATCTCCCTCTTGTTTAGCTTGTCTTATAAGTTTACAAGATTGAGCTCTATAAGAAGGAACCTCTTCTCTTTGGTTTATGGTTAGCAAAAAATAGAGAGAAGAGCTCTGGTTCTTAGGGTTAGCATAAGTGTATCTATCCTATATCTATATCTCTCTCTCTTGTATTTGTGTGTGTTTTGTGTTACTTTTACACACAAACACCCACCATCACACTATCCTCTTGGAGTTGAGGCCCTTGAAGGTTGTTGTTGGAGTTTTGGAACTGATTTGAGCTTGAGGAAGCAGCTGGAACTCCATCCTTAAAGGGGTCTACAAGGGTAAGACTTTTGTCCCTTTTTACCCCATTCTTGCATAGCTTATTTTCCTATCTTGCATCTGTTTTTGGGCTTAGTGTATAATACATAAAAGTTCTATTTTTAAGGCCTCTAAATAGTTTGTTAAGAGTGTTTTGTGGTTTGAGGTTGTTTGACCCCTCTTGAGCCTTGTAAGGTTCCATTTTGTGCTATTTTGTGTGAGTTCCGGGACCGTAGTGTTTGGGCCTCCTCACCACTGAAATCTTGAGGGATTTCAGAGGTGAGGATGGTGCCTTGAGGTCCTAGGAAGGAGAGGGTCACCCCCCTCCCCTTGTTGTCCTTGAAAAGGACCATTTTTACCTCTTGAAGGAGCATCATGTTTAAGTGTATGTTGGCCATGCCTTAGCTGATTTTTTGTGCTTATTATGTTATAATATGCCTATGTTTTTAGTTGGTTTTGGTACACCATGCTTGCTTAGCATACATGCCTTGTAATGCCATTTTGTTGCCTTAACATGCATCTAGGTTTTAACCCTTGTTCAAGTATGTTTTAAGCCTAGCTTTGTGAAGCTTTCATGTTTATCTTGCCATGCTTGAGGTCCGTTCTTGGCTGTTTTGGGTCGACCAAGGCTTGCATTGCTTAGTTCTTTGGCATTTTGGCTTGCTAGCCTTGAGTTTTGGACCCTTGTTGCATGTCTAGCCTATTTTATTTGTTTGGTTTGGCACCATCTTAACATGATTTCAGAGCTTAATGCATGCTAATTGTCCATGTTTGCATCTTCTTAAGTGTGCTTAGAAGTTGCTCTTTAATGCTTAAAGTGTTGGAGATCATTTGCATGCATGTTTGTGTGCCTATTAGTCCTTCATTTTTGGGCACCTTGGCCACTGTTTTAGGCATAATTAGGGCTGCCTAAATCATGTTTAAGTCCATCTCTTTGCTTGTTGCATATACTCCTTGTATGTTGTAGCATATTGGTGAGTTGTTGCATGTTTGAACTTGCATGATTGAATGAAGTCACATGCTTGCTTGCATGCTTAAATACCTACATTGTACCTTGCATGCTTGTTGATTGCATTGTCTCATGCCTTGCATGTTTTGTATGTTTCTTCGCATTGCCATTTTGCATGCTTAGTTAACATGCTTAGGTTGCATTGCATTAGCATGCACACTTGGCTTCTTGAATTGCTTATGATAGAGGTTGAGTTCCCCTTGGTTTGATTATGTGCATTGCATTCCATATTAAATGTGCACACTTGGCTTCTTGGGCCATCATGCATGGAAATGCGCAATTGGTGGTCCGAGAGCCAAAGTTCATATTCCTTTGAGTCATAAACATGATATGGGGTGTGATTGGTGCATACATTGCTTAAAATGCATTGCCATGCCAAGTATTGCCCTCGTCATTGTCAAACCAGTTCTGCAGAACTTTGTCCCACGCCACATTTAGTGCCGACCGGCCACCATTGTTGGCCGATGGATCAAAGTTGTGGCCGGTGACCATCACACATGGCCGGTGGTGCTCTCCTTCAGCCGGTGGTTGTAGACAGGCCCACGGGGGGACCTCACTACAGCTCGGACTCGATTTGTGTTACAGTTCTTAATTTTGAACCAAAGAGTCCAAATCTGGCAAATCGTTTTGAGAAAACAGATTTTTAGAAAAGAAGTGCCAAACATGGACTGCTTTGCCAGATACAGAGTCGCCACCTAAATATTTTATTTTGGGAAATTTAGGAAACCCTGACTCGTTGCCTAAGGCCATGTGTCCGTCATCACCAAAGTTGCCTCGCTCGAACTTGGGTACGATTGGGAAGGTCACTGTGAGCATTCTCCGCCACGGCCGAAGACCGGCCTCTACTAACCATGATATCTATTTTTGAAAACATTGTGTGTTCTTAATCCGGTTATTAGCCTAGGTTACTATGTGATGCGCACAGCATACAAGTATAGACTGAGTTGTCTGAATCGGAACAAAACACTTCATGTTTGTTTGTGAAAATGGTTTGCTACTCGCAAGTAGGCTTAAAATGCGGATTTTGCCACCCTCGGGTGGGCTTAGAAAACATGATTTTGTCACTGTCTTGTGGGCTTAAAACAAACATTTGATGAATTGTTCCAATCCAAATAACCCAACCTCCACCCACAGGCATCCAAGCAAGTATATCACATAAGCACATAGCCTCATGGTAAGCATGCTATTCATGGCAGTCACTCACACGCATGCAAGGATGCTAAAGCATAAAACTCACCGAGTACTCCAAGCCAAAACAGAAACCGATTAGAAATCCATGCATGATCCTAAGTATACAAAAATGCCTAATGCAACACATGCAAAAATGCAACTATAGTGGGCTCGGCTATTCTAAACATGACATATGGAATGCTACAGCTAACATGTATTCAACTTAGAATTGAAATATAAATGCAGTTAGTATGATGCGCTGAGCCCGGTGCATACAAAATAGATGAATGAATGCAAACATGCTATTATACTGTATGCTAATTGAAACATGCCCTAATCTAACCATCATAAGTAGATAAATAAAAAAGAAGAAAGACGCGGGGTTGGAAGACATACATCACACTCACCCACACTTATTACAATTATGCCCTCGCACAGAGGGTCCAAATAAATAATATACAGTCCCGAATAATACAGTCCAAAATATATAACAATTCCTAATTAATTAACAAACTAAGAAAAGAATAAACTGGCATGCAAGCCAGGGACTGTCTTGACTCTTCTTCAGATGATGAATGATGCATGTCTGGGTTGCCTTCGCGCGGAAATCCACAACGATGCCCCAATTAGCCTCTGTTTTGCAATGGTTTTTGGAAAGCGCGCCAAGCCTAAGGAACTGATTCTTGATTTCTTTTGTCGCAATGAGAGTGAAAGGGGCATGGCAATGTATTTTCACAAATGTATGCATGCCTCGATCCTCGTGCCACCAATTATGCATATCGATGCATGATGGCCGAGGAGTCGGATTGCATAATTCAATATGGAATGAATGCATATGAAAACTTAACTAAAACCTAACTCCATCATGGATAATTCGGAGTGTGCGGATCGGGAATTGAGACACGCCCATCACCGGAGTACGAACGCATTCGCTTCCCGTGTTTCGGGCTAACTCCTATCCCGAACACAATGCAATATGCATGATATGCATGAAATGCAACTAAGATACATCCTAACATGCAACATGCTATGAAATGGCATATACGATGCACGAGGTAACATGGCATACACAATGCGCTAACATACAACCTAGCATACACAACGCTATGGAATGAAATGGCATACACAATGCGATATGGACTTACACTAACACAAGTGGACCTCAGCCACACTCACATAACAGGCCATTAGATGAAAATGAGACACTCGAAATGGATGCACACGTGCACGCAAACCGAGGACCGACTCTAAGGCACGAATGCCACTCTAACATGACGTGGCAAAGTATGGAATATGGAATATTATCATGCAAATTTCAGAGGCAATAAGTGATGCAAAACTGCCCCGAAAGATGACAAAATGACACCCGATGCATGGAATAGGTCCCGAAACATGAAATTAAACATACCGAATGACCTATGACTATACAATGCATGCATTATTCGAACATGGGATGTGAAGAAAGAATCAAGAAAGCCCAAAAATAAGCACATTTACAGTTTTGAGCAAGGCCAAACAGCGAACATAAATGGGGCTAAACTAGCATGCAAAAACAGCCCTGAAAGCAAGATAATGAAGCAAGTGGAAGCTGATGTCCATAAAAATAGAAGGGCTCTTCTACAATGTTGAATAGGGGCCCAAAATATTATGTTTTACAGTTTATGAAAAACCACAAAAACAAACACAAGTATGGAAAAATTCTCATGCAAGAAAGGGGCCAAAATGGAGACAAAGAAGCAACTGATGCATGCTGGTCCCAAACAGGTGGGCGTCCTTCAACAATGTTGAAGAGGGGCTTAAAATATGACCTTTTACAGTTTAGTACCAGACCCAAAACAGTATACAAGTATGCTCAAAATACCATGCAAAAATGGGGCCAAAAAGAGAGCTACAACACAAAGTATACAAAATATGCCTCAAACAGGAATATAACCTTAATGAAACATGAAGAGGGGGTCGAAATATATCCATTTTTAGTTCGGACCAAAGTCCAAAAACAGAAGCACAATAGGCTAATAAATCATGCAAAAATGGGGCCAAAAGTGGATATCAAAGCAAGTGACACATGGAGGGTTCAAATAGTGATGATCCCTTCTACAATGTTGAATAAGGGCTCAAAATAAGCCTATTTACAGTTTACAACATGCTTGAAAACAGATTATACATAGGCCTAAAATGCTACACAAGAAGTAGGCATACAAGAGGGATAATGAAGCAAGTGAAAAATGGGGGCCTCAAACAGTGAGAGGCCTTTAATGAAAGATGAAATAGAGCTCAAAAAAATGCTACTTTCAGTTATGGCCGGAGCTCAAATATACAAGCAAGAAGGGCTAACAAAACTTGCAAAAAATGAGCTAGAAAAGAGGGAAATGTTGCTCATCCTTGTAGACCAAGTCTTTGGCTGCCTTTGGACCGAGGAATACTGCCTCCTAGCCTCTGAGAAGACCCTCCTAGCTTCTGGAATGGAGTGGTGGTGTGGTGCTAGGTGGTGGTGAAGAAAAGGGTGTGGGACTTGGGTGTTTTGGTGCTTGAAGAGAGAGAGAGATAGGGGAGATATGCATATAAGGCTTAGAGGCAATTTTTTTCAACCCAAAAACCAGAGCTGGAGGCTGGTTTTTATAGACAAATGAGGAGGAGAAAGAGGGGGAAAAATGGGGGGGGGGGAAATGAATTCAAGTTTCCCCCCAAAATTTTGGCCCCCCGGATACAAAATCTTGGGGGGGGGAAGAATGGAGATTTGAGATGCACTCACTGCAAGGAATCAGGCCGGCTGGCTCTCCCCATGGCCGGCCGGCTAGGGGTCAAACAGGTCAAGCCAAATTAGTGGCCGGCCACCACAGATTGGTGGCCTTCCAGGTGTTCTCAACACAACCCTGTGGTCAAAAAAATGTAACAGTAAAATAGGAGAGAGAATAACTCATTTTTCAAAGGGGTTCAAAAGGTTCAAAAGGAATTACTGGCTGGCCACCAAATATTGGTGGCCTCTCAGATGTGCACATCACAAATATGGGGGTTAGGGTTGAAGAAAAAGGCCCAAGGGTGGTCAACATTGGCTTTGAAGTGAGAAAAACGGGTGTCGGAGGGCGATGATGGAATATAACTGGTTGCTGGAACAATTACTGGCCTCCCACCCTTCTGCGACCTTCCTGGTGATGAAACAGAGGTCCCTGCCAAAAATGAACGAAAACCGATGCAAAATGAAGGTTCGGGGACCGAGACGCTAGGCAGCAAAATCGATTAGGCACCGGGAGTGGTGCTCGACCATGAAGTTGGTCTCTCGGACCACAGTGTCCCTCAAAAGGGAGTAAATAAGATGCATGCCAAAAACCGGAGCAAACGGAGGTGGTTAGGCGGTCCCGAACCGAGACGCTCGGCCTGACGGCTCCAAAAACTGGGAACCGGGCTCCGAAATGGGCAAAATGGCCTACGACCACGAAATGTAGCCCACAGCCACTGTGAGATGATCTGCGAGACCTCTCCCTCCCTTTGGGAAGAGAAATAGAGAAAACCGAGCCTGGTTCGCAAACCGAGACAAAGCACAAAAGAGTCTGGAAGTCCGGAGGCAAGGTTTGTAGCTAAGACTCTGAAACTCCTGGACGAGCGCGATATGCAACATCACCAAGCGCTCAATCGGTGATGTCTGAGTCTTAAGGTCAGTCAAAAATGGGGTGTCTATAGTTGCCCCTCTTTGACAGAACTCGGAAGTCACAAGAGACGGGAGTGAATGTCAAAGCCCAGAGACGACCCATTTTTGACAAGGCCGAAGACTTAGACAAACAGGCGAGATAAACAAAGGTGTGCCCGCAGGCGTGCCCGTAGGCAGGGGGCAAAATGCAAAACAATATGCACAAGGCCAAATGTAACTTGATGTTCATGCAAGTGCAGCAAACTGTAATGAAGCAAATATTCGCAAACAGATGCAACAGTTTTAAGCAAGAATGCAAAGCAACAACCACATTTCATGCATTTAGGAATGCGGAGAATTATTCAATTCTCATCGCGTCTCACACGGAGAAGATACGATACCTGCGCGATTCGTCTGGTCACACCAAATTTCAAATGAACTGTACATACAATATCGCGGCTCGCAAAAAGAGAGAAACTCAACAAGCACAACATGCTAACAACATATGTTCCATGTGACATCGAAAGTTCGACAAGCACGGTGTCGGTGGGGTGAGTGCATCGCAATGCGAGAAAGGAGTGTGCGTGATAACGCAAGCTTATACGCAGAGGTATGGTAATATCAAAAGGACGTGCATAACAATGCGAGTATGTTCATGGGAATGCAAGTTAGATGCGCAATAATGCAGGACAAACGCAAATCAGGATGCGTGTTTGTCACAAAACGGCGAGTAAGGAAATGCGCGTTTCAGCGAGGGCGACTCGATCGCGACCTCCGGTTCACCTCCCGGGAGGGTTACAACATGTTCAAAAAGGATACTTCTCACTTTCGATGAATAATGATGAGACACGCATCGAAGGCTGAAGCTGAAGTTCCGGCGGAGCGATTTCGCGACAGGAAGTGCACTTCTTTTGTACTTTTTAAGGTCTCGGGAACTCCAATCCTCCCCAAAATTTACAGAGAGCTTGAGACCAACCTAGGGATCACTACCGGCCAGTTTTCTTCCCCATTGGAGGCCACCGGCCAGTTTTCAAAAAGGAGATGGCCAGCCAGCCTGAAAAAGTGGCCGGCCGGCCACTTGTTCAAAACCGCGGGCATTTTTGTCTTTTCACCTCTTTTTCTTTAAATATACTCACCCAAACTCTTTGAGCTCACAATCCCAGCTCCGAAATCACCTCCTCTAGCTTCCCAGACCATTTTCCTCCTTAGATCTGAGCTCTATACGCGTTTTCCAACGCCCCACGCAAGTTGTTTTCGCGAAAACTTTCAGTTTTAAGCACTTTGAACCGATTAAATTTTGATTTTGGTGCTTCTTTTCTCATTTTCGCCACTTGAGGTGAGTTTATCTCGACATTTGGAAGATTTTCTTGGGAGTTGATTTTTGTTGACTTTTTCATTTCCCGGGAGTTGACTTTTGTCGACTTTTTTCAATTTTTTCTCATTTTTGCAGATTTTCTGAAATGGCCGGTCATTTTCCTCACGGTGGAGGTCCCGCGGATGCCGGAGGTGATCCCGATATTATGGCTCTGCCTCCGAGGGTTCGACCCTTCATACCCGAGAGGTACGCCCCACCAGCACACATTCTTCCGCGAGCTGTTTTCCACCACTTCACCGACTTTGATGAGCGGGCGCCTGGGGATCTCCTTCTGCGGGAGCTAGAGTATCACCTCTCCCATGAGGCATGAGAGGTATTTACCTTGTTCTCACCCTTTCTGCAGCATATTGTAAATTTTTCATGCATTCTGTTTACACTTTGAATACACGGTCCAATTATCTGAATTTCTGAACACTCAGCCCATAAATTGATTGTGAACACACGGCACACATTGGTTACGAATTGAACACACGGTCCATGTACTGATCTTTTGAGCATACAGCCCGAACTAGAGGTGAACACGCAGCACACACTGATTTAGAGTTGAACACGCAGCCCAAACACTGATTTTCTGAACACACAGTTCGAATTGAAGGTGAACACACGGCACACACTGATTGAGATTTGAACACACAGTTCGAATTGAAGGTGAACACACGGCACACACTGATTGAGAGTTGAACACGCAGCCCAAACACTGATTATCTGAACGCACAGCCCAAATTAAAGGTGAACACCCGGCACATACTGATTGAGATTTGAACATGCAGCCCAAACATCGATTTTCTGAACACACAGTTCGAATTGAAAGTGAACACACGTCACACACTGATTGAGAATTGAACACGCAGCCCAAACACTGATTATCTGAACACACAGCCCAAATTGAAGGTGAACACACGGCACACACTGATTGAGAGTTGAACACGCAACCCAAATTGATGTCTAGCACGTAGTTTACACTTTGAAATCTGAACACGCAGCTCATTCACTTTATTTTGCACACAGCTCATTCATTTTATTTGCACACAGCTTATTCATTTTATTTGCTGAAGCATGTATTCATTCTGAATGCAGGTGACTTCTCGCACAGTGCGGGGATACGGCTCCACCGTAGCCAGGGATTGGTACGCCGAGCTCCCGGAGGCTGTCCGAGATTTGGTTGATTTGGTAGGGTTTGGGCCCTTCTGTACCGGGCTTTCTCGTTGTCCCGCCAGGAGGACGTTGATGGCAGCTTTGGTGGAGAGATGGTGGGACACCACCAATTCCTTTTATTTTTCCGCCATGGGGGACTTGACTATGACCCCGCTTGACTTTGCTGTGTTGACTGGCCTTGATGTGGGAGGTTGGCCCATTCCTTATGACGAGGATATGGGTCAATGGGAGGCCGTTTGGGTATATTTGCTGGGGGCTCACCCGCCCGTTGATAGAGCTTCGGGCAGAGTCCGATACACTTGGTTCTCTTCCCACTTTCGGAGGGTAGAGATGGAGCCCGGGACTCCTGAGGAGGCAGCGTAGTATACTCGTGGTTTTCTAATGTTCCTCTTCGGGACCACTCTGTTTGCCGACAGGGGGAACACTGTTTGGCTGTATCTGTTGAGTGCCTTGGTGGACCTATCACAGGTCAGGCGGTATGACTGGGGTGGTGCCGGCCTAGCTATCCTTTACTGTTACATGAGCGCGACCTCTCGCGGATGGGGGGATTTGCTTGGCGGCTACTGGAGAGCCTGGGAGGTACTTTCTACCCTCCTGATTTACATTTCCGCTCTTCACTACTTGTACACTGCACACACGGCGTACTTTACACACTATATTTTGCCCTTAGTCCTTTGCATTTACATTCTGCACTGTTTTCCACAGTTATGGGTCTATGCGTACTTTTCGACAATAGCCCCAGAGATGGTGGTGGAGGGGCCCCTTGTAACCCCGTACACACTTGTATTTGAGGGCCAACACCGGCCAAGACCTCGGGAGTCTTTCCTTTATCTACGGCAGTGTGGGGAAGTGGTTTTGGAAATACTCTTCAGATCCTGGGAGACGCTCCTGACACTCAGCTAGTCACCTGCAAAGACAAATACTCCGGTCGGGGGTGCTGGGATTAGCACTCCGACGGGCAAGTCAGTTCTTCTACTCAAGAGAGCTTGTTTTCTAAATTTAGTGAAGTGTTTGTTTTTTTTACATACCATTCCAAGAATGCTACTTCTTTATTTATATCTATTCCTCCTGAGGCCTCGGGGCCTGGGCTTGGTTTTCAATCATTACCCGTTCTTATAATCGGCCCCCAACGATCTTTTTTAATCGGCTTAATCGGCTTACGTATCCTATTCGGCCCATTTTAGTCTTGCAGGATGGGGCCGATTAATATTTGCTGGTCGACCGATTAGTGTCAGTACTAAAACATGCCCCTTCTGATTTAGTCATATATTCGGCTCCCACAATTGCCCCCCCAAACTCCCTATTGACGGTAGTTAATCGGCGTGTTTGGTTTAGAATTCAAAGAGCCCATCACAGATCGGGCGGCTTCGCATATCCCAAGGCGTCATAAAATGTCAGAAGGTGCCCGCCTTTTCGTTTATCATTACACTTTCCCGCTTCATTCATGCGTCTCTCACATTTATTGTGATTTGAAACTTCAGTCCTTTTTGGTGCACGTTTCGTCGATCATCTAATACGTTTGGACCGCCAGCGTGCATCCCTTTTCTCATTCGCGATTTCTGCAACTTTCGCCCGTCTACCTTTGCCTCATCTGCTCTTCGTAAGTTTTCTTCCCTTTTCTTTGTAGCCCTATTTTTTGTTTATCATTTTTACTTTCGGCGAATCCTTGGGTCTCCGTCGAAATGGCTAAACACTTGAAGGACCTCCTTTCTGAGAGTCGCATTTTCAGATTTCGGTGACATTTTTCCATTCCTGATGACGTCCACCTAACTCTTGTAGCAGACAAGACTGGATATGGAGAGGAGGATCGAATACAATTGTATTCTCCTCCCCCATAGCGAAGGCGGAGTCCGCTTCCCTACATCCATTGCCAAGGTCAGCCTTCGCTATTGGAGTCTGATTCCTTCTCAACCAAATGTAAATTTCTTTCGAATCATTATGGGTGTTATAGAATTGAATCGACGTCTTAGGATCAATCTCGAAATTCGCCATTAAGATCGCTACGCTTTAGTCAAATCCTCTGGTCGGTACTTCCTTAAGGCCAAGGATACTGACCATCATTTGGTGACTATGCTTGCCAGTTCTGGTAAGAGGGTTGACGATGTAATGGTCGATGTCCGAGGTAATTGGGAGTTCGCTGAAGGCGAAGATCGCCTAGACCCCATTCCCAGACATAAGGGTGACCCAGGTTACCATGTAGTATCTTGTGTTTAATGATTTATCTTTTAATCGGCTTTCTTTCCTTAATCACTCATCTTTTGCAGGTAACAAATTGAAGAAGATTCTGACTTGCGTTGACGAAGCGATCCTTAAGGATATTAAGATTGCACTCGACTACTTTGGCCGCCCAAATGTACAAAAACAGGGTAGAGCCGCCCACATTTTACTTCGGTACAAGCCTACTTATACCACGTTCTCGGCTGCGGACAACATTCCGATTCCATCCGGCGATCAGCAGCTCTCGGCTCTTATCTTCCCCAGCTACAAGAACCTTAGGCAAATTGGTCTCGAAGATTCTGATTCGGGGCGAGACGCAGAGCTGGTAATAGAAGTAGTTGCCGATCCGGCTGGAGAATTCACTGAGGAGGCCGAAGAAGTTGACGAGGCCGTGCGCTTGGCGTTTGAGGTTGCCGGACTCGATCAGCCTTCACCATCCGCGTCGGGTCGGGCAGAAATCTCTTCCAGAGACATTTTCGTGAATTTGGGCGACCTACCCGGCGATTTCTTCGAAGGTATGGCAAAGGAAAGCCTTACGCAAATGGCGCATAGGAGAAACGCCGAGCGAATGGTTGCTCGGCAAAAGGCCGAGGCCGGCGAATTTGATCCCAGCTTGCCTAAGGCCTCCGTACCCATTGTTGAAGGGATGGTTCAAGTTACGCCGGTCGAAACGGAAAAAGGGGGTGAACAGCGGGCCGGTGAAGAACAGCCAATTCCGGAGGAGCGCGGTCAAAAACGCAGCGCCGAGGGGGAAGCCAGTTCAGAAGCTAGTCCTTATGACAAACGGCCTCGCCTCGAAGAATTGGACATGGTTGCTCCCTTTGTTATTCAGCCAAAGATCAGAGATACGCTGATTTCTTCCAATGCTTTTGCCATTGAGGATCCGGCCGTTGCGTTGAGCTTGGTGGCCGATTTTTCTTACCGACAATGTACCTTTTGCGCCATGCCAGATATTTTGGCCGTAGCCTTATCTGCGCAGTCGGCACTCCTGGTAGGAATCTTATATTTATTTCTGAATTTATTTTTTATAAAGGTATCTAATGATCCCTTGTTCTTGCGTAATCGTCCAGATTGCCGACTTGGGCCGCCGCCTGCATGATGCTCTTGGTAGGATTGACCGTTTGCAAGCCGAAGTGGAAGGTCAGAAGAGTAGAGCGGAGTTTGAAAAAATGAGGGCCGCAATGGAGAGCGCGCGAGCTGAAGCGGAGAAGGAGAGGGCTCGCACTGCTGAACAACTTCGATCTAATGCTGAGGCTAGAGCGAATGCAAGTGAGGAATCGCTCAAGCTCTCAAATGACGAACTTGCCAAGGCGGAGACTCAGCTAGAGGAACTGAAGGCGGCCAAGGAGAAAGCCGAATCTGATGCTTTTGAGGCGGGAAAAAGTGCCGCTTACACGAAATATGTTGATAAAGTTCCCAAGTTTGAGAATCGGGGTTTCAAACATGGGTGGCTCAAAGCCCTTGCTGCCACTGGGGTTACATCAGATTTGCCAATTCCTTACGAGCAAGTGGATGTTGAGCCACTCAAATCCGACACCGAGGAGTGATTTGGGAGGCGTTTCCTAATTTTGTTTTTGTAAGTTTTTTGCTTGGTAGGGTTTTGTGCGCTCAGGGTAGTTTTCATGTCTAAATTGGTTACTAACTTGTACACAATTTATTAATGAACATTTCCTTGTAATGTCACTACTTCTTGTGCACAATTTGTGTGATTATGTTAATGAAACATTTGGCTGAGTTTGGCTCAAAGCCTTTTGCTACTTTGCGTAAAATTGTTGCTGAGTTTCAGCTTTTAGGGATTGAATATCCTGTGTCAACATTGATTTGTCTTCTTTGTGTAAAATTGTTGCTGAGTTTCAACTTTTAGGGATTGAATATCCTGTGTCAATGTGGATTCGTCTTCTTTGTGTAAAATTGTTGCTGAGTTTCAGCTTTTAGGAATTGAATATCCTATGTCAATATGGGTTCGTCTTTCTCATGCTGACTGGATTCGAATTATGAACTGTCAATTCGAGAGCCGGTTGGGGTATCTGAGCCGGATAGATTGGTGAATCTGCCCTTGCCCCAGGCGGTCCTTGCGGGGTCGAGGGCCGGCTGGGGTACTTGAGCCGGATAGATTGATGAATCTGCCCTTGCCCCAGGCGGTCCCTGCAGAGGTTAGTAGAATCGATTGGGGGGCCGGCTGGGGTACCTGAGCCGGATAGATTGATGAATCTACCCTTGCCCCAGGCAGTCCTTGCAGAGGTTAGTAGAATCGATTGGGGGGCCGGCTGGGGTACCTGAGCCGGATAGATTGATGAATCTGCCCTTGCCCCAGGCGGTCCCTGTAGAGGTTAGTAGAATCGATTGGGGGGCCGACTGGGGTACCAGAGCTGGATAAATTGGTGAATCTGCCCTTGCCCTAGGCGGTCCCTGCAGAGGTTAGTAGAATTGATTAGGGGGCCGGCTGGGGTACCAGAGCCGGATAAATTGATGAATCTGCCCTTGCACTAGGCGGTCCATGATTATGGTAGAATTGTGCCCCTGCCGTCGACTTAGCCAGCGTCGGGCGATTCAGGATCTCCAATTAATGAGATTGCCTCGAACGTGCTGCCTCTGTGAAGGATAAATGAGGAAACGTACATCCTTTATGAGCTTGGTAGACAACTGAGCGGAGCTCTTGGGAGAAGACTGATTGCGCGAATGTCGAATCGACTTTTCTTTAACAGCAAAGGGGAAGCGAAGACCCTAGCTGAGCTTGGCGGAGATATGAATCGAGGTGGTGAACCCTCGCGGGCAGGAAGTAGGAGTGCCAGGGGTCGAGAGAGGCGTCAGTCTCCCCGACGTCGCAGTAGATCGCCCAGGCGAGAAAAGCAGTCGCAGGGTAAGGCTCCACAGTCCCGAGTCGAGGGGAGGTCCGACGCGAAACCGTGCCCATTAAGCTTTGCGGTATTCTTGAAGAATAGACCCATGACAGAGTCGGACTCGATCGTTCGAGACCCAGATGTAGCGGTCGACTTTGCCCGACAAATATTTCCACCTGAGGTTCAGAAATCAATGCTGGGTCGACAGGATTACGAGGTGTTTCGCGAGGGCATTCACGGCGCAGTGAAGGGGCTTTACCCTGCTTACGAAGTCGGCATGCGTCTGCGCACTGCCTGTCAAGAGATGGAGAAGAAGGACGAACGTATTCAAAGTTTGGAGGCCCACGTGGAGGCGGCCGAGCGGGAACTAAGAAAGACCAAGGCGGCCCAGGCACAACCCACTGCGCACGCGAACCCAATTGTGGAAGAGAGGGTTACGAGTCGGCTTATCAGCTCCGCACTTGCCGATCGAGAGACGGCTAGTATGTTTACAATAGAGAGTGTGAAGGGGAGGGCCTATGAAAAAGGTTTCCAAGAGGGCCGAAAGGTGGGAATCGAGAAGACCAGGGAAACACTGGCTGAAGAAGTATGCCGATGTGAAAACCGCGGGTTCAGGCACGGTTGGATCAAGGCATCTCAAGCCGCAGAAGCTCTTTGAGCGTCGGGAATTGATTCGGCATCACCATGCTACAGGAGTAAAGATTTTTCGTTTTGTGCCTTTGAGATTGAGAAGAGTGAGGATGAGGGTGACGCCGTATGAATTTTATAGTTGTAAGATTGGAACGTAGGGCGTGTTCGAAACTATGTAACTTATTGTTTTATTGAATAAAGATTTTCGTTGTCATTCATATTCGGCATATGTGTATTTCGTGTTGCTTAAATGTTTGAATGTCTAAATATTTCCCGACCCAGATAACCGTTAACTGCCCGGCAAGACGCGGGTCTATCGGCAGGATCTGCACATGGGCGGGGTCGACACGTCCACGGCGACCGTTAGGGTTTTATTGAGGCTATTTCAACGGCCATTTATCTTTGATTTGGGTGAGCGTATTGACGCTTGAGTAGTTGGATTAATGGGCTGGTCGACGGTGATCGGCATGTGAATATTAGGCCGACCGGTTTTAATAAAGCTATTTCGCTTTGGCCCAGCCAGCGCGCGTTTCGGCCAGCCGTCGGGATGGCGGTCGTGGCGAATGTCAATCGACGCTTGTTTTATTCAACCAATGCGTTTTTGGGAGTTAATAAAATTTTCTTAGGATTGGGACCTCGAGATTGCGGTCGTTGCTGAGAATAAAAGGAGTGGGCGCTTCGCACCAATAATCCCATTTGACTCATCATTCTTTGTCTGGGATGGTGATTTTGGTTACAAAGGCTCAAATTTCGGTCAAGTTTGGTGTTGAGATGGTTTGCGGCAGAAAACCTATTCGTGAGGGAGTTAGGTCATCAGAAGGGCTTGAGTTCTGTGAGTCTCCAAGTGAAGGGCTTGAGATCTGTGAGTCTCCAAGTCGTCGAAGCAGATCACCTCGAAAGGAGAGTCAACAATTGTCAAGTTCATTCTTCCTTGTCCTGGATCTTTGCCTTGACATTGTCAATGGTGTCAGGGGCAGTTTGGCGTTATGCAAGTCGTGGGCTTAAGCAAAACTGGTTCAAGGTAGTGCACGCCCTGGAGGGGTTTAGGGCGACGGTCGTCGATCCGGCGATACTGTTTTATCGGCGCGTTTTGTCCCCTTTTTTGCTTTCGATATTGTAATGTTCGAATGCGGGTTGTATTTATGTAACAACTGTTTAATCAAATAAATGGTTTTATTTTAAATCTATTTGCGTGTTATTCTGAATTTTGCTTGTATACTAAAGCTCATTACTTCGAATGCATGATCTGTTCTAGTATGTTACATAGGATCAATTATCAATATCTTTTGTTCGTGCCAACGTTTGCTCCGGATTCGGAGACGCGATTAGCACTTAGCACTGTATGATCCGTTCCTAAATCCAGGGCCCATTTGGCCTTAAGGAGATTAATCGGCTCCAAACTCGGGGACTTAATCGGCCTTAAGGCTTCACGTGCCAAGGGGGACTCCGAATCCGGAGACTTAATTTGGCCAATCGTGATATCCACGAAGGGCGCTCCGAATCCGGAGACTTAATCGGCCCTAAGGCGGCGTGCGCCAAAGGGGGCTCCGAATCCGGAGACTTAATCGGCCCTAAGGCTTCATGCGCTAAAGGGGGCTCCGAATCCGGAGACTTAATTTGGCCAATCGTGATATCCACGAAGGGCGCTCCGAATCCGAAGACTTAATCGGCCCTAAGGTGGCGTGCGCCAAAGGGGGCTCCGAATCCGGAGACTTAATTTGCCCAATCGTGATATCCACGAAGGGCGCTCCGAATCCGAAGACTTAATCGGCCCTAAGGCTTTATGCGCCAAAGGGGGCTTAGAATCCGGAGACTTAATTTGGCCAATCGTGATATCCACGAAGGGCGCTCCTAATCCGGAGACTTAATCGGCCCTAAGGCGGCGTGCGCCAAAGGGGGCTCCCAATCCGGAGACTTAATTTGGCCAATCGTGATATCCACGAAGGGCGCTCCAAATCCGTAGACTTAATCGGCCCTAAGGCTTCATGCGCCAAAGGGCGCTCCGAATCCGGAGACTTAATCGGCCCTAAGACGGCGTGCGCCAAAGGGGGCTCCGAATCCGGAGACTTAATTTGGCCAATCCTGGCAAGTGCCCCACTGGGAATCGACAGATGATTTTCAGCATCGAGGAAAAACAGTTCATATTGCAGAGGTGAAATATATTTACAGGTATCAGAGCCCACAGATCAGGTCAGTGATAGGGTTTTCGTCAGAACTCTGCTTGTGCCGATTGGGGGGAACCACGTATTTCTTCAATGCCGTGGGTTGTTGGGAAATGCAAGATCTGATGGTAGGTGCTTGGGACGGCCTTCATGATATGTAGCCAGGTTCTTCCCATTATGGCATTATATGGCGAGGGGAGCTTCACGACCAGGAATTCCACTTCGACCGTTCTGGACCCCGCTCGAACAAGTAATGTGACCTTGCCCAATGGGTATTCGGGGTTCGTATTAAAGCCGAATAGTGGGTGAGGCGCCGGAGATAGATCCGCCTCGTTGAGGCCGAGCTTGACGAAAGTTTGATAGAACATGACCTCTGAACTACTCCCTGGATCTATGAGGATTCGTTCAATGATGAACCGGTTTCTGTGTAATTCAATGACCAACGGATCAATGTGGGAAGCCGTTGCGTCATTGAGGTCGGAGTCGTTGAAGGCAATTGTCGGAGCTTCTTCGGACCTGTTAGTCGAGATACGGTGCCCCTGTAAAGTTGGGTGTGATCGAATTGTGTGCATGGCTGGGAGTGTAGGCAGGCTGTAAATTACGTGGATCACGCCAAGTGGGGGAGAGTCCTGCCTTAATACTAATGCCTTGGTTGGCTTTCCCTGTTTCACATACTGCTGCAGTCGGCTGTCTTGCACCAGTTCTTCCAGGTAATCTTTTAATGCGTAGCAACTCTCCGTTTCGTGGCCGTGATCTTTGTGATATTCGCACCTCCGGTCCCTTCGTCGTGTATCGGGTGGCCCCACCATCTTTGACGGCCATTTGAAGAATGGAAGGTGTTGGATTTTGGTCATTACAGTGGTGATTGGCTCTGACAATTCCGTGTATTTTTTGTCGGCGCGCCTCGAGCGCCTATTGTCGACTTGCAATTGCTCATTCATCGGGTGGGAGCATTGATCACTCGATCGGCGAGAGTCCCGCATTTTGTCCCGTTTAGCACGTTGTCGTGGCTCGGGGCTCAGAGGTGGCACAGAACTTATCGGCTAAGTAATATCAGGAGGTCCCGATTTGGTGGATGCTTGTCTAGCTTTGATCCTCAGGGCATCGTCTTCCACTTTGCAATACTCTTCGACTTTCTTAATCAACGCCCAGACTGTTTCGGGGGGTCTTCTGGTCAGGGAGTTGCGAAGAGCACTGTTAGGATGTAGTCCTATTTTGAAGGCGGTGACGGCCATGGAGTCGTTGCAAGCGTCGTGCACGAGATTGAAGCACTCCCAATACCGCGCCAAATATGCTCTCAGCGTTTCTCCCGGTTGAATTTGCATAGCCCAGAGAGAGTCGGCCTATTTCGGCTGTACCTCGTTGGTGATGAACCTGGCCCTGAAAGATTTTTGCAATTGATGGAAACTTCTGATCGAAGCCGGCTCCAGCTTGTAATACCATCTGACAGCTAGTGGCCCCAAACTGCTGGGGAATATTCGGCACATGAGGGCTTCATTGTCTGCATGCAATGTCATGGCCTGCTTGTAGTGACGTATATGATTAGTGGGGTATGATTTTCCGTCGTAGAGAGTAAATGATGGAGCTTTGAACTTCTTGGGCAGGGCCGCCCTCGCAATTTGTCGGATAAAAGGATCGTGCTAGTCCTCTTCATCTGAACTGCTTCTTCTGCGCTTGTTCCTTATGTGTGGGCTTTTTTCAGAGGAGGTGGAAGTGTCTGAGCATCCCTTGTTATGCTCCGTGGATAATGAATTGGAGTCGCTATCAGTTTCCCTTGGTCGGGCTCGAGGTCGTTGTTTACCTGCCCTCAGGGGTCGTTCGGGGCCTTGGTGCGCGGCTTCTTTGGATTTTGTTACTTCCATGGCCAAATCTTGTCGGAGGCGTTCATTTTCTACGAGCATATTTTCCAGCCTTTGCTCATTCCGTTTAGCTTGTTCTATGATGGCTTGCATCGTCTCTTGCGCTGAAGTCGTTGGTGAGTCAAAATTCAAGGCGCGTCTCGCAGCGATGGTTTCCTTCCCGAGCATATCTGCCGGGGTGATGTCGTCTCTCTGTGTGGTCTCGTCGGTGGCTATCGGAGGATCTTGCGTCGCGCCTTCCATGGATGTATTTGAGTAGTCCCACAGACGGCGGCAGTTGTGGGGAAGTGGTTTTGGAAATACTCTTCAGATCCTGGGAGACGCTCCTGACACTCAGCTAGTCACCTGCAAAGACAAATACTCCGGTCGGGGGTGCCGGGATTAGCACTCCGACGAGAAAGTTAGTTTTTCTACTCAAGAGAGCTTGTTTTCTAAATTTAGTGAAGTGTTTGTTTTTTTTACATACCATTCCAAGAACGCTGCTTCTTTATTTATATCTGTTCCTCTTGAGGCCTCGGGGCCTGGGCTTGGTTTTCAATCATTACCCGTTCTTATAATCGGCCCCCAACGATCTTTTTTAATTGACTTAATCGGCTTACGTATCGTATTCGGCGCATCCTAGTCTTGCAGGATGGGGCCGATTAATATTTGCTGGTCGACCGGTTAGTGTCAGTACTAAAACATGCCCCTTCTGATTTAGTCATATATTCGGCTCCCACAGGCAGTATTTCGACATGGTGCGGTCGACAGAGGTATTTCAGAACTCTCAATTCTTTGTGTTTTCATCTTTGATTTGTCTTGTACCTTCCTGATTTCTGACTGATTGGTTACCCTGCAGATTACATGGGAGCCCTGGGCACCCTTTGGTGAAAGTCTCCGATACTGGGTTCTTTGGAGGCGGGTGCCTCCCAGTACAGGATTCTATTCGAGGGGCCAGTTGGTAGAGCCTGGTTTCTGGGGGAGTGCTTTTTGCGCCAGGTATGGGGCTATATTTCTCAGGACCCTCCCTCAGCACCCCCAATCGAGATGCGGATTGCTGATAGGCTCTCTTCTCGGGATGTTGTTAATGCTATGCTGGGTACTGACGCTTTGCTTTATCTTAAGGAGGGGGATTACGCTACTTACCGTCACATATACCTGATGCCTTCATTAACGGGAGTCCGTACTCCGGCGATGAGATCTGCCAGCATGCCATCTTCGAGCCAGGCCCCGGCTCGGGCTACAGACGCTCCTTCCACCAGCAGGGCTGGTACATCCAGAGGGGGGCGCAGATTTATTCCCCCGATTCCTCCGACTTATCATCATCCTGGATGGCCGGATATGCCGACTGAGCTGATGGGGTGGCAATATGGGACTACCTTTCCGATTCCGATCCCGATAGAGCCTCCAGTACCTGGCCACCGCTACGTCAGAGACCCCGACTCACCACCGGTATGTTTTACAGCTTTGATTCATCACTCAGATATTTGAACGTCCATTCCTTTACTGATACTCTTGCCTTTGCATCTGCAGCCCCCTGTTGAGTACATGGATTAGGTGCTCGAGATGGTAGCCTCGCTTGAGGGGATGGTCCTGTGGAGGGAGGCGCAGTTGTCCATCATGGGCTTCCAGGTACCCTTTAGTTTTCTAGCACTGTATCTTCTGACCATATGCTAATTTTGGACATTTTACTGCATTAATAGGCTACTTGTGTAGAGCACATCTGACACACACCACATTCATACATTATTCCTGCATACATCCACTCTGTGTAGCTTGCTTGCATCTGTATCTGATATACATGTTTTGGCTAATGTATTCAAACTGCATTTTTCATTTTCAGATGCCTCCAGTATATGCTCAGCCACAGGCCAGGCCACCTGGGCCTTCTCGAGGGGTGGGACCGTCTGGGTCTCTTCGAGGAGTTAGGCCATCTGGGCCTTTTCGAGGAGCTGGGCCATCCAGGCCTTTTCGAGGAGCTCGTGGAGAGGGATCGTCTCACAGACGCAGGGCACATATTATAGAGGCGGAGCCTGATGAGGATGAGGAGGAGGATGTTGTAGATCGTTAGTCAGAGACATTTGCTGACAGAGAGGAGGGCTCCGGTCTTGGCTCCGAGAGTGGAGGCGAGGCTGAGGAAGATCCGGAGGATGACAGCTCCGACTCGGACGGTGATGGGGGTGCAGAGGCTATTCCGCAGAAGAGGATGAAAAGGGCCTCTTATTTCCGCTCTTTAGAACATTGATGTTGTGGTTCCCTGTTTTATTTACCTTTTTGCTAGTAGTTGTAGCACATTGTACATTATCAGGCAGTTTTATTTTTGTAAAACTTGTACCCTTTTGTTTGCGAAATGAAGCATGACGGAAAGAAACAGCTTTTGAAAAAGGTGTTATATTTTAAACTCTTAGCATCATATCGCATCGTTTTGCACCATAATAAGATTGAATGGAAATGTGCATTGTGCATTTGCCCAGTCAGGTAGTGAACCGACGCAACAACTTAACTTACCAAGACATAACAGAATCTCGGCAAGTTTACAACTCGATAAGCAAAATACAACAGTGTTGACGACTTAATAAACAAGACTCAAACGAAAATTGCTTAAACAAAGAGTACCAACTCAAACACCCGAAAACACGATAGCTCGACAAACAACTCGATAAGAAAAACACTCGATAAGCAAAACAACAACTCGATAAACAAAACTACAACTTGACAAAGTGTACTTTGGACTATCTGGGCAACATAATGCATCCGAAACTGAGGGAAATGGAGGCCTTCGACATACCCGATGCACGGAAATGCTTGAAACTGCCTCCCGGAGGGTAAAACAGATCAAAGAAACACAAAGAGCATGGTGGCCACTTTTGGGGCCGCCGCCGCTTTTTTATATGGGGGAAAATGTGGCCGGCCTGCTAGAAAAGGTGGCCGGCCGGCCACTTAATCCAGCAGCCATCAACTTTTCGACATGTGTCCCCTGAATAGTGTTTTCCCCTCTTTAAAAGCCTTGGCTCCGTGGTTCATTCAATTCATTTTAGTTTTGCACAAAAAATGGAGGCATTTCTCATCGAAAATCTCACATCTTGGATCTCTTCTTTAGATGGCTCGGAAAAGTTGAATTTCCGGGGTTTTGGCTTGAATGCACTATTCACGCTGAGCCGGACTCCGCTGCACCTTTCTTTTATCCATACCGCGGCGAGATTTTGGAACCCGGTAACGCATGTCTTTAGCTTCGGTGGGCAAGAGGTATGTCCCACTTTTGAAGATTTTCAAGTTTTGATGGAGTTTGAACGTTCGGAAGAGATCTTGCCTCAACTTAATTTCGGCCATGCACAAACCTTAGGGCGGATGTGTGGACTCACTGCGCATGATGCTCGGTCCTTGATTTATGACGGAATGTTGGATATCCCGAGCCTGATTTACCGGTTCTCCAATGCTGGTGATCGCAGCGACCATCATTGGTAAGGCTTCCGGCGACATGCCCTCAGTTTGTGCATGTTATCACATTTTCTGTTTGCCTCAGGCCTTGGAGGATCCAGCGTTCGTCTGATTGAAGTTGCTCAAGGCTTGAAAGAAGGAAAGAACTGTATTGCCATGACATTGGCTGAGACACTGATGGGCTTGGATGCTTTCCACCGTCGGGAGACGAACAGATTCGCGGGGAGTCCACTATTATTGCAGGTAATATTTCCCACCCGATCTTACATATGTATTTGCTCACATCACTCGGCCCTCAGGCTCAATTTTTCTCACAAAACCCTTTTCTTACTTTTTCTCTCATCGTACATCTCTCTATTCTTTATTCTCTCATTTTTCATCCCTCTCCAGGCATGGTTGATGGATAAATTGCGGATTGTGGAGTCTTGTTCAGCCTACTCAGCCCGTGGCTACTTCTTTCAACAACGTCTAGTCGATGCCCTTGATGAGGGATGGTGGCTCGACTGGATGTGCAATTTGTCGGCATATCGCATTGCTTGGCGCTGTCCTTGGCTCAATCTCCCAAGAATGAGCTATGATGTCCCAGATCGGGGATTCGATTGATCGGCTTGACTCACTGCGTGTTCTATTTCCCATTTCGTATCCTGCGCCAGTTTGGTCATGATCAAACTTGCCCGCCAGAGGGGATAAAGTATTCGGCTACATTCCCGGTTCGAGGCGCACAGCTGGCCGCAGCGTGGAGAATTAGAGAGCTCCTGGCTCCCGCTTCCACTTTCAATTGCATTTTGTTTGATGAGTGCTGGGATTGGCTTAACAAAGAAGCGCGGGTTGGGCCTAGCTTGGCATCAGAGGCTTCAACTAGCTCTGGAAGGGGGTGCAGGGACACCTGACTTGACTATGCCCCAGACTTATTGCTTTATTAGTACTTTCAAGTTTTCGTTATGAGTGTAATAAAAAGCAACTTCAATTGTATGCAAGAGCAAGAGAACTCCATATTGAAATCAATGAAATTGAAGGTTGTGGTACTGAAAATTCTCCGCTTTGGTCCAAAAATGGTCTTAGTTGTAAAAAGATTAATTTGAACAAAGTCAACTTTTATTAAAACTTTTCAAAACTATTTTCGATATGGATCAGAACTGGACACGCCTGAGATCTGTCACTGAGATGCACAACCCCGGATCCTGGCAACTGGAAAGTTGCCCCTAGTCTGAATAATACTGCAGCACTGTGTAGCAACGGAAAGTTGCCCCTAGTCTGAATAGCACTGTACCGGAGATCGCGATGAATGCTGATAGAAAAAGATGACCGAGATGATCAAAATGGACCAAGTTGATCGGGGAAAAGTTTATGGCTGAACTTCAGGATGAAGTTGCCTACGTATCCCAAAGATGGGAATCAAGTCTTATGTAGTTCAGGCTCAGGTTCGCTCGGGTATTTTCACTCTCCTTTTACGCTCTAACTTTTGCCAAGGCCGCCCTTTGCGGGTTTTCAACCTTGTGAGCTCAGTTTTTATAATTTCAAATTTTTCGCACTCTGAGTTTTGCCTAGGTCGCCCTTTCGGGTTTTCGGCCTAGCGAGCCTCTCAAGGGTAGTATTTCTTCAACTTGTCCATGTTGATCGGTTGTGAGAACTCCAAGCCATCTAGATCCATCAGAACCACAGCTCCACCTGACCAGATTGACTTGATGATGTAGGGACCAGTCCAATTGGGTCTGAACTTGCCCCTTGGGTCGTGGATGGGAGCTCGGTTGTCCTTGAGCACCAAATCTCCTTCTTTTAAATTCCTGGACTTAACCTTCTTGTTGAAAGCCCGGGCAATTCTGCATTGATAACCTTGGACATGGTACAGTGCTTTCAGCCTTCTTTCATCGAAGAGCATGAGTTCCTCAAATCTGCTCTGCTGCCAATCCGCTTCGGCTATCTGACACTCAGCCAATACTCGTAATGACGGGACCTCAATCTCAATAGGCAGAACGGCCTCCATCCCATAAACCAATGAGTACGGAGTCGCCCCAGTAGAAGTTCTGATTGAAGTCCGGTAGCCCCATAGAGCGAACGGCAGCTTATCTGGCCAGTCCCGGTAGGTTTCCACCATCTTCTGCAGTATGTGCTTGATATTCTTGTTGGCGGCCTCAACCGCTCCATTGGTCTGCGGCCGATAGGTAGACGACTTATGAAAAGCCACATTGTATTTCTCCAACAAATCAATCACCTCCTTCTTGAAGTGGGAACCATTGTCTGAAATTATTTCGTTTGGGACCCCGTAGCGACAGATGATGTTGTTTCTGATAAATTTTGCGACGTGCAAAGCCTTCAACACCGTATAAGATTGGGTCTCGACCCACTTTGTGAAATAATCTATCGCTACCAAGACGAACTCATGCCCATTCGACCCCTTTGGCATGATAGCCCCGATTACATCGATTCCCTAGACTGAAAACGGCCATGGCAAAGTCATGTTGTACAGCTTAGACGACGGAATGTTCATGCGATTCGCATGAATCTGACATTTGTGGCATCGCCGGACAAAACCGATACAATCCTCCTCCATGGTGGACCAGTAATAACCCTGTCTGAGGATCTTCCGGGCCAACATTACCCCATTCATGTGCGCACCACATTCTCCCCCGTGGATGGCTTCCATCAGACGCTTTGACTCTTCAGCATCAACGCACAGTTTATGCATTCCCAGATGACCCCTTTTATACAGTTTACCCCCGCAGATGATGAACTGGACGGCCATTCTCCTGATTGCCCTTTTGTCTTTGGCATTTACCCCTGGTGGGTATGTTTCTTTCTCCAAGAAGTTCTAGATGTCGTAAAACCAGGGGTTTTCATCCTGAACTTCATCTATAGCGGCAATCGACTCGTAGGCAGGTGCAAATTTTTGGTCGATGATGACTGGACGCATTCGGACTCCACACAGGATGTCTATCATAGAAGATAGAGTTGCTAAAGAATCTGCGAACCTGTTGTTCTCTCTTAGTAGATGAGTAAAACTTAGCTTCTCAAACCGAGGAATCAGCGAGTCCAAGGTCTGGTGATACATCATCATTTTTTCCTCTTTCACTTTCCAGTCTCCTTTAGCTTGAGACACAACAAGGTTCGAGTCCCCAATGACGTCCAACCGTCTTGCCCCTAGTTCCAGGGCTGCTTCTAGATCAACAATACATGCTTCATATTCTGCTTCATTGTTCGAGACTTTGAATCGGAGTTTGAAGGCTAGAGGGATACGGGAATTGTCGGGTGCTATCAGCAACACTCCTATCCCATACCTGTATTAATTTGACGCACCGTCAAAGTACATCGTCCAAGTTTCGTGATCGATATGCAAAATGGCCTCATCTGGGAATAAGTACTCGACTGCTTCTCCCCCTTCCACTGGATGGTCAGCTAAGAACTCTACCACTGCTCTTCCTTTGACCGACTTGCGTGTTACATACTTTAGATCAAATTCGGAGAGCAACAGCAACCAACGAGCTAGCCTACCTGTAAGTGCTGGTTTCTCGAAACGATATTTGATGGGATCAAGTCGTGAAACCAACATTACAGAGTGAGCTAACAGGTAGTGTCGCAGTTTCCTGGTAGCCCACACCAAAGCTAAGCAAGCCTTCTCCAGCGGAGTGTAGCGGGTTTCGTACTTTAGCATCTTCTTACTTAGATAGTAGATGGCTTTCTCCACCTTGTCTTCTGATTCTTGCGCAAGCATGCAACCCATTGTAGTCTCAGTTACTGACAGATACAAAATCAACGGTTTCCCTGGTTCTGGCGGTAATAACGTGGGTGGGTTCTGTAAATATTCTTTAATCTGTTCAAATGCAGCCTGACATTGGCCGTCCCATTGGAACTTCTTTCCTTTCTTGAGGAGGCCAAAAAGTGGTTCACAAGTCAAGGTTAGTTTTGAGATAAACCGTCTTATGAATTGCACTTTACCCAGCAAGCCTCGCACCTCCTTTTCAGTCCTTAGTGGTGGCATTTCTAAGATGGCGTTGATCTTGGAAGGGTCGACCTCGATGCCCCTTTGTGTAATCAGAAACCTTAGCATTTTTCCCGCTGTAACACCAAATGTACACTTCTGAGGGTTTAGCCGTAACCGAAATTCCCTGATCCTTTGAAAAAACTTGTGCAAGGCGGTGTAGTGGCCCTCTCTTTCTTTGGATTTGACAATCATGTCGTGTAATATTGTGGTTGCGGCCCGTTGATAAGTAGCTCCAGCGTTCTTTAACCCAAATGGCATGACTCTATAGCAGTATGTCCCCCTCGGGGTGGTGAATGCAATCTTTTCCTGGTCTTCTGGTGCCATCACTATCTGGTTGTAGCCTGAGAAGCCATCCATGAATGAGAGCAAAGCATGCCCTGCTGTGAAATCCACCAACTCGTCGATGTGCGGTAAGGGAAAGTCGTCCTTTGGACTAGCTCTGTTCAAATCCCTGAAATCCACACATACTCGGATCCTGCCATCTTTCTTCGGCACCGGAACAATGTTGGCCAACCAAGTCGGGTATTCTGATACCAACAGGAAGCCTGCGTCGATTTGCTTGGTGACCTCTTCCTTAATCTTGAGAGCCCAGTTCGGGCGGATCCTCCTGAGTTTCTGTTTGATGTGTCGCCCCAGGTCAAGGGGATCCGATCTTTGTATAATCTCGGATCGATTCCAAGCATGTCTTCGTAGGACCACGCGAAAACATCTTTGAAATCTTTTAATAAAGCGACTAAGCGCTCGCGTTCCTCCGAAGACAACGTGGACTCGATCTGGACCAGCCGCGGGTCCTCCTCAGTACCAATATTCATGGTAGTGATTTCATCCATTAAAGGTTTGACAAATCTCTCTTGCTCTTGCTCAATTAAACGTTGCAAAACTAGAGGAACTTCGTCCTCGTCATTTTTATCAAAGTTTTGAAAGTCTGAATTAATGCAATAAATCAAGGGCACAGAAAAGTACTCAGAAACCACAGTTACTTGATTCTCATTAAGCACATCCAAATCATCCGATTCATTTACAACAGACTAAAATGAAAAGGAAAAAGACGACCTAGACAGATCGGTATCCGGTTATCATTCCCGGGATTACGAGTTCGACTCGTCGAGCTGAACCCGATTCGACTCACAAGACTCGGTGGAATCGATTCCACTCACTAATCGACCAATCTTCGCTGGACAAAAATCCCTCCTCGTATTGCCAAGTGAGAGAGGATGCAATAGATGCATCCAAGATAGTCGCTGGTAGGCCCGCAGCCGTTTCATCCCCAATCATGGAAACCGAGAAGTTATCCCCCAAGCACTTATGGTCGATCGGAGGATCAGAAAGTAGACATGCCAGTGCTACCCCCATCGAGTTCAGGTATATTCCGACGTGAAAGTTAGGGTCCAACTTCCCATCGTATATCTGGAACCTTGGCATACTGAATATCTTTGGGACCTCTACTTTGTCTAACTCTACCGAGAATGGTGTTCTCAGTTTAACAGGGGAAGTTACCTCGGCATGATCTTACTTCCTCTTGAGGTAATCTCTTAAGTCCTCTTTGGTCCGGCCAGGAGCTCGGCTATCTCTTGACTTCAGTCTTTTCGGCGCACTGCTCTCAGCTTCGTTGTGAGCCCTTTTCGACCTTTCTCCATGAGTTGTGTCCAAGCATAGCTCTTGCCTTTGAACCTGCCGATGTTCTCTGGGGTCTGCTTCCTTGGTGCGATGTGTCCTTTGAGATTCTTCCCTTCTCGACTCACCTCGCCCGACCTCCCTTGAAGGCCACTGTGAGTGTTTTTTGCTCCTAGTGTGCTGGGGGGCTATAGGGATTGTTTTCTACCCTCCCTTCTGGGCATTGGCCGCTGGAATCGGTGTGTCCTGCAGTGGGAATGGTGGTTGCATGACGTTGTTTTGCATCATGAAATTGACGACCGATTGCAGGTCGTCCAATTTGTTCGCCATCTCTTTTACCTCTTCATCCCTCCGTAGGCATCTATCCTTCCATACCTGGAGGTTGTCCCCGTTGTAATACCCACTTCGATTCGATTTCTTTGGTACGTCGCCCTCCTGGCCGATGTCTTTCTTGCCATGATTCGGACCCTGAGTCTCCTCGTTGCAACCATCTTCCTCTATGTCAAGGACAACGTGCTTACCGTTTCCAGCAGGGATTTCATCCCCAACCTTTTCCTTCTGTTCGTTGTTGGCCATCTATCCTCCTTTCTTTCCCACAAACGGCGCCAAATTGTGTGAGTGAATTTTCAATCACACTGCCAACTCAGTATTCAGCTGGAGAGCACTGGCAGAATAGATGGCGCCTGAATGACCTGCAACAGAAAGAGAAGATTCCGGTGGTGGTTCATCCACCCGAGGGCACTCCGACGATCAAGTCAGTTGTCTCAAAGATAATCAATTATGCTTAACTCACTGTTTAGAATATAAATTGTGTACCTTAGACCCATGGGGGTGCCTCTCTTTTATAATTAACTCAATCCTTGTCCCAACAGAAGCCTAGCTTCAATGGACTCTAGCTCAGTGCTTATCCAGGACTCTTCAATAGATAGAGATAAACTCCCTAAGGGCTTTATCCTTATCCAGGCTGAGTCTCCTCCTCATTCTAGGACTCTTGTCCCTTATCCGTTTATCCCGGATTCCGATATCTTCGGAGATAACCTCGGCCTAGCTGAGATCATGTCGGCGTTATGTCCAGGACTTGTGGCATCTCGGCTGATATGTCGGCGTCATCTTGGTCACGTGCTGATACTCAGAAAATATATCCCCACACATAGTACTATATTATTTGTTTTCATTATTTTTTATATGATTATTTTCAAATAATGAACCAATCATAAATATCCACATAAATCATAAATATCCACATAGATAGTGATATATACAAATCGATGACAAAAAAACAAGTGACATATAACATTTCTTTCTTACACTACAAGAATTTACACTTTTGGTGACTAAATTTTTAGTCGCCAAAAGTCATATTTTAGTCCCCGAAAATTTTTAGTGACTAAATTTTTTGGTCGCAAGAGTAGTCGCTGATGGATTGTCGGGAAAGGTATTTGGCGACTAAAATTATTTTAGTCGCCAAATGTGCAGAAATGCCGACTAATTTTTTAGTCGCCAATAGTATTGAAAAAAAAAAATAATTATCACCTTTTCAGCAACTAAAAATATATTGTCATGAAAAACCTTACCTATATCTAGCTACGAAATATTTAGTCGCCAAATTTTTTTTTGGTTCCTCCTATTACGTTTTTTAGCTACTAAATATATTAGTCGCCTAAAGTGTTATTGTGTTTTAGGTACTAAAACTTTAGTCGCCTAAAGGCTTACATTTTTCGCTACGTAGTCGGCAAAAGTAGCGTTGTTGTTCATCAAAAATATTTTGTAAATTTTTTGGCAACAAAATATTTTAATCGCCAAATGTCAGATTATTTTTGGCTACTAAGGTCTTAGTCTCCTAAAGTGTGGTTTTTTATTTTTGGCTACTAATTTTTTAGTCGCTAAAAGTCTGACTTTTTTGGCTACTAAACTTTTAGTAGGCAAATATTTTGTGTTTTGCCTACTAAACATTTCGTCGGCAGAAGTCTCAGATTTTTTGCTACTGTACTTTTAGTTGCCAAATATATATATATATATATATATTTCTAGTCGCCTAATGTCTGCTTTTTGTTGGCACAAAGCTTTGTAGTCGCCATAATTGTTTTCTGAAATTTTTTATTTGGTTTTAGCTACTAACATTTTAGTCACTAAAATATGTACTTCCTTTTTTACTACAAATTGTTTATTCACCAAAAAAATGCTGTTATGTTTTATCACAAAATTCTAATTTATCCACAACCTGTCTATGTTCTGTGCAACCTGTAATATGTATATAAACAAAACAATATTTTATCAATCATTTCACAATGTAAAATTATCAATCATGCCACAGTGCATATTACTTCCAACCATCCAAAAATGAATAACTTTAAATATATATACTCCACACAAACCAACTATTATCCAAACTAAGATTATATTTCCATACAAAAATTTAACCCGCCATATACAAAAAATATATTTACTACCACGCAATATGGCCATTTGGCGTTGTACAAATTACCATCGTAATATGTATCACGACAAAAGGTGATCTATATGCCATGCTAGCAACTATCAGTTGGATTACAAAAGTTATTTATATCAGTAATGTTAATATTCACAAAAGTAGAGGAAGACATAGTTAGCAAGATTATACAAAAGTGTCAAGTGTCCTCCATAAACAAAAATGTAGAATATCCACAAGTCCACACTAAAAGCCATCTACAAAAAATTAAAAAACAATTGCACCCATTGCAAAATTTCAATTGATTCAGACATAGGAACAAGGTTGTAATAATATGCATTTAAGGTAGAACAATCTATAAAAATCTTTTTTAGAAATACAATCATATATATGTATCATGAAAGATTTATTCCAAACTTGATTTCAATTTACAAATAATACAATTTTTAGGAGCATACCTTTTCATAAAATAAATTTTTATGAGTAGAATGTTTTGGTCGTAAATTTACTTTAACTCTTCTTCATTCTTATTTTCCTAGTCAAAGTAAAATGATTGAGTAATCTACGGGGTTATCTCCATAACCATATCATGCTTTCTTAATACGTTTACCATCCAAATGGCCATCGTGTGTGATGAAACAATGGCATCATTTATAATGAAAATGTTGAACATTTATTAGATGTCAAACTCTCCATTTTTCGAATAAGTTTAAGGCGTTTCCGACAGTAACTCTGAACCTACACATGCTAATTACATTTTGTCTATTTTCATAGGTCCTATTTGTCATGGGGAAGCTGGCTACGGCATTTCTACGGTGATTCTGGGGTTGTTTTGCATTTTCACCGCCTTAATGCCATTTTTCGGGTAAGTTTAAGGCATTTTCGGCAATAACTCCCAAACTACGTGTGCTAATTACATTCTGTCTATTGTGACAAGTCCTATTTTTCATGGGGAAGGTGGTTGTGATATCCATACGGTGGTTCAGGGGTTGTTTTGAATTTTCACCCCCCTTAACGCCATTTTCCGGTTAAGTTTAAGGTGTTTTCGGCTCTAACACCCAACCTACATGTGCAAATTACATTCCGCCTAATGTCACAGATCTTATTTGTCACAAAGAAGGTGGTCGTGACATCTGTACAATGGTTCGGGGGTTGTTTTGCATTTTCTCCCGCTTAACGCCCTTTTTCGGTTAAGTTTAAGGCGTTTTCGGCTCTAACTCCCAAACTACACGTGAAAATTATATTCTGTCTGTTGTCATAGGACCTATTTGTCATAGGAAAGGTGGTTGTGACATTCATACGGTGGTTCGGGGACTGTTTCACATTTTCGCCCTCTTAACGCCCTTTTTCGATGAAGTTTAATGTTTTTTCGGCTCTAACTCCCAAACTACGTGTGCTAATGACATTCAGTCTATTGTGACAGGCCTTGTTTTTTGTAGGAAAGGTGGCCGTGACATCTGTACGGTGGTTCGAGGGCTGTTTTGTATGTTTGCCCCTTTAACGCCATTTTTTGGTTAAGTTTAAGGCATTTTCGACTCTAAATCCCAAACTACATGTGCTAGTTATATTCCATTTGTTGTTACAGGTTCTGTTTGTTACAAGGAAGGTGTTTGTGACATCTGTACGGTGGTTTGGGGACTGTTTCGCATTTTCATTTTCTTAAAGCCCTTTTGGTTAAGTTTAATGCGTTTTTGGCTCTAACTCCCAAACTAAGTGTGCTAATGACATTCTGTCTATTGTGACAGGTCCTATTTGTCATGGGACAGGTGGTCGTGACATCCGTACTGTGGTTAGGGGGTTGTTTTGCATTTTCTCCCCCTTAATGCCATTTTCTAGTTAAGTTTAATGTGTTTTGGCTGTAACTCCCAAATTACATGTGCTAATGACATTCCGTTTATTGTGACAGGTCCTATTTGTCACGGGGAAGGTGATCGTGACATCTGTATAGTAGTTTGGGGGCTGTTTCCCATTTTCGGCCCTTTACCGCCTTTTTTCGGTTAAGTTTAAGGTGTTTTCGGCTCTAACTCTTAACCTACACATGCTAATTACATTCCATCTATTGTCATAGGTCCTATTTGTCATGGGAAAGGTGGCCATGACATCCGTACGGTGGTTTAGGATCTGTTTCGCATTTTCGCCCCCTTAACGCCTTTTTTTTGTTAAGTTTAAGGCGTTTCCGGCTCTAACTCCCAACCTACCTGTGCTAATTACATTTTGTCTGTTGTCACAGGTCCTATTTATCATGGGGAAGCTGGCTGTGACATCCCTACGTTGGTTCTGGGGGCTGTTTCGCTTTTTCACTCCCTTAACGCCTTTTTTCAGTTAAGTTTATGGCGTTTTCAGCTGTAACTTCCAAAGTACGTGTGCTAATGATATTCCGTCTATTGTGACAGGTACTATTTTTCACGAGAAAGGTGGCTATGACATTCGTACGGTGGTTCCGGGGTTTTTCTCATTTTTGCTCCCTTAACGACCTTTTTTGATTAACTTTAAGGCGTTTCCGCCTCTAACTCACAACCTATACGTACTAATTATATTTCGTCTATTGTCACAGGTCCTATATGTCACGGGAAAGCTGGCCATGACATCCCTACAGTGGTTCCGTGGCTGTTTCATTTTTTCGCTCTCTTAATGCCTTTTTTTGGTTAAGTTTAAGGCATTTTCGGCTCTAATTCCAAACTACATGTGCTAATTACATTCCGTCTATTGTGACAGGTCTTATTTGTCATGGAGAAGGTGTCCGTGACATCCCTACGGTGGTTCAGGGGTTGTTTTGCATTTTTGCCCCCTTAACGCCATTTTTCGATTAAGTTTAAGGCGTTTTTGACTCTAACTATCAAACTGCGTGTGCTAATTACATTTCGTCTATTCTGACAGGTCCTATTTGTTATGGAAAAGGTGGCTGGGACATCCGTATGGTGATTCGAGGGCTGTTTCTCATTTTCAGCCCCTTAACGCCCCTTTTCGGTTATGTTTAAGGCGTTTTCGGCTCTAACTCTCAAACTACGTGTGCTAATGAAATTCCTTCTATTGTGACAGGTCTTATTTGTCACAGGAAAGGTGGCTGCGACATCCGTACGGTGGTTCGAGGGCTGTTTCGCATTTTCGTCCCTTTATTGCTTTTTTTCGGTTAAGTTTAAGGCGTTTTCAGCTTTAACTCCCAATCTACATGTGCTAATTACATTCTGTCTATTGTCACAGGTCTTATTTGTTATGGGAAGGTGGTCGTGACATCCGAACGGTCATTTGAGGGCTGTTTCGCATTTTTGCCCCCTTAATGCCTTTTTTCGGTTAAGTTTAAGGTGTTTCCGGCTCTAACTCCCAACCTACACATGCTAATTACATTCCATCTATTGTCACAAGTCCTATATGTAACAGGGAAGCTAGCCATGACATCCCTACTCTGGTTCCGAGGCTGTTTCGCTTTTTCGCTCTCTTAATGCTATTTTTCGATTAAGTTTAAGGCGTTTTCGGCTCTAACTTCCAAAGTACGTGCGCTAATGACATTTTGTCTGTTGTGATAGGTCCTATTTGTCATGGGGAAGGTGGCTGTGACATCTGTACGGTGGTTCGGGGGCAGTTTCCTATTTTCGCCCCCTTAACGAACTTTTTCGATTAAGTTTAAGGTGTTTCTGGCTCTAGCTCCCAACCTACATGTGATAACCCTGCTCTATGTTATGTTAATTGATCTTAATTATGCTTATAATTATGATCTTGATATGATTTTGAATGCTAATTATATGATTATATGTGTTTCTCAATTTGCATCTATTCACTGTAGGAAAATCTGTTTGATTTTCTGCTATAAAATTCAATTGAAGGCCATAGAGGCAACAGAAACTGAAATTGACTGTATGTTTACGATTAGCATGATTTTTAGAGCCTATAGTGAAATTTAATTAAAAATTGATTCGGATCAAAATAATTAGATTCAATAAGATTGAATTAAAGCACAATTACTTAGCCTTAATCAATTTGATTAGGCAAGCCCACATATAGGCCTATATACACTTGAGTTATTCTTTTGAGCTCATTTTCTTCAACTTGGCTGAGCTTACACTCTAGAGAGAGAGAGAGAGAGAGAGAGAGAGAGAGAGAGAGAGAGAGTGAGTTGATTATAGAGAGAGAGAGATAACACAATTTGAAGGATTTAGCTCAAGCTTGGGGAGTCGAGGAGAATTAACTTAAGGCTTAACTATATTTGTAAGATTTGGAGCCCTTAGGTGAGTAATCAACCCCTAATTCAAGGGTTTGAACTTGTAATTATGTGAATTCCAAGAGAGTTGGTGATCAAGAACAAAAATTGAGTAGCGTTTGATGAAATTGAAGTTAATATCTCCATGCATGTAAAGAATTACCATAAATGTCCACAATCATGAAGAATTGAGTATCAAAATTCACATGCATGCATAATTTTAATGAGCTTCATGATTTTGAGCATCATTTGTGCCATTTGAAGTAGGATTGGAGTCAATAATTAACATGCATTCTGAATCTAATCTCACAAAGTGCAACGTAAGATTGATAAATCACCAAAGAGTTTAAATCTGGCAATCGGTTTTGGAAAATCGATTTTGAATCAAAAAGTGCCAAACATGGACTGCTTTGCCAGATTACAGAGTCGCCACCAAAATATTTTATTTTGGGAAATTTAGGAAACTCTAACTCGTGCCAAAGGCCACATGTCCGTCATCACCAAAGTTGCCTCGGCTCGGGAACTTGGGTATGAGAGGGAAAGGTCCTGAAATGAGCACCCCCGCTAGCCCGATCAAAGATCGGCTTCTACTAAACATGATATGTTGTTTTGAAAATACATGTGTTCTTGTTTGATTATTAGCTAACTTACTATGTGATGTGCACAACACAAAAGTATAGACTAAATCGCTTGATTTGGAACAAAATATCTCATGTTTGTTTTTCGAAAATGGTTTGAAGATGCTACTCGCAAGTAGGCTAAAACACGGATTTGCCACCAAACAAGGTGGGCTTAAAACATGATGATTTGCCACTCCAAGTGGGCTTAAGACTCATATTTTGATGAATTGTTCCAATTCAGGCAATCAAGCCTTCATCCACAGGCATATATACAGTTTAACACTTAAGCAAATAGCCTCATGACAAGCATGCTATCAGGATAGCACTCGCACTCATGCAGGAATGCTAAGCATAAACACTTACAGTGTACTCCGCGCCAAAACAGAAAACTAGTTAGAAATCATGCATGATCCTAACTATGTTAAGATGCCTAATGCAACACATGCAAAAATGCAACTAAAATAGGCTCGGCTATCTAAGATGGCATATGAATGATAACATGCTTTGAAACACGTATTCAAGTAAGTGTATTGAAATACAATGCGGTTTGAATGATGCGCCGAGCCTGGTGCATGCAAGACAAATGAATGATGCAAACATGCAAAGCATAAGGTATGCTAATCAAAATGTGCCCTAAAACTAACCATCAAAAGCTGTAAGTAAAAGGGAAAAAGAAATGGGGTTGGAAGACATGCACACACACACACGCACCCTTATTACAACATTTGCCCTTTCGACAGAGGGTCTGAATAAAAGCTAAGCTAATCTAAGCTAAGCTAACCAACTAATATAATTAAACTAATTAGACTAATTATTACACAACAAAATAAAGAAATAGCTAAACTAAGCTACTTAATTATTACAACACTTAATTAATTAACAAATTAATTAAATTACAAATTCAAATGCTAACTAATAAGGAAAGCATTAAATTACACTACTTCAGCTCTGTTTGAAGGAGTCGAACATGCATGCACGCATTCGGTTTCTTGCCCAGAAAAGCTCTCCGGTTTGCTCTTTAGAGGCTCTGTTTGCAAGGTGTCTTCAAGATCTTTCTGCTGAACCTTACCAAACCAGTACTGGGGTGTGCACTAATAGCCTGCCAGCTATGAGGAGTTGCTGTTGGCCATCTGCTGGCCAACAATGCAAGGGTGCCGGCCATAAATGTGGCACTGCCGGCCACTGGTGTGCTGTGACACCAAACTGCAACAGAGCACAAAGTAGAGGAAATGGAGGGTCTCCCTAGGGTATGTGCGTACCATGCCTCTCCTTATCATTTGAAAACATCAAGGGAGAGGCACCATTGGATCCAAAACCATCAATCAAGCATTTGGAATGCATGGTGGCCAAAGATTCGATCTTGTACACATTCAATAAATGCAATGCAAACAAGACTCAAGTCCACTACCTTATCATGGAAGATCAAAGGCAATGGAGACAAAGGAAATTGGTTCATTTTCATCACTTTGAGTATGAAATGGACCAATTCACCTTGTGTTCAACATAACGTCTGGTTGAACACCATGTAATGCAAACAACATACTTATCTTGGCATGTTTTACTTGGTTGATTCTTGTTTACACATTTTAACATTACTGATCCATTCTTTAACCAGTTAAGTGTAATGTGAGTGCCCTCTAACGAGAAGAGGTGGCAGATATTCCAGTGTTAAAGTGGCATGCACAAGACTCTATCATGTAAGCAATGCATGCAAGACATGTTAAGGGCCCAAAACACTAAGGCTAGTGAAGAGCATCATACAAGAGGCATGCAATACATAGCCTAAACAACCACACTAGCTCTGGACAGAGCTCAATCATGCTAAATCAGAGGCCAAGACATGCTGAAATGGGAGCTCAAAATGCTAGAAGAACATGCACACATGTTGGCCTATAAGCGAGGCATAATACACAACCCTCAAAAGCTATGAAGAAGTGAAGTATATGAGAGTGTGACTACACTATATACACTGAAATTACATGCTAAATGGTGCCATACCATGCAAACATCACATATATAACACGTTGAAGGCCTCAAAACTCAAAGCTAGTCAAGGCCCCTTACACTACAACCATACTAAGCAATGCTCAAATGACCTTGACCATTTGAAATAGACCTAAGGCAGGTCGAAACAGTAGCAAAAACATGCTAGACTTATAGCATAGATGGCGAGGAAGATATGCTCATGTATTGGTTTACAAACACGGCATGAGGCTCAACTTCTCAAAAGCATTGAAAGAGTGATACATATGAGAATATGACAGTGATATATGCTCTGAAATCACATATTAAATGATGCCAAATCATGCAAACAATTCAAGCAAAGCATACTAGAGGACTCAAAACACAAAGCTATTAAAGCCTATCATGCTATAGCCATACAAACCAAGCCTCATATGACCTAAACCACCAAAAATAGAGTTAAAGCATGCTAAAACATGAGTAAAAGCATGCTAGAGTATAGCCAAAATAAGCTAGAATGATGAGCTAAAGTAGCAAGCTTGCAAAGCTAGTGAGCAAGATTACACTACAAGTGTAAAGTGCAAGCAACCAATGGTCAAACAAGCCAAAAATAGAGTTATGATAGGTCTAAAAAGTCACAAAACTATGCTTGAACAAAGCCACAAAGAAGTAGAAACACATGCTTAGTTGGTGGGCCATCAACACATGCAGACAAGACCAAAGGAGAGGGGACCACCCCCTCCCATTTGGGACCTCAAAACCACCTTTCCACCACTGAAATTCCTCTGGAATTCAGTGGTTAAAAGGCCAAAAAAGATAGTTCCAAAAGCTTAGCAAATAAGGCGTACAAGGGGGTGAAACACCCCTAACTCCCATAGGGCCTCAAACAACCATTTTTAACACTTAAAAATAGAGCTTTTTGTAGTTAACAACCAAGCCTAAAATAGCATGCAAAGGTGACTAATATGGTATACAAAAATAAGCTTAAAAGAGGGAATATGCTCACCCTTGAAGCACAGTAGCAAGAGGATAACTTCTGAGCCAAAAACCAGTTTTTTGAACTCCAAACAAACCTTCAAGGACCTCAGCTCCAAGGTAGTGGTGTTTGACTAGGTGTTTATTTGCAAAAATGTGAAGAAAACACACTTCGAAGCACTATAGAGCACAATATATATATATATAGAGAGAGAGTGTGAGAATTCTAGAGAGAGAGAGATTTTGTCTCTAAAGTTTCTGAACCCCCAAATAGGGGGAAAGGCCTCCCCTTATATAGGAAATGCAAGCAAAAGCTTGCTTGAAAAGATTAAGGGTATGTTTGGTTTGAGTTTGGGAGATGAGTTTTAGAGATAAAAAGTATGAAAAGTTGTTTGGTTTGGTTTTTTTCAAAAGATGTTTTGGAAAATTATTTTGAGAGAGAGTTTTGGAAAAAGTAATTGATTTGATGTGTATGAGAGAGAGATTTGTTTGGAAAACTTGTAAACCAAACAAGTTTTGAGAAATTTTTTTGGGAAAATTTGTTTGGTTTGATTACTTTTGAAAACTTATTTGTAGAGAATTTTTTCCAAAAAAATTTCGGAAACACAAACCAAACAAGTCCTAAAGCTTGCTTCCATCCCTCCATAGTATGGAGGAGGGCTTAGTGAGCCACAGTTGGCTCAAAAGATCTAAGAAAATATCTATTAAAACAAAGGTGGCTGGCTGGCCATCAGTGGTGGCCAACAGTGCCTCATTAATGGCCGGTAGGGCCTAATGATGGTCGACAGGGCCTAGCCCATGGCCGGCAGCCCTCTATGATGGCTGGTAGGCCATCAAGGACACCACAAAGCAAAGACCAACACATGGTCCAAAAATGAGACAGAATGGAAATAGGGTTTGGAAGGATCAAACCTGGAGCATTCCGTTGCGAAAGTCGGACACTCGACGAGCAATAAAACTTGTTGCTGGATAAACCTAGAAGAACATCCAAGTCTTGAGGACGGTCAAAAATGGGGTGTCTACAAAAGTGCCGCTCGAGCGAAAAAATCAAGCTCCCAGAAGTTTTGCAGACGTTGGTGTCCACTTAAGCGAGAATAATTACGCTCGAGCGCCCACTTACATGTTTTGACCCTCAGCTCGAGTGATCACACTTGAGCGCAAAAATGAGGCAACCAATACTTTTGCAGACTAAAGGGGCTCAAGCAAGAAAAGCTACGCTCAAATGGAGAACCCTGTTTCAGAAATTTTGAAAAGTTGTTTTATGATTCGTTTTCCGATCTCTTTCATTTCTAAGAACTCTTAGGCATGCATTGAACATTGTAAATGAATTAAAGATTACAAAAGAAGCCTAAGAGTGTTTAGCAAACTGAAGAACGGATTGAATGGTATTATGACCTAATGTGTTATAAATTATGTAGGGTCAAGAACAAGGACGAATCAAGCATTGGAACACGGTGAGTAATATCTTAGCAAAGATATTTCTGGTATACGCATTATTTTCTAAACGATGCCTATGTGGTAAGGTTCTAAACCTTTGAAGTGATATTATGAACGAGCATTCTAATCACTCAATTCGGAATGAAATATACGAGGCGATCAATGTATGAGTATAAAATGGGCCTAAGGCCGTTCAGTATATTCAATAAGGATGTGGATTGGGCCTAAGGTTGTTTTGTATGATAATTAAATGGGCAGAAGGCCGTCCGAGATAAGGAAAAGATATGGACCTAAGGTCGTTCGGGATACAAGAATGGATATGATCATAGATTCAAATGTGTGCACACAATAAATGTGTGTACACAATAAATGTGTGTAAATATTGGACCTAAGGTCATTCTGTAAGTATTGGACCCAAGGTCGTTCTGTGCGTAATGGACCCAAGGTCATTCTGTGTGTAAGTTGGACCCAAGGTCGTTTTGCCCTTGATGGACCTAAGGTCGTTTTGTATGCTGCATGGACCCGAGGTCGTTTTGCTCTATTATTGATTTTCAAACATAATAGTAAATTATGATTATAAGAATTTTGTTCATGAACTCCTTTGCTTTGGTATTATTCACTGGACGTTAGCTCACCCCTTATTTATATGTATGTAGGTGAGCAACAGGATGTCCAGCCTTAACCCCAATAAGCAATGAGAAACCAAGTTTTGAGAGGTCAACCAAGGTCGCCACATGCAAGAGACCTTATTTTTGTTTTACTTGTCCTTTGATCTTTTAAGGTCACGTATGACCAATTATGTACAACCTTGATTTTATTAATGCTGGCTATCTAATGATCCTGAATGCATGTATTACATACATAATATGAATGTTTGTATGGTGTGAGTTATTATATGAAAATATGAGAATGTTTGGTTAAGCCATGTATGTACAGCTCATTGGACAATCTTTGTAAATTTTGCTTCCGCAATTCGGCCCCCTATTATTAAATACAACTCGGTTTCTAACTGAGGCTACAGATAATCTCGTAATTACTGGCTGGTTATGACTCTAATTCATAGGGGCAGTTTTGGGTCATGACACTACACGTGCTCATTATATTCTGTCTGTTGTCACAGGACCTATATGTCACGGGGAAGCTAGCCGTGACATCCCTACGGTGGTTCCAGGGCTGTTTCACTTTTTCGCCCCCCTTAACGTCCTTTTTTGGTTAAGTTTAAGGGTTTTTGGCTTTAACTCCCAAACTACATGTGCTAATTATATTCTGTTTGTTGTGACATGTCCTATTTGTCATGAGGAAGGTGGTCGTGACATCCGTATGGTGGTTCGGGGGTTGTTTTGTATTTTCACCTCCTTAACGCCTTTTTTCGGTTAAGTTTAAGGCGTTTTTGGCTCTAACTCCCAAACTACGGGTGCTAATGAAATTCCGTATATTGTGACAGGTCCTATTTCTCATGGAGAAGGTGGCCGTGACATCCGTATGGTGGTTTGGGGGCTGTTTCCCATTTTCGCCCCACTTAACGTCCTTTTTCGGTTAAGTTTAAGGCGTTTTTAGCTCTAACTCCCAAACTACGTGTGCTAATGACTTTCCATTTGTTCTAACTTGTCCTATTTTTCATGGGGAAGGTGGCCGTGACATCTGTACGGTGGTTTGGAGGCTGTTTCGCATTTTCACCCCTCTTAACACCATTTTTTGGTTAAGTTTAAGGTGTTTTTGGCTCTAACTCCCAAACTATGTGTGCTAATGACATTCCGTCTGTTGTGACAGGTCCTATTTTTCATGGGGAAGGTGGCCGTGACATCTGTACAGTGGTTCGGGGGCTATTTCACATTTTCACCCCCTTAATGCCCTTTTTCGGTTAAGTTTAAGGTATTTTTACCTCTAACTCCCAAACTACGTGTGCTAATAACATTTTGTCTATTGTGACAGGTCCTATTTGTTATGCAGAATGTGGCCATGACATCCGTATGGTGGTTCGGGGGTTGTTTTTCATTTTCTCTTCCTTAATGCCCTTTTTTGGGTAAGTTTATGGCGTTTTCAGCTCTAACTCCCAAATTACGTGTGCTAATGACATTCCGTCTATTGTGACAGATCCTATTTGTCATGGGAAAGGTGGCCGTGACATCCGTATGGTGGTTCGGGGGGTGTTTCCCATTTTTGCCCCCTTAACGACCTTTTTCGGTTAAGTTTAAAGCGTTTTCGGCTTTAACTCCCAAACTACGTGTGCCAATTACATTCCGTCTATTGTCATAGGACCTATATGTAATGAGAAGGCTGGCCGTGACATCCCTACAGTGGTTCCGGGGCTGTTTCACATTTTCACCCCCTTAACGCTCTTTTTGGGTTAAGTTTAAAGCGTTTTCAGCTCTAACTCCCAAACTACATGTGCTAATGACATTCTATCTATTGTGATAGGTCCTATTTGTCATGGAGAAGGTGGTCATGACATCTATATGGTGGTTCAGGGGCTATTTCGCATTTTTGCCCCTTTAATGCCCTTTTTCGGTTAAGTTTAAGGCATTTTCAGCTCTAACTCCCAAACTACGTGTGCTAATGACATTCTGTCTATTATGATAGGTCATATTTGTCAAGAGGAAGGTGGCTGCGACATCCATACGGTGGTTCGGGAGTTGTTTCGTATTTTTGCCCCCTTAACGCCATTTTTCAATTAAGTTTAATGCGTTTTGGGCTCTAAGTCCCAAACTACATGTGCTAATGGCATTCCGTCTGTTGTGGCGGGTCGTATTTGTCACGGGAAAGCTGGCTGTGACATCCATATGGTGGTTCGGGGGCTATTTCGCATTTTTGCCCCCTTAATGCCTCTTTGTTTATTAAGTTTAAGGCACAGTAATTAAGGTGTTTTGGCACAAATCCTATGTGTGTTTTTTTATTTTTTTTTTAATATCATTTAACAGAATTCCATTGTTGTGATAACATGGGAAATTTGCATCATTGAATATTCTCTTCGCTCCTCTCCTTTTTTAACATAATTAATGACTTAGTTAACAAATTAATGTCACATTTCTTTTTCTCCTCTTATTTGTATTATGTCAAAACAATTCCAAGTTCTCCAAAACAATATTGTCAATATGTGAAGTATTTTTGTAGAACTTTTACTATCATATGAATCAAATTCTTCCTACCAAATAGGACGATGACCATCTGAACCTTGCAACAGAGTTGTGAGTTGTAAAACCACATTGTTTAGATAATTAAGTTGCTCTTGTTGCGCCTCCCTCGCTTTTTTTCCTTCTTCTACTTCTTTCATCATCTCCTCCCTTATTTTTTTTTCCTTTTTCTATTGTTTCGTCAACTCCTCTCTTTCCCTTTTCATCTCTTCACGATCTCTCTTCGTGATCTTTTTCGCGTTCCTCACAAAGAACCTCCATCTCCACTCTCATTGCCTCCATATATTTGTCATGAGATCGTGCAGCACTATCATATGGCGAAGAGGGTCGTGCGACAATGCCAAATCCACGCAAGTAATTCTTTTTCTGGCCAAGCACTTGCCGTGAGAGTTGCTCTTGTGTCAATGGCATCCCCACTTCAGTGATTGCCACTTATAGCTTCTGTAACGTCCTCAAAATAATACATAAAATCCATCACTAAAGACATGAATTGATTCAAGAGAAAACAATTATTTCCATTTATCAGAGTAGTTCTTACAAAAATATTACATGTTAACAACAAAAGCAAATGCCCTAAGGGCTTACAGCTTTCCAAGTTAACACTTGGTTACACACAAAAAGAGTACTAACTCTATACAAAAGAAGCCCTTGGCTTGATGTACATGTAATACAAACAAAAGAAACAAAAGAGTCTTCAACTCTCATCCTCATCTTCCAAGCTATGTCCTTGGAGGTGGCATGCTACCAGTACCTGAAAATGATGTCCCGTATAGGGTGAGCCAACGCCCAGTGGAGATATGCTAAACACAGTATGAACAATGACTAAGACATTAGCAATTGATAAATGTTCAACTCCCATAAATCAATTCATAACCCATTTCTTATCAACTTCACAATTTATATCAACGGCTCTGAACACGGCCAGCACTTATATGAGGCGTGACTCATATTAAACGATTTCCATTTACAATAGATAAACATAATAGTTGTATCAACATCACAACAGATAAGCATACGAGCTGTATCCACTTTTCAACAGATAAGCGTATTAGCTCTATCAACACTTCCAATGATAAACATATGAGTTGTATCAACACTTCCGTAGATAAGCATATTAGCTCTATCAACACATTAACTGACAAGCATAGAAGCTGTATCAGTGGAGTCCATCCCCTATCTCCTCTCCATCAACAACCGGTTTAGAGGTCCATCCCCTATCTTCCCCTAAACCGTGGAGTACATCCCCCATCTCCTCCCACACAACACAACATATATATATATATACAAAGGTCATATACATACTCGATCAACACATAACGTTAGTGTATTCTTTCATCCGTCATACTCTATGACTTATCCACTTGATTAGTTTCAATTTGCCTAATCATCATGCATTATCTACAACAATCAAAACTACCCTCCACCGGTAGCCCATGCAAATATTTCTAAATAGGAAATAAAAGCTCCAACAGATAAAATAACCATGTTTTCCAAAATTGAGCGATTAATAAATCCAACTCCATCATTTCACAATATAATGAATCAATTTCATTAATTCCAATTCGATTTCATAAAATCCATAACTTTCCAAATTAATTATACCAATTAATTTATATACAAATTAGGGTTTTCTTCCCCAACTCTCAATATTAACCCAAAGGTTTAAATATGAACAACCGACACCCAAATCATCATTTTGAGACCCAAACTAAAAGTTTAAGAATCCCAATAATAAACTCTATTATACCATTTTGAAACCCTAAGTCCCAAAATCAACCAACTTCAACACTTTACCAAAACGACCAAAAATCTAAGTCAAAGACCATAATAGTGAGTAGGAATCCCTACCTCAAAAGATGACACCCAAACGAGAAGATGACGAAAACAAAGTTGCTCCAAATCACAAGTTTTACGGATCAAAAGGTAGCCATCGACGATCAACAACTATTTTGTAAAGGCCAAAGATGAGCAAATCACTCATACTAGATCAATACCTAGAGAGAAGGTAGAGTTCTAGAGTGAGAAGCTCAACAATGGTGTTTTTGGAAAAGTATGAGAGAGAAGAGAATGTGAAAAAGTGATTTAAAATGTCAAAACACGGAGCTTTAAACCAGTCGCCCCGCTCGAGCGTCCAAACCCCCGCTCGGGCGGCACTCATAGACTCCCGTTCGAGCGGCCAATACCCCGCTCGAGCGTCGGATGCACACTTCCAGCACTTTTGCAGACAGGTTCCCCGCTCGAGCGCTCATCTCCCCACTCGAGTGGCACATACAAACTCCTGCTCGAACGGCCAATTACGTGCTCGAGCGTCCAATACTACATAGGAAATACTAGATGGGTGTAATCCTCGCTCGAGCGGACAAGCCAAAATCTGGGCAACTAGTCTTGGTTCCTAAGCTTAACCAACCTGTTCCAAACCTGCCTAACACATCTTATAACTCAAATACAAAGTAGGAAAAGGTGTAAACAAGATAATAATCAACCACTAACATCCACGGACACACGTCCGGATCACTGTACAATGAGGGGTAAACCCGGGATCGCTATAACCTCCCCCCCTTAAAGAATTTTGTCCCCGAAATTAAGAACAAGTTTTCGAAAACAGGTTTTTCTCCATTTTAACAATGTTACAATTCAACATTAAACAACTTGACCCACTACCGGCCATTTCATCTCTTATCAAGAGGCATCTCACAACAATTACATTTCAACATGTATTCCTCTTCCTTTCCAACCATTTTCAACACATATGGTTCACAATTTCACATCATAACCAATTTTCATGATACATCTCTAGTTCTATAATATAGCCAATATATGCAATATTATAATCAACTTCCATATCAAGGCAAGTTTTACAATATTTCCATAGCCAAAACATTCACAATGTTTTACAACTCAAGACATATTTAATGATCTTAAAGATCAACAATACAACAATATATAACACATGTTCAAACATCCGCAAATAGGTCCGGATATTTCTCTCGGACCTCCAACTCACGTTCCCAAGTGGCCTCCTCCACTCCGTGATGTTTCCACAAAACCTTTACCAAAGGAATGGTCTTGCCACGCAGGACTTGATCTCGCCTAGCCAAGACCTGAACCGGTCTCTCCTCATACGAGGCATCCTCATCTACCTCTAAGTTGGTCCAATCTAACACGTGGGACGGATCTGGTTCATACTTTCGAAGCATACTAACATGAAACACATCATGCACCCCGGACAACTGCGGTGGCAAAGCCAAGCGGTAAGCAACTTCCCCAATCCTTTCAAGGATCTCAAAGGGACCGATAAACCGAGGGGATAACTTCCCACTCTTCCCAAACCTCATCAAACCTCGCCTAGGTGATATTTTCAAGAAAACATGATCACCTACTTCAAACACCAAAGGTCTCCTCCTACGGTCAGCATAGGATTTCTGACGACTCTGGGCTATAACAAGCCTCCTACGGATAAGCTCAACTTTCTCCGTCGTCTCTCTCACCAACTCTGGACCCAACAGAGGTGCGTCACCCACCTCGGCCCAACAAACTGGAGATCTACAAGGACGGCCATACAAGGCCTCAAATGGTGCCATACCGATGCTAGACTGAAAATTATTGTTGTAGGCGAACTCCACCAATGGTAAGTGCCTCTCCCACGTTCCACTAAAGTCAAGGACACAACCCCGAAGCATATCCTCAAGGATCTGAATAGTTTGCTCGAACTGCCCGTCAGTCTGAGGATGATAAGCTGTACTAAAGGTCAACTTAGTGCCCAAGGCACTCTGCAAACTCTGCCACAACCTAGCAGTAAAACGAGGATCTCTATCTAAGACGATCGTCACTGGGACCCCGTGTAACCTCACTATGTCCCGAATATACAAGTCGGCAAGATGATCTACCGAATCTCTCACGCGCAGAGGAATGAAGTGCGCCGCCTTAGTCAACCGGTCTACAACCACCCAAATTGCATCACTACCCCGTTGAGTCCTCGGAAGACCTACAACGAAGTCCATAGTGACATGCTCCCACTTCCACTCTGCAATGGGCAAGGGTTGTAACAAACCCGCTGGCCTCTGATGCTCGGCCTGCACTTGCTGACAAGTAAGGCATTTAGACACGAAAACTAACACGTCTCTCTTCATACCCCGCCACCAAAACTGGCGACCCAAATCCTGATACATCTTGGTACCCCCCGGATGCACCGCAAGGCGCGAATGATGGAACTCTCGGAGTACTTCCTTTCGGCAAGACTCCGGCACAAACAAACGGTCTTGGTATCTCACACTCAGGTCGGGATACACCATCAAACCCTTCTCAACTTTCCCACTGGAGATCTTCTCTCGGAGGGATTCTACCTCAAGGTCGCTTCTCTGTGTCTCTAACACTCGAGTCACAAGTGTAGGCTGCGCAACAACAGAAAACAAGGCCGCAGCCTCAACAGATTCGCTCAGATGCAAATCGAACTCACCAAGCGCCCCCAACATCCCCCACTCTCGGATGGCTATACAAGCTACATCACCTATGGGTTTTCTGCTAAGGGCATCGGCCACAACATTGGCCTTCCCCGGATGATAATGCAACTCGAAGTCGTAATCATCCTCAATGAACTTCATCCACCTCCTCTGCCTCAAGTTCAAGTCCTTCTGTGAAAACAGATATTTCAGACTCTTATGATCCGAGAACACCTCGAATCTCTCGCCATAAAGGTAGTGCCTCCAGATTTTCAAGGCAAAGATCACCGCTGCTAACTCTAGGTCATGGGTAGGGTAATTCTTCTCATGAATCTTTAACTGACGTGAGCCATAAGCTACCACTTTCCCTTCTTGCATCAACACACAACTCAAACCCTCCCGTGAGGCATCACAATAAACCGCATAACCCAACCCTCTCTCCGGAATAGTCAAGATTGGAGCGGTGGTCAATCTAACTTTCAATTCCTGGAACGACTTTTCACAAGTCTCACTTCATACAAATTTGACTCCCTTCCGAGTCAGTCTAGTCAACGGTAAAGCCAACCTGGAGAAATTCTTCACAAACCGACGGTAATACCCAGCTAACCCCAGAAAACTGCGGATCTCAAACACACTCTTAGGTTGTGCCCAATCTTTGCACTGCCTCAATCTTGGATGTAACAACAGACACCCCTTCCCCAGATACCACATGGCCTAAGAACTTGACTTCTTCTAGGCAGAAATCACATTTCCCAAACTTGGCGTATAGCCTATGGGCTCTAAGCAACTCAAGCACCACTCTCAAGTGTGCCTCGTGCTCCTCCTCTGAAGGTGAATAAATCAGGATGTCATCCACGAAGTCGACCACAAAACGATCCAAGAATTCTCGGAAGATCCAGTTCATTAAGTCCATAAAGACTGCCGGTGCAGTGGTGAGCCCAAATGGCATCACTAGAAACTCATAATGGCCATACCGCGTACGGAATGCCGTCTTCGGAATATCCTCCTCCCTGACCCTCAACTGGTGATAACCCGATCTCAAGTCTATCTTAGAGAAACAACGGGAACCCTTCAACTGGTCGAACAGATCATCTATACGAGGCATAGGGTACTTATTCTTGACCGTAGCCCGATTCAACTTCTGGTAGTCGACACAAAGTCTCAAGGCACCATCTTTCTTCTTAACAAAGAGGGCCAGTGCTCCCCACGGCGAAACACTAGGGCGGACAAATCCCTTATCCAGCAACTCTTGGAGTTGAATCTTCAACTCACTCAACTCGGCTGGGGCAAAACGATAAGGTGCCATAGATATCGGCGCCGTGCCGGGCACCAAATCAATGGAGAATTCAATCTCACGGTGAGGTGGCAAACCAACGAGATTCTCGGGAAAGACATCCGAATACTCACAAACCACCCTCGGTAAAACAATCTAGGTCTCATCACACTCACCACTCAAAAAGCTAGCAAGTAGACCACTAAGCTCACTCCGGTGGTACAACACTACCAACCCGGTCCCCCGAGAAATGGAAACACTCCCCGCTCACAGTACAACAAGTGACCCTCTGGCGGTAGCAATCAATAACTGCCCGGTATGACGACAACCGGTCCATACCCAAAATAACATCAAAGCCCTTCATGGGCATAACTACAAAAGGAAACGGAAGCCTATGATCGTCAACCTCTATATCACAAGCCCTACATCCTTGTTTCAAAATCAACTCACCCCCAATAGGCGACACGACACAAATAGGAGACGCTAATAGTGCTAACTCCAACTCCAACACAGATGCAAATGCAGCAGATACAAAAGAATAAGACGCACCCGTATCAATCAATACACTAACAGCAGGGTTGCAAAAGCAGAAGGTACCTCTCACTCTTGATGGGGCGGTACTAGGTCTGTCTTGATAACGACATACCGCGCGCCTGTTGGCCTGATCCACTGCTCACCTCTAGGAGCATCATCGCTGCATGTTGGGATGAAGCTCCTGGGTTGGCCCTCGAGGCCTGCACAGACTGAACTGGCTGATAACTCTGCGTCTGCCTAGAACCAGACACTCCCGAAGTGGCACTCAACCGTGGGCAAAACCTTTTTAGGTGCCCAAAATCCCTGTGATAGCAAGACAAAGGTGGCCCTGCCCGACTCGGCCTCGAGGTCTAGGTGAAGAAGCGACTCATTGACCCCCTTGCAAACCGAAGACTTGTGACCTAGCTAGCCACATGCAAAACAGGTCAAACCTCCCTGACTACCTCTCCCGGAGCCTGCACTCGGTACCGGAAAAGTCGATCTAGTCAAACCACCTTGAGACTACTGGGGGTTAAAACCCTTCTGTCTCTTGCCATCACCCTGGCCCTCTTGGCTCCTCTTGGAACCTTGTTGCTTCTTATCATCCTCCTCCTGCATCATAATTTTCATATGAGTAGCCGTATCCACCAGATGTCTATACTCTTGGATGTAAGACCCACCAACTCTCAACTTGAGGCCCCGCCTCAACTTCCGCTCAAACTCATAGCAACGGTGTTCCTCGGACGCCACTAGCTCAGGTGCAAACCTGGACAAGCTAGTAAAAGTGGCCTCAAATTCGGCCACTGACAAACCCTGCTGCTTAAGCCGCATAAACTGGTCCCTCAGCTTCTCCTTAGCGGCTGCAGATAAAAACCTTCCTAGGAAAGCCTCTACAAAAGCCCCCCATGCACCACCAACACGGGCTTTCTCATACTTCCACCATTGACCCGCATCTCCCTTCAGCTGGAAGGATGCCAAGGTCACCTTTAGAGTCCCATCCTCGATGCCAAGCATCTCGAATGTCTTCTCCATCTGTTCCAACCACTCGTCAGCCTTGAGTGGCTCTTTCGGATCTCCAACAAATTCGTCCGGATTAGACCGAAAAAATTCCCTCTTCAAGAAAGAAGGCCTTGCCTCTGCAACCTGATGCTCAGCTCTGAGAATACCCAAAGCTCCCGCTATCTCTCGGGCCAAGGCACCCATAGCCTGCTGACCCACTGGCTCGGCCACGTTGGCCTGACCAACTCCCTCCTGCACTGCCGGAATGTCATCCGGTAAAGGCACCTCCTGCCTCTTAGGCCTACCACGCCTACCACCTCGTCCTGACATCCTATTAAAGATAACAAAGATGTTAGCACATTCATAAATGTGCTGAAACTAAACACCCGCGTCCTAATGCATGGACAACTGTAATTCACTCCATGTAAGCACATAAACACATAAGCACTTACGAATTCCATTCCTGGATAATGACAGTCCCAAAGTGTTACTAGAGTTCCGGTTAGAAACAGCATTGATCAAGTGCTTTTCCAACAAGACTCACAGAAACCCAAGGGTCCAATCAATATCCTAGAAATCAAATCCCATACCCAAATAATCACATAAGCATGCCATCACAAAAACACATTACATTACACTTAAGTCTCTAACAAGCGAGACAAACCCATCGTGATACTAATCACTTCCCACGTACCCAAGTATTCGAACCCGGTACGCTCTGATACCAAGTTATAACGTCCTCAAAATAATACATAAAACCCATCACTAAAGACATGAATTGATTCAAGAGAAAACAATTATTTCCATTCATCAGAGTAGTTCTTTCAAAAGTATTACATGTTAACAACAAAAGCAAATGCCCTAAGGGCTTACAGCTTTCCAAGTTAACACTTGGTTACACACAAAAAGAGTACTAACTCTATACAAAAGAAGCCCTTGGCTTGATGTACATGTAATACAAACAAAAGAAACAAAAGAGTCTTCAACTCTCATCCTCATCTTCCAAGCTATGTCCTTGGAGGTGGCATGCTACCGATGCACGAAAATGATGTCCCGTATAGGGTGAGCCAACGCCCAGTAGAGATATGCTAAACACAGTATGAACAATGACTAAGACATTAGCAATTGATAAATGTTCAACTCCCATAAATCAATTCATAACCCATTTCTTATCAACTTCACAATTTATATCAACGGCTCAGAACCTGGCCAACTGCTTACATGAGACAGTGACTCATATTAAATGATTTCCATTTACAATAGATAAACATAATAGTTGTATCAACATCACAACAGATAAGCATACGAGCTGTATCCACTTTTCAACAGATAAGCGTATTAGCTCTATCAACACTTCCAATGATAAACATATGAGTTGTATCAACACTTCCTTAGATAAGCATATTAGCTCTATCAACACATTAATTGACAAGCATCTAAGCTATATCAGTGGAGTCCATCCCCTATCTCCTCCCCATCAACAACCGGTTTAGAGGTCCATCCCCTATCTTCTCCTAAACCGTGGAGTACACCCCCTATCTCCTCCCACACAACACAACATATATATATACACAAAGGTCATATACATACTCGATCAACACATAACGTTAGTGTATTCTTTCATCCGTCATACTCTATGACTTATCCACTTGATTAGTTTCAATTTGCCTAATCATCATGCATTATCTACAACAATCAAAACTACCCTCCACCGGTAGCCCATGCAAATATTTCTAAATAGGAAATAAAAGCTCCAACAGATAAAATAACTATGTTTTCCAAAATTGAGCGATTAATAAATCCAACTCCACCATTTCACAATATAATGAATCAATTTCATTAATTCCAATTCGATTTCATAAAATCCATAACTTTCCAAATTAATTATACCAATTAATTTATATACAAATTAGGGTTTTCTTCCCCAACCCTCAATATTAACCCAAAGGTTCAAATATCAACAACCGACACCCAAATCATCATTTTGAGACCCAAACTAAAAGTTTAAGAATCCCAATAATAAACTCTATTATACCATTTTGAAACCCTAAGTCCCAAAATCAACCAACTTCAACACTTTACCAAAACGACCAAAAATCTAAGTCAAAGACCATAATAGTGAGTTATCCCTCCCTCAAAAGATGACACCCAAAGGAGAAGATGACGAAAACAAAGTTGCTCCAAATCACAAGTTTTACGGATCAAAAGGTAGCTCTCGACGATCAACAACTTTCTTGTAAAGGCCAAAGATGAGCAAATCACTCCTACTAGATCAATACCTAGAGAGAAGGTAGAGTTCTAGAGTGAGAAGCTCAACAATGGTGTTTTTGGAAAAGTATGAGAGAGAAGAGAATGTGAAAAAGTGATTTAAAATGTCAAAACACGGAGCTTTAAACCAGTCGCCCCGCTCGAGCGTCCAAAGCCCCGCTCGAGCGGCACTCACAGACTCCCGCTCGAGCGGCCAATATCCCGCTCGAGCGTCGGATGCACACCCCCAGCACTTTTGCAGACAGGTTCCCCGCTCGAGCAGCCAATTACATGCTCGAGTGTTGAACACTACACAGGAAATACTGGATGGGTGTAATCCCCGCTCGAGCGCCCAAATCCCCGCTCGAGCGGACAAGCCAAAATCTGGGCAACTAGTCTTGGTTCCTAAGCTCAACCAACCAGTTCCAAACCTGCCTAACACATCCTATAACTCAAATACAAAGTAGGAAAAGGTGTAAACAAGATAATAATCAACCACTAACATCTACGGACACACGTCCGGATCACTGTACAACGAGGGGTAAACTCGGGATCGCTATAACTTCACCATCTCGTCCTGTCATTACAATAAAAACGTAGACTATTCAACAAATTCACAAGGAATAACATGCAATTTTGTGCCAAGATACAAATCAATATTAAACACAATTGCACAAAGAGTTCAATACTTACATATAGCTCACCGCATTTGGGATGAATCCATTCATTAGTCTTCTTCAACTTGTGTGATTTCGCATAAAATTCCAAAATATCCAACTTTCCATTCTCACCTACCTATTAATTTAAAATAACAAAATTAATTCGTTAAAGTATTAACCATGACTTTTGGTTACATGAGTGATTCATATATTTTTCAAATGAACAAATTCTTACCATGTTCGACATTGGAAATGATCGACTTCCACTTGTATGATTGTATGGAAGCATACTCCTATTTGCTTTACCGGCTTTTGATCGTTTCTAACAAAATGTTGGGATTCAACAATTATTACATATCAAGGCATAATACAATTTTAAAGCAATAGAGTGGCTTATAAATGTTTCGTACCAAATGTGATTCATCTTTCCAAGTCACGTCAATCATATGTTTCCAATCGTCCAAGCAAATTCCTGTAGGCGGATGACTACAGGGGTCATCAACACCCTCTTCTTCAAGTTCGAGGAAGTATTGCTTTAGGTTGTACCTCCAATCCTTGTACAAGAGATACGCCTCTCTATCAACGATCTCTTAAGCTTGTTTGTCAGTATGAAAATCCTCACCAATATTAAATTTGTCCTACAAGCATAAATATGCGAAGTATTACAAAAGTAAGTGCAGCAATTACAAATACAAGTAGTGAAAACATTTAGTTCAAGGTCAATAATTACTAGCACAACTTGTATAACAGCGTCTTTGATACTTTGATCAATTTTCTTCCATGACTTCACGCCCTTGAGAGGGCACAACCACCTAATTTGCAATCCCAACTCATTTGCTGCTGGGGTGGCATTCTCTCCAGTCATTGCATTCAATAGGTGATTGACATAGACATGAAGTTTCTCCCATTTTCTGCTACTATTTTTTTTTTACACTCCTTTGCCTAGGGTAGGTCCACATACACGAGTTGACCTAGTTTTCCCTGGTAAAGATGGGGCAACAAGTCATGCATTCAAATTGGAAATAGTTTCCCAAACGTATAATTGACAATAATTGAGTACAATGGTCTTACCTACGCCAGGAGCTTGTGTCTCTTCCACAACTGTTTATGTGTCATCTGGCAGCTGTGTCTGATCATAAAAGGTAAGCAAGGTGGCAATGTGATGTGCAGATGGCACTGAGGCTGATGCATTGTTGCCACTTGCTGGTTTCTTACACCATGAGATCTTCATACCAGGAACCATGCTACTAGCTGCAATATATTTGCAAACATGATATACATTAAAACATCGCATACACATAATTATTTACAAAATTTCAACAATATGGATTATTAACAGAAGCTAAATCATTTACAAAATTACCATGTAACACAATAGGAAAAACATGAAAGATTTTAAAAGATAAATGACAAAAGTAGTCTCATTCATTTTGTTGGGATTGATATATTAACTTTAATAAACACTGTACTGGATCCTGTATAACAGATTTTAAATTTATAATTCTTGATAACTTCTGATTCCATTCCTTTCCACCAATTCAAACTCATTTTTGCAAAGGTGCAATAAATCACTACCCAGCTCTTCACCAACCTCATCATTGACCTAAGACTATCACACTCCCATAAATTTACTTAATTCTATATCTAGAATCTGACTTGAGACTGGTTTGTAAAGAATGTTAGTTCCAGCCACAATCTTTTAACCAAACTTTACTTTGATCCCAGTGACTGCATAAACAAACCATCAAAGATTAGTCCTTGGGTTCTAATAAAATCAATATTGGCATATCAATTCATTTGATTATATTAAACTTTGAAAGTTGATTTGAAAACTTGCATTGAGAAAAGAATGTTAAGAAACAAGTTTTTACGGAATGGTTTTGGGGTAAATACGTTAGTAAGTCTTGATAGGTGGTGTAGATGATATTGAATAAGTTGGCCTAAGAGTCCGGGGTGAAAGACTGAAAACCCGCGCGGATGGGTGTCAAGCCTTTTGGTTAACACCGGTAAAAATGACAAATTGGTAGTATTTGTATAGTCTACTTGCAAACACCGACCTAGGGATTACCAGAGTCGTATTTACCACTCTTAAAATGAATTGTTAAGTTTTGAAGAATTAAAATTGCATGACATCATTGAGCATGAGGGTTTTCAAAGATGAAGATGTGATTTTCTTTCAAAAGAGCATAATATCGCATGTGCATTTCATCTCTTGAGACTTGTATATAATGTATATACTTTGTTAAGGATTTCTTACTGGGCTTTATGCTCACCCTACTGGATTTTTGTGCAGGAAAAGATGTGGTGATGCCACCTAACTAAAGACGTGGAAATGTGTGTTGAGAGTACGAGACTCTCATTTTGCTGTGACTCTGTATGTAAGCCAAGGGCTGTATGTGTGTGGGTTTGAATAACCGTTTTGTGTAACCAAGCTCAAGCCTTGGAAACTTGTAAACCCTTGGGGGTATTTATTTGTTTATTTACTTGTTGTTGGATTAATGCATTATTGCATGAAGAACTATTGTATCATGTAATGTGAGTTTGGAGATTTATATTCGGTTTTCCTTGAAAGAGCCATGATTGTTGTATTATCATTTGGGCTAGAAATTTGGGGCGTTACAACTTGGTATCAGAGCTACCGAGTTTGAATACTTAGAGCTCGTGGGAAGTGGTTGTTTAACCACAATGGGTTCATTTAGCATGCTTAGGAAGTGTTATGCATTTTGTGACTATGTGATAACATGCTTATGTGACTAAATGGGTATGGGACTGGACTTTTGGGATGTTGTTTGTGCCTATTAAATTCCTTGAGGTCTCATTAGAAGGGTACTTGATCAATACTCGTTCTACTAAGAATTCTTGATTTTTTGTGGGATGAATTTCAACGTAAAAGAATAGTCCGTATGTGTTTACATGACTAAGTGCTTATGTGGAGTGAAATTGAATTGTGTATATGGTAGAGAAATATATGGAATTGTTGTAGTCGAACGTGTGAGTCAAGTTACGAGCACATATGAGTTAATATGCTAAATTATTTCTCTTGTGTCTTTATTAGGATGTCAGGAAGGGGTCAAGTCCGTGGTGGTAGAGGTAGGAGGCATGGTAAGGCTCACCGAGGTGTGCATGAGGTATCGATCCATAGGGTTTCGGTGCAAGAAGAAGGGTTCGGCCAAGCTAATATGGCCGAGCAAGTAGGCCAAGCTAATATGGCCGAGCAGGTGGGACAAGCGGGTCAAACCGCAATGAGGGCCCCAGCTCGAGAAATGGCAGGGGCTTTAAGAGAGTCTATGAACTTATTGAGGGTGGAGAATCAAGCTCGAGAGAACACCGCGAAGTCAAGGGCAAGTTTCCTTACTAGAGAGTTCTTGCGGGCCAAACCGGATGAGTTCCATGGTGGTCCCGAGCCCAAGAAAGTGGATGAGTCGCTCGGACAAACTGTGAAGACATTTGAGATGCTTCATATCGAAGATAGTGAACTAAGAGTGACTCTAGCGAGTTACTACCTTAAGGGAGACGCGGGTCAATTGTGGAAATATGCAAAGGGTAGAGTGGAGCTGACATGGAAAGCCTTTGCGGTTGCTTTCCAAGATAAGTACATACCTCCCACTGCTAGGGAGAGATTGAGGCAAGAGTTTAATGACCTCAAACAACTCGACATGTCCGTGGCCTAGTTTGAGGCGGTCTTCTCTAGTTTGTCCAGATTTGCACCAGAGTTGGTGGCAACGGAAGAGCGCCGTTGCATTGAATTTGAAAAGAAATTGAAAACAAAAATTATATTCAAGCTTGTTGGAAATATGATTCGGAAATATGACCATCTTGTCGAGACGGCGACACATGTAGAAATTTCCATACAAGCCGAGGAGGAGAGGCTTCGGAGTTCAAGGTCTAGGGGCCAAAAGTCTCAAGGAGACTATAGGCAGAACAAGAAAAGCAGGAACACCTATCCATCCCAGTCCCAACCACAGCAGTCTAGATCCACTTTTCCTTTGCCTAGTGCGGGTCCGGGAAGAAGTGCATTGAGTAGCTTCTCGTGTTTCAAGTGTGGCCAACCGGGTCACAAATCCTTCTCATGCCTACAGAAGGAAGGAGGGCAGTTAATGTTACCACCACCTAACCGATCTCAAAGTCAGTCTCAATCTCAGAATAAAGGTCAAGGGTTTAATTGTTATCAGTGTGATCAGCCGGGGCACAGTTGGGAGGTGAATCTGGCACATCAGGGTCAAGGCAGACTCAGAGCCACTAGTAGGCTCAATCAGTCCAAGCTTCACGAGTTAATCAGGGAGCCACTTTGGCTCAATCAGTACAACAGGCCTATGCTCTGAGAGGGGAGCAAGTTAATCAAGGGCCACAGGGGCGTATGTATGTTGTTACCGTGTTAGAGCAGTTGCCAGAATCCTCACTTGTGAGAGGTATTTTGTTGTGGGTAATTCTTTGGCTAATGTATTGATAGACACGAGTGCGTCTTATTCATTTATATCTACTGCATTTGCTTCTGCACTGGGGTTAGAGGTAGCACCGTTAGTGCCTCCACTTAGAGTAGAGTCACCTGTTGAGGGTATAGTTGATTTAGACCGGGGTTGTCGTGATTGTGAAATAGAAGTTGTTGGGTGTCGACTTCTGTTTACTTTTGTGTTGCTAGATATGTCGAGTTTTGATGTCATTTTAGGCATGGATTGGTTTTGTTCTTATCAAGTTGTGATTGATTGTTGCTGTCAAAGAGTTACGGTGTGCACTTTAGGTGGTGATCGTTTTTATTTTCTAGGGAACCGAGTTAATAGAGCCTTGTCGCCAGTTGTTGACCCTCGTAGTAGGAGCAAGCTTAGTGGCCTTCTTGCAACTCTCTTGGATAGTGAGAGTGATGGGGCTCGTGTTGAGTTACCAAGGGTAGTTTGTGAATACTCGGATGTCTTTCTGGAAGATCTTACTAGTTTACCACCTCACCAGAAGATCGAGTTCTTCATTGAATTAGTGCCTGACACGGCATCGATTTCCATGTCACTGTATAGATTTGCACCACCGAATTGCATGAGTTGAAATTCAACTCCAAGAACTTTTAGGCAAGGGCTTCATTCGCCCCTAGTAGATTGCCTTGGGGAGTGCCGGCTTTCTTTGCGAAGAAGAAAGATGGGTCATTGCGGTTGTGTATTGATTACTGCAAGTTGAATAGAGTTACAGTTAAGAACAAATATCTCCTACCCAGAATAAATGATTTGTTTGACCAACTTAGAGGGTCTCGTTGCTTCTCAAAAATAGATTTGAGGTCGGAGTACTATTAGTTGAGAGTTCGGGAGGAGGACATTCAGAAGACGGCCTTTCGTACTCGTTATGGCCACTATGAATTCCTTGTAATGCCTTTTGGGTTAACTAATGCACCGGCTTCCTTTATGGATTTGATGAACATAATTTTTCGGGAATACTTGGACCGTTTTGTGGTCATCTTTGTGGATGACATCTTGATTTATTCAACCTCTGAAGAGGAACACAAGACTCACTTGTGGGTAGTGCTGGGTTTACTTAGTGAGCACCAATTGTATGCCAAATTTGAAAAATGCAAGTTTTGATTAATGGAGGTGAAGTTTTTGGGGCATGTAGTGTCTAGAGAGGGAGTGACTGTGGACTCCTCAAAAATAGATGTTGTACAGGATTGGGAACAACTCAAGAATGTTTTTGAAATCCAGAGTTTCTTGGGATTAGCGGGGTATTATCGACGTTTTGTAAGGGACTTCTCTAGACTAGCTGCACCTTTGACTAGGTTGACTAGAAAGGGTATCAAATTTGTGTGGAGTGAGGCTTGTGAAAAGTCATTTCAAGAGCTTAAGACTAGATTGATTACCGCACCGGTTTTGATAATTCCGGAAAGGGGTTTAAATTATGTTGTCTATTGTGATGTGTTCGGGAATGGACTTGGTTGCGTCTTGATACAAGAGAGAAAAGGTGTGGCCTATGGATCACGACAATTGAAAACTCACGAGAAGAATTACCCCACCCACGATTTAGAATTAGCGGCGGTGATTTTTGCCTTGAAAATTTGGAGGCATTACTGGCATGGTGAGAAGTTTGAGGTTTTCTCCGATCATAAGAGTCTAAAGTATTTTTTTTCTCAAAAAGACTTGAATTTACGACAACAGAGGTGGATGAAATTTATGGAGGATTATGACTTTGAGTTACACTATCATTCGGGGAAAGCCAATGTGTAGCCGATGCTTTGAGTCGAAAATTTGTGAGTAGTTTGGCAAGTGTGGCCATTCGGGAATGGGATATGCTAAATGTTATTGGCAAGTTTGATTTGCACTTGGGTGAGTCCGGAGAGAGTGCTACCTTGTTTACTTTGAATGCTCAACCTACCTTGGTTAGTAAGGTCATAGAGGCACAACGAGGAGACCATGATGTGGAATCAATCAGTGTTAAGATTTCCAATGGGAAGGAAGTGAAAGGTTTGAACGTTCACTCGGATCTGAGTGTACATTACCTAGACCGTTTATTTGTACCATAATCTTGTAGAGAGGAAGTACTTCGGGAGTTCCATCACTCACGCCTTGCGGTACACCCAGGAGGCACTAAAATGTATCATGATCTTGGTTGTCAGTTTTCGTGGAGGGTTATCAAACAGGATGTCGCTTTATTTGTATCGAAGTGTGTAGACACCCTATTTTTGACCGACCTTAAGACTCAGACGTCACTGATTGAGCACTTGGTGATGTTGCATATCGTGCTCGTTCAGAGGTTTCAGAGTCTCGGCTGCGAGCCTTGCCTCCGGACTTCCGGACTCTTTCATGCTTTGCCTCAGTTTACGAACCAGGCTCTGTTTTCTCTGTTTTCCCTTCCTGAAGGGAGGGAGAGGTCTCGTAGATCATCTCTCAGTGGCCGTAGGCTACGTTTCGTGGTCGTAGGCCATTTTGCCCGTTTGGAGCCCGGTTTCCGATTTTTCGGAGTTGTTGGTCGTGTGCCTCGATTCGGGACCGTTTAACCACCTCCGTTTGCTCCGGTTTTTGGCACATACCTTATTTCCTCCCTTTTGAGGGACATTGTGGTCCGAGAGACCGACTTCGTGGTCGAACACCACTTCTGGTGCCTAACAGTCAGTTTTTGGGGCCCCGGGCTGCGCATTTCGGCCCCCGAACCTTCATTTTGCATCGGTTTGAGTTCATTTTTGGCAGGGACCTCTGTTTCATTGTTAGGAAGGTCGTAGAAGAGTGGGAGGCCAATAATTGTTCTGACAACCAGTTTTATTTCTTCATCGCCCTCCGTCGCCCGTTTTTCTCAGTAGAAAGCCAATGTTGACCACCCTTGGGCCACTTTTTCTAGCCCTAAACCACATATTTGTCTTGTAGACACCTGGGAGGCCACCAATATCATATGGCCGGCCAGTAATTGTGTTTGACCCTTTTGAACCCCTCCAAAAAATGGGCCTTTCTCTCTCTTGGTTCACTTTCTCTAATTTTTGACCACATGGCTGTGTTGTGCACACATGGGAGGCCAGCTTTTTGGCATGGCCGGCCACTAATCAGTCTTGACCCTTTTGACCCTTGGTCGACCGGCCATGCGGAGGGCCGGCCGGCCACCTAAACCCTAAATAACCAGCCGGCCTTGCTCCTCTCTCCAGGTACTTTACAAATATAGCCTCTGTTTTCCCCCAGATTTTGTATCCGGGGGGCTAACTTTTTGGTGGAAAATTTGAATTTCATTTCCCCCATTTTTCCCCCACTCTTGTGTCTATATAACCAGGCCCTCCAGCTCCCTTTTGAAGGGTTAGAAAATCCTCTTGGAGCTTTGCATACTGTAACAAGCCCGCGGGGGGACCTCGCTACAGTTCGGACTCGATTTTTGTTACGGTTCTTAATCTGAACCAAAGAGTCCAAATCCGGAAAATCGTTTTGAGAAAACAGATTTTTAGAAAAGAAGTGTCAAACATGGACTGCTTTGCCAGATACAGAGTCACCACCTAAATATTTTATTTTTGGGAAATTTAGGAAACCCTGACTCGTTTGCCGAAGGCCACGTGTCCGTCATCACCAAAGTTGCCTCGGTTCGGGAACTTGGGTACGATTAGAGAAGGTTACTTCGTGAGCACCCCCGCTCGCCCGATCAAAGATCGGCCTCTACTAACCATGATATCTAGTTTTGAAAACATTGTGTGCTCTTATTCCGGTTATTAGCCTAGATTTACTATGTGATGTGCACAGCATACAAGTATAGACCGAATCGCCTGAATTGGAACAAAACATTTCATGTTTGTTTTTGAAAGATGATTTGCTACCCGCAGGTAGGCTTAAAATGCAGATTTTGCCACCCTCAGGTGGGCTTCAAAAAAGATGGTTTTGCCAATATCTAGTGGGCTTAAGACACACAGTTGATGATTTGTCCCAATCCAAATAACCCAACCTTCACCCACAAGCATTCAAGGCAGTTATATCAAATAAGCATATAACCTCATGGTAAGCATGCTATCATGGCAGTCACTCACACGCATGTAAAGATGCTAAAGCATAAAATTCACCGAGTACTCCAAGTCAAAACAGAAACCGATTAGAAATCCATGCATGATCCTAATTATACAGAAATGCCTAATGCAACACATGCAATAATGCAACTATAACAGGCTCGGCTATTTTAAACATGGCATATGAGATGCAACAGCTATCAAGTATTCAACTCAGAATTGAAATACAAATGCAGTTAGTATGATGCGCCGAGCCCGGTGCATGCAAGATAGATGAATGAATGCAAACATGCTATCATACTGTATGCTAATTGAAACATACCCTAATCTAACCATCATAAGCTGGTAAATAAAAGGGAAGAAAGATGTGGGGTTGGAAGACATACATCACACACACGCACACTTATTACAATTATGCCCTCGCATATAGGGTCCGAATAAGATAATATACAGTCCCAAATGGATAGTACAGTCCAAATAAATAATACAGTCCAAATATGTACAAAACCCTAATTAATTAACAAATTTAACTAGGAAAACGGTAAACTAGCATGCAAGCTAGGGACTGCCTCGGCTCCGCTTCGGATAATGAATGATGAATGTTCGGGTTACTTGGCGCGGAAATCCATTGCGACGCCCTGATTAGCCTCTGTTTACAGTTTATACTCGAAATTTTGTGCAAAGCTCTGAAAGGCTGTTGATTCTTGATTTGTTGTAACAGAGAGCAAGAAAGGGGCATGGCAATGTATTTTCACATATGTATGCTTACCTCGATCCTCGTGCCACCAATCACGCATCCCGATGCATGATGGCCGAGGAGTCGAATTGCTTAATATGAAATGAATGCACATATAAACACAACAAGAACGAGACTCCATCATGGATAATCCGGAGTGTCGGCGACAGGGAATTGAGACACGTTCCGTCACTCAAAGTATGAAACGTACCTTGTTTCCCGTGCTCGAGCTAACTCATATCCCGAACACCATGCAATATGCATGACATGCATGAATGCAACTAAGATACAACCTAACATGCACAATGCTATGGAATGGCATACACGATGCATGAGGTAACATGGCATATACAATGCGTTAACATACAACCTAGCATACACAATGCTATGAAATGAAATGGCATACGCAATGCATAATGGGCTTGCACCAACATGAGTGGACCTCAGCCACACTCACATAAGAGGCCATTAGATGAAAATGAGACACTCGAGATGCGTGCACACGTGCACGCAAACCGAGGATCGACCCTAAGGCACCAAATGCCACTCTAACAAGACATGGCAAGGCATGGAATATGGCATACTAGCATGAAAATTTCAGTAGCAAAATATGATGCAAAACAGCCCCAAAACATGGAAACATGGCACCCGATACATGGAATGAGACCCGAAACATGAAATTAGGTACATGGAATGACCTATGGCTATGCAAAGCATGTGTTATTTGAACATGAAGTGTGATGAACGAATCAAGACAGTCCCAAAACAAGCATATTTACAGTTTTAAGCAAGGCCAAACAGTGAACACAAATAGGACTAAGTTGGCATGCAAAAATGGCCCCGTAAGAGACATAATGAAGCGCGTAGCAGCTTCTGGCCCTAAATGGCCAAGAGCCCTTCAACAAAGTTGAAGAGGGGCTCAAAATGAAGCACTTTACAGTTTACAACAAGCCACAAAAACAAACACAAGTATGGCTAAACTATTATGCAAGAAATGGGCCAAAAGGGAGACAAAGAAGCAAGTGATGGTTGCTGGCCTCAAAAAGAGGAGGGCCCTTCAACAAAGTTGAAGAAGGGCCCAAAACATGGTATTTTACAGTTAGTGACCAAACCCAAAAGAGTGCACATGCAAGCTTAAAATACTATGCAAAATAAGGCCTAAAAAGAGGTTTAAACACAAAGAGCAAAAAGGGAGCTTCAAAAAGCAAAAATCCCTTGATCAAACATGAAGAGGGGGTTATAACAAGGCTATTTACAGTTCAGACTAGAGCCAAAAATACAAGCACAAGGGGCTAACAAAACATGCAAAAATAAGGCCAAAAGAGGGATAAAGAGGCAAGTGACAAAAGGAAGCCTCAAACAATGAAGAGCCCTTCAACAATGTTGAATAAGGGCTCAAAATAATCCACTTTTCAGTTTATAACCAAGCTCAAAACAATTTACAAATGAGCCTAGAATACTATGCAAGAAAGAGGCATACAAGAGAGGTAAAGAAGCAAGTGTAAAAAGGAAGCCTCAAACAGGGAGAGGCCCTTAAACAAACATGAAAAGGAGCTCAAAATAATGCTATTTTCAGTTAGGGTTGGAGCCCAAATATGCAAGCAAGTATGGCTAATATATTGAGCAAAATAAGGCAAAAAAGAGGGAGGAGAAGACTTACCCTTGAAGACCAAATCTTTGATAGCCTTTGGACCAAGAAATGTTGCTCCTCAGCTCTGGAAAACAGCTCCAAGTGGCTGGAATGGAGGTTGGAGGTATGGTGCTATGGCTTGTAGAGTAAAGGGTGTAGGGCTTGAGGGTTTAAAGGTTGGAAGAGAGGGAGAGGAAGGTGTATGTATGCAAAGCTCTTAGGCAATTTTTCCAACCCCCCAAACACAGCTGGGAGTGCTGGTTATATAGGCAAAAGAGGGGGGAGAAAAGGGAGGGAAATGGAATTCAAATTTACCCCCAAAAAGTTGGCCCTCCGGATACAAAATCTGGGGGGAAACAGAGGGTACATTTGAAAGGAACAGGGGGTGGGGATTATGGCCGGCTGCTTTTCTAGGGTCTAGGTGGCCGGCGGACCTTCTCCATGGCCAGCCAGCCAAGGGTCAAAAGGGTCAATAAAGATTAATGGCCGGCCATGCCAAAAAGAGGACCTCCCATGTGTGCACAACACAACCATGTGGTCAAAAACTGGAGAAAGTGAACCAGGAGAGAGAAAAGGCCACTTTTATGAGGGGTTCAAAAGGGTCACACACAATTACTAGCCGGCCATGTGATATTGGTGGCCTCCCAGGTGTGTACAACACAAATATGTGGTTTAGGGCTAGAAAAAGTGGCCTTAGGGTGGTCAACATTGGCTTTCAAGTGAGAAAAACGGGCGACGGAGGGCGATGGAGTAATAAAACTAGTTGTCCGAACAATTACTGGCCTCCCACCCTTCTACGACTTTCCTAACAGTGAAAATAAGGTCTCCACCAAAAATGAGCCCAAACCGATGCAAAATGAAGGTTCGGGGGCCGAAACGCGTAGCCCGAGGCCCCGAAAACTGACTGTTAGGCACCAGAAGTGGTGTTCGACCACGAAGTTGGTCTCTCGGATCACAGTGTCCCTCAAAAGGGAGTAAATAAGATGCATGCCAAAAACCGGAGCAAATGGAGGTGGTTAAGCGGTCCCGAACCGAGACACACGGCCAACGGCTTCGAAAAATCGGAAACCAGACTCCAAACAGGCAAAATGGCCTACGACCATGAAATATAGCCTACGGCCACTGAGAGATGATCTACGAGACCTCTCCCTCCCTTCTGGAAGAGAAACAGAGAAAATCGAGCCTGGTTAGCAAATCGAGGCAAAGCATGAAAGAGTCCGAAAGTCTGGAGGCAAGGCTCGCAGCCGAGACTTTGAAACCTCTGAACGAGCACGATATGCAGCATCACTAAGCGCTCAATCGGTGATGTCTGAGTCTTAAGGACGGTCAAAAATGGGGTGTCTACAGTTGCCCCTCTTTGACAGAACTCGAAAGTCATAAGTGACGGGAGTGAATGTCAAAGCCTAGAGACGACCCATTTTTGACAAGGCCGAAGACTTAGACAAACAGGTGAGATAAACAGAGATGTGCCCGCAGGTAGGGGGCAAAATGCAAAACAGTATGCACAAGGCCAGATGTGACTTGATGATCATGCAAATGCAGCAAGCTGTAATGAAGCAAGTATTCGCAAATAGATGCAACAGTTTTAAGCAAGAATGCAAAGCAACAACTACATTTCATGCAGTTAGGAATGCAGAGAATTATTCAATTCTCGTCGCGTCTCACATGGAGAAGATACGATACCTGCGCGATTCGTCTGGTCGCACCAACTTCAAAAGAGCCGTACATACAATATCATGCCTGCAAAAGAAAGAAACTCAACAAGCACAACATAGCTAACAACATATATTCAATGTGATATCGAATGCAGACAATCGCGATGTCGATGGAAAAGTGCATCGCAATGCGGGAAGAAACGCGCGTGACAACGCGAGTTTAAGCACGGAGGCTTGGTGATATCAAAGAGACGTGCATAACAATGCAAGTATGTGCATGAGAATGCAAGTTATGTGCATGATAATGCAAAACAAGCGTAAACCAGGATGTATGTTTGTCACAAAACAACGAGCAAGGAAATGCGCGTTTCGGCGAGGGCGACTCGATCGCGGCCTCCAGTTCACCTCACGGAGAGGTTACAACATGTTCAAAAGGATATATCTCACTTTCGATGAGGAATGATGAGACACGCATCGGAAGTTGAAGCTGAGGTTCCAGCGGAGCGATTTCGCGACAGAAAGTGCACTTCTCTTGTACTTTTTCAGGTCCCGGGACTCCAATCCTCCCCAAAATTTGCAGGGACCTTGGGGGGCATGTGGGGAACACCACCGGCCATCTTTATTGGGAGAGGGAGGCCACCGGCCAGTTTTTGAAAAAGGAATGGCCGGCCTGCCAGAAAAAGTGGCCGGCCGGCCACTTTGCCAAATTCGGGGCAATTTTGTACTTTCACCCTCTTTTCTTTAAATCCACTAATCCAAACACTTTGTGCTCACAAGTGTAGCTTCGAAATCATCTCCTCTAGCTTCCCAAACCATTTTCTCCCTCAGATCTGTGCTCTATACGCATTTTCCAACGTCCCATGCAAGTTGTTTTCGCGAAATCTTTCAGTTTTAAGCACTTTGAATCGATTAAATTTTGATTTCGGGGCTTCTTTTCTCATTTTCGCCACTTGAGGTGAGTTTGTCTCAATATTTGGAAGATTTTCTTGGGAGTTGACGTTTGTTGACTTTTTCATTTCCCGAGAGTTGACTTTTGTTGACTTTTTTCAATTTTGGCTCATTTTTGCCCCTTTCGCAGATTTTCTGAAATGACTAGTCATTTCCCCTACGGTGGAGGTCCTCCAGACGCCGGAGGTGATCCCGATATCATGGCTCTGCCTCCGAGGGTTCGACCCTTCATACCCGAGAGGTACGACCTACCGATATATATTCTTCCGCGGGCTATTTTCTATCACTTCACCGATTTCGACGAGCGAGCACCCGGGGATCTCCTTCTGCGGGAGCCAGAGTATCACCTCTCCCATGAGGCACGAGAGGTATTTACTTCGTTCTTACCTTTTCTGCAACATATTATGAATTTTTCATGCATTCTGTTTGCATTCTGAACACACAGTTCAATCACTTGAATTTCTGAACACTCAGCCCATAAATTGATGGTGAACACACGACACACACTGGTTGAGAATTGAACACATAGCCCAAGCACTGATTTTCTGAGCACACAGCCCGAACTGGAGGTGAACACGCAGCACACACTGATTTAGAGTTGAACACGCAGCCCAAACACTGATTCCCTGAACACACAGCCCGAATTGAAGGTGAACACGCAGCACACACTGATTGAGAGTTGAACACGCAGCCCAAACACTGATTTTCTGAACACACAGTCCGAATTGAAGGTGAACACGCAGCACACACTGATTGAGAGTTGAACACGCAGCCCAAACACTGATTTTCTGAACACACAGTCCGAATTGAAGGTGAACACGCATCACACACCGATTGAGAGTTGAACACACAGCCCAAACACTGATTTTCTGAACACACAGCTCGAATTGAAGGTGAACACGCAGCACATACTGATTGAGAGTTGAACACGCAGCCCAAACACTGATTTTCTGAACACACAGCTCGCTTACTTTACTTTGCACGCAGCCTATTCATTTTATTTGCACGCAGCTCATTCCTACTATTTGCACACAGCTTATTCATTTTATGCTGAAATATGTATTCATTCTGAATGCAGGTGACTTCTCGCACCATGCGGGGATATGGCTCTACCGCGGCGAGAGATTGGTATACCGAGCTCCCGGAGGCTGTCCGGGATTTGATTGACTTGGCGGGGTTTGGGCCCCTCTGTACTGGGCTATCTCGTTGTTTTGCCAAGAGGACGTTGATGGCCCCCTTGGTGGAGAGATAGTGGGACACCACCAACTCCTTCCACTTTTCTGCCACGGGGGACTTGAGTATGACCCCGTTTGACTTTGCCGTATTGACTGGCCTTGACGTGGGAGGTTGGCCCATCCCTTACGACGAGGACATGGGCCAGTGGGAGGCCGCTTGGATATATTTACTGGGGGCTCGCCCGCCTGTTGATAGATCTTCGGGCAGGGTCCAATACACCTGGTTTTCTTTCCATTTTTGGAGGGTGGAGATGGAGCCTGGGACTCCTGAGGAGGCAGCACAGTATGCCTACGGTTTTCTGATGTTCCTTTTCGGGACCACTTTGTTTGCCAATAGGGGGAACACTGTCGGGCTTTATCTGTTGAGTGCTTTGGTGGACCTATCACAGGTCAGACGGTATGACTAGGGTGGCGCCGGCTTGGCTACCCTTTACTGCTACATGAGCGCGACCTCCTGCGGATGGGGGGACTTACTTGGCGGCTATTACAGAGCTTGGGAGGTACTTTCTGCCCTCTTGATTCACATTTCTGCCCCTCATTACTTGTATATTGCACACATGGCGCACTTTACACTCTGTATTTTGCCCTCAGCACTTTGCATTTACATTCTGCACTGTTTTCCACAATTATGGATCTATGTGTATTTCTCGACATTAGGCCCAGAGTTGGTGGTGGAGGGGTCCCTCGTGACCCCGTACTCACTTGTATTTGAAGGTCAGCACTGGCCAAGACCTCGAGAGTCTCTCCTTTATCTACGGCAGTATTTCGACACGGTGCGGTCGACGGAGGTATTTCAGAACTCTCGGTTCTTTGTGTTTTCATCTTTGATTTTGTCTTGTACCTTCCCGATTTCTAATTGATTTATGCATTAGTTATCCGTAGATCACATGGCAGCCCTGGGCGCCCTTAGGTGAGGGTCTTCGATTCCAGTTTGTCGGAGGGTGGGGTGCCTCCCGATACAGGATTCTATTCGAAGGGCCAGTTGGTAGGGCCATGTTTTTGGGGGACCGCTTCTTACGTCAGGTTTGGGGGTACACTTCTCAGGACCCTCCCTCAGCACCCCCAGTCGAGATGCAGATTGCTGATAGGCTCTCTTCCCGAGATGTTGCTAGTGCTATGCTGGGTACTGATGCCTTACTACATCTTGAGGAGGGGGATTATGCTACTTACCGTCACATATACCTGATGCCTCCACTGACGGGAGTCCGTACTCTGACGATGAGGCCTGCTGGTATGCCATCTTCGAGTCAGCCTGGCTCGGGTCATGACGCCCTTCCACCAAATAGGTCGGTACATCTAGAGGTAGGGGTGGATTAGTTCCCCCGATTCCTCCGACTCATCATCATGCTAGGTGGCCAGACATGCCGACCGAGTTGACGGGATGGCGATTCGGGACTCCCTACCCGATCCCGATAGAGCCTCCCCTGCCTGACCACAGATACGTCAGAGATCCTGATTCACCACCGATATGCTTTTACAGCTTCGATTTATCAGTCAGGCACTTGGACATTCATTGTCTTACTGATAGTTTTGCATTTGTGTCTACAGCCTCCTATCGAGTATGTGGATGAGATGCTCGGGATGATGGCCGCGCTCGAGGGCATGGTCCTGCGGAGAGAGGCACAGTTGTCCATTATGGGTGTCCAGGTATTGTCCAGTTTTCTTGCATTTATCATATTTCCGATGACATGCTGATTTTGAACATCCCACTGCATTGATAGGCTACTTGTGTAGAGCGCACCTGACACACACCCCACTTACACACTGTATTTACATGTACCCGCCTCATGTAGTTTTCTTGTATCTGCATCTGATGTACCTTTTTGAGCTGATGTATTCAAATTGGACTCTTTATTTTCAGATGCCTCCGGTATATGCTCAGCCGCAGGCCGGGCCACCTGGGCCTTCTCGGGGAGGTGGGCCATCTGGGCCTTTTCGAGGAGCTGGGCCATCCAGGCCTTTTCGAGGAGCCCGAGGAGGGGGGTCGTCTCGCAGACGCAGAGCACACATTATAGAGGAGGAGCCCGGTGAGGATGAGGAGGAGGAGGCTGCAGATCGTCAGTCGGAGACATCTGCTGACAAAGAGGAGGGCTCTGGTCTCGGCTCCGGGAGTGGAGGCGAGGCTGAGGAAGATCTTGAGGATGACAGCTTCGACTCGGATGGTGATGGTGGTGCAGAGGCTACTTCGCAGAAGAGGATGAAGAGGGCCTCTTATTCCTGCTCTTGAGAGCATTGATGTTGTGGTTCTCTATTTTATTTACCTTTTTGCTAGTAGTTGTAGCACATTGTACATTATTAGGCAGTTTTATTCTTTTTGTAAAACTTGTGCCCTTGTTTGTAAAATGTTGTAACAAACGAAGCATGATGGAATGAAACAGCTTTTTTAAAAAGTGTTGTATTTTAAACTCTTAGCATCATATCGCATCATTTTGCACCATAATGAGATTGAATGGAAATGTGCATTGTGCATTTGCCCAGTCAGGTAGTGAACCGACGCAACAACTTAACTTACTAAGATATAACAAAACCTTAGCAAGTTTACAACTCGATAAGCAAAATACGACAGTGCTGACAATTTAATAAACAAGACTCAACAAAAATTGCTTAAACAAAGAGTAACAACTCAAAAACACGAAACACGATAGCTCGACAAACAACTCGATAAGCAAAACGACAACTCGATAAGCAAAACAACAACTCGATAAACAAAAACTCAACAGAACAAAGTGTACTTCGGACGATCTGGGCAACGGAACGCATCTGAAACAGAGGGAAATGGAGGCCTTCGACATACCCGTTGCATGGAAATGCTTGAAACTTCCTCCTGGAGGGTAAAATAGGGCCAAAGACACACATTGGAGCATGGCCGGCCACTTTTAGGAGTCAGCCGGCCAGCTTTATTGCAAAGGGGAGACCACCGGCCAGTTTTTGAAAAGGAAATGGCCGGCCTGCTAGAAAAGGTGGCCGGCCGGCCACTTAGCTCAGCAACCGTCAAATTTTTGACACGTGTCCCCCGAATAGTGGCTTCTCCTCTTTAAAAGCCTTAGCTCCGTGGTTTATTCAATTCATCTTAGTTTCGCACAAAAATGGAGGCGTTTCGCGTTGAAAATCTCACATCTTGGATTGCTTCTCTAGATGGCTCGGAAAAGTTGAACTTTCGGGGTTTCGGGTTGAATGCACTATTCACGTTAGCTGTACTCCACTGCACCTTCCTTTCCTCCATGCCGCGGCAAGGTTTTGGAACCCGATGACGCATGTCTTTAGCTTCGGCAGGCAAGAGGTATGTCCAACTTTCGAAGATTTTCAAGTTTTGATGGAATCTGAATGTTATAAAGAGATTTTGCCTCAGTTTCGTTTTGGCCACGCCCAAGCTTTAGGGCAGATGTGTGGACTTACTGCGCATGATACTCAGTCTCTGATCTGTAATGGGGAACTGGATATCCTCGGTTTGATTCATCCCTTTTCTGGTGCCGGTGACCGCGGCGACCATCATTGGCAAGGTTTCCGACAACATGCCCTCTGCTTGTGCATGCTATCTCACTTCCTGCTTGCCCGAGCCTGGGTGGACCCAACATCCGTTTGATTGAAGTTGCTCAGGGCTTGAAGGAAGGGAAGAGCTGTATCGCTATGGCATTGGCCGAAACACTGATGGGCTTGGACGCTTTCCACCGTCAGGAGACGACCAGATTTGCAGGGAGTCCACTACTGCTGCAGGTAATGTTTCCCACCCAATCTCACATATGTATTTACTCACATCACTCGGCCCTCAGGCTCGGTTTTTCTCACAAAACCCTTGTCTCACTGTTCTCTCATCGCACATCTCTCTATTCTTTATTCTCTCATTTTTCATCCCTCCCCAGGTATGGTTGATGGATAAATTGCAGGTTGTGGACTCTCGCCCTGCCTACTCAGCCTGCGGCTACTTCTTTCGACAACGCCTAGTTGATGCGCTTGATGAGGGATGGTGGTTCAACTGGATGTGCAATTTGTCTGCTGACCGCATTGTTTGGCGCTGTCCTTGGCTCAATCTTCCGGCAATGAGCTATAGCATGTCCCGGCAAACTGGGGTCTAGCTGATTGGTCTGACTCACTGTGTGTTCTATTTTCCGTTCCGGTTCTAGCGCCAGTTTGGCCATGATCAGACTTGCCCGCCAGAGGGGATTGAGTACATTGCTTTCCGGTCGAGAGCCAAGACTTTTGCACGATATGCTCTGACATGGAGGACTACGAGCTCTGGCCCTGCTCCCACTTTCGGTTGCACTTTGTCGACGAGTGTTGGGATTGGCTCAATGAAGAGGCAGATTGGGCCTAGCAGCATCGAGGCCGACTAGCTCGGGAGGCGTGAGGACACTGACTTGACTATGCCCCGGATTTATTGCTTTATTAGTACTTTCAAGTTTTTTTTATGCGTGTAATAAAAAAAAGCAACTTCAATTGTATGCAAGAGCAAGCGAACTCTGTGTTGAAATCAATGAAATTGAAGGTTGTGGTACTGAAAATTTTTCACTTTAGTCCAAAAATGATCTTAGTTGTAAAAAAATTAATTTGAACAAAGTCAACTTTTATTAAAACTTTTCAAAACTATTTTCGATATGGATCAGAACTGGACGTGCTTGAGATCTGTCACCGAGATGCACAACCCCGGATCCTAGCAACTGGAAAGTTGCCCTAGTCTGAATAGCACTGCGGCACTATGTGGCAATGGAAAGTTGCCCCTAGTCTGAATAGCACTGTACCGGAGATTGCGATAAATGCTGATGGACAAAGATGACCGAGATGATCAAATGGACAAAGTTGATCGGGGAAAAGTTTATGGCTGAACTCCAGGATGAAGTTGCCTACGTATCCCAAAGATGGGAATAAAGCCTTACGTAGTTCAGGCTAGGGTTCGCTCGGGTATTTTCACTCTCTTTTTACGCTCTAACTTTTGCCAAGGCCGCCCTTTGCGGGTTTTCAACCTTGTGAGCTCAGTTTTTATATTTTCCATTTTTTTTTTGTGCTCTAACTTTTGCCTAGGTCGCCCTTTCGGGTTTTCAGCCTAGCGAGCCTCTCAGGGGTAATATTTCTTCAACTTGTCCATGTTGATTGGTTGTGAGAACTCCAAGCCATTTAGATCCATCAGAACCACAGCTCCACCTGACCAGATTGACTTTATAATGTAGGGACCAGTCCAATTGGGTCTGAACTTGCCCCTTGGGTCGTGGATGGGAGCTCGGTTATCCTTGAGCACCAAATCTCCTTCTTTTAGATTCTTGGACTTAACCTTCTTATTGAAAGCCCGGGCGATTCTGCGTTGATAACCCTGAACATGGTGCAGTGCTTTCAGTTTTCTCTCATCAAGGAGCATGAGTTCCTCAAATCTGTTCTGCTGCCAATCCGTTTCGGCTATTTGACACTCAGCCAGTACCCGCAATGACGGAACCTCAATCTCGATAGGTAGAATGGCCTCCATCCCATAAACCAATGAGTACGGAGTCACCCCAGTAGAAGTTCTGATTGAAGTCCGGTAGCCCCACAGAGCAAATGGCAGCTTATCTGGCCAGTCTCGGTAGGTTTCCACCATCTTCTGCAGTATGCGCTTGATATTCTTGTTGGCGGCCTCAACCGCTCCATTGGTCTGCGGCCAATAGGTAGAGGACTTATGAAAAGCCACGTTGTATTTTTCCAACAAATCAATCACCTCTTTCTTAAAGTGGGAACCGTTATCTGAAATAACCTCATTTGGGACTTCGTAGCGACATATGATGTTGTTTTTGATAAATTTCGTGACGTGCGAAGCCTTCAACACAGCATAAGATTGGGCCTCAACCCACTTTGTAAAATAATCTATCGCCACCAAGATGAACTCATGCCCATTCGACCCCTTCGGAGTGACAGCCCCGATCACATCAATTTCCCAAACTGAAAATGGCCATGGCGAAGTCATGTTGTACAGTTTTGACGGCGGAATGTTCATGCGATTTGCATGAATTTGACATTTGTGGCATCGCCGGACAAAACCGATACAATCCTCCTCCATGGTGGACCAGTAATAACCTTGTCTGAGGATCTTTCATGCCAGCATTACTCCATTCATATGTGCACCACATTCCCCTCCATGGATGGCTTCCATCAGACACTTTGACTCTTCGGCATCAACACACAGCTTATGCATTCCCAGATGACCTCTCTTATACGGCTTACCCCTACAGATGATAAACTGAACGGCCATTCTTCTGATTGCCCTTTTGTCTTTGGAATTTACCCCTGGCGGGTATGCTTCCTTCTCCAAGAAATTCCAAATGTCGTAATACCAGGGGTTTTCGTCCTGAACTTCATCTATAGCAGCAATCGACTCGTAGGCAGGTGCAAATTTCTGGTCAATGATGACTGGATGCATCCGGACTCCACACGGGATGTCTATCATGAAAGATAGAGTTGCTAAAGAATCTGCGAACTTGTTGTTCTCTCTTAGTAGATGAGCAAAGTTTGGCTTCTCAAACCGAGGAATTAGCAAGTCCAGGGTCTGGTGATACATCATCATCTTTTCCTCTTTTACTTTCCAGTCTCCTTTTGCTTGAGACACAACAAGGTTCAAGTCCCCGATGACGTCCAACCGTCTTGCCCCTAGTTCCAGGGCTGCTTCTAGACCGGCGATGCACGCCTCATATTCTGCTTCGTTGTTCGAGACTTTGAACCGGAGTTTGAAGGCTAGAGGGATACGGGAATTGTCGGGTGCTATCAGCAACACTCCTATCCCATACCCATGCTAATTTGATGCTCCGTCGAAGTACATTGTCCAAGTTTCGTCGTCGATATGCAAAATGGCCTCATCTGGGAATAAATACTCAACTGCTTCACCCCCTTCCACTGGATGGTCGGCAAGGAACTCTGCTACTACTCTTCCTTTGACTGACTTGCGTGTCACATATTTTAGATCAAATTCGGATAGCAACAGCAACCAACGAGCTAGCCTACCCGTAAGTGCTGGTTTCTCGAAAAGATATTTGATGGGGTCGAGTCGTGAAACCAACATTACGGAGTGAGCTAACAGGTAGTGCCGCAGCTTCCTGGTAGCTCATACCAAAGCTAGGCAAGCCTTCTCCAACGGTGTATAACGAGTCTCATTCTCTAGCATCTTCTTGCTCAGATAGTAGATGGCTCTGTCCACCTTGTCCTCTAATTCTTACGCCAGCATGCAGCCCATTGTAGTCTCAGTCACTGACAGATACAAAATCAACAGTTTCCCTGGTTCTGGCGGTGACAGCACGGGTGGGTTCTGTAAATATTCTTTAATCTGTTCAAAAGTAGCTTGGCATCAGCCGTCCCATTGGAATTTCTTTCCTTTCTTCAGGAGACCAAAAAGTGGTTCACAAGTCAAGGTTAATTTTGAGATAAACCGTCTTATGAATTGCACTTTACCCAGAAAGCCTCGCACCTCCTTTTCAGTCCTTGGTGGTGGCATTTCTAAGATGGCCTTGATTTTGGAAGGGTCGACCTCGATGCCCCTTTGTGTAATCAGAAACCCCAGCATTTTTCCCGCTGTAACACCAAATGTACACTTCTGAGGGTTCAGCCGCAACCGGAATTCCCTGATCCTTTGAAAAAACTTGTGCAAGGCGGTGTAGTGGCCTTCTCTTTCTTTGGACTTGACAATCATGTCGTCCACGTACACCTCAACCTCTTTGTGGATCATGTCATGTAATATTGTGGTTGCGGCCTGTTGATAAGTAGCTCCAGCGTTCTTCAACCCAAATGGCATGACTCTATAGCAGTATGTCCCCCACGGGGTGGTGAATACAGTCTTTTCCCAGTCTTCAGGTGCCATCACTATCTGGTTGTAGCCTGAGAAGCCATCCATGAATGAGAGCAAAGCATGCCCTGTTGTGAAATCCACCAACTCATCGATATGCGGCAAGGGAAAGTCGTCCTTCGGACTAGCTTTGTTCAAATCCCTGAAATCCACACATACCTGGATCCTGCCATCTTTCTTCGGCACTGGAACAATGTTGGCCAACCAAGTCGGGTATTCGGATACCAGCAGGAAGCCTGTGTCAATTTGCTTGGTGACCTCTTCCTTAATCTTGAGAGCCCAGTCCGGGCGGATCCTCTTGAGTTTCTACTTGACAGGTCGGGCCTCAGGGTCAAGGGGGATCCGATGCTGTACAATCTCAGGATCAATTCTAGGCATGTCTTCATAGGACCACGCGAAAACATCTTTGAAATCTTTTAATAAAGCGACTAAGCGCTCGCGTTCCTCCGAAGACAACGTGGACCCGATCTGGACCAGTCGCGGGTCCTCCTCAGTACCAATGTTCACGGTAGTGATTTCATCAACTAACGGTTTAACAAATATTTCCTGCTCTTGCTCAATTAAACGTTGGAAAACCGGAGGAACTTCGTCCTCGTTGTTTTTATCAAAGTTTTGAAAGTCTAAATTAATGCAATAAATCAAGGGCACAGAAAAGTACTCAGAAACCACAGTTACTTGATTCTCATTAAGCACATCCAAATCATCCGATTCATTTACAACAAACTCAAATGAAAAGGAAAAAGACGACCTGGACAGGATTGTGGTATCCGGGTTATCACCCCTAGGAGTACCAGACTCAGACTCAGTCGAGCTAGAACCTGATTCCGACTCGCAAGACTCGATGGAATCAGATTCCGGCTCACTACCTGACCCAGTGCTGCTGGACAAAAATCTCTCCTCGTATTGCCAAGTGAGAGAGGGCGTGATAGATGCATCCAAAATAGTTGCTGGTAGGCCCGCAGCCGTTTCATCCCTAATCATGGAAACTGAGAAGTTATCCCCCAAGCACTTATGATCGATCGGAGGATCTGAAAGTAGACATGCCAATGCTACCCCCATTTCAAATTCAGCGCCCTCGGAGTCCACTGCCTTACACTTCTCAACCTCAGCTGATGGGTCTGTCTGCTTTGTGGCAACGTCATCCCCGGATAATTGCAGGTCGAAGAAGATCTCGAAACCTGGCACGCGCTTCTTCTCCGCGTTTAGCCACGGCTCTAGGAAGCTGCAAAATGGAAAGTCCTCCCCCTCCCAGACGAAGCGTTCGTTCAGGGTACCCTGGATGGGCCTATGCATTAATTCAAAAGGTCCCAGCCTGCTTTGCTCTGGCTCTTCCGGCCATTTCTTTTCCCTTCCTCACCCAGTCCTCTTTGGTGGGTAGATAATCCAAGCCAAAGGTATGAGGGTTGTGTGGCACTTCGGCCAATGCTGCGACGCCTTTTCGGCCGCTCCTTCCCAATCCCATCTCGGGGATGTGTTGTAGCTTGTTCATGAGGTAGACGGATTGAGCACTGACGTACTGTAGAGACCCCATTTTTGACCATCCTCAAGACTTGGACGTCACCGTTTGAACACCTGGTGATCATCCATGTTTGTGTTCGTTTGGAGTTCCCGGAGGTCTTGGCTACGCGCTTTTGCTTCTTTGCTCGATTGAGAGTTCTTACGCTCGAGTGAGTATTGTGGGTCTTCAGGTTTTCTTTTTAGATGCAGCTTCCGCTCGAGCGAGCTTTCTTACACTCGAGCGAGCTTTGTGTCTTATGTCTCTTCGCTCGAGCATGTGTCTACATCTCTTTTAGACCTGAAGGTTGCTATTCTTCACTCGAGCGAGCAAGGCCTATGTTTTGTGTTTCTTCGCTCAAGCGAGAACTCTTGCGCTCAAGCGTGCTTCTAGGTTGCAGACCTGAAGCTTCGCATTGTTCGCTCGAGCGAGGTTCTTTTGTGTCTGGTCGCTCGAGCGACCACTTCTTCGCTCGAGCGAGCCTCGAATATATCAGTTGGCAGCAGTGTGATTTACATTACTTTTTCATCATCTTTTTCATCCAAACCCTAACCCGACTCTCTCTCTCTAAAGAACCACCTTCTCTCTACAAAAGCTCTTGATCTAGAGTGTCTCAATCCTACTCCCTTTATTAAAAAGGTAAAGTTTTGTGTGGGCTATCATTCAATCCGAAAAAGTGGGACTTTGCAGCATCTTGAGTTTTTCTCCTCATCTCCTTTGAGCCTTTCCATTTAAGGTAGGGATAATCTACTCCTTTTTATGAGTTTTAACGTAAATATTGGGCATTTGTATAAATGTTGAGGTTTTGGAAGTTTTGAAAAGTTAGGGTTTGATTTGAAATCATAAAAGAGGGATTTCTTGGTTTTGGACTATATTGTGAATGTGAGGTTTTGAAATGGGGTTATGGGTGTAAAATTGATGAAATTGAGCGTTAGATGTGTTATTTGAGAAACAAGGAAAAATGCCCTAATTGGGATGAAGTGAACTATTTGTCAAAACGATGAAATTAATTATGGGCATACATAATTGAGTTGGAAATGACGAAATTGGGGGAAAATGTAATTAATTAGTGCAGTTGGATTGAAAATCACTTACCTATGGAAAATGTGTTAATTTATCTGTTCGATAAATTTAATTATCTGTTTAAAAATAACTATTTTGAGCTATCGGTGGAGGATAGTCATGATAGTTGTAGAACTGCATGATGATTAGGTAAACTAAAACTAATCAATTGAATTATGTCATTGAATATGACGGTTGGATTAACACATTGAATATCTGCTTTAATTGATCATTGTATATGATAAAGTGTTTAAATGCATTGCATATGTATTTTGTTGGGGAGGAGAAAGGGGATGTACTCCATGGTTTGGGAGAAGATAGGGGATGTACTCCACGGTTTGGGAGGAGATAGGGGATGGACTCCATTGATAACTAAGTTGGCCGGAGTGTCCAGGGTGAAAGTCCCAAAATCTTAAATACATTTGAATGACGTTCATGATTGAAGTATTGATGATATGAGTTGTAATCTCATTTCAAATTGTTGATAATTGAAGTATGGATGATATGAGTTGTAGTCTCATTTTCAATTATTGATGAACTGAAGTGTTGTTTTTATGAGTTGTAGTCTCATTAGAATTATTTGGATGGAAGAACCATGTCAAAGAAAGTGAATTGGAAATAGAAATGAAACCAAGTTCAAAGATGAACATCGATGTTGATGGGTTATAGAAATTATGTAAATCGATGTACATGTGTTGAACATTTATCAGATGCTAATGTTTTAGTTATATCTCATATTTGGTTTAGCATATCTCTACTGGGGCTTTGGCTCACCCTATATGGGACATCATTTCAGGTACAGGAGACATGCCGCCTCCAAGGACCTAGCTTGGGTGATTTAGAGGCAACAAGCTTCTTTTGTTGATATTTCTTTTGTGTTACATGTTTTTATTTCCAAGCTGAGGGCTTTAATTGTAAAGGGTTTTGACCCTCTTTTGTTGTAACCAAGTGTTCACTTGGAAAATTGTAAGGCCGTAGGGCATTTACTTTTGTTGTCAACATGTAATACCTTTTGTGGAAAACACTCTAATGAATGAATATATTTTATTTTCTCATGTCCATGGTTATTATGAATTTTTGATTTATGCATTTATTTTGAGGACGTTACAACTTGGTATCAGAGCGTACCGGGTTTGAATACTTTGGGTACGTGGGAAGTGGTTAGTACCACAATGGGTTGGTCTCGCTTGTTAGAGACTTAAGTGTAATGTTATGTGCTTACGTGATAACATGTTTTATGTGACTATATGGGTATGGGATTAGTTTCTAGGATGTTGATCGGGTCTATGGGTTTCTGGGAGTCCTGTTAGAAAGGCACATGATCATTGCCATTTCTAATTGGAACTCTAGCAACGCCACGGGACAGACATTATCCGGAAATGAAATTCGTAAGTGTTTATGTGATTATGTGCTTAAGTGGAGTGGCTTACAGTTGTCCATGAATGTGCTAATCCTTTTGTTACCTTTATTAGGATGTTAGGACGAGGACGTAGTGGTAAGCGTGGTAGGCCGAGGAGGCAGGAGATGCCTATACTGGATGAAATTTTGGCGTAGGAGGAGTGTGTTGGTCAGGCCAATGTGGCCGAGCTAGTAGGACAGCAGGCCATGGGTGCCTTAGCCCACGAGATGGCAGGAGCATTGAGGGAATCCATGGACATTCTCAGGGCTGAGAATCAAGTCTAGGCCCATGTAGCTGAGGCAGGGCTATCTTTTCTAAAGAGGGACTTTTTCGATCGAATCCGGACGAGTTTTTGGGTGATCCAAAAGAGCCATCGAAGGCTGACGAGTGGCTAGAGCAGATGACAAAGACGTTTGAGATGCTAGGCATCGAAGACGGAGGCTTGAGGGTGACCTTGGCGTTCTTCCAGTTGAAGGGAGACGTGGGTCAGTGGTGGAAGTTTGTTCGGGGGCGTATTAGAGGGGCATGGAAGGCTTTTGTTGACGCATTTTAGGAGAAGTTTTTGCCTTCCACTGTTAGAGAGAAATTGAGGGACCAGTTCTGTCAGCTCAAGCAGCTGAATACACTAATGATAGAGTTTGAGGCCACCTTTACCAGCTTATCGAGGTTTACACTAGAGTTGGTAGTGACCGAAGAGCGTAGGTACTTGGAGATCGAGAAGAAATTGAGGACCGGACTCATGTTTCGAGTGGCGGGGTCCATGATTAGGGAGTATGGGTGCCTTGTGCAGGCTGCAGCCCATCTTGAGACCATTATGCACAGGGAGGAGCAGAGGATAAGGGGCACTAGGAGGAGTCAGGAAGGTTAGGGGGACGGTAAGAGGCAGAGGGGTTCTAACCCTCAGCAGTCCCAAGAAGCACATTCTAGATCTACCTTTCCAGTACCGAGTTCGGGTTCTTGGAGAGGCGGACAGGGAGACATCACCTGCTACAAATGTGGCTAATTGGGCCACAAGTCTCCAGCTTGCCCACAGAGGGGAAGAGGGCAGCATGCAGTATCATCTTCGGTCCGTTCTCAGGGCCAGAGTCAGGGCAAAGGCCAGCCGCTCACATGTTATCAGTGTGGGAAGGCGGGACACTTGAAGAGGTTTTGCCCACAGTTGAGTGGCATATCTAGTGCGTCTGGTTCGACACAGACACAAAGTTATAAACCAGCTCAGTTAGTTCAGGCCTCGAGGGCCAATCAGGGAGCCTCTTCGACTCAGTCTGTGCAGCAGTCTTATGCTCAAAGAGATGAGCAGGTAGATCAGAGACCTACAGGGTGCGTGTATGCTGTTATAGTGCCAGATCTTGTACCAGCTCCATCTGTTGTGAGAGGTACCTTTTTGTTTTGCAACTCAGTTTCTAATGTATTAATTGATACTAGTGCATCCCACTCTTTTATATCTTCTGTATTTGTAGCTGTTTTGGGGTTGGAGTTGGCAAAGTTAGCATCTCCTATTTGTGTTGTATCACCCATTGGGGGTGAGATGGTTCTGAAACAAGGGTGTCAGGGCTGTGATATAGAGGTTGCTGATCGTCAGCTTCCATTCTCTTTTGTATTGATGGATATGTCTGGGTTTGATGTGATTTTAGGTATGGACTGGTTATCATCATATCGGGTTGTTATAGATTGTTACCGTCAAAGGGTTACTGTATGTACCTTGAGCATTTCTTGGGGGATCAGGTTGGCAGGGTCTTACCACTGGTGTATGATTCGCGAGGGCGAAGTGAGCTTAGTTGTCTTCTCACTAGCTGTATGACTAGTGAGTGTGATGAGACCTAGATTGAGTTGTCCAGAGTGGTTTGTGAGTACTCGGACGTCTTTCCCGAGGATCTTATTAGTTTAGCACCCCATCGAGAGATTGAGTTCTCTATTGATTTAGTGCCCGGAACGACACCGATTTCTATGGCACCATATCGTTTTGCCCTAGCTGAGTTGAGTGAGTTGAAGATTCAACTCCAGGAGTTACTAGATAAGGTCTTTATCTGCCCTAGTACTTCGCCTTGGAGAGCACCAGCCCTCTTTGCTAAAAAGAAAGATGGGGCTATGAGACTTTGCATTGACTGTCGAAAGTTGAATCGGGCTACGGTTAAGAACAAGTACCCTATGCCTCGTATAGATGATCTGTTTCACTAGTTTGAAAGGATCTCGTTGTTTCTCTAAGATAGACTTGAGATCGGGTTACCATCAGTTAAGGGTTAGGGAGGAGGATATCCCAAAGACGGCATTTCGTACGCGGTATAGCCATTATGAGTTTCCGGTGATGCCTTTTGGGCTCACCAATGCACCGGCTGTGTTTATGGACTTGATGAACCGGATCTTCCTGGAGTTCTTAGATCGCTTTGTAGTCGTTTTCGTGGACGACATTCTAATTTATTCACCTTCTGAGGAGGAGCACGAGGAACACTTGAGAGTGGTGCTCGAGTTGCTTAGAGCCATAAGTTGTATGCTAAATTTGGGAAGTGTGAGTTCTAGCTAAAAGAGGTTAAGTTCTTAGGCCATGTGGTATCCGGGGAAGGAGTGTCTGTTGATTCATCCAAGATAGAGGCAGTGCAAGATTGGACAAAACCTGAGAGTGACTTTTAGATCCACAGTTTTCTGGGATTGGCCGGGTATTACTGTCGGTTTGTGAAAGATTTCTCTAGGCTAGCTTCGCCTTTGACTAGATTGATGCGGAAAGGGGTCAAATTTGTATGGAGTGAGACTTGTGAAAATTCGTTCCAAGAGCTTAAGGTTAGGCTTACCACTGCTCCAGTCTTGATTATTCCGGAGAGGGGTTTGGATTATGCAGTATATTGTGATGCCTCACGAGAGGGTTTAGGCTGTGTATTGATGCAAGAGGGGAAAGTAGTGGCCTATGGGTCACGGCAGTTGAAAACACATGAGAGAAATTACCCCACTCACGATTTAGAATTGGCAGCTGTGATATTTGCCTTGAAGATTTGGAGTCACTATCTTTATGGTGAGAGATTCGAGGTGTTCTCGGATCATAAGAGTTTGAAGTATCTGTTTACACAGAAAGACTTGAATTTGAGGCAGAGGCGGTGAATGGAGTTCATAGAAGATTATGACTTCGAGTTGCATTATCATTCGGGGAAGGCCAATGTTATGGCCGATGCCCTAAGTAGGAAGTCCATTAGTGATGTAGCTTGTATTGCCATCCGGGAATGGGAGATGTTAGGTGCACTTAGTGAGTTTGACTTGCATTTGGGCGAGTCTGTTGAATCTGCGGCTTTGTTTTTTGTAGTTGCACAACCTACGCTTGTGAATTGAGTGTTAGAGGCACAGAGGGGCGACTTTGAGGTAGAATCCCTCCGGGAGAAGATCTCTAGTGGGAAGGTAGAGAAAGGTTTAACTGTGTATCCTAACCTGAGTGTGAGGTACCGAGACCGCTTGTTTGTGCCAGAGTCTTGCCGAGAGGAAGTACTCTGAGAGTTTCACCATTCACGCTTTGCAGTGCATCTGGGAGGCACGAAGATGTATCATGATCTGAGCTGCCAGTCTTGGTGGAGAGAGATGAAGAAGAATGTGGCAGTTTTTGTATCTAAGTGCCTTACTTGTCAACAAGTGAAGGCCGAACATCAGAGGCCAGTGGGTTTGTTACAACCTTGGCCTATAGCCGAGTGGAAATGGGAGCATGTCACGATGGATTTTGTCATGGGTCTTCCGAGGACTCAACGGGGTAGTGATGCCATTTGGGTAGTAGTTGACCGGTTGACTAAGTCGGCGCACTTCATTCCTATGCGCATGAGAGATTTAGTCGATCATCTTGCCGACTTGTATATTCAGGACATGGTGAGGTTGCATGGAATCCCAGTGTCGATCGTCTCAGATAGAGATCTGCGTTTTACTGCTTGGTTGTAGTAGAGTTTGCACAGTGCCTTGGACACTAGATTGACTTTTAGCACGGTCTACCATCCTCAGACTGATGGGCAGTCCAAGCATACTATTTAGATACTTGAAGATATGCTTCGAGGCTGTGTCCTTGACTTTAAGGGGTCGTGGGAGAGACACTTACCCTTAGTGGAGTTTGCCTACAACAACAATTTCCAATCGAGTATTGGTATGGCACCGTTCGAGGCCTTGTATGGCCGACCATGTAGATCTCCAATTTGTTGGGCTGAGGTGGGTGATGCACCTTTGTTAGGCCCAGAGTTGGCATGGGAAACGACGGAGAAAGTGGCACTTATCCGTAAGAGGCTAGTTACAGCCTAGAGTCGCCAAAAGAGTTATGCCGACCGTAGGAGGAGACCTTTGTCATTTGAGGTGGGTGATCATGTCTTTCTGAAAATATCACCTAGGTGGGGTTTGATGAGGTTTGGGAAGAGTGGGAAGTTGTCCCTTCGGTTTATTGGCCCTTTCGAGATTCTTGAGAGGATTGGTGAGGTTGCCTATCGTTTGGCTTTGCCTCCGCAGTTGTCCAGAGTGCATGATATATTTCATGTTAGTATGCTTCGGAAATATGAGCTGGATCCATCGTATGTATTGGATTGGACCGACTTAAAGGTAGATGAGGATGCTTCGTCTAAGGAGAGACCGGTGAGGGTCTTGGATAAGTAGGACCAAGTCTTGTGGGGCAAGACGATTCCCTTGGTCAAAGTATTGTGGAAACATCATGGGGTTGAGGAACCCACTTTGGAATGCGAATTGGAGGTCCGAGAGAAATATCCGGACTTGTTTGTTAATGGTTGAACATGTGTTGGGAATTTTGTTTTGTTGTTAAACTCTAAGAACATTGCATATGTTTTGGATTATGAAAATATTGAAATTGTTGAATACGTTTCGGAACTATGAGTTTATTTAACATTGTATATGTTGAACATGTTGTAGAAATGCAGATATGTCATTGTAGACACCCCATTTTTGACCGACCTTAAGACTCAGACCTCATCGATTGAGCACTCGGTGATTGCGCATGTTGTGCTCGTTCTGAGGTTACGGAGTCTTGGCTGAGAGGCTTACCTCCGAACTTCGGGACTCTTTTGTGCTTTGCCTCGATTTGTGAACCAAGTTCTGTTTTCTCTTCTCGAAGGGAGGGAGAGGTCTCGTAGACCATTTCTCAGTGGCCGTAGGCTACTTTTCGTGGTCGTAGACCACTGTTCCCGTTTGGAGACCAACTTTTGATTTTCAGAGCCGTCGGCCGTGCGCCTCGGTTCGGGACCGCTTAACTTTCTCCGTTTGCTCCTGTTTTTGGCACATACCTTGTTTCCTCTCTCTAGAGGGACACTGTGGCTTGGGAGACCACCTTCGTGGTCGCACGCCACTTTCGATGCTTAATAATCTGTTTTCGGGGCACTCGGCTGGGCGTTTTGGCCCCCAAACCCTCGTTTTGCATCCGTCTTGGTTCATTTTTGGCTTGGACCCTATTTTCATTGTTTGGAAGGTGGTACAAGGGTGGGAGACCACCTTTTCTCCTTGGAGACCACCTTTCTCCTCTCCGGCCGATTTTCTTGTCAGGAAGCTGGTCTCCTTGGTCTTTGAGCCACTTTTGCAGGTCTCCCACCATACTACAAGCTTGAATTTAATGTGGAGACCATCCTAGGTGGCTGCCGACCAGCTTTTGCAACTTGAACCTTTCGAACTGGTCAGCCGACCAGGGGAAGTGGTCGGCCGACCACCTGAACTGGTCGGCCTACCTCCCTCAGTTCTGTCTCTGTGAGTTGTTGCCAGCTGGAAGCCACAGACTGCATCCTCCATAGTGTATGGAGGATCTTTGGCCTTGGTTTTTAGCTTCTTTGAGAAGCTAAAGCCTTGAATCTCTATAAAGGAGAGCCTCCTCCTCCTTTGTGAAGGTTAAGAATTTCCCTAAGGCATACACATATACCTCCCTCTCTATATCTCTATTTTGGTCTCAAAAGTGCTAAGTTCTTGCCCCTTTGCACACTACCTCTTAGCCTAACACCTCCAACACCAACCTAAGCTTCTTGGAGGATCTTGAGAGGTCCTAAGGAGCTGCATTTTTGGTCCATAAGCTGCTAGAGTTGCTGAGTTACAAGGGTAACACCATATTTCCTCTTTTGAGCTTCATTTTACTCCATCTTTTAGCCATACTTGCAAGCATTTTTGAGCTTTGGTGTAAACTAAAAAAAGTCTTATTTTGAGGTCCTTAACATATTTTTTTAAGATCATTTTTCTGTTGGGGGTCATCTACCCCCTTGCATGCTTCATTCCACCTTGTTTTGAGCCATGCATTAAGGCCTTTGTTTTGAGCTTTGTTTGCCCTTTTGACCACTGACATCCAGCAAATTTTCAGTGGTTATTATGTGTTCTTGAGAGCCAAAATCAGAGAGGGCTGACTCTCTCTCTCCTTGTTTTGATTTCTAGCATATTTGGCCTAACAAAGAAGCCCTTATTTTCATGCTTCCAAGCCATGTTTCAGGCCATTTCTAGTGAGTTTTAGGACCTGCATAGGCTTTGTCCAGAGCTTGTTTTGCCATATTGGATGTCCATCTTGCATGTGTAGAATAACCCTCTTCATAGCATATCAAAGGAGCATGTCATTCTTGTATGCATTGACCATGTTTCAATGCGTTTTTGGGCTTTATTTGGCATGTCATACCTCTGAATTTTTCTGGTTTAGTGACCTTTTGAATGCTTCATATACTTGTAGTGTAAACTGTCTTCACTAGCTTGTATTGCATACTATTTTGGTCTTTGATTCTAGCACTTTTTGGCCATGCCTTAAACTGATTTTGTGCATGTTTTGGACTGCCTTAGCTCTGTTTTTATGCCTCATGGTCGAATGATGTTTGCTATGCATGGTTGTAGTTCAATACCCTTGCCAAGCTTTGAGTTTTGAAGGCTATTGCATGCGTATTTTGAGGTTTTTCCATGTTTTGGCATCATTGCGAATCATATTTCAGAGCTTATATGTATGCCATATTCCCGTGTTTTCCACTCTTTAAATGCGTTTGACAGTTGTGCATGAATGCCTCATTTTTGGACCATTGCATGAGCTTCATTTCCATGCTTTGCGAGCCATCATTTTGGTCCATATTTGCTACTGTTTTGGCCTGCATAGGGACTTTTTGGGGCTGGTTTGGCCATTTGAGTATTGCTTTGCATGCCTATAGTGTAATCCACTTCACTAGTTTCGGTATCCGGGCCATCTAGTATGCATTGTGTGAGGTGTTTACATGATTCAGGTCCATCTTACATGTCATTTCAGAGCTGGAAAATGTGTGATTGTATGCCATATTTCATCCCTTGCCATGCTTTGGTAGAGTTGCATTTGGTGCCTTAGGTTTGGTCCCTTGCATTCGTGCATGTTTGCATGTGTTTCTGTTGCCTAATTTCATCATGTTTGGCCACTGATTTGAATGTGGCTGAGGCCCATTCATTTTAGTTTAAGTTCATCTTGCATTGTGTATGCCATGTCCATGTTGTCGCATGCTTGATCGTCACATTGTGTATGCCTTGATTATGCCTTTATGTATGTCCATCGTCATATGTACGTTGTGTATGCCATATAGTGTCCTGTGCATTGTGTATGCCATTCATAGTTCATAGCATTGCGTATGCTAGTTGCACCTTTGCATGTCATTCCTTGCGTGTTTGCATGTCTTAGTTACATTTCGTTTAGGATTGCATGCTAGTGGTTGCATCGTGTTTGCATGCCATGCCATTCTAGTTGTTGCATAGTGTTTGGAGTAGGGTTTAGTCCAAACACGGGAAACGAGGGACGTTTCGTACTCAAAGTGACGAAACGTGCTTCGATTCCCGGTCGCCAACACTCTTGATTATCCATGATGGAGTTTAGGCCTTATTGTGTTCATTTGTGCATCCATTTCACATTGAGTCATGCAATTCGACTCCTCGGCCATCATGCATCGAGATGCGTGATTGGTGGCACAAGGATCGAGGACTACACTCCCTAGAGCTTATACAATGACGGGGAGAGTGGTCGTGCACACATATGTTGAAAATACTTTGCCATACCCCTCTCTTGCTCTCTGTTGCAACAAACCAGAAACCAGCAGCAAAAACTGGTTGGTAGTATCCCTACAGCGTGGTGGAGTTTCAGCCTTCTAGAGCTTTGTACAGTGTTCTGGGACCAGTTGCAAACAGAGGCAAATCGGGGCATCACGATGGATTTCACAACAAGGCGACTTGAGCATGCATGCATTCCTTATCATTCAAGACCGAGCTGAGGCAGTCCATTTCATATGTTTTGCATGCTAGCTTATTTATTTTAGTTAATTTGTTAATTAATTAGGGTAGTGTAACAATTAATTGTAATTCGTTATTCATTCGGTTGTGTATTATTTATTCGGACCCTCCGAGGAGGGCAATGTTGTAATAAGTGTGCGTGTGTGTGATGCATGTCTTCCAACCCCACGTCTTTCTCCATTTTATTTACTAGCTTATGATGGTTAGTTTTAGGACATGTTTCAATTAGCATCTATATGTTCGCATGCTTGCATTCATTCATCTGTATTGCATGCATCGGGCTCGCGCATCATGCTAACTGCATTGTATTTCAATTCCACGTTGAATACATGTATCGATTGTTGCATCTCATATGCCATTTTAGAATAGCCGAGCCTATTGTTAGTTGCATTCTTGCATGTGTTGCATTAGGCATTTCAGCATAGTTAGGATTCATGCATGTTTTCTAATTAGCTTCTTTCTTTGGCTCGAAGTACTCGGTAAGTGTTTATGCTTTAGCATCCTTGCATGTGTGTGAGTGATTTCCATGATAGCATGCTTACCATGAGGCTATGTGCTTATGTGATATAACTGCCTGAATGCCAGTCGGTGAAGGTTGAATTATTTGAATTGGAACAATTCATCGATTGCGAGTTTTAAGCCCACTTGAGAGTGGCAAATCACCATGTTTTCTAAGCCCACTTGAGGGTAGCAAAATCCACGTCTTAGCCTACTTGCGAGTAGCACCATCAAACCATTTTCAAATAAACAAACATGAAATGTTTTGTTCCAATTCAGGCGATCTAATTTATACTTGTATGCTATGTGCATCACATAGTAGTCCTAGGCTAATTGTAGACGTCCCCGAACGCATCCCGGGGAAGGGGAGTGCGAGTCCCCCCCTCCCCCGGTTCTGGTTCGATATTGGGTCACTACAGTTCGAAGGAATCAAATGTCACGGTTCTCAATCTTGAACCGAAGAGTCCAAATCCGGCAAATCGTTTTGAAAACAGATTTTTTGAAAGAAGTGCCAAACATGGATTGCTTCGCCAGATACAGAGTCGCCACCTAAATATTTTATAATGGGAAATTTAGGAAACCCTGACTCGGTGCCAAAGGCCACGTGTCCGTCATCACCAAAGTTGCCTCGGCTCGGGAACTTGGGTACGATTGGGGAAGGTCACTTCGTGAGCACCCCTGCTCGCCCGGTCAAAGACCGGCCTCTACTAACCATGATATCTTATTTTGAAAACATTATGTGATGCGCACAGCATACAAATATAGACTGGGTCGCCTGAATTGGAACAAAACGCTTCATGTTTGTTTGTTTGAAAATGGTTTGATGGTGCTACCCGCAAGTAGGCTAAGACGTGGATTTGCCACTCTCAGGTGGGCTTAGAAAACAAGATTTTGCTACTATCTAGTGGGCTTAAAACAAACAGTCAATGATTTATTCCACTTCAAGTAACTCAACCTCTACCCACAGGCATTCAAGGCAGTTATATCACATAAGCACATAGCCTCATGGTAAGCATGCTATTCATGGCAGGCAGTCACTCACACGCATGCAAGGATGCTAAAGCATAAAACTCACCGAGTACTCCAAGCCAAAACAGACGCTAATTAGAAATCAATGCATGATCCTAGATGCACAGAATTGCCTAATGCAACACATGCAAAGATGCAAACTATAGCAGGCTCGGCTATTCTAAACATGGCATGTGAAATGCAACAGCTAACACGTATTCAATTTGGAATTGAAATACAAATGCAGTTTGTATGATGCGCCGAGCCCGGTGCGTGCAAAACAGATGAATGATGCAAACATGCTGTCATACTGTTATGCTAATTGAAATATGCCCTATATCTAACCATCGTAAGCAGGTAAATAAAAGGGAAGAAAGACGTGGGGTTGGAAGACATACATCACACTCACCCACACTTATTACAATTTTGCCCTCGCGCAGAGGGTCCGAATAAATAATAATACAGTCCAAAATAAAAGAATAATACAGTCCGAATATACAGTCCGAATAATATACAAATTCCTAATTAATTAACAAATTAAGTAAGTAAAAAGCAGAAGCGGCATGCAAGCCGTGGGTCGCTTTGACTCGCCGGATAATGAAATGATGCATGTTGAGCTGCTTTGCGCGGAAATCCACTGGATGTCCCAATTAGCATCTGTTTGCAATGTTTCTCGAAATGCGTGTCAGACTCCAAAAAGTTGCTGATTCTTCATTTTGCTACAACAGAGAGCAGGAAAGGGGCATAGCAATGTATTTCACAAATATATGCATGCCTCGATCATCGTGCCACCAATCACGCATATCGATGCATGATGGCCGAGGAGTCGGATTGCACAACTCAATATGGGGTGAATGCAGATGAATGCTACAACAAAACCTAACTCCATCATGGGTAATCCGGAGTGTCGGTGACTTGGGAATTGAGACCCGTTCCGTCACTTGGAGTACGGAACGCGCCTCGTTTCCCGTGCCCGGGCTAACTCCTATCCCAAACACGATGCAATATGCATGATATGTATGAAATGCAACTAAGATACAATCCTAACATACACAATGTTATGAAGATGAGATGCCTCGAAATGCATGTACGCGGGCACGCAAATCGAGGCGATGATCCTAAAGCATGAAATGGCATACGCAATGCAAATTGGACTTACACTAACACGAGTGGACCTCAGCCACACTCATATAAGAGGCCGTCAGATAAAAGTGAAGTGCCTCGAAATGCGTGCACACGGACACGCAAACCGAGGCAATGGCATACACGATGCAATGAGACTAAAATGAGATGTCTCGAAATGCGTGCCGACGGACACGCAAACCGAGAAAATGGCATTCAGAATGTAATAGGACTAAAATGAGATATGCGATGCAATATGGGCTTACACCAACATGAGCGGGCCTCAGCCACACTCACACAGGAGGCCAGGAGATGAAAATGAAGTGCCTCGAAATGCGTGCACACGGGCACGCAAACCGAGGCAATGGCATACGGAATGCAATGAAACTAAAATGGCATACAGGATACAAAATGGACTTATACTAATATGGGTGAGCCTCAACCACACCCATGTAAGAAGCCGATGGATGAACATGAGGTACCTCGAAATGCGAGCGCACGGGCACGCAAACCGAGGCAATGACATAAAGGTATGAAATGGCATACACAATGCAAATTGGGCTTACACTAACATGAGAGGGCCTCAGCCACACTCACATGAGAGGCCGATGGATGAAAATGAAGTGCCTCGAAGTGCGCGCACATGGGCACGCAAACCGAGGCAATGGCCCTAAGGCATGAAATGACATGGAAAATGATATGCAAACATGCAAATGGAATTTCGGCATTCACAAATGATGCAAAACAGTCCCGAAAGGTGGGGAAATGACACCAAATGCACGGAATGGTCCCGAAATGCGATATTAAGCACCCGAAATGGCCTACAGCCATACTAAATATGCATAATTGGTACATGACATGCAAAACAGTAGCAAGGCAGCCCCAAAATAGCATTTTTTACAGTACAAGACATGGCGAAATAGTAAGCATAGATAGGACAACAATGGCATACAAAAATGGCTCCACAAGGGAGGCTATGAAGCAAGTGATACATGCAATGCCCAAACAGAAAAATACCCTTCTACAACACTGAAGAGGGACTAAAAATATGAACATTTACAGTATAAGATATCCCCCAAATCAGTATGCAAACATGCTAAAAATGCCATGCAAGAACTAGGATACATAAGGCTATAACATGAGGTACCCCAAGCATTTATCAAACCAGAAAATACCCTTAATGAAACATGACAAGAAGGACAAAATATGGATATTTTCAGTACTTCTCATGGCCGAAAACAGAAGCTAGATAGGCCTAAAAAAGCATGCAAAAATGGGGGCCAAAGAGGGGTATTGAAACAAGTATAACATGGAGGCCCCCAACAAGGTTGATCCCTTCTACAATGTTGTAGAGGAACACAAAATAAGGTTACTCACAGTTCATGACATGCTCCAAAACAGATTACATGTAGGTCAAACAAACCATGCAAATTTACGGTAAATATGAGAGATTATGAAGCAAGTGCATGATAGAAATGCGAAACAGGGTTGAGCCCTTCTTCAATGTTGAATAGGGGCTCAAAATAGGCCCACTCACAGTTTGAATTATGCTCGAAAACAGATCACTCATAGGCTAGAAATTTCATGCAAAATAAGGGCATACAAGATGGCATTGAAGCAAGTGTGCCATAGAGGGCTCAAAAAGGGTTAAGCCCTTAAACAAACATGAAGATAAGCTTAAAAGAGTGACCCTTTCAGTTAGGGTCGGAGCCTAAAACAGTGAGAAAATAGGCTTAAGAAATGAAGCAAAAATGGGCTACAAAGGGGGGAAAGTCTACTTACCCTTGAAGACCAATACTTTTGTTGCTTCTTGGACCAAATTTGTTGCCTCTTAGCTGCTGGAATCCCTTCCTTGCTGCTGAAAATGGAGTGGTGGTGGTAGAGCTTGAAGATGATGATGAAATGGAACCAAAACTTGAGAGTTTGAGAGAGATAGAGAGAGATATGCTTGAACCAATTTTTCTAACCCTAGGGACAGAGCTGGGAGGCCCCTTATATGGACAAAAGAAGGGGTGTAAAAGTGGAGGGAAATGCACCCAAGCTTTCCCTCCCAAAATATCCCCCGGATACAGATATTTTATGGGGGAAACATCTATACAGCTGTAAAGTATGCACTGAGGGGAGCATGGCCGGCTAGCTACTTTTGCTGGAGGTGGCTGGCCAGCCACCCCCTATGGCCGGCCGGCCAAGGGCAAAAATGGAAAGTGGGAATCTCTGGTCGGCCACCAAAGGTTGGTGTCCTCCCAAGTGTGTACAACAAGGCCCTGTGGTTGGAATTTGGCAACTCTAAAACAGGAGAGACAACATGCCACTTTTAGGAGAGGTTCAAAAATGAAAAGAAGAATTACTAGCCGAGCTCTATTTTTTTAGGGTCCTTCCATGTGTGTACAACACAAATATGTGGTTTTGGCTCGAAGAAAATGGCCCTAGGGTGTTCAACATTAGCCCGGAAGTGAGAAAAACGGGCCCTGGGGGGCGCCGGAGGAGCATAACTGGTTGCTGGGACAATTGCTGGGCTCCCACCCTCCAGTGACCTTCCTTATGATAAAACAGAGGTACCTGCCAAAAATGAACAAAAACCGATGCAGAACGAATGCTCGGGGGCCAAAACACGCAGTTCGGGATCCCGAAAACCGGCCGTTAAGCACCGAAAGTGGTGTTTGGTTGCGAAGTGGATATCTAAGACCCCAGTGTCCCTCGAAAGGGAGTAAATGAGATGCATGCCAGAAACCGGAGGAATCGGAGATGGTTGGGTGGTCCCGAACCGAGGCACACGGCCTGACGGCTCCGAAAACCGGGAACCGGACTCCGAAATGGGCAAAATGGCCTACGGCCACGAAATGTAGCCCACGGCCACTGAGAGATGGTCTACGGGACCTCTCCCTCCCCTCAGGAAAGAAAACAGAGAAAATCGAGTCCGGTTCGCAAACCGAGGCAAGGCACAGAAGAGAGTTCGGAAGTCCGGAGGCAGGCCGCGACTCTGAGACTTCTGAACGAGCACAATATGCAACATCACCGAGCGCTCAATCGGTGACGTCTGAGTCTTAAGGTCGGTCAAAAATGGGGTGTCTACAGTTGCCCCTCTTTGACAGAACTCGGAAGTCAAGAAGTGACGGGAGTGAATGTCAAAGCCTAGAGACGACCCATTTTTGACAAGGCCGAAGACTTAGACAATCATACAAGATGAACAGAGATATGTGCCCGCAGGCAGGGGGGGCAAAATGCAAAGCGACATGCACAGAGCCAAATGATCATGCAAATGCAGCAAGCTGTAATGAGGCAAGTATTCGCAAATAGATGCAACAGTTTTAAGCAAGAATGCAAAGCAACAACTACATTTCATGCAGTTAGGAATGCGGAGAATCATTCAATTCTCGTCGCGTCTCACACGGAGAAGATACGATACCAAGGATTAGATGCAGTCTCGGGTCGCGACCAATTTCAAATGAACCGTACATACAATATCGTCGCAAAAGAGAGAAATTCAACAAGAACAATATGCTAACAACATATATTCAATGTGATTCTGTGGTTAGAAAGTTTGACACACGCAAAGATCTTGCGAGTGAATGCATCACAATGCGAGGAAGAAACGCGCGTGACAACGCACGCTCAAGCATAGAGGTATGGTACATCAAGAAATCATGCATGATAATGCAAAATGCTCATAAGAATTCAAGTTATATGCAAAACAATGCAAAACGAGCATAAATCAGGGCGCCCGTTTGTTGCGAAACAACGAGCTGGGAAACGCGCATTTCGGCAAAGGCAACTTGATCGCGACCTCTGATTCACCTCCCGGAGAGGTTACAACATGTTTGAAAAGGATACACCTTGATTTTGATGAGTGATGATGAGACACATGTCAGAAATTGCAGCTGAAGTTTCGACGGAGCAATTTCGCGTCAGAAAGTGTATTTTTCTTGAACTTTTTCAGGTCCCGGGAACTCCGATCTTCCTCAAAATTTGCAGAGAGCTAGAGGGGGGGTGTGGGGAACACCACCGGCCAGGTGGTTGCCCCAGGGGAGGCCACCGGCCAGGGGACAAAAAGCAATTGGCCGGCCAGCCAGAAAAGGTGGCCGGCCACCTATCCAAAAGTAGGGGCAATTTTGTCATTTTCCTCATTTCTATATATATCCTCATCCAATGCCTCCGAAATCACTTCCACAGCTGCAAAAACTCCTTCCCTTGCTCCCCAAACCATTTTTTCCTTCAGATCTGCACTTTATACGCGCTTTTCGACCTTCCACGCAAGTTGTTTTCGCGAAATCTTTCAGTTTTAAACACTTTGGACCGATTAAATTTCGATTTCGGGGCTTCTTTTCTCATTTTCACCACTTGAGGTAAGTTTGTTTCAATATTTGGAAGATTTTCTCGGGAGTTGACTTTTGTTGACTTTTTCATTTCCCGGGAGTTGACTTTTGTTGACTTTTTCCAATTTTGGCTCATTTTGCGCATTTTTGCTCCTTTTTGCAGATTTCTTGAAAATGGCAGGTGATTACCCTCATGGTGGAGGTCCTCCAGGTGCCGGGGATGATTTTGATGTCATGACATTGCCCCCGAGAGTCTGCCCTTTTATTCCGGGGAGATACGCCCAATTGTACATATGCTTCATGCCGCTTTTTCGTCGTTTCACGGGTTCAATGACCGCACCGGGGATTTATGCGAGAGCCGAGCAAAGACCTCTCTCGATGCACAAGAGGTATTTTACTTTATTTTCTGCATTTTCGTGCATTTTGTAGCTTTGCCATGCTTGAACACACAGTTTTAGCTTATGACATAGTACTTTGCCTACATCCTGAACGTGTTAGTTAAACACTTGAATTGCTGAACACACGACTCACTGACTGATTGATTGTGAACGCATGGTACACATTAGTTGAGAATTGTACATAAGGCTCAAACACGATATATGAACACAAATTGAATTTGAAGGTGAGCACACACACTAATTAAGAGTAGAACACCGAGGTCCCAAACTCCGATTTGAACACGCATTGATTTGAAGTGAACACGGCCCGGTTTGAAGTGAACACACATTTCACCGATTGAGAATTTGAACACGCATTTCAAAACAGATTTACTAAACACGGCCAGATTTGAAGTGAACACCAAATTTAATCGATTAAGGATTGAACACACGACCCAAAAACAGTTCTTGAACCGCAGCCCAGATTTGAAGTGAACATGACCCACATATTGAGGATTGAACACACAAACCAAAACAGATCTTCAACACGCACTGATTTGAAGTGAACACGCTGACAGATTCAGGATTGAACACGGCCCAAAACGAGTTCTTGAACACGCTGACCCAGTTTGAAGTAAACACGCAGTTCTACGATTAAGGATTGAACACACAGCCCAAAACACAGAGTTACTGAACACGCAGCCCAGATTTGAAGTGAACACGAGCATGATTCAGATTGAACACAGCCAAAACACAGAGTTCTTGAACACGCAGTTTGATTTGAAGTGAACACGCAATTTCATCGATTCATTTCATTTGCACATAGCGATTTCACTTCATTTGCACACAGCTATTTCATTTCATTTGCACACAGCTTGCATTTTATTGTGTACTGAACACATGTATTCATTCTGAATGCAGGGTGGCTCTCGCCGTCTTGAGGATACGGCTCTACATGCGAGAGTGGTACGCCGAGCTTCCAGAGGTCAGTCCGGATCTGGTCGATCTAGTAGGGTTCGGAGCATTCTGCGTGGGATTATCACGTTGTCCTGCCAGCAGGACTTTGTTAGCTGCTTTGGTGGAGAGATGGTGGGACACCACCAATTCCTTCCACTTTTCTGCCACCGAGGATATGACCATGACTCCGCTGGACTTTGCCGTACTCACCGGCCTAGACATAGGCGATTGGCCCATACCTTATGACGAGGATATGGGAGAGTGGGAGGCCGCTTGGACACATCTATTGGGAGCTCGCCCACCTGTAGACAGAGCTTCCGGGAGAGTCCGGTACACCTGGTTCTCTTCCCGTTTTCGGAGGCCGGAGATGGAGCCTGAGTCTCCCGAGGAGGTTGAGCAAGACGCCTGCGGGCTTCCTTATGTTCCTCTTTGGCACCACTCTGTTTGCCGATAGGGGGAACACTGTCGGGTTGTATCTTCTGAGTGCCCTAGTGGACCTATCACAGGTTAGTCGATATGACTGGGGTGGCGCTGGCCTGGCTACCCTCTGTTGTTACATGAGTGCAGCCTCTCGCGGGCGGGGAGACTTACTTGGCGGCTATTGGAGAGCCTGGGAGGTACGTTCTGTCCTCTTAATTTACATTTCTGCTCCTTATTATTTGTTCATTGCACACACGGCGCACTTTGCACTCTGTATTCTGCCTTTAGCACTTTGTATTCATATTCTGCGCTGCTTTTCTCAGCTATGGGCGTACGTATACTTTCCCACATTAGCCCCGGAGATGGAGGTGGCAGGACTCCTTATGACTCCATTTTCGCTGGTATTCGAGGGCGAGCACCGACCGAGAGCTCGAGAGACTCTCTTCTACCTGCGACAGTATTTTGATCTTTGCGACGACATGAGGTATTTCGAACTCTCGCCTTTTCATTTTCATCTTTGATCTGCCTTGTATATTCCTGATTTCTGATCGATTTATGCACTGGTTATCCGCAGATTACTTGGCAGCCCTGGGCGGTCTTTGGTGACGGTCTCCGACATCAGTATCCCGGGGGATCGAGTAATTCCCAGTATAGGTTCCTGCTCGAAGGACCAGTTAGTAGGGCATGGTTCCTGGGGGAACGCTTTCACGTCGTGTGGGGGTGCGATTCTCAGACCTCCCGCTTGCCTCCAGCCACTATGCGGACTGCCGATAGACTATCTTCCCAGGAGGTCATTAGTGCTATGCAGGGCACCGATGCTTTGTTACATCTCATGGAGGGGGACTACGCCACCTATCGTCGTATATATCTGATGCCCCCCTTGACGGGAGTGCGTGCTCCGTCACGGAGGTCTACTGATGTACCATCTTCGAGTCGTGCCGGTGCTACGGATATCCCCTCCTCTAGCAGGGCTGGTGCATCTAGGGGTAGAGGTAGTTCGATTCCTCCGATCCCTCCGTCTCTTCATCATCCTGGGTGGCCAGACATGCCGACCGAGTTGACGAGTTGGCGGTTCGGGACTCCTTACCAGGTCTCGCTAGAGCCTCCTCTTCCTGACCACAGATATGTCAGAGACCCTGATTCGCCCCCGGTATGTTTTACAGCTTTGATTTATCAGTCAGATTACTTGGACATTCATTCCCTCACTGATAGTTTTGCATTTGTATTTGCAGCCTCCAGTTGAGTACACGGACGAGCTGCTCGGGATGCTGGCCACATTCGAGGGCATGATCCTACGGAGGGAGGCACAGATGGCCATCATGGGTGTGCAGGTATTATCCATCTTCCTTGTATTTAGCATATTTCTGATGACACACTAGTTTTGAACATCTTGCTGTATTGATAGGTCGTAGAGCACATCCGCACACACCTCACTCGCATATTGTACTTGCATCCGCTTTCATATTTGAACCGATGTATTGAACTCTTCACTTTCAGATGCCTCCAGGTGTATGCTCATGTGGTAGACCACCGGGCCTTCTCGAGATCGAGTCTTGGACTGTTTCATGGTCTTGGGCCATCTGGGCCTTCGAGGAGGGCCATCCAGCCTTCGTGAGCCGGGCCATCTAGGCCTTTTCGAGGAGCTCGAGGAGGGTCGTCTCATGACGCTTGAGGCACCCATTATTGAGGAGGAGGAGGAGGTCGCAGACCATGAGTCAGAGACATCCGCTGGGGAGGGAGGCTCCGGTCTTGGTTCCGGGAGTGGAGACGAGGCTGAGGGGGATCCGGAGGATAATAGCTCTGATCCGGATGGTGATGATGGTGCAGAGGTTATCCCACAGAAGAGGATGAGAGGGCCTCCTCATTCCCGTTCCCGAGAATATTGATGCTATTTCCTGCTTTATTTTACTTTTTACTAGTAGTTTATAGCACTTTGCATATTGTTAGGCAGTTTCATTTTCTGTAAAACTTGTACCTTTATTTTGTTGTAAAACATGATGGAATGAAACAGCCTTTGAAAAGATGTTTGTATTTGAAATTTATAGCATCGCAATGCATCATTTTGCACAAAATGGAATTGAATGAAAATGTGCCTTGTGTATTTACCAGGTCAGGTAATGAACCGACGCAACAAATCAAAAACTCGATTCACTAAGAAATAACGGAATCTTAGCAAGTTTACAACTCGATAAGCAAAGTACAACAATGTTAACGACTCAATAAACAAGACTCAACAAAATCGCATAAACAAAAGGTAATAACTCAAAACACAAAATGCAACAGCTCGACAAAACTTACAACTCGATAAACAAAGCAACAACTCGACAAGCAAAACAACAACTCGATAAGCAAAAATACAACTAAGCGTACTTCGGACGGATGATTCGGATGATGGAACGTATCCGAAACTGAGAGAAATGGAGGCCTTCAACGTTCCCGATACGTGAAAGTGCCTCAAACTTCCTTCCGGAGGGCAAAACAGGACCACTGAGCATGGTGGGCCACACTTGCTTTTGGGGATTGGAGGGTGGCCGGCCTGCTAGAAAAGGTGGCCGGCCGGCCCCCTTTCCTGCAACTTCTAGAATCGTGACACGTGTCCTCGAATAGTGTTTTACCCCCCCCCTTATAAAGCTCCGACCTTGGAATTCATTCATTTCATCACTGCTTTGTGCAAAATAGAGGCATTTCTCGTAGAAAATCTCACATCTTGGATCTCTTCTCTGGACGGCTCGGAAAAGTTGAACTTTAGGGGTTTTGGCTTGAATGCACTATTCACGCTGGGCCGGACTCCGCTACATCTTCCTTTCCTTCATGCCGCGATGAGATTTTGGAACCCAGCGACGCACGTCTTCAGCTTCGGAGGGCAAGAGGTATGTCCTACTTTTGAAGATTTTCAAGCTTTGATGGAGTCTGAACGCTCAGAAGAGATCTTGCCTCAGTCTCGTTTCGGCCATGCCCAAGCTTTAGGGCGGATGTGCGGTCTCAACGCGCATGATGCTCGATCTCTGATTGGTAATGGCATGTTGGATATCCCGAGCCTGATTTATCGATTCTCACGATGCAGGACCGCGGCAACCATCATTGGCAAGGTTTAGACAACATGCCCTCTGCTTTGTGCGTTATCTCATTTTTCGCTTGTCTCGGGCTCGAGGGGCTAGCATCCGTTTGATTGAAGTCGCTCAAGGCTTGAGGGAAGGAAAGAGCTGTATCGCCATGACATTGGCCGAGACGCTGCTAGGTTTGGATGCCTTCTACCGCCAAGAGACAACCAGGTTTGCGGGGAGTCCACTACTGCTGCAGGTAATGTTTCCCACCCAAGCTCACATATGTATTTGCTCACATCACTCGGCCCTCGGGCTCGATTTTTCTCACAAAACCCTTATCTTACTTTTCTCTCATCGCACATCTCTCTATTCTTTATTCTCTCATTTTTCATCCCTCCCCAGATATGGTTGATGGATAAATTGCACGTTGTGGACTCTTGCCCTGCTTATTCAGCCCGCGGTTACTTCTTTCGACAACGCCTGGTTGACGCCCTTGATGAGGGATGGTGGTTTGAATGGATGTGCAACTTGTCAGCTGAACGCATTGCTTGGCGCTGTCCTTGGCTTAACCTTCCGGCGATGAGCTATAGCATGTTCCAGGATACTGGGATCCGTTTGATCGGCTTGACCCATTGTGTATTCTATTTCCCATTCCGTATCCTGCGCCAATTTGGTCATGACCAGACTTGCCCTCCGGAGGGGATTGAATACCCGGTCACTTTCCCGGTTTGAGGTGCACACCTTGCTCGACATACTACGGCCTGAAGGACTAGAGAGCTCCTGCCCCCCACCCCTATTTTCAGTTGCCCTTTATCTGACGAGTGCTGGGATTGGCTCAATGAGGAGGCACAGGTTGGGCCTAGGTTGGCATCAGAGGCTTCAACCAGCTCTGGCAGGGGGCGCAGGGACACCTGACTCGACTATGCCCCAGATTTATTGCTTTATTAGTACTTTCAAGTTTTCGTTATGAGTGTAATAAAAAAGCAATTTCAATTGTATGTAAGAGCGATAGAACTCTGTTTTGAAATCAACGAAATTGAAGGTTGTGGTACTGAAAATTCTCCGCTTTGGTCCAAGAATGGTCTTAGTTGTAAAAAGATTAATTTGAACAAAGTCATCTTTTATTAAAACTTTTCAAAACTATTTTCGATATGGATCAGAACTGGACACGCCTGAGATCTGTCACTGAGATGCACAACCCCAGACCCTAGCAACTGGAAAGTTGCCCCTAGTTTGAAAAGTGCCTCGGCAATTCATAGCAACGGAAAGTTGCCCCTAGTCTGGATAACACTGTACCGGAGGTCACGATAAATGCTGATGAATAGAGATGACTGAGATGATCAAATGGACAAAGTTGATCGGGGGAAAGATTGGGGCTGAACTTCAGGATGAAGCTGGCTACGTATCCCATAGATGGGAATCAAGCCTTACGTAGTTCAGGCTTGGGTTCGCTCGAGTATTTTTACTCTCCTTTTGCGCTCTAACTTTTGCCAAGGCCGCCCTTTGCGGGTTTTCAACCTTGCGAGCTCAATTTTTATAATTTCAAATTTTCTATGCTCTGAATTTTGCCTAGGTCGCCCTTTCGGGTTTTCGGCCTAGCGAGCCTCTCAGGGGTAATATTTCTTCAACTTGTCTATGTTGATCGGTTGAGAAAACTCTAAGCCATCTAAATCCATCAGAACCACAGCTCCACCTGACCAGATTGACTTGATAATATAGGGACCCGGTCAATTGGTGCGAACTTGCCCGTGGGTCGTGGATGGGAGCTCGGTTGTCTTTGAGTAAAAAATCTCCTTCTTTCAAATTTCTGGACTTAACCTTCTTGTTAAAAGCACGGCGATCTGCGTTGATAACCTTGGATGTGATGCAGTGCTTTCGGCCTTCTTTCATCGAAAAGCATGAGTTCCTCAAATCTGCTTTTGTCGCTGCCGCATTATCCGGCACTCGGCCAATACTCGTAATGATGGGACCTCAATCTCAATAGGCAGAACGGCCTCCATCCCATAAACCAATGAGTACGGAGTTGCCCCGGTAGAAGTTCTGATTGAAGTCCTGTAGCCCCACAGAGCGAACAGCAGCTTATCTGGCCAGTCCCGATAGGTTTCCACCATCTTCTGTAGTATGCGCTTGATGTTCTTGTTGGCGGCCTCAACTGCTCCGTTGGTTTGCGGCTGGTAAGTAGACGATTTATGAAAAGCCACATTGTATTTCTCCAACAAATCGATCACCTCCTTCTTGAAGTGGGAACCATTGTCTGAAACGATTTCATTTGGGACCCCGTAGCGACAGATAATGTTGTTTCTGATAAATTTTGCTACATGCGAAGCCTTCAACACTACATAAGATTGGGCCTCAACCCACTTTGTGAAATAATCTATCGCTACCAAGATGAACTCATGCCCATTCGATCCCTTTGGCGTAACAGCTCCGATTACATCAATTCCCCAGACAGAAAACGGCCATGGCGAAGTCATGTTGTACAGCTTTGACGGCGGGATGTTCATGCGATTTGCATGAATTTGACACTTGTGACATCGCCGGACGAAGCCAATACAATCCTCCTCCATGGTGGACCAGTAATAACCTTGTCTAAGGATCTTCCGTGCCAACATTACCCCATTCATGTGTGCACCACATTCACCCCCGTGGATGGCTTCCATCAGACGCTTTGACTCTTCAGCATCAACGCACAGTTTATGCATTCCCAGATGACCCCGTTTATACAGTTTACCCCCGCAGATGATGAACTGGACTGCCATTCTTCTGATTGCCCTCTTGTCTTTGGCATTTACCCCTGGCGGGTATATTTCTTTCTCCAAGAAGTTCCAGATGTCGTAATACCAGGGGTGTTCGTCCTGAACTTCATCTATGGCTGCAATCGACTCATAGGCAGGTGCAAATTTCTGGTCAATGATGACTGGACGCATTCGGACTCCACACGGGATGTCTATCATAGATGATAGAGTTGCTAGCGAATCTGCGAACCTGTTATTCTCTCTTAGTAGATGAGTAAAACTTAGCTTCTCAAACTGAGGAATCATCAAATCCAAGGTTTGGTGATACATCATCATCTTTTCCTCTTTTACTTTCCAATCTCCTTTAGCTTGAGACACAACAAGGTTCGAATCCCCAATAACGTCCAGTCGTCTTGCCCCTAGTTCCAGGGCTGCTTCTAGACCAGCGATACACGCCTCATATTCTGCTTTATTGTTCGAGACTTTGAATTGGAGCTTGAAGGCTAGAGGGATACGGGAATTGTCGGGTGCTATCAGCAACACTCCTATCTCATACCCACGTTGATTTGACGCTCCGTCAAAGTACATCGTCCAAGTTTCATCGTCGATATGCAAAATTGATTCATCCGGGAACAAATATTCCACTGCTTCATCCCCCTCAACCGGGTGGTCGGCAAGGAACTCTGCCACTGCTCTTCCTTTTACTGACTTGCGTGTCACGTACGTGAGATCAAATTCGGAGAGCAACAGCAACCAACGAGCTAGCCTACCCGTAAGTGCTGGTTTCTTGAAGAGATATTTGATGGGATCAAGTCGTGAAACCAACATTACAGAGTGAGCTAACAGCTAGTGCCGCAGTTTCCTGGTAGCCCATACCAGAGCTAAGCAAGCCTTTTCCAGCGGTGTATATCGGGTCTCATACTCCAAAGATCTTCTTCTCGAGATAGTAGATGGCTCTTTCGCCTTGTCTTCGATTCTTGTGCAAGCATGCAGCCCATTGATTGTAGTTTCGATTCGATGATACAAAATCAACGGTTTCCCCGGTTCTGGTAGCGATAAAACGGGTGGGTTCTGTAGATATTCTTTGATCTGTTCGAATGCAGCTTGACATCGGCCGTCCCATTGGAACTTCTTTCCTTTCTTGAGGAGGCCAAAAAGTGGTTCACAAGTCAAGGTTAGTTTTGAAATAAACCGTCTTATGAATTGCACTTTACCCAGAAAGCCTCGCACCTCCTTTTCAGTCCTTGGTGGTGGCATTTCTAAGATGGCCTTGATTTTGGAAGGGTCGACCTCGATGCCCCTTTGTGTAATCAGAAACCCCAGCATTTTTCCCGCTGTAACACCAAACGTACATTTCTGAGGGTTTAGCCGCAACCGGAATTCCCTGATCCTTTGAAAAAACTTGTGCAAGGCGGTGTAGTGGCCCTCTCTTTCTTTGGACTTGACAATCATGTCGTCCACATACACCTCAACCTCTTTGTGGATCATATCATGTAGTATTGTGGTCGCGGCCCGTTGATAAGTAGCTCCAGCGTTCTTCAACCCAAACGGCATTACCCGGTAGCAATATGTCCCCCACAGGGTGGTGAATGCGGTCTTTTCTCTGTCTTCTGGCGCCATCACTATCTGGTTGTATCCTGAGAAGCCATCCATGAATGAGAGCAATGCATGTCCTACTGTGAAGTCTACCAACTCATCGATGCGGTAAGGAAAGTCGCCCTTCGGACTAGCTCGCTTCAAATCCTCAAGTCTACACACACCGATCCCGCCATCTTTCTTGACCTTTGGAACAATGTTGGCCAACCAAGTCGGATATTGAGATACCAGGAAGCTGCGTCGATTTGCTTGGTGACCTCTTCCTTAATCTTGAGAGCCCAATCCGGGCGGATCCTTCTGAGTTTCTGCTTGACAGGTCGGGCCTCGGGGTCAAGGGGGATCTGATGCTGTACAATCTCAAGATCGATTCCAGGCATGTCTTCGTAGGACCACACGAAAACATCTTTGAAATCTTTTAATAAAGTGACTAAGCGCTCGCGTTCCTCCGAAGACAACGTGGACCCGATCTGGACCAGCCGCGGGTCCTCCTCAGTACCAATATTCACGGTTGTGAGACCATGAAATATCCTCTCACATGGATGTTATGGAGATCCAACGAAGAGAAGAGTTGTACCCCTGTAGATCTGCAATGAGGAACATAGTCGGTGCCACCCAACCGGGATTGCCGGCCGGGAGTACTCCGATGATGAAGTCAGTCCCTGAATCATGAAATAGTATATATCTATATTAGAAGGGGTGTGTGTGTGTGGTAGAGGGAGAACAGACATACCTTTCACTTGGGATGCCCCTCTCTTTATATAGATGGGGGGGTGTGATATTTATTTGGGCTAGACCTTTGTAGGCTTTGTTTGGGTTGGGCCTTATAAGCTAATACCTATAATTTTCTGGCTCCCACAATTGCCCCAAAACTTTCATTGTTTGCGGTAGACGGAATGTGAGTTTTTTCTTGCCAAGTTACGCTGTTCAAATAGCTGTTAGGTTTTTTTGATAAAGAACATTTTGGATAAATGAATAAAATGTATGAATGAATGTCTGCATGTATGCGTGAATGTATGCTTGAATGTATGCATAAATGTACGTATGTCTTGAATGTATGTATAAATGTACGATGTACGTATAAATGTACGTATGTCGTGAATGTATGTATAAATGTATATATGTTGATCATAAGATGTGGGGGGTTGAGCTAAAACCCAGAAAGGAATACAAATAAATCATAACGATAGGCCGCGGTATTCTAACCCCTGGGCATTGGTTTAGGCCACGGTATTCTAACCCCCGGGCATGGGCGTAGGCCACGGTATTCTAACCCCCGGGCATGGGCGTAGGCCGCAGTATTCTAACCCCCGGGCATGGGCGTAGTATTTTGTCAAGTGCAAAGATTGCTTCCAAATATGGACTTTTATGTCGAGCTAGAAATATTTCTATAGGCCGAACACGGAAATGATTACCTGAACCAAATAAGATAGATATATCAGTGAAAAAAAAATTGGACCACAGTATTATTACCCCCGGGTAAGGGTGTAGACCAGCGGTATTATAACCCCGGGCAAGGGTGTAGGCCTTTGCTAACGGCGCTCTGTGCCGGGTGCGAAGATTGCGCTGTACTCGGAGACTTTTGCTGATTTTAAGTGGCAACTAAGTGCCAATGTGGCAAGGACTTTAAATGGCAACTAAGTGCCAATGTGGCAAGGACTTTGAATAATGTATCCTGTACCAAATAAAGTGGACGTGTTAATCACCAATAATATTGCTCCGCTTATATGGACTTGCCAAGTAGATATTGGGCCAACTATTTAATTGCCGAGTTGCTCGGTTTGCGTTTATTCCGAGGTAGACTTGCCCCATTGCTTTCGAATGACAGGTGTTAGTCGGAAGGAATGTAGATTCCCATTGCCCTATGTTGCAGGGAAGATTCGGCTTTGGTAAAGTGACGGTGCGCAAAAATATGTAGACTGCCGACTGCCGACTACCAAGCGTGTAATGTATTGCCCCAAAATAGGCGCTTGCTTGAAGCTGTGTGAAAAGGAGCAGAAGTTTGTAACTCAAGTAAACGTCATTGTAATGTTTGTACCAAGTTAGCCGAGTATGCATGCATATCAAAGGTGCCGAGATGATGATCGGTTGATGTGCCCCAATTGGAGAGCGAAAAATTGACTGATGTCCCAGTGGGCAAATGTTTTGCCAAATAATGTTGTTAGACGAATAAAGTTGCCAAATACTGTGACCAATGTTGCTGCATAAAGTTTGACAATGCATAATGTTGCTTAGCCGAATAGAGTTGATGCACAGCCGAATAATGATCATGCATAATGTTGAATTAAGTTGATGTTCATTTCATAGATAATGTGATTTTGCCAGAAAGTTGGTCGGCTATTTTTCTTAGCTTCACGGTGTGTCGACATCCCTTCAGAGTTGGATTTGCTAAGAACTTGGTTGGCAATGGCTGCCTATATTTGCCCTATTGCTTTTGAATAAGTTTTGTTATTCGGAAGGAATAAAATTGACTTGGGTAAAAATTGCCGAGTAGGCCGATAACAATTTGAAACGGATTTTGTGCCCCTGTGGTGCCGAGATGATATTGAAAAAAAAAAAAGCCGAGATAAAGTAGGGTGCTTGGTGATATGCGAAGTGAGCCATGGCGCTCAATTTTCGAATAAAATCTGCAATTTTTATCGATATATATATATATATATATATTTTGAGCTAAATTTGCAAATTCTAACCTTATGGATGGACCCGGAATGCGTCAAATACCTGGAAAGGACTGTTGGATCGCTGTGATCAGACTCCTGATGGCGTATTTGTAGCCAAGAGGGATCTAACGGTTCAGATTGATTGAGACTTTTGCTGCGCGAATCATTGGATAACTTCCCTCAATGTGATGCCATAGGCCAAAAAGTATAAGTGAAATCGTTTCTTGTGAGATTTGAACACATACCCTGACAAGGAATAATCAATGCTTAAACCACTGTGCCACAACAAAGCTTCGTGTTTAATGGGCGCAAATTATATATTTGAAGTGATTTTTGTTCAGCTACTGTCTATATGTCAAAACAACGGGATGTAGCTTAGCCATAATGCGCCGAATAATTTCTTTTATTTTCCATGCAGACTCTGGTCGTCTTCTCCGGCATAATATGTGATTTTCTGGGCAAAGTTCAATTGGCTCGTACGGCTTCGTTTTAGCTCCGATTTCGACGCGGTTTGTTGCGTTGGACTCGTCTCAATGAGTACTTCACATTGGTATGATCAAAACTTGAGTTTGACAGATTTTGAAATTTCAGTTCGCGACATGTGTGATCCGTTTCACAATTTTCGGCAGACTTGGGTTGCTTCTTGTCTCCTCGGGTTGTTGGGTTTGGACTCTTTGAGCGTCGAATCTGTGGTATGTTCAAATGTGGATTTGACAGGTGAGTTGTTAATTCTATGCCGAGGTATTAGAGCCGAGTAAGTTACAACGCTGAATAAGAAATGTTGAGTAATTTTTGCCGAATAAATTGCCGAAGCCAAATGATATTTTCAAAGCCAAGTTGACAATATGGCCCGCCGAATTGCAGAGGACAAATATGATGATATTTAATGTATAATTCAAAGTTGATAAGCAATGCAGAAGCCGAATAATATTCCGAAGCCGAGTTGATAACATGTGGAATGATATGCCGAATTGCAATGGTAATGATTTGCCGTTGCTGATTAGCCGAGCAAGTTGCTGAACAAGCCGAATAAGTTGGATAAGCCGAGTTGATAACATGTAGAATTCATGTAGATAATAGGCAAATAAAAATTGCCAAATAGACCAATAATTTGCCGAACTCCTTGTCGGTAATATGCCAAATAAAAGTTGCCGAATAAGGTGTAATAATATGCCCAATATGCGCCAATACTGTGCCGGCTAATTCCAACAGTGGGGATGGTTGCCGAAACAACATAGATACAAAAATTTATTAAGGAAATACGTGAGCCGTTTGTTTCTTAATGGGGGAGCCACAAAACATAATTCCTTAATTCAATAACATGTATATTAGCAACAATCAATTTGAAACAAACACCTCTAAAGAAATAAATAAACGATTCTAGAAGTGCGTTCGGCCGAGCAACCATTTATATAATGCCGAAAAGAAACTTCCATAAACGAAAATGGGAAACCCACCTTTAGAGAGAAAAAGTTAGAATGCTCAAGTAAATTCAGGAGCGTTGCATCTAAATGTATAAAAAAGCTGTAACAATTGATCAAGAATACTTTGTTACAAGTGAAGTTTCTAATCAGCTTCATATATAGCCGGTCAAAAGATGACAATAAAGTGCTATAATAACTCATGAAATTTTTCTAGAGAGAGAAGAAAGACCCAGCCAAGATTTAATGACAATATCTTTCACATACGTATATCAATGCAAGTCAATATTAATATTTATGCAAATAGCTATTATTTTACAACAAATATTATTTTCATGCACATGGTCAACAGGTTCTGAACAACATTTGTGCGAGTTCAAGAAGTTGGTATCTATTCGGCATGAACTGGCAAGTTGATGGGCCAAAGGCGATGCCGAATACATAATATTGCCGAATAATATGAGGCGCATAGATGGCCTCAATCTGACCAAATTTTATTCTTATATTATTATTATATTTGTGTATATATATATATATAAGTATGTATATATATTAATATATTGGCGTTAACCTGAGCCGTATAGGTTGGCTCGTATTCTCGCAGTCTATGGAATCAAAAATGTTAAATTACCTGTGAGTGTAAAGATTACACTAACAGCCGGGACGATTATCAAAGCAACATAGGAATATATAAAGCTAATAAAGAAACATTTCCTAAATAAAGAAACAATTACAGGCGTGGATTTGGCAGAGCCACCCTTTGTTACCATGCCGAAATGAAACTCCTATAAACAAAAGTCTGAAACCCAGTTTTGGAGAGAGAAAGTGAAAATGCTCTGTTTTGATTTTGTTCTCGTTGGTTTTAGCAGGCAAAAATTGATATTCAAAAAACAACCCACCAACATGCGCTTACTTACATCACAGATAGATATAATATTATATGTACGGAGAGATGCATATTGCGAATCAAGTTGAATCAAAATAAAAATGAGACCCAGCCGTGGGCCGTATTACTTGGGATTAATTTTGCTTTTGTGGAAAGTGTACTAACCTCAAAGAACCCATATATGTTTACTTACAGCAGTATATTTGTTGTGTTCTTCGTTGATCTCATTCAGTCGTTCCCACAGACGGCGCCAGTTGTGAGACCATGAAATATCCTCTCACATGGATGTTATGGAGATCCAACGAAGAGAAGAGTTGTACCCCTGTAGATCTGCAATGAGGAACATAGTCGGTGCCACCCAATCGGGGTTGCCGGCCGGGAGTACTCCGATGATGAAGTCAGTCCCTGAATCATGAAATAGTATATATCTATATTAGAAGGGGTGTGTGTGTGTGGTAGAGGGAGAACAGACATACCTTTCACTTGGGATGCCCCTCTCTTTATATAGATGGGGGGGTGTGATATTTATTTGGGCTGGACCTTTGTAGGCTTTGTTTGGGTTGGGCCTTATAAGCTAATACCTATAATTTTCTGGCTCCCACAACGGTAATGATTTCATCCATTAATGGTTTAACAAATCTCTCTTGCTCTTGTTCAATTAAACGTTGTAAAACCGGAGGAACTTCGTCCTCGTTGTTTTGATCAAAATTTTGAAAGTCTGAATTGATGCAATAAATTAGGGGCACAGAAAAGTACTCGGAAACCACAGATAGTTCATTCTCATTAGGTACATCCAAATCGTCCAATTCATCAGTTATAACAGACTCAAATGAAAAGGAAAAAGACGACCTAGACAGGACTGTGGCATCCGGGTTAACATCCCAGAGTACGGACTCAGACTTCGGTTAGTGAGCTGAACGATTCCGACTCCACGAGGACTCGGTGGAATCAGATTCGGCTCACCACTGACCCGTCTTCTTTGGACAAAAATCCCTCCTCGTACTGCCAAGTGAGAGAGGGTGCGATTGATGCATCCAAGATAGCTGCTGGTCGGCTCGCAGCCGTTTCATCCCCAATCATGGAAACTACGAAGTTATACCCCAAGCACTCTTGGTCGATCGGAGGATCAGAGAGGAGACATGCCAGTGCTACCCCCATTTCTAACTCTGTGCCCTCAGGATCCACTGCTTTATTCTGCTCAACCTCAGTTGTTGGGTCTGTCTGCCCTGTGGCAACGTTATCCCCGGATAGTTGCAGGTCGAAGAAGATTTCGAAACCTGGTACGCGCTTCTTCTCTGCGTTTAACCATGGCTCTGGGAAACCGCAAAATGGAAAGTCCTCCCATTCCCGGACAAAGCGTCCGTTCAGGGTACCCTGGATGGGCCTGTGCATTAAGTCAAAAGGCTTCCCAGCCTGCTTCGCTCTGGCTCTATCGGCCATTTCTTTTCCTTTCCTCACCTAGTCCTCTTTGGTGGGCAGATAACCCAGTCCAAAGGTATACGGGTTGTGTGGCACTTCGGCCAACGCAGCGACTCCTTTCCTGCCGCTCCTTCCTAATCCCATCCCGGGGATATGTTGTAGCTTGTTCATGAGGTAGACGGATTGAGCACTGACGTATACACCTTCATTCACAGCCATAATATTTTGCACTACCCGGGTCTCCACCAAAGTGAACCCCGATAAGAACACATCCTCCGTGCCGTGCTCGATCTCCAAAACTGGCATAGACACTTCTGGCGGCGGATGGATGGATGAATTTCTGAAAACAACTGCAACCCCCTTCCCGTGAGGGTATTTCAACATCTGGTGCAGAGTGGAAGAGACTGCTTTTACTTGGTGCAACCACGGCCGCCCCAAGAGCAAGTTGAAGGTTGCGGGAACGTCCAAGACATGAAATTCAATGTTGTGTTGCCCTGGACCAACACAGGTACGAACCTTGATGATCCCAAGACTTCCCTCCTGGTATTATCATAAGCTCTGATCACCTGAGTGGTTGGTATGAAGTCTGTGGGTTTTAACCCGATTGCATATGCCGTTCTGACTGGGCAGACATTGATAGCAGACCCGGTATCAACAAGTACCACCGGTATCCACTTATCTCTACACTCCACGGAGATGTAGAGGGTTTGATTATGATTCACGCCCTCGGTGGCAATTCTTTAATACGAAAAGGTTAATCTTGGGGAACCTCCTCCGGAAAAACCACCCAACCAATTTGCTCTGGCGTAGTTTGATAGAGAGTTTGGCCTTGTCCATAGCAGATAAACGGCTGTCATGCACCCTTGAAGCCATAGCGATCCCAGATGGAGATGTGCTGTATTTTCTTTAAGCTTGAGCCTGACTTCTTCTTCAATCTGTTTCTCCTTCTGTTTCTCAGCTTCTTTGTCTTTCCCAGATGCTTCAGGTTGGTCAAGGTGTGGGGGCTTGAAATACCGCCCACTCCTGGTCATATGGTCTACCTCATCGAGGTACCAAGTATCATCTGGTTGAGCACACCCAATCTTAAATGCGTGTGGGCAAGACATAAGTCATCGTCTTCCCACCGCATCCCACTGACGTTCAACAAACACCTATCTGGTTCTGGCAAGTTCGTACTCTCGGTACTTTCATTCCATATGCTCACAGCATATCCTGCTTTCGTGCTCACAGCACTTTCAATTTCTTCATGGTTCTTGGCTTTCTGGATTCTCTCAGAATCCCACCTCTTCTCTTGCTCTTCCTGTGTTAGTAAGGTTTGTTGTTCGGTTTTCACAATATCTTGATCCCGAGCGAAATTCTTTGTACCGGCGCTCTCCGGCGGTTCATTCTGACTCTCGGCCCTTCCGGCCATCATTGATACCCCTGCCCCTGCCGGGCCTCGCTCTGGCTGAATTTCCACAACATCTGGCTGATCATCTAACCATCCGGTAATCTCTGCCGACTCCCCATATTCAAACCAATTGATTGTTGCATCCCCTACTTCTTGATCGTTGAAGAACTGGAGATTGGCAAAATCTTCTTCCACCGTTGTCAGATCATCTGCCCCTTGTTCAAGTCTGTCTCCCCGAATCATGCACAGTTCAGCTTTTTCTGGCAGCCCTACACTCAGCTTAGACTGGCCCACTGATAGGATGTATCCGCTCGGATCATAGGCTCTTCCAGCTAGATTCCCAGACTGTTCCATCCCAGACTCAATAATTCTTCCTTCCTCTGGAACCTACCCCATTCCATCTTCGATGGTCACCACCTTTGGCTCAGATTGGGTTGTAAAGGTGTCCAATATGCACAAGTCAGTGCAATCAGGAAGGATCACCTTCGGCTTGGGTAGGTGACAGAGAGTAATATAGATGCTAGGATCGTAGGAAACAACCCCAGTTTGGATGAGGTTGACTCTTTTGGGTGGTGGATCTTGGTTATGTGCGGGGAGTGGGTTAGTTGTGACGTTGGGTCTTTCGGGAGGCACAATGATATTCTTGTCGACGAGGTCTTGAATCTCGTGATGCAGCCGAAAACATTGATCTGTGTCATGGCCATGCTGCTGGTGGTACGCACAGTACTTGGCTGGGTTGTGGGAAGGGGGAGTGGATTCGGTAGTGGCCTCGATTCTAGGGGCGTCAGATGCTTCTTCCTGATTAACACCCCCAGAGCCTTGGACAGGGGCATATATAGTGGAGTAAAGGTTCTTTGGCCTTTGGATTGGTATCTCGGGGCTTGGTTACTGCTCTCGGAGGTATTGGAAAAGGGTGTGGCCGCTGCGGGCCTTGGTTGGGAATGGGGAGTGGTAATGACCATGCCGACCTCCGAAGTCCTTGTGTTGGCAGCGCCGCTCGGGCCTGCAGTGTTATTACGGTTGAATGTCCTTCGGGGCTGCTCTCGGTCCTGGTCGATCAGACCTTGCTTCATCGCATCCTCGATTTGTACCCCCATATCATGTAGATCTGCGAAGGTGGGGAAGGGAACTACAATCATCTTCTGCATTAACTTCGGTTGGAGATTGCGTACAATCATCCGAATTTGATCTTTATCTGTTGGCCTCAAGGTCATCATCGATGCCTTTGCTCTCCACTGGGTTACAAAATCGAGAAAGTCTCTTTTGTTCTGCCTCGTTGTTTGAGATCACGTGTTGTAATCTCGTCGTGTATTATATAGTCTTGTACTGCGAAGGCCTCGGCCTCATCGTTCTCTTGACATCATTATCCAACTTTGCATACCAGTTGGCGGCCACTCCTAACAGGGTTCGGCCAAACAGCGAGAGTTTCTGTAGTCTGGTTAGGCCCATTGGCCTCAGGATATCTGAAAATAACCGAAGATGGACCATGGGGTCCCCAGACCCATCGAAGCGATCGATCTAGGGCATCTTAAATCTGTCCGGCAATGTTACGGCCATGTCAGTGTAGCCATCTTCGATGTCTGGGATGGCCTTCACTCCCTGCGATTTCTTGAAAAGTTTTTCCAGCTTACTCAGTTTCAGAGCTGTCTGATCTACCTCGAACTCAAATGGAGAGTCCGGGTGGTTGGGTGTAAGATTCTTGGGCGATTCTTGGCGAAGTGGGGCGAGCCAACCCCATTGGAAGACCTGTGTCCTCTTGAGTGTTCCGGACATCGGGTAAGGTATTCTAGGTGTTCGGGAGGATATTCTGAGGATTTGGCGGTATTGACGATGAGATGCTGCTCGGGTAGTGGAGCTTGGTGGAGGAGGAGCGATGTGAGGCGGTGCATTCTCATTCTGTTGCGACCTAGTGATCGGCTTACTCTTTGGGCCATGAGCAGCTTTGTTGTTTGGAGAATTCCGCTTGGCGGATGGCATCATCTTGCATCTGTTTCATGCTCTCATGCATCTGGTGCATCATCGCCTCCATTCCTGATGTATTCTGCGGTTCCATCTGAATGGCCGGGAAATGTACCTCTGGCGGAACCACGAAATTTCAACGATTGTTTCTTGTCAGCGACCCTCTGTCCGGTAATCCTGTTCGACACTGCGCCTTCTCGGCCTTCTTCTGATAACTAGGGGTAGAGAGTGGAACACTGGATGTCCGTCAACGAGATCCTCGGATCGGTTGAGTCGGCGACCTCGTGTCCAAAGTGCTTGGGGGGTATCTATTGGTTCGGAAGCAATCGTGCTAAAAACTGCCCTAGTAAAAAGATAATAAAGCGAAAAGGAAATAAATAACCAGAAAAACGGGTAGCATAACAGCTTAAATTAAATACACACAATACACAGTCGGGCATACAACACGCAGTTGATAAGCTGAAAATACACTGTCCTCAATAATTGATCACTATTCCTGTATCACTGTTCCCCAAAACTGAATCGGATATCCGTAGACAACTGATTCTCAAATATTGACTGATGCCCGCAGGCCTGATGTCCAAACTCAACTGATACATGCATTCCCTATAGAGACACACTCTAACAAGCACATAGCAGAAAAGTGAGAGCTGAAAACACCCCTATGTTGGGGTAGGGTTTCCCTGTCCTATTTTGTCAGGAACTAGGGTTTTACTACGCACGCAGCGGTTTCAAACAACCTATAAACAGGTAAGCAACCTGTCCTAGTTTGGAATGGTCACTATGGATCCGAATATGCACTAGGTCGAATGGTCAAAAAGGGTGCCCCGGTAAAATCGGGGTTTGTGTTCCCATACTGGCAGAGCCCGTAACCGGTCAGCCTTATGGACATGCCTTGACAAGACAAGCCTCCGGCAAACCGCTCAGGAATAGCAGATGGCAAACACGGTGTCCAAGGCGCACCAATGTGTAGACACCCCATTTTTGACCGACCTTAAGACTTAGGCGTCACAGATTGAGCGCTTGGTGATGTTGCATACTGTGCTTGTTCAGAAGTCTCAGAGTCGTGGCTGTGCGCCCTGCCTCCGGACTTCCGAACTCTCTTCCGTGCCTTGCCTCGGTTTGCGAACCGACTCAGTTTTCTCTATTTTCTTTCCTGAGGGGAGGGAGAGGTCCCGTAGACCATCTCTCAGTGGCCGTGGGCTACATTTCATGGCCGTAGGCCATTTTGCCCATTCGGGCCGGTTCGGTTTTGGGCCGTCAGGCCGTGTGCCTCGGTTTGGGACCACCCAACCATCTCCGATTCCTCCGGTTTCTGGCATGCATCTCATTTACTCCCTTTCAAGGGACACTGGGGTCTTAGATGCCCACTTCGCAGCCAAACACCACTTTTGGTGCTTAACGGCCGGTTTTCGGGACACCGAACTGCGTGTTTTGGCCCCCGAGCATTCGTTTTGCATCGGTTTTTGTTCATTTTTGGCAGGTACCTCTGTTTTATCATAAGGAAGGTCACTGGAGCGTGGGAGGACAGTAATTGTCTTAGCAACCAGTTATGCTCCTCCGGCGCCTCTCGGCGCCCGTTTTTCTCACTTCCGGGCTAATGTTGAACACCCTAGGGCCATTTTCTTCGAGCCAAAACCACATATTTGTGTTGTACACACATGGGAGGACCCTAAAAAATGGTGCTCGGCCAGTAATTCTTCTTTTCATTTTTGGACATCTCCTAGAGGTGGCTTGTTGTCTCTCCTGCTTCAGAGTTGTCAAATTCCAACCACAGGGCCTTGTTGTACACATATGGGAGGACACCACCCTTTAGAGCTCGGCCAGAAATTTTCACTTCCCATGTTTGCCCTTGGCCGGCCGGCCATAGGGGGTGGTCGGCCGGCCACCTCCAGCAAAAGTGGCTAGCCTAGCATCCTCGGTTAGGTTCATCACTATATTGTTGTATAATTGTTTCTCCAAAATATCTTGGCATCCGGGGGATATTTTGGGAGGGAAAGCTTGGGTGCATTTCCCTCCTCTTTTACACCCCCTTCTTGGCCTTTATAAGTGGCTGGCCGGCTCCTTCATTAGGGTTAGAAAAACTTCCCTTAAGAGCTCATATGCATTAGCTTATATCTACCTCTCCAAAAACCTTCAAAATCCCTAAGTTTGGTGCCATTTTCTTCATCAACACCAAGCACTACCTTCACCACTTCCATTCCAGCAGCAAGGGAAGGTTTTTCAGAGGCTAAGAAGCAACAAACTCAAGCCAAGAAGCAACCAAAGTGTAGTCTTCAAGGGTAAGTCACTATTTCCCCTTTTCTAGCACTTTCTTGCCTCATTTCTTAAGCCTACTTGATTTTTGTTTTGAGCTCCGACCTTAACTGAAACTAGATCTATTTTGAGCTATTCTTCATTTTTGTTCAAGGGCTCAACCCTGTTTGAGCCCTCTATGATGCACTTGCTTCAATATCATCTTGTATGTCAATATTTTGCATGCTTGTTCTAGCCTATGAGTGATCTATTTTCGAGCATAATGTAAACTGTGAGTGGGACTATTTTGAGTCCCTCTTCAACATTGAAGAAGGGATCAACCCTGTTTGGCCTCTCTATATTGTACTTGCTTCACAATCTCTCCTATTTACCGTAAGTTTGCATGATTTGTTTGGACTATGTGTAGTCTGTTTTGGAGCATGTCATGAACTGTGAATAAGCTTATTTTGTGTCCCTCTACAACATTGTAGAAGGGATTAACCTTGTTGGGGGTCTCCATGTTGTGCTTGTCTTTATATCCCTCTTTGACCCCCATTTTGCATGCTTTTTTAGGCCTATCTAGCTTCTGTTTTCGGCCACCATCAGTACTGAAAATATCCATATTTTGGCCTTCTTGTCATGTTTTGTTAAGGATCAAAGGCTGTTTGACAAATGTAAGGCCTACCTCATGTTCTAGCCTTTGTTGGCCTAGTTCTTGCATGGCATTTTTAGCATGTTTTCATACTGATTTGAGGGATGTCATAAACTTCAAATGTTCATATTTTTGGTCCCTCTTCAGTGTTTTAGAACTGTATTTTTTAGTTTGAGCATTGCGTATACCATCTGCTTCATTGTTCCCTTTTTTTCCCCCCCCCCCATTTTTGCATGCTATTTTTACCATACTTGTGATTGTTGTTTGGCCATACTTTGTACTGGAAAAATGCTAGTTTAGGGGCTGCCTAGAATCTTTCTTTACACTTCATGTCCATATTGTGCATGTTTGGCATAGCTGCAAGTCATTTCGGGTACTCAGCATAGCATTTCGGGCATCGGGTGTAATTTTGCTATAATTCGGGGGCTATTTTTGCATCATTTTGGCTGCTGAAATTTGCATTTTCCATATGCCATATGCCACGTCTCATTTTGTATGCCATTTCATGCCTTAGGGCCATTGCCTCGGTTTGTGTGCCTGTGTGCACGCATTTCGAGGCACTTCATTTTCATCTCTCGGCATCTTATGTGAGTATGGCTGAGGCTCTCTCATGTTAGTGTAAGCCCAATTTGCATTGCGTATGCTGTTTCATGCTTTAGGATCATCACCTCGGTTTGCGTGCCCGCGGGCACGCATTTCGAGGTACTTCATTTTCATCCGCCGGCTTCTTATGTGAGTGTGGCTGAGGCTCACCCATGTTAGTGTAAGTCCATTTTGCATTCTGTATGCCATTTTAGTCTCATTGCATCATATATGCCATTGTCTCGGTTTGCGTGCCCGTGTGCACGCATTTCGAGGCATCTCATTTTTCATCTCTCGGCCTCTTATGTGAGTGTGGCTGAGGCTCACTCATGTTGGTATAAGCCCATATTGCATCACATATCTCATTTTAGTCCTGTTGCATTCCGTATGCCATTTTCTCGGTTTGCGTGCCCGTGGGCATGCATTTCAAGACATCTCATTTTAGTCTCATTGTATATCATTTTCCATGTCATTTCATGTCTTTATGTCATTGCCTCGGTTTACGTGCCCATGCGCACGCATTTCGAGGCACTTCATTTTTTTTATCCGACGACCTCTTATGTGAGTGTGGCCGAGGTCTACTCATGTTAGTGTAAGCCCAATTGCATTGCATATGCCATTCTATGCCTTAGGATCATTTCCTCGGTTTGCGTGCCCGTGTGCACGCATTCTGAGACATCTCATTTTCACAGCATTATGTATGTTAGGATTGCATATTAGCTACATTTTAAGCGCGGCAAAGCTACAGAATGCACGAAAAATGCAGAGAATAGAGTAAAATACCACTCGTGCATCGTGAGAGAGGTCTTTGCTCGACTCATGATAAATCCGGGTGCCGGTCGTTGAACCAGAAAGCGGCGAAACGGCATGAGCGTATGTCTTTGGTGGGCGTATCTCCCGGGAATGAAAGGGCGGACTCTCGGGGGCAATGTCATAATGTCAAAATCATCCCCGGCGCCTGGAGGAACTCCGCCATGAGGGTAATCACCCGCTATTTCAAGAAATCTGCAAAAAGGAGCAAAAATGAGCAAAATGAGCTAAAATTGGAAAAAGTCAACAAAAGTCAACTCCCGGGAAATGAAAAAGTCAACAAAAGTCAACTCCTGAGAAAATCTTCCAAATATTGAGACAAACTTACCTCAAGTGGCGAAAATGGGAAAAGAGGCCCCGAACTCAAAATTTAGTCGGCTCAAAGTGCTTAAAACTGAAAGATTACGCGAAAACAACTTGCGTGGAAGGAAAAAGCGGCGTATAAAATCAGATCTGAAGAAAAATGGTGCAGGGGAGCAAGGGAAGGAGTTTTCACTGACTTTGGGAGTGATTTCGGATTGAATGGGCAAGGGAATATATAGAAATGAGAAAAATGACCAAAATGCCCCTACTTTTGGGCGGATGGTAAGCCACCACCTTTTCTCGGTGACGACCATTTACTTTCTCCTAGCCGGGTGGCCTCCCCAAGGGCAACCACCTGGCCGGTGGTGGTCCCCACACCCCCCTCTAGCTCTCTGCAAATTTTGAGGAAGATCGGAGTTCCCGGGACCTGAAAAAGTTCAAGAAAAGTGCACTTTCTGGCACGAAATCGCTCCGCCGGAACTTCAGCTGCAATTTCTAACATGTGTCTCATCATCACTCATCAAAATCAAGGTGTATCCTTTTCAAACATGTTGTAACCTCTCCGGGAGGTGAATCAGAGGCCGCGACGCATCCCGGGGAGAAGGAGAGTGCGAGTCCCTGCTTACGGTTCGATATTGGTCACTCTGATCGAAGGACTCAAATGGCACGGTTCTCAATCTTGAACCGAAGAGTCCAAATTCGCAAATCGCTTTTGAAAACAGATTTTTGAAAGAAGTGCCAAACATGGATCGCCGCCAGATCTGTAGTCGCCACCTAAATATTTTATAATGGGAAATTTAGGAAACCCTGACTCGGTGCCAAAGGCCACGTGTTCGTCATCACCAAAGTTGCCTCGGCTCGGGAACTTGGGTACGATTGGGGAAGGTCACTTCGTGAGCACCCCCGCTCGCCCGGTCAAAGACCGGCCTCTACTAACCATGATATCTTAATTTGAAAACATTATGTGTTCTTATTCCGGTTATTAGCCTAGGTTACTATGTGATGCGCACAGCATACAAATATAGACTGGGTCGCCTGAATTGGAACAAAACGCTTCATGTTTGTTTGTTTGAAAATGGTTTGATGGTGCTACCCGCAAGTAGGCTAAGACGTGGATTTGCCACTCTCGGGTGGGCTTAGAAAACATGATTTTGCCACTATCTAGTGGGCTTAAAACAAATAGTCAATGATTTATTCCACTTCAAGTAACTCAACCTCCACCCACAGGCATTCAAGGCAGTTATATCACATAAGCACATAGCCTCATGGTAAGCATGCTATTCATGGCAGGCAGTCACTCACACGCATGCAAGGATGCTAAAGCATAAAACTCACCGAGTACTCCAAGCCAAAATAGACGCTAATTAGAAATCAATGCATGATCCTAGATGCACAGAATTGCCTAATGCAACACATGCAAAGATGCAAACTATAGCAGGCTCGGCTATTCTAAACATGGCATGTGAAATGCAACAGCTAACACGTATTCAATTTGGAATTGAAATACAAATGCAGTTTGTATGATCTTGAAGAGCAGATGCGTGCAAAAGCAGATGAATGATGCAAACATCTTTGTCATCTTGTATGCTAATTGAAATATGCCCTATATCTAACCATCGTAAGCAGGTAAATAAAAGGGAAGAAAGATGTGGGGTTGGAAGACATACATCACACTCACCCACACTTATTACAATTTTTCCCTCGCGCAGAGGGTCCGAATAAATAATAATACAGTCCGAAATAAAAGAATAATACAGTCCGAATATACAGTCCGAATAATATACAAATTCCTAATTAATTAACAAATTAAGTAATAAAAAACGGTAAACTGGCATGCAAGCCAGGGGCTGCCTTGACTCCGCTCCGGATAATAAAATGATGCATGTTGAGCTGCTTTGCGTGGAAATCCACTGGGATGCCCCAATTAGCCTCTGTTTGCAATGTTTCTCGAAATGCGTGTCAGACTCCAAAGAGTTGATGATTCTTCATTTTGCTGCAACAGAGAGCAAGAAAGGGGCATAGCAATGTATTTCACAAATATATGCATGCCTCGATCCTCGTGCCACCAATCACGCATATCGATGCATGATGGCCGAGGAGTCGGATTGCACAACTCAATGTGGGGTGAATGCAGATGAATGCTACAACAAAACCTAACTCCATCATGGGTAATCCGGAGTGTCGGTGACTTGGGAATTGAGACCCGTTCCGTCACTCGGAGTACGGAACGCGCCTCGTTTCCCGTGCCCGGGCTAACTCCTATCCCAAACACGATGCAATATGCATGATATGTATGAAATGCAACTAAGATACAATCCTAACATACACAATGTTATGAAGATGAGATGCCTCGAAATGCATGTACGTGGGCACGCAAATCGAGGCGATGATCCTAAAGCATGAAATGGCATACGCAATGCAAATTGGACTTACACTAACACGAGTGGACCTCAGCCACACTCACATAAGAGGCCGTCGGATAAAAGTGAAGTGTCTCAAAATGCGTGCACATGGACACGCAAACCGAGGCAATAGCATACACGATGCAATGAGACTAAAATGAGATGTCTCGAAATGCGTGCCAACGGACACGCAAACCAAGAAAATGGCATACGGAATGTAATAGGACTAAAATGAGATATGCGATGCAATATGGGCTTACACCAACATGAGCGGGCCTCAGCCACACTCACACAGGAGGCCAGGAGATGAAAATGAAGTGCCTCGAAATGCGTGCACACGGGCACGCAAACCGAGGCAATGGCATACGGAATGCAATGGAACTAAAATGGCATACAGGATACAAAATGGACTTATACTAACATGGGTGAGCCTCAACCACACCCATGTAAGAAGCCGATGAATGAACATGAGGTACCTCGAAATGCGTGCTCACGGGCACGCAAACCGAGGCAATGACATAAAGGTATGAAATGGCATACACAATGCAAATTGGGCTTACACTAACATGAGAGGGCCTCAGCCACACTCACATGAGAGGCCGATGGATGAAAATGAAGTGCCTCGAAGTGCGCACACATGGACACGCAAACCGAGGCAATGGCCCTAAGGCACGAAATGACATGGAAAATGATATGAAAACATGCAAATGGAATTTCAGCATTCACAAATGATGCAAAAAAGTCCCGAAAGGTGGGGAAATGACACCAAATGCACGGAATGGTCCCGAAATGCGATATTAAGCACCCGAAATGGCCTACAGCCATACTAAATATGCATAATTGGTACATGACATGCAAAACAGTAGCAAGGCAGCCCCAAAATAGCATTTTTTACAGTACAAGACATGGCGAAATAGTAAGCATAGATAGGACAACAATGGCATACAAAAATGGCTCCACAAGGGAGGCTATGAAGCAAGTGATACATGCAATGCCCAAACAGCAAAATACCCTTCTAAAACACTGAAGAGGGACTAAAAATATGAACATTTACAGTAGAAGACATCCCCCAAATCAGTATGAAAACATGCTAAAAATGCCATGCAAGAACTAGGATACATAAGGCTATAACATGAGGTACCCCAAGCATTTATCAAACCAGCAAATACCCTTAATGAAATATGACAATAAGGCCAAAACATGGATATTTTCAGTACTGCTCATGGCCGAAAAAAGAAGCTAGATAGGCCTAAAAAAGCATGCAAAAATGGGGGCCAAAGAGGGGTATTGAAACAAGTATAACATGGAGGCCCCCAACAAGGTTTATCCCTTCTACAATGTTGTAGAGGGACACAAAATAAGCTTACTCACAGTTCATGACATGCTCCAAAACAGATTACCTGTAGGTCAAACAAACCATGCAAATTTACGGTAAATATGAGAGATTATGAAGCAAGTGCATGATAAAAAGGCCAAACAGGGTTGAGCCCTTCTTAAATGTTGAAGAGGGGCTCAAAATAGGCCCACTCACAGTTTACATTATGCTCGAAAACAGATCACTCATAGGCTAGAAATTTCATGCAAAATAAGGGCATACAAGATGGCATTGAAGCAAGTGTGCCATAGAGGGCTCAAACAGGGTTAAGCCCTTAAAAAAACATGAAGATAAGATTAAAAGAGTGACCCTTTCAGTTAGGGTCGGAGCCTAAAACAGCGAGCAAATAGGCTTAAGAAATGAAGCAAAAATGGGCTACAAAGGGGGGAAAGTCTACTTACCCTTGAAGACCAATACTTTTGTTGCTTCTTGGACCAAATTTGTTGCCTCTTAGCTGCTGGAATCCCTTCCTTGCTGCTGAAAATGGAGTGGTGGTGGTAGAGCTTGAAGATGATGAGGAAATGGAACCAAAACTTGAGAGTTTGAGAGAGATAGAGAGAGATATGCTTGAACCAATTTTTCTAACCCTAGGGACAGAGCTGGGAGGCCCCTTATATGGACAAAAGAAGGGGTGTAAAAGTGGAGGGAAATACACCAAAGCTTTCCCTCCCAAAATATCCCCCGGATCTGAGATATTTTTGGGAGAAACAATTTATCTGTTGTAAAGTATGTGAGGGAGCATGGTAGGCTAGCTACTTTTCTTTGGAGGTGGCTTGGCCACCCCCTATGGCCGGCCAAGGGCAAAATGGAAAGTGGGAATCTCGGCCACCAAGGTTGGTGTCCTCCCAAGTGTGTACAACAAGGCCACGTGGTTGGAATTTGGCAACTCAAAGCAGGAGAGACAACATGCCACTTTTAGGAGAGGTTCAAAAATGAAAAGAAGAATTCTTGGCGAGCTCTATTTTTTAGGGTCCTCCCATGTGTGTACAACACAAATATGTGGTTTTGGCTCAAGAAAATGGCCCTAGGGTGTTTAACATTAGCAGGAAGTGAGAAAACGGGCCGGGCGCCGAGGAGCATAATCGGTTCTTTGGGACAATTGCTGGCCTCCCACCCTCCAATGACCTTCCTTATGATAAAACAGAGGTACTGCCAAAAATGAACAAAACCGATGCAAAATGCTCGGGGCCAAACATGATTCGGGTCCCGAAAACCGGCCGTTAAGCAAAAGTGGTGTTTGGGCTGAAGTGGGTATCTAAGACCCAGTGTCCTCGAAGGAGTAAATGAGATGCATGCCAAAAACCGGAGGAATCGGAGATGGTTGGGTGGTCCCAACCGAGGCTGCGGCTGACGGCTCAAAATCGGGAACCGACCAATGGGTAAAATGGCCTACGGCCACGAAATGTAGCCCACGGCCACTGAGAGATGGTCTCCGGGACTTCTCTCTCCCCTCAGGAAAGAAAATAGAGAAAACCGAGTCTGGTTCGCAAACCGAGGCAAGGCATAGAAGAGAGTTCGGAAGTTTGGAGGCAGGGCGCACGACCGCGACTCTGAGACTTCTGAACGAGCACAGTATGCAACATCACCGAGCGCTCAATCGGTGACGTCTGAGTCTTAAGGTCGGTCAAAAATGGGGTGTCTACACTAATAAACTGGAATAAGAGCACATGTGTTTTCAAAAACTCGATATCATGCTTAGTAGTGGCCAATCTTCGATCAGGCGAGCGAGGGTGCTTATGAAATGACCTTCTCCAATCGTACCCAAGTTCCTGAGCCGAGGCAACTTTGGTGATGATGGACACGTGGCCTTAGGCACGAGTCAAGGTTTCCTAAATTCTCCCAAAACAAAATATTTAGGTGGCGACTCTGTATCTGGCAAAACAATCCATGTTTGGCACTTCTTTCTAAAAATTAGTTTTTCAAAACGATTTGTTGGAATTGGACTCTTTGGTGATTTATCAATCTCATATTGCACTTTGCGAGATCAGATTAAGAACCGTAACATTGAGTCCGAACTGTAGTGAGCCCCAATGAACAAAACGGGATTCCCTCCCGGGACGTTCGGGGACGTCTGCAGTTTCTAGTGACTCTGCTGGGGACTTAGAGAACTTGACTCAGACTCATAATATCTTGTTTTGATTACACTTATGTGTTTCTTTGCATTGCATTGCATTTGCATTGGTGCGCCTAGGACACCGTGTTTGCCATCTGCTATTCCCGAACAGTTTATCAGAGGCTCGCTTTGAGAAACGTGCCATAAGGCTGACCAGTTACGGGCTCTGCCACGATAGGAACACAAACCCCAATTTTTAACGGGGCACCCCTTTTGACCATTCGACCTAGTGCATATTTGGAATCCGTAGTGACCATTCCAAGTTAGGACAGGTTGCTTACCCGATTTTAGGTTGTTTAAAATCGCTACGTGCGTAGTGAAACCCTAGCTCCTGACAAAATAGGACAGGGAAACCCTCCCCCTCCATTAGGGTGTTTTGGTTCTTATTTGCTTGATTACGTGCTTTTAGAGTTGGCCTCTACAGGAATGCATGTATCAATTTGCAAGTTTGGGCATCAGGCCTACGGGCACCAGTGTTTTGAGAATCAGTTATCTGCGGGTATCAGATTCAGATTTGGGGGCAGTAATTTGGGAACAATGATCAGTGTCTGAGAACAGTGTATTTAGCTTATCAACTGTGTGTTGTGATGCCCAACTGTGTATTGTGTGTTTATTTATGCTGTTATGCTGTTATGCTATCCGTTTGTCTGGTTGTTTATTTCTTTATTATTGTTTTATTTATCTTTTTGCTAGGGGGTAGTTTAGCACAATTGCTTCAGACCAAGCAGATATTCCCCAAGCACTCTGGACTGGAGGTCACCGACTCAATCGATCTGACGATCTGGTCGACGGACAACCAGTATTTTATTCCTTACCCTCGGTTATCAGACGAAGGTCGAGAAGACGCAGTGTATCTGGCGAGGTTGCGAGCGATGGTCTACCCACAAGGACAACAAAGTGAGGCTTTAGTTTTTACCACAGAGATAGATATATCAGTCAGTCAGCTGGAATAGCAGAACATGGCAGGGATGGAGGAAATGGTGCATTAACTCCAAGAAAGTATGAAAATCATGCAGCAGGATGCTGTCCGCCAAGCGGAATTTTCCAAACAGCAAGCCGAGGTCAAGGCCCAGCAGGCAGAGTTAATCACCAGACTCCAGCAGCAAGTCGGGGCATCCGTTTCACACCAAGCTCCTCCTACACCATGGGTCCCACTACCCGGGAAGACACCAAATGTCTAGAATATCCAGGAGGATACAGACATCCCAATAGGGCCGGCTCCGCCCCTGATTCTACCTCAACTATCCAAGGCACCTACGCCTATCAATCAACCGGACTCTCCCTTTGAGTTTGAGGGGGACCCTACAGCGTTGAAGTTGAGCAAGCTTGAAAAGTTGTTCAAGAAATCCTAAGGGGTAAAGCCCATCCTAGACATTGAGGACGGGTATACCGACGCGGCTGTGACGCTGCCAGATCAGTTCAAGATGCCACAAATCGACCGCTTTGACGGGTCCGGGGATCCCATGGTGCATCTATGTTTGTTTTCAAACATACTAAGGCTGATGGGCCTCACCAGACTACAGAAGCTTTCATTGTTTGGCCGGACCCTGTCGGGTGTGGCGGCCATCTGGTATGCAAAATTGGAAGATGATGTCAAGCGAAATTGGGATGAGATGGCCGAGGCTTTCATTGCACAGTACTCCTATAACACACAAATTGAGATTACAACCCGTGATCTCGAGACAATAAGGTAGGAGCCTAAGGAGAGTTTCTCTGAATTCGTAACCCGCTGGAGGGCCAAGGCCTCAATGATGACCATAAGGTCAACGGATAAGGATCAAATACGGATGGTTGTGTGCAACCTCCAACCCAAACTGATGCAGAAAATGATCGTGTTCCCCTTTCCTACCTTTTCAGATTTACATGAGATGGGGGTACAAATTGAGGATGCTATGAAACAAGGTCTGATTGACCAAGACAGAGAGCAACCCAGAAGAACCTTCAACCGCAACACTAATACAGGCACAAGCAATACCGCAACTACCACAGCTTCAGAAGTAAGCATGGTCACCACCACCTCCCCCCCAAGAACCCCTGCAGCTACGCCATTCACCGGTGCGTCCAGTAGTAGTTCACAAACAGCCAGATACCCATCCAAAAACCAAAGAACTTTCACTCCACTATACATGTCCTTGTCTAAGGTTTTAGGAGTTTTGATCAGGAAAGGGCATTTAAAGCCCCTAGAGCCACGGCCGTTACCAGAAAAACTCCCCCCTCCCATAATCCAGCCAAATACTGCGCCTTTTACCAACAGCACCATCATGACACCGACCAATGCTTCCAATTACGTCATGAGATTCAAGATCTCATTTATGATAGGGTGATTGTGCCTCCAGAGAAACCCAATGTCACAACTAACCCTCTCCCACCACACAACCAAGCTCCACCTTCCAAACGTATCAAATTTATCCAGACCAGGGTCATGTCATACGACCCCAGCATATATATCACCCCATCTCACCTGCCCAAGCTGGAGGTGTTCCTTGCTAATAGGACTGACTTGTGCATGTTGGAGATCTCCCGAACCCAACCTGAACCAATGGTGGTGACTGTCGAAGATAGAACAGGGGTGACTTCGGAGGAGAAGGGGATTGTTGAGTCAGAGTCTGAGGAAGTTGTGAGCCTTACTGAGGAGGTGTACAATCCAAGTGGCTACATTGCATCAGCAGGTTAGATCAGGCCAAATGTGGAATTGCCGGTGGGGGTAGAAATTTGTGTACTACGGGGGAATGGACTTGATCAGAGGATAAATGACGTAGCAGTTCTAGAAGGGGACATTGCTGACCTTCAGATTTTCAACGAGCAATATCTGTGGGGCATGACAGTCAACTGGTTCGATTTCGAGGAGTCAGCAGAGGTTACAGGGTGACTTGACGACCAACCAGATATTGTTAAAGAATCTCAACTGGAAAGGGGCCCGTCAAGGGCAAGGACATTAGTTGTGGCCGGAAGGGCCGGAGATCAGAATGCATCGCCGGAGAGCACCAGTGCTAAGAATTTTGCTCGGGACTTGGGCATTGTGAATGTAGGAAATGTTGAGCGGCCTGTGTTGAAGCAGTTAGAACAAGAAAGGATCGAAGATTCCGAAAGAGCCAGAAAGGCTAAAGCTCCTATGGGGGTTAAGAGTGTTGTGTGCACAATAACAGAATGTACTACGAGAACAGGAACGCAAGGTGCTACGGGCACAGAGATTTTTGTAACGGAGCCGGACAGGTGGCTGTCAGCTGCCAATGGAATGTGGTGGGAGGACGATGATCTATGTCTTGCCTACACGGATGAGGATTGGGGGAGCAATCAGCCTGATGATACCTGGTACATCGGTGAAGTCGGTCATATGACTAGGAGTGGGCAATATTTCAAGCCCCCACACCTAGATCAGCCAGAGGCGTCCGGGAAGGACAAGGAGGCGGAAAAACAGAAAGAGAAGCAACTCAAAAAAGAGGCTGTGCTGAAACAGTTGAAAAAGAAACAAGCAGACATCTCCATCTGGGGGCTGCTTATGGCTTCACGTATTCACAGACAGGTTGTTCTATCGGCCATGGACAAAGCCAAGCTCTCAATAGACACCACGCCTGAACAGCTGGTAGGATTGGTCTTTCCGGGAGGAGGTTCCCCGATGTTGACCTTTTCTGACAAAGAACTGTCGCCTAAGGGCGCGAATCATAACAAACCGGTCTACATCTCTGTCGAATGTAGAAGCAAATGGATACCAGTGGTTCTTGTCGACACGGGATCCGCTATTAATGTATGCCTGTCAACGACCGCATATGCAATCGGGTTGAAGCCCGCAGACTTTGTGCCGACAGCCCAAGTGATAAGGGCATATGATAACACAAGAAGAAAGGTGATGGGGACCATGAAAATTCAGACCCAGGTTGGTCCAGGACAGCACGAGATTGACTTTCATGTCCTAGACGTTCCTGTAACCTTTAGTCTACTTTTGGGGCGGCCGTGGCTGCACCAGGTGAAGACAGTCTCTTCCACGTTGCATCAGATGTTGAAATACCCTCACAGGAAGGGGGTGGCTATTGTTTTTGGGAATTCGTCAATCCATCCGCCACTAGAAGTGTCTACACCAGTCTTGGAAATCGAGCATGGCACGAAGGATGTGTTCTTATCGGGGTTTACTCTAGCTGAGGCTCGAGTCATGCAAAACATCCTGGCTATTGATGAGGGGGTGTATATCAGCGCACAATCAATATACCTCATGAACAAGTTTCAACACATCCCCGGGATGGGATTGGGAAAGAGTGGCCAGAAAGGCATCGCAGTATCGGCCGAAGTGCCGCACAACCCGCATACCTTTGGCTTGGGTTATCTGCCCACCAAAGAGGATTGGGTAAGGAAAGGTAAGGAGATGGCTTAGAGAGCCAAAGCAAAGCGGGCGGGGAAGCCTTTTGAGTTAATGCATCGACCCATCCAGGGTACCCTAAACGGATGCTTCGTCCAAGAGGGGGAGGACTGTCCATTTTGTGGCTTCCTAGAACCATGGCTAAATGCCTAGTGGAGGCGCCTGCCGGGGTTTGAGATCTTCTTTGACCTGCAGTTATCTGGGGATGATGTTGCCGAGGAGCAGACAGACTTATCAGCTGAGGTTGAGCAGTGTAAAAGTGTGGATTCCGAGAGCGCTGAAATTGAAATGGGGGTAGCACTGGCTTGTCTACTTTCAGATCCTCCGATCGTATGGAAGTGCTTGGGGGATAAGTTCTCGGTGTCCATGATTGGGAATGAAATGGCTGCGAGCCTACCGTCAAGCATTTTGGATGCATCCATCGCACCCTCCCTCATCTGGCAATACGAGGAGGGATTTTTGTCAAGCAGCACCGGGTCAGGTAGTGAGCCGAAATCTGATTCCATGAGTTTGTAGAGTCGAAATCAGGTTCCAGCTCGTCTGAGTCTGGGTCTGATAATCCTGGGGGTGATAACCCGGATACCACAGTCTTGTCTAGGTCGTCTTTTTCTTTCTCTTTTGAGTCTGTTGTAACAGAAGAATCGGACGATTTGGTTGTGCTTAATGAGAATGGAATGGATGTGGTTTTTGAGTACTTTTATGTGCCCTTGATTTATTGTACTAATCAGGACTTTCAAAATTTTGATGAAAACGACAGGGAAGAAATTCCTCCGGTTTTGCAACGCTTAATTGATCAAGAGCAGGAAAGATTTGTTAAACCTTTAGTTGATAAAATCATTACTGTTAATGTTGGTACTGAGGAGGACCCGCGGCTGGTCCAGATCGGGTCCACGTTGTCTTTAGAGGAGCACGAGCGCTTAGTCGCCTTATTAAAAGATTTCAAAGATGTTTTCGCGTGGTCCTACGAAGACATACCTAGAATCGATCCTGAGATTGTACAGCACCGGATCCCTCTTGACCCAGAGGCCCGACCCGTTAAACAGAAACTCAGGAGGATCTGCTCGGACTGGGCCCTTAAGATTAAAGAGGAGGTCACCAAGCAAATTAACGCAGGGTTCCTGCTGGTATCTGAGTACCCAACTTGGTTGGCCAACATTGTTCCGATGCCGAAGAAGAATGGCAGGATCCGGGTATGCGTGGATTCCAGGGATTTGAACAGAGCCAGTCCAAAGGACGACTTTCCCTTGCCGCATATTGATGAGTTAGTGGACTTCACAACGGGGCATGCTTTGCTTTCGTTCATGGATGGATTCTCGGGCTATAATCAGATAGTGATGGCACCTGAAGACTGGGAGAAGACTGCTTTCACCACCCCGTGGGGGACTTACTGTTATAGGGTGATGCCATTTGGGTTAAAGAACGCTGGAGCTACATATCAACGGGCCGCGACCACAATATTGCACGACATGATCCACAAAGAGGTTGAGGTGTACGTGGACAAGATGATTGTCAAGTCCAAAGAAAACAGGATCACTACACCGCCTTGCAAAAGTTCTTCCAAAGGATCAGAGAATTTCGATTGTGGCTGAATCCTCAAAAGTGTACGTTCGGTGTTACAGTAGGGAAAATGTTGGGGTTTCTGATTACACAGAGAGGTATCGAAGTCGACCCTTCCAAAATCAAGGCCATCTTAGAAATGCCACCACCAAGGACTGAAAAGGATGTGCGAGGCTTCTGGGTAAAGTGCAATTCATAAGATGGTTTATTTCAAAATTAACCTTGACTTATGAACCACTTTTTGGTCTCCTGAAGAAAGGAAAGAAGTTCCGACGGGACGACCGATGCCAAGCTGCTTTTGAACAGATCAAGGAATACTTACAGAACCCACCCGTGTTGTCATCGCCTGAGCCGGGAAAACCATTGATTTTGTACCTTTCAGTGACTGAAACTACGATGGGCTGCATGCTTGCGCAGGAATCAGAGGATAAAGTGAAGAAAGCTATCTACTATCTGAGCAAGAAGATGTTGGATTACGAGACCCGCTACACTCCACTCGAGAAGGCTTGTTTGGCCTTGGTATGGGCTACCAAGAAGCTACGGCACTACCTGTTAGCTCACTCCGTAATGTTGGTTTCAAGATTAGATCCCATCAAATATCTCTTCGAGAAACCGGCACTTACGGGTAGGCTAGCTCATTGGTTGCTTCTGCTTTCCGAATTCGATCTGAAGTATGTGACGTGCAAGTCAGTAAAGGAGAGAGCAGTAGCGGATTTCCTAGCTGATCACCCAGTTGGAGGGGATGAAGCAGTTGAGTACTTATTCCTAAACGAGGCTATTTTGCATATCGACGATGAGTTTTGGACGACGTATTTTGACGGAGTGTCAAACCAGTGTAGGTATGGGATAGGGGTGTTGCTGATAGCACCCGACAAGTCCCGTATCCCTCTAGCATTTAAACTCCAGTTCAAGGTCCCGAACAACGAAGCAAAGTATGAAGCATGCATTGCTAGTTTAGAAGCCGCTCTAGAACTAGGGGCAAAACGGTTGGACGTCATCGGGGACTCGAACCTTGTTGTATCTCCAGCGAAAGGAGATTGGAAAGTCAAAGAAGAAAAGATGATAATGTATCACCAGACCTTGGACTTGCTAATTCCTCGGTTTGAGAAACTAAACTTTGCTCATCTGTTAAGAGAGAACAACAGGTTCGTAGATTCATTAGCATCTCTATCTTCCATGATAGACATCCCTTTCGGAGTCCGGATGCGTCCGATCATCATTGACCAGAAATTTGCGCCAGCCTATGAGTCGATTGTTGCTATAGATGAGGTTCAAGATGAGAACCCCTGGTACTATGATGTCTGGAACTTCTTGGAGAAAGAACCGTATCCACTAGGGACAAATGCCAAGGATAAGAGAGCAATTCGAAGAATGGCTACTCAATTCATCATCTGCGGAGGAAAATTGTATAAGAGAGGTCATTTGGGAATGCATGAGCTATGTGTTGAGGCTGAAGAGTCGAAGCGCCTAATGGAGGCCATCCATGGAGGAGAGTGCAGAGCGCACGTAAACGGGGTGATGCTAGCCCGAAAAATCCTCAGACAAGGTTACTACTGGTCCACCATGGAGGAGGATTGTATCGGCTTTGTTCGGCGATGCCACAAATGTCAGGTCCATGCAAACCGCATCAACATCCCGCCGTCAAAGCTGTACAATATGACTTCGCCATGGCCGTTTTCAGTTTGGGGAGTTGATGTGATTGGGGCCGTCACTCCGAAGGGGTCTAATGGTCGCGATAGATTATTTCACAAAGTGGGTTGAGGCCCAATCTTATGCGGTGTTGAAAGCTTCACATGTTGCAAAGTTTATCAGGAACAACATCATCTGTCGCTATGGGGTCCCGAACGAAATTATTTTAGATAACGGTTCCCACTTCAAGAAGGAAGTGATTGACTTGTTGGAAAAATACAACGTGGCTTTTCATAAGTCATCCACATATCGGCCGCAGACCAATGGAGCAGTTGAGGCCACCAACAAGAATATCAAACACATACTACAGAAGATGGTGGAAACCTACCGGGACTAGCCAGATAAGTTTTCATTTGCTCTGTGGGGCTACCGGACTTCAATTAGAACTTCTATTGGGGCGACTCCATATTCATTAGTTTATGGGATGGAGACCGTTCTACCTATCAAAATTGAGGTTCCGTCATTAAGAGTACTGACTGAGTGTCAGATAGCTGAAGCAGATTGGCAGCAGAGTAGATTCGAGGAACTCATGCTCTTTAATGAAAGAAGACTGAAAGCATTGTACCATGTTCAAGGTTATCAGCGCAGAATTGCCAGGGCTTTCAACAAGAAGGTTAAGTCCCGGAATTTGAAAGAAGGAGATTTGGTGCTCAAAGACAACCAAGCTCCCATCCACGACCCTAGGGGCAAGTTCAAACCCAATTGGACGGGTCCCTACATCATTAAGTCTATCTGGTCAGGTGGAGCTGTCGTTCTGATGGACATAGATGGCCTAGAGTTCTCACAGCCAATCAACATGGATAAGTTGAAGAAATATTACCCCTGAGTGGCTCGCTAGACTGAAAACCTGAAAGGGCGACCTACGCAAAAGTTAGAGCACAAAAAATTTGAAATTACAAAAACTAAGCTCGCAAGGTTGAAAACCCGCAAAGGGCGACCTTGGCAAAAGTTAGAGCATAAAAGGAGAGTGAAAATACTCAAGTAAACCCAAGCCTGAACTACGTAAGGCTTGATTCCCATCTTTGGGATACGTAGGCAACTTCATCCTGAAGTTCAGCCATAAACTTTTCCCCAATCAACTTTGTCCATTTGATCATCTCTGTCATCTTTGCCTATTCAGCATTCAAGAGTTCGGTTGTGATCTCCGATGCAGTGCTACTCAGACTAAGGGTAACTTTCCAGTTGCTGGAATCCAGGGTTGTGCATCTCAGTGACAGATCTCAAGCGTGTCCAGTTCTGATCCATGTCGAAAATGGTTTTGAAAAGTTTTAATAAAAGTTGATTTTGTTCAAATTAATCTTTTTACAACTTAGACCATTTTTGGACCAAAGCGGAAAATTTTCAATACCCACAACTTTCAATTTTATTGATTTCAATACAGAGTCCTCCTGCTCTTGCTTACAAATTGAAGTTGCTTTTGGTTACATTCATAAAGAAAAACTTGAAAGTACTAATTAAAGCAACAAATCCGGGGCAAAGCTAAGTCAGGTGTTCCTGCGCCCCCTCCCAGAGCTGGTCGAAGCTTTTGACACCAAAGTGGGCCCAATCTGTGCTTCTTCATTAAGCCAATCTATGCACTCATCAGACAAAGTGCAACTGAAAGTGGGAGCGGGGGCCAGGAGCTCTCTAGTCCTCCATGCTGTGGCATACTGAGCAAGCTGCGCGCCTCAGACCAGAAATGCAGCCAGGTACTCCATCCCCTCTACCGGGCAAATCTGATCATGGCCAAACTAGTGCTAGAACCGAAAAGGAAAGTAGAACACGCAGTCTGTCAGGCCAATCAACTGAATCCCAGGCTGCCGGGACATGTTATAGCTCATCGCCAGTAGATTGAGCCAAGGACAGCGCCATGCCATGCGGTCTGCAGACAAATTGCACATCCAGTCGAACCACCATCCCTCATCCAGGGCATCGACTAGGCGACGTTGGAAGAAGTAGCCGCGAGCTGAGTATGCCGGGCAAGAGTCCACAACCTGTAACTTATCCATCAACCACACCTGGGGAGGGATGAAAAATGAGAGATTAAAGAATAGAGAGGTGTACGTTGAGAGAAAAGTGAGAAAAGGGCTTTGTGAGAAAAATTAAGCTTGAGGGCCAAGTGATGTGAGTAGTATATATGTGAGATAGGGTGGGAAACATTACCTGCAGCAGTAGTGGGCTCCCCGCGAATCTGGTCGTCTCTCGGTGATGAAAAGCATCCAAGCCCATCAACGTCTCGGCCAATGTCATGGCAATGCAGCTTTTTCCATCTTTCAAGCCTTGAGCAACTTCGATCAGACGAATGCTGGACCCGCTAAAGCCTGGGGCAAGCAAAAAGTGAGATAACATGCACAAGCAAAGGGCATGTCGCCGAAAGCCCTGCCAATAATGGTCACCACGGTCACCGGGATCAGAAAAACATTGAATCAAGCTGAGGATGTCCAATTCTCCGTTGCAGATCAGAGACTGAGCGTCGTGCATAGTGAGCCCACACATTCGTCCTAAGGCTTGAGCATGGCCGAAGCGGAGTTGGGGCAAGATCTCCTCGTTGTGCTTGAACTCCATCAAAGCTTGGAAATCTTTGAAGGTAGGACATATCTCTTGCCCGCCGAAGCTAAAGACATGTGTTACCGAATTCCAAGACCTCGCCGAAGCATGGAGAAAGGGAAGATGCGGCGGAGTGCAGCTCAACGTGAATAGTGCATTCAAGCCGAAGCCTCGGAAGTTCAACTTTTTCAAGCCGTCTAAAGTAGCAATCCAAGCCGCGAGGTTTTCGATGAGGAATGCCTCCATTTTGATGCAAGATTGAGATGAAATGAAAGAACCACGAAGCTAGAACTTTTATAGAGGATAAGGCACTGTTTGGGGACACGTGTCAAAAATCTGGTGGTCACCAAACCAGGTGGTCGGCCTACCACTTTTTCTGGTAGGCCGACCACCCCTTTGGTCTCCAAGAAAGATAGCTGGTTGGCCTGCCCCTTCTGGTGGTCGGCCATGGAGAAAAGCTGGTCTTTGGTCTGTTCCTAGTCTCTAGAAGGGAGCTCCTAGCATTTCCATGCATTGGGAGTGACGAAGGTTCGAGTTTACCTCTGTTTCGGATGCGTTCCATCACTCCAATTGTTCGAGATGCATTTGCTTATCGAGTTGTTGTTTGGTTTTGCTTATTGAGTTGTTAAAGTTTTGTTTATCGAGTCATTGCTTATCGAGTCGTTGAGTTCCATATATCGAGTTGTTACTCTTTGTTTAATCAACATTGTCAAGATTTGCTTATCGAGTTGGAAACTTGCTAAGGTTTTGTTATTTCTTAGTAAGTTAAGTTGTTTAGTTTGTTGCGTCGGTTCACTAACTGACTTGGCAATTTTCGATGCTCAATTTTCATTCAATCTCATTTTTGTGCAAAATGATACGATGCGATGCTAAGAATATAAAATACAACACTTTTTCAAAAAGTTGTTTCATTCCATCATACTTCTTTTGTTACAACATTTTACAGCAAGGGTACAAGTTTTAAAGAAAATAAAACTGCCTAAAAGCTGATGTGCTACAACTACTAGTAAAAAAGGAAAATAAAGCAAGAACATCTGCATCAGTGCTCTCAAGTGCAAGAATAGGAGGCCCTCTTCGTCCTCTTTGGCTGAGAAGTCCCTGCACCATCTCCACCTGCACCACCATCCGAATCAGAGCTGCTGTCCTCAGAACCCTCCTCAGCATCACCTCCACTCTCAGAATCGGAGCCAGAGTCCTCCTCTCTGCCTGCAAATGTCTCTGACTGAGGATGCGTAGACTCCTCCTCCTCGTTGGACTCCTTATCATCTCTGATAGGCGCTCTATGCCTACCGCAGCTACGAGTCGACCCCCCTCTCCCAGCTCCTCGAGAAGGCCTAGATGGCCCAGCCGGTAGCGGTGGCATCTAAAAAAGAGGGAAATTCGAATACATTAGCCAATATGAATATCAAATGCAGAGACAAGAAAGCTACATGGAGTGGGTGCATGCAAATACAGTATATAAATGTGGCATGTGTCAGATGTGCTCTACACATGCAGTCAACCAATGCAGTGAGATAGTCAAATTGAGCATGTCATCAGAAGTATGATAAATGCAAGAAAATTGAAAAATACCGAGACGCTGGCAATGAATAGCTGTGTCTCCCTCCGCAGAACCATGCCCTCGAGCAAGGCCATCACTCCGAGCATTCTATCCATGTACTCGCTAGGAGGCTGCGGATGCAAGTGCAAGTTATCAGTGAATGAATGAATGTCCAAATATCTAAGTGATAAATCAAAACGGTAAAGCATACCGGTGGTGAGTTAGGGTCTCTGACGTATCGGTGATCAGGCAATGGAGGCTCCAATGGGATCGGGTAAGATGTCTCGTATCGCCATCCTGTTAACTCGGTCAAAAGATCTAGCCACCCGGCATGCTGATAAGTCGGGGGAATCTGTCTAGCCCCACTCCTTGATGTGCCGGCCCTGCTAGATGAAGGAACGTCTGCAGCCTGAGCTCGAGTTGACGATGATACACTAGCAGCCCTCCTAGTAGGAGTACAGACACCCATCAGTGGGGGCATCAAGTACGTGTGGTGGTAAGTCACATACTCCCCCTCCTCCGTGTGCAGAGCTACATCGGTACCCAACATAGCGACATCGACCTCCTCGGGAGTGAGTCTCTCAGCGGATCACATGTCATCTGGAGGTGCTGAAGGGACACTCTACCCAGGGACGCCCATCGTTTGGCGCATGAAGTGATCTCCCAAAAACCAGGCCCTACCAACTGGCCCCTCAAACAAAGTCCTATACTGAGAAGAAGCCCATGCCCCCGGGAATTGGAAACGGATATCTCCTCCCAAGGGTGCCTAGGGCCGCCAAGCGATCTGAGGATAACAAGTGCATGAGCCAATCAGATGTCATAAATAAGCGAGAAGAATCAAAGCTAAAAATATGAAGAACTAAGAGTTCTGAAGTACCTCAGTCGCCCGCACCGTGTCAAAAAACTGTCGCAAAAAGGGCAAAGTCTCTCGAGCCCTCGCCCGGTATCGACCCTCAAATACGTGAGAGTAAGGGATCATAAGAGGTACCTCCACCTCGAACTCTGGGGCTAGCGTCGGAAAGTACGCGTAAACCCATAGCTATGGAAAACAGCAAAGGTGCCCATCGAGAATAGAATATACGTAAAAATACAGAGTCCGAAAAGTGAATCTAGAATACATAATGTAAAGTGTCGGTGCATACAGATAATGAAAAGGTAAATGTAAATCAAGAGGATGTAGTACCTCCTGTGCTCGCCAAGAGCCGCCAACTATATTCCCCCGTCCACGGGAGGTCGCACTCATATAGTAGTAGAGAGTAGTGAGGCCAGCACCACCCCAGTCATACTAGCTGACCTGTGATGGGTCCACCAAAGCACTGAGCAGATACAGTCCAACTGTGTTCCCCCTGTCGGAGAACAAAGTGGTCCCAAGGAGGAACATCAAAAAACCTCGAGCATACTGCTCTATCTCCTCAAGAGTCTCGGGCATACTCCCACTATACTGCACGGGGAACCATGTGTACCTGACTCTGCCCGAAGATCGGTCAGTCGGTGGGTGAGCCCCCAACAGATAGATCCAGGCAGCCTCTCACTCGCCCATATCCTCATTGTAAGGGACCGGTCGGCCAGCCACATCAAGGCCAGTCAGCATCGCAAAATCGAACGGGGTCATCGTCATATCCCCGCTAGTTAAGAAGTGGAAAGAATTGGTGGTGTCCTACCATCTCTCCACGAGTGCCCCCATCAAGGTCTTGCTCGCAGGGTAGCGAGATAGCCCTGCACAGAGGGGTCCAAACCCTGCCTCGTCAACTATATGACGAACGGTATCTAGGAGCTCTGCATACCACTCCTTAGCGATAATCGAGCCATAACCTCGCGTAGAACAAGAGGGTACCTACATTCAAAGTGAATAGATGTATTCAGTTTCAAAATGAAATGAATAAGCTGTGTGCAAATGAAATGAATGAGCTGTGAGTTCAAAAGTGAAATATAAGAACTGTGTGTTCAATATGCGCTACGTGCAAATGAAATAAGTGGGCTGCGTGTTCACCTCAAGAATTTGAACTGCGTGTTCAGATTTCAAAAACAGTGGGTTGTGTGTTCACCATCAAAAGTTTGGGCTGCGTGTTCAACTTTCAAAACTGTGGGCTGTGTGTTCACCTCAAGAGTTTGGGCTACATGTTCAGATTTCAAAAATAGTGGGTTGTGCGTTCACCATCAAAAGTTTAGGCTGCGTGTTCAACTTTCAAAACAGTGGGCTGTGTGTTCACCTCAAGAGTTTGGGCTGCGTGTTCAACTTTCAAAAACTATGGGCTGTGTGTTCATAATCAAGAGTTTGGGCTGTGTGTTTAGATTTCAGAAAAATGTGGGCTGTGTGTTCACCATCAAAAGTTTGGGCTGCGTGTTCAACTTTCAAAGAAGTGGGCTGTGTGTTCACCATCAAGAGTTTGGGCTGTGTGTTCAACTTTCAAAACGTGGGTCATGGTTTACGATAAAAAGTATGAGCTGCGTGTTCAGAAATTCGAGTGATTGAGCTGTGTGTTCAAAATGCAAACAGAATGCTATGTTATAGACTAAGTGTTCAGAACAAGCTGCGTGCCCACTCTACAAAATTCTGTGCTATGAGATATGTGCTAAAATAAGCAGAAATATGGTGTGCAAATGTGTTCAAAACGAGCGGATAAGCACACATAGCAAAAGTATAAAATGTGCATGAATTGCAGAATACATTGTAGAGAATGGAAAAGTGAAGTATATACCTCTCATGCCTGATGAGAAAGATGAGTCTCTTGCTCCCGCAGCAACAGATCCGCAGGCTCTCGATCATCAAAGTCAGTGAAATGGTAGAAAGTGGCATGAGGAAGGACGTGCTCCCGAGGATGATACCTCTTGGGATCAAACGACCGAACTCTCGGGGGCAAGGACATGATGTCCAGCTCACCCTCGGCACCTGGAGGACCTCCACCATGAGGAAAATGACCCGCCAATTGAAGAAATTTGCAAAATGAGCAAAAATGAGCAAAATGAGCAAAAATTGGAAAAAGTCAACTCTCGAGAAATGAAAAAGTCAACAAAAGTCAACTCTCGAGAAAATGTACCGAATGTCAAGACAAGCTTACCTCAAGTAGTGAAAATGAAGAAAGAAGCTCAGAAATCAAATTTTAATCGGTCCAAAGTGAAGAAAACTAAAAGATTTCGCGAAATAACTTTGCGTGGGGCGTTGGAAAGTGCGTATAAAGCACAAATCTGAGAGAGAAAATGGTCTAGGAAGGAAGGAGAACTGATTTCGGCCTTGAGGGTGTGAGGAATAGTGATTGGGACATGTGGATTTAAAGAAACAAGTGTAAAAAGACAAAACTGTCCCGGATTTGGACAGGTGGTCGACCGACCACCTTTCCTAGTAGGCCGACCACCCCCTTGAACAAAACCTGGTCGGTGGCCTCCCTAGTTGGTCGGTGGCCCTCCTGGGTGGTCTCCAATGACTCTTTGTTCTTCTTACAAATTTTGGTGGTGATCGGAGTCCCCGGCTCTCAAGAAAGTACAAGGAAAGTGTACTTTTCGGTGTGAAATCCCTCCGCGGGAACTTCAAATCCAATCCTCGACACATGGCTCATCGTTACTCACCGAGAGCCAGGTGTATCCTTTTTAAGTACATTGCGACCCCTCCGAGAGGTAAATCGGAGGTCGCGTTTGAGTTGCTCTCTTCAAAGCTTGCACTTCGTTACTCGGCGTTTTGTTTCAAGCATGCTATTAAAGTTATACGTCTCCCGCATTGTTATGCACTTTCTTTGCTTGCGTTGTTGTGCACACCATTTCTACTTCACACATTGCATGCGTTGTCACGTATGCTTTACTTAGATGTGTTCAATTTCTACTTCACACATTGCATGCGTTGTCGCGTATGCTTTACTTACATGTGTTCAAATTCCTGTTGCACACATTGTATGCGTTGTCGCGTGTACTTCACTTGCATATGTTTATGCCTCAATTACACTGTTATGCACTCTCCACCTGCGTTGTCGCGTACATTTTACTTGCATTATCATGCTTGTTTCAATCGCATTGTTATGCACACTCTACCTGCATTGTCACGCACCCTTCCTGCATTGTTATGCACATCTCGCTCGCATTATTATGTGTCACAATTAGGTTGCATTGTCATGCACCCCTTCACCTGCGTTGTCACGCACTTCTCACTTGCATTGCTATGCATGTTTCTAACAATATTGCACCTGTTAAGTTTTCTTTCCTTTTCAGGCACGATATTGTATATACGGTTCATTTGAAGCTGGTACGACCAAACAAACCAGACAGGTATTGTATCTTCTCCTTGTGAGACGTAGTGAGAATTGTAATTCTCTTACATCCTTACTGCACGAAATGTAGTTTTGATTTGCATTCTTGCTTAAAACTGTTGCATTTATCGTGAATATTTGCTTCATTACAGTTTGTTGCTTTGCATGATCATGACTTACGTTTAGCTTTGTGCATGTCGTTTTTCATTTTGCCCCTGCCTGCGGGCACGCCTGCGGGCCCATCTCCTGTTTATCTCGCCTGTTTGTCTAAGTCTTCAGCCTTGTCAAAAATGGGTCATCTCTGGGCTTTGACATTCACTCCCATCACTTATGACTTTCGAGTTTTGTCACAGAGGGGCAACTGTATACACCCCATTTTTGACTGACCTTAAGACTCAGACGTCATCGATTGAGCGCTCGGTGATTGCGCATGTTGTGCTCGTTCTGAGGTTACGGAGTCTCGGCTGAGAGCCTTGCCTCCGGACTTCGGGATTCTTTTGTGCTTTGTCTCGATTTGCGAACCAGGTTCTGTTTTCTCTTCTCGAAGGGAGGGAGAGGTCTCGTAGACCATCTCTCAATGGCCGTAGGCTACTTTTCGTGGTCGTAGACCACTGTTCCCGTTTGGAGACCAGCTTTTGATTTTCAGAGCCGTCGGCCGTACGCCTCGGTTCGGGACGCTTAACTTTCTCCGTTTGCTCCTGTTTTTGGCACATACCTTGTTTCCTCTCTCTAGAGGGACACTGTGGCCTGGGAGACCACCTTCGTGGTCGCACGTCACTTTTGATGCTTAACAATCAGTTTTCGGAGCACTCGGCTGCGCGTTTTGGCCCCCGAACCCTCGTTTTACATCCGTCTTGGTTCATTTTTGGCTTGGACCCTATTTTCATTGTTTGGAAGGTGGTACAAGGGTGGGAGACCACCTTTTCTCCTTGGAGACCACCTTTTTCCTCTCCGGCCGATTTCCTTGTCAGGAAGCTGGTCTCCTTGGTCTTTAAGCCACTTTTGCAGGTCTCCCACCATACTACAAGCTTGAATCCAATGTGGAGACCATCCTAGGTGGCTGCCGACCAGCTTTTGCAACTTGAACCTTTTAAACTGATCGGCCGACCAGGGGAAGTGGTCGGCCGACCACCTGAACTGGTCGGCCTACCTCCCTCAGTTCTGTCTCTGTGAGTTGTTGCCAGCTGTGCCAGCTGGAAGCCACAGACTGCATCCTCCATAGTGTATGGAGGATCTTTGGCCTTAGTTTTTAGCTTCTTTGAGAAGCTAAAGCCTTGAATCTCTATAAAGGAGAGCCTCCTCCTCCTTTGTGAAGGTTAAGAATTTCCCTAAGGCATACACATATACCTCCCTCTCTATATCTCTATTTTGGTCTCAAAAGTGCTAAGTTCTTGCCCCTTTGCACACTACCTCTTAGCCTAACACCTCCAACACCAACCTAAGCTTCTTAGAGGATCTTGAGAGGTCCTAAGGAGCTACATTTTTGGTCCATAAGCTGCTGGAGTTGCTGAGTGACAAGGATAACACCCTATTCCCTCTTTTGAGCTTTATTTTACTCCATCTTTTAGCCATATTTGCAAGCATTTTTGAGCTTTGGTGTAAACTGAAAAAAGTCTTATTTTGAGGTCCTTAACATGTTTTTTAAGATCATTTTTCTGTTAGGGGTCATCTACCCCCTTGCATGCCTCATTCCACTTTGTTTTGAGCTATGCATTAAGGCCTTTGTTTTGAGCTTTGTTTGCCCTTTTGACCACTGAAATCCAGCAGATTTTCAGTGGTTATTATGTGTTCTTGAGAGCCAAAATCAGAGAGGGGTGACTCTCTCTCTCTCCTTGTTTTGATTTCTAGCATATTTGGCCTAACAAAGGAGCCCTTATTTTCATGCTTCCATGCCATGTTTCAGGCCATTTCTGATGAGTTTTAAGACCTGCATAGGCTTTGTCCAAAGCTTGTTTTGCCATATTGGGTGTCCATCTTGCATGTGTAGAATAACCCTTTTCATAGCATATCAAAGGAGCATGTCATTCTTGCATGCATTGACCATGTTTCAATGAGTTTTTGGGTTTTATTTGGCATGTCATACCTCTGAATTTTTTTGGTTTAGTGACCTTTTGAATGCTTCATATACTTGTAGTGTAAACCGTCTTCACTAGCTTGTATTGCATACTATTTTGGTCTTTGATTCTAGCACTTTTTGGCCATGCCTTAAACTGATTTTGTGCATGTTTTGGACTGCCTCATGGTCAAATGATGTTTGCTATGCATGGTTGTAGTTCAATACCCTTGCCTAGCTTTGAGTTTTGAAGCCTATTGCATGCGTATTTTGAGGTGTTTCCATGTTTTGGCATCATTGTGAATCGTATTTCAGAGCTTATATGTATGCCATATTCCCATGTTTTCCACTCTTTAAATACGTTTGAGAGTTGTGCATGAATACCTCATTTTTGGACCATTGCATGAGCTTCATTTCCATGCTTTGCGAGCCATCATCTTAGTCATATTTGCTACTGTTTTGGCCTGCATAGGGACTGTTTGGGGCTGGTTTGGCCATTTGAGTATTGCTTTGCATGCCTATAGTGTAATCCACTTCACTAGTTTCGGTATCCAGGCCATCTAGTATGCATTGTGTGAGGTGTTTACATGATTCGGGTCCATCTTACATGTCATTTCAGAGCTGGAAAATGTATGATTGTATGCCATATTTCATCCCTTGCCATGCTTTGGTAGAGTTGCATTTGGTGCCTTAGGTTTGGTCCCTTGCATTCGTGCATGTTTGCATGTGTTTTTGTTGCCTAATTTCATCATGTTTGGCCACTGGTTTGAATGTGGCTGAGGCCCATTCATTTTAGTTTAAGTCCATCTTGCATTGTGTATGCCATGTCCATGTTGTCGCATGCTTGATCATCGCATTGTGTATGCCTTGATTATGCCTTTGTGTATGTCCATCGCCATATGTGCGTTGTGTATGCCATATAGCGTCCTGTGCATTGTGTATGCCATTCATAGTTCATAGCATTGCGTATGCTAGTTGCACCTTTGCATGTCATTCCTTGCATGTTTGCATGTCTTAGTTGCATTTCGTTTAGGATTGCATGCTAGTGGTTGCATCGTGTTTGCATGCCATGCCATTCTAGTTGTTGCATAGTGTTTGGAGTAGGGTTTAGTCCAAACACGGGAAACGAGGGACGTTTTGTACTCAAAGTGACAAAACGTGCTTCGATTCCCAGTCGCCGACACTCTTGATTATCCATGATGGAGTTTAGGCCTCATTGTATTCATTTGTGCATCCATTTCACATTGAGTCATGCAATTCGACTCCTCGGCCATCATGCATCGAGATGCGTGATTAGTGGCACAAGGATAGAGGACTACACTCCCTAGAGCTTATGCAATGACGGGGAGAGTGGTTGTGCACACATATGTTGAAAATACTTTGCCATACCCCTCTCTTGCTCTCTGTTGCAACAAACTGGAAACCAGCAGCAAAAACTGGTTGGTAGTATCCCTACAGCGTGGTCGAGTTTCAACCTTCTAGAGCTTTGTACAGTATTCTGGGACCAGTTACAAACAGAGGCAAATCGGGGCATCGCGATGGATTTCCCGACAAGGCAACTTGAGCATGCATGCATTCCTTATCATTCAAGACCGAGCTGAGGTAGTCCATTTCATATGTTTTGCATGCTAGCTTATTTATTTTAGTTAATTTGTTAATTAATTAGGGTTGTGTAATAATTAGCTGTAATTCGTTATTCATTCGGTTGTGTATTATTTATTCAGACCCTCCGAGGAGGGCAATGTTGTAATAAGTATGCGTGTGTGTGATGCATGTCTTCCAACCCCACGTCTTTCTCCCTTTTATTTACCAGCTTATGATGGTTAGTTTTAGGACATGTTTCAATTAGCATCTATATGTTCGCATGCTTGCATCCATTCATCTGTATTGCATGCATCAGGCCCGCGCATCATGCTAACTACATTGTATTTCAATTCCAAGTTGAATACATGTATCGATTGTTGCATCTCATATGCCATCTTAGAATAGCCGAGCCTATTGTTAGTTGCATTCTTGCATGTGTTGCATTAGGCATCTCAGCATAGTTAGGATTCATGCATGTTTTCTAATTAGCTTCTTTCTTTGGCTCGGAGTACTCGGTAAGTGTTTATGCTTTAGCATCCTTGCATGTGTGTGAGTGACTGCCATGATAGCATGCTTACCATGAGGCTATGTGCTTATGTGATATAACTGCCTGAATGCCTGTGGGTGATGGTTTGATTATTTGAATTGGAACAATTCATCGATTGCGAGTTTTAAGCCCACTTGAGAGTGGCAAATCACCATGTTTTCTAAGCCCACTTAAGGGTGGCAAAATCCACGTCTTAGCCTACTTGCGAGTAGCACCATCAAACCGTTTTCAAATAAACAAATATGAAATGTTTTGTTTCAACTCAGGCGATCTAATTTATACTTGTATGCTATGTGCATTACATAGTAGTCCTAGGCTAATAAACCAGAATAAGAGCACATGTGTTTTCAAAAACTCGATATCATGCTTAGTAGTGGCCGATCTTCGATTGGGCAAGTGGGGGTGCTCATGAAATGACCTTCCCCAATCGTACCCCAAGTTCCCGAGCCAAGGCAACTTTGGTGATGACGGACACGTGGCCTTAGGCACGAGTCAGGGTTTCCTAAATTCCCCCAAAACAAAATATTTAGGTGACGACTCTGTATCTGGCAAAGCAATCCATGTTTGGCACTTCTTTCTAAAAATCAGTTTTTCAAAATGATTTGCCAGACTTGCACTCTTTGGTGATTTATCAATCTCGTATTGCACTTTGCGAGATCAGATTAAGAACCGTAACATTGAGTCCGAACTGTAGTAAGCCCCAATGAACAAAACGGGATTCCCTCCCGGGACGTTCGGGGACGTGTACACTCATTAACATTGAATGTGTTATGGAATTGTGGAATATGTGTAGCGGATTTTGTTGAAATTCAAAAGAATACATATTGATAATGTATAGTGGACTACATATGTAAGTTGTTCTCTTGAGAAGAGATGGAATGATTGGTAGTGGACCATGTTAATAAGTGTTCTATTGTAATCACGGTGAAAATTGAAAAGATCACAATTTTGAAACTTATATATCCAATTTCGGGGACAAAATTCTTTAAGGGGGGAAGGTTATAGAGATCCTGATTTTCCCCGTCATTTACTATATTCCGAACTCGAGTTCTGTGGTTGTATGTTGTTGTCTATATCTCTTTTCCGTCCTTAAATTCCTTATATTTGAGTTTTGGGATGTGTTGGGCAGGTTTGAAACAGGTTGGTGGTGAATTGAAACAAATGGTTGCTGCCCAGAATTTGACTTCTTTGCTCGAGCAAGGCTTTTTGCGCTCAAGCGAGGCCTGGGTATTTACTTCTTCGCTCGATCGAGAGTTCTTACGCTCGAGCGAGTATTGTGGGTCTTCAGGTTTTCTTTTTAGATGCAGTTTCCACTCGAGCGAGCTTTCTTACGCTCGAGCGAGCTTTGTGTCTTGTGTCTCTTCACTCGAACAAGCAGTCTTACGCTCAAGCGTGCGTCTGCATCTCTTTTAGACCTGAAGGTTGCTATTCTTCGCTCGAGCGAGCTTTCTTGCGCTCGAGCGAGCGAGGCCTATGTTTTGTGTTTATTCGCTCGAGCGAAAACTCTTGCGCTCGAGCGTGCTTCTAGGTTGCAGACCTAAAGCTTCGCATTGTTCGCTCAAGCGACGCTTCTTGTGCTCGAGCGAGGTTCTTTTGTGTCTGGTTGCTCGAGCGACCACTTCTTCGCTAGAGCAAGCCTCGAATATATCAGTTAGTAGCAGCGTGATTTACATTACTTTTTCATCATCTTTTTCATCCAAACCCTAACCCGGCTGTCTCTCTATCTAAAGAACCACCTTCTCTCTATAGAAGCTCTTGATCTAGAGTGTCTCAATCCTACTGCCTTTGTTAAAAAGGTAGAGTTTCGTGTGGGCTATCATTCAATCCGAAAAGTTGGACTTTGGAGCATCTTGAGTTTTTCTCCTCATCTCCTTTGAGCCTCTCCATTTAAGGTAGGGATAATCTACTCTTTTTTATGAGTTTTAACATAAATGTTGGGCATTTGTATAAATGTAGAGGTTTTAGAAGTTTTGAAAAGTTAGGATTTGATTTGAAATCATAAAAGAGGGGTTTCTTGGTTTTGGACTCTATTGTGAATGTGAGGTTTTGAAATGCAGTTATGGGTGTAAAATTGATGAAATTGAGCCTTAGATGTGTTATTTGAGAAAGAAGGGAAAATGCCCTAATTGGGATGAAATGAACTATTTGTCAAAATGATGAAATTAATTATGGGCATACATAATTGAGTTGGAAATGACGAAATTGGGGGAAAATGTAATTAATTGGTGCAGTTGGATTGAAAATCGCTTACCTATGGAAAATGTGTTAATTTATCTATTTGATAAATTTAATTATCTGTTTAGAAATAACTGTTTTGGGCTATCGGTGGAGGATCACCATGATTGTTGTAGAACTACATGATGATTAGGTAAACTAAAACTAATCAATTGAATTATGTCATTGAATATGACGGTTGGATTAACACATTGAATATGTGCTTTCATTGATCATTGTATATGATAAAGTGTTAAATGCATTGCATATGTATTTTGTTGGGGAGGAGAAAGGGGATTGTAGACGTCCCCGAACGCCCCGGGGGGATGAACCCCCGTTCTGTTCGTTTGTGGGTCTACTACAGTTCAGACTCGAATTGTCACGGTTCTAAATCTGAACCAAAGAGTCCAACTCTGGCAAATCATTTTGAGAAAAAAACAGATTTTGAAAAGAAGTGCCAAACATAGACTGCTTTGCCAGATACAGAGTCGCCACCTAAATATTTTTTAATGGGGAAATTTAGGAAACCCTGACTCGGTGCCAAAGGCCACGTGTCCGTCATCACCAAAGTTGCCTCGGCTCGGGAACTTGGGTACGATTGGGGAAGGTCAGCTATGAGCACCCCCTCTCGCCCGATCCGAAGATCGGCCTCTACTAACCGTGATATCTAATTTTGAAAACATTATGTGTTCTTATTCCGGTTATTAGCCTAGAATTACTATGTTATGCATGACAAACAAGTATAGACCAAATCGCCTAAGTTGGAACAAAACATTTCATGTTTGTTTTGAAAATGGTTTGCTACTCGCAAGCAGGCTAAAATGCAAGTTTTGCCACCCTCAAGTGGTCTTTTGAAAAGATGGTTTTGCCACTATTTAGTGGGCTTAAAAAAGAACTCACAGTTTTCATGCATTGTTCCAACTTAAGTGATTTGACCTCCATCCACAGGTATTTAAGCAGTTATATCACATAAGCAACTAGCCTCATGGTAATCATGCTATTATGGCAACATTTACACGCATGCGATATGCTAAAGCATAAAAGCTTACCTAGTACTTCAAGCCAAAACAGAAACTAGTTAGTAATCAAATGCATGATCCTAGTTCATGTTAAGTGGCTAATGCAACACAAGCAAGGATGCAATCTTAGACAGGCTCGGCTATCCTAAACATGGTATATGGAATGCTACAAATAACATGTATTCAATTTGGAGTTGAAGTACGATGCAGTTTGTATGATGTGCCGAGCCCGATGCATGTGAGACAAATGTATGGATGCACGCATGCATAGCATAAGGTATGCTAATTTAAACATGCCCTAATCTACCATCATAAGCAGGTAAATAAAAGGGAAGAAAGACGTGGGGTTGGAAGACATGCACACACCCACGCACACTTATTACAAATACGCCCTCACTCGGAGGGACCAAATAAATATACAGACCGAATAAATAATTAACTACCCTAGCTAATTAAATATTACAAACCCTTAACTAATTAACAAATTAATTAAGCTATTTAAAGCAGTAAAATGGTCTCGGGAAGAGGGATGCACGCATGCTTGGATTGGCCATGGGAAACTCATCGCCATCACTGCTTGTTGCCTCTGTTTACACTGCCCTGCTCCTCTGAAAATTGCCAAAGTCCCAGGATTGCTTCTCTGAGTGCTGTGGAACACCATCGGCTAAGAGGAATGGCCACCGGCCAAGGGAAATGACCCGGCCACAAATTAATCCATCGGTCGACAATGGATGGCCGGTCGGCACTATATGCAGCCGACCGGCCAAAACTTCCTGCAGAACCTGCAATTGACAGCAGCAGAGGGCAAGCAGTGTATGGCATGGAATTTTCAAGCAAATGTGTGCACCAACAACATCCCTTATCATGCTTTTGACTCAAAGGGGTATGTTTCTTGATTCTCGGACCACCAATCGCGTATTTTGATGCGTGATGGCCCAAAGAAACCAAGTATGCACTTTGATTTCAAATGTCATGCAAACCAAATAAACATATAAAGCCCAACCTCTATCACTTGATCAAGAGGCAAGGCATGCATGCCAAATGCAATGCAACCTAGGCATGTTAACTAAGTATGCAACATGGCAATGCAAACAAGCAAATAATGAACAAGTATGCGAGCTAGTGGTCATGGAAGACATGATGCAATCAAAACATGCAAAGTGTAAGGCATGTAACAACATGTAAAGATTGGACTCAAACTAATTTGGACAGCCCTCAACTAGGCCCAAAACAGTGGCCAACATGCTCAAGAATGGAAGCCAAAACACATACAAATAGGCATGCATGCAATGTCCAACACTTAGGCACATAGAGATAACTTTTAAGCACACTTAAAAGAGGAACAACATGGGCATATGGCATGCATATTAAACTCTGAAAACATGCAAGAATATGGTGTCAAACCAATTAAACCAAGCAATCAAAGCATATAAACAAGCCCAAAGCTTGAGATCAATCAAAGGGCTCAAACCATGGCCATGCCAACCAAACCCCAAAGGGCCTAGGGGACCCCAAACAGCCCCAATGTAGATCTAAACAAGACCAAAGACACACCTAGATGGCATCTAAATGGTCTAAACATACAAGCATACAAAAGAGGCCAAACATGGAGCATGAGATGACAACCTTATAAAGCATTAAAGAGACATCAAATGCAAGCATATAGGCACACCATGAGGACTGAAATGGCATGAAAAATGGTTCCAAACCACTGAAACAAAGCAAGGATGGCATGCTAGAGGGGTCAACGCTTAAGGTATACAAGAGAGGTTGCATGGTAGCTATACTAAGCAAAGCATGGATGACTCAAATGACCCAAAACAGTCCTTAAGCATGTCAAAACAAGCATAAAAGCTTCACAAAGCTAAGCCAAAACAAGTAAGCATAGTGGTCCAAATGCTAGATACATGTTAAGGCAATTTCATGGCATTACAAGACAAGTATGCTAAGCATGCATTGTGTGTCTAAACCAATTAAAAACAGTGCTATATCATGGCAAAATAAGCACAAATAACACTTTAGACATGGCCAACATGAACTTAAAAATGCTACTCACACATGAGGCTAAAATGAGACTTTTTGAAGACAACAAGGAGAGAGGATGGCCCTCTCCTTCTTAGGACCTTAAACCACCATCCTCACCATTGAAATCTTGAGGGATTTCAGTGGTGAGGAGGCCCAAACAAGGTGGTCCCGGAGCTCACCAAAAATAGCACAAAATGGGGCCAAACAAGGCCTAAGAGGGGTCAAACAATCCCAAACGACAAAGTGACCTCAAACAACTATTTAAAGTACTCAAAAACAAGACTTTTTTTTTCTGTTTATGACAAAGCCTAAAACAATCTTCAAGACAGGCTAAAAAAGTGTGCAAGAAAGGGTGATTTAAGACTTAAAAACTCACCCTTGGTGAACTTCTTCAAGGCTGCGATTCCAGCAGCTTAGGGACCAAAAATGCAACTCCTTAGGACCTCTCAAGACCCTCCAAGAAGCTTAGGTTGGTAATGGAGAGGTGTGGTTGTGAGGTGTGGTGCAATAGGCTAAGAATCACTCACTTTGGAACACTCTAACACATACAAATGTGGAGAGAGAGAGAGAGAGAGAGAGAGATATAGAGAAAGAGTGATATATATATTCTATATATATCAGATTTTCTAACCCTTGAAAATGGTGGAGAAGCTCTCTATATATAGAGCAAGACAAGGTGCTAAGCTTCTTAGACAAGCTAACACAAAAAGGGTCAAAAGGGGCAAGCTTCCAAGGGAAGCTAAGCAAAGGGGTCAAGAAGGCCAAGCTTCTTGGAGAAGCTAGACAAAAGAGCCAAGCTTCTTGGAGAAGCTAGGCAAAAAGTTCAAGAGGTGCAAGCTTCTCTTGGAAGCTAGAAAGGTGCAAGCTTCTTCAAGAAGCTAAAAAGGTTCAAGCTTCTTGGAGAAGCTAAAAAGGTTCAAGCTTCTTAGAGAAGCTAGGCAAAAGTGCAAAAGGTTCAAGCTTCTAGGAGAAGCTAAACCAAGGTGCAAAAGGTCCAAGCTTCTTGGAGAAGCTAAACCAAGGGTTCAAAAGGTTCAAGCTTCCTCAAGAAGCTAAAACCAAGGGTTCAAAAGGTTCAAACTTCTTGGAGAAGCTAAACCAAGAGTTCAAAAGGTTCAAGCTTCCTCAAGAAGCTAGAACCAAGGGTTCAAAAGGGTCAAGCTTCCTCAAGAAGCTAAAACAGGGGGTTCAAAAGGTTCAAACTCCCCTCAAGAAGAGGTCTCGGCCAGAAAAAGAGTCAATCGGCCAAATAAAGATGGCCGACCAACCAAATAGAGTGCCGACCGGCCAAATATATGGCCGATGGCAACAAAACACTGGCCGGTGGCCTCTAGCCATGGCCGATGATGTGTGGGGATGTCTCACAAGCCATTCCCTGCCCCTCAAAAGCAAAACACAAGTGTTTGGTGCAAAACCAAACACAAAACAGTCGAGTCGGGAGATCCTGAGGCAAGGCGCATAGCCGAGACCTCCGAGAACTCGAGACGAACACAAACATGGATAATCACCGAGTGTTCAAACGGTGACGTCCAAGTCTTGAGGACAGTCAAAAATGGGGTGTCTACAGGGATGTACTCCATGGTTTGGGAGGAGATAGGGGATGTACTCCACGGCTTGGGAGGAGATAGCGGATGGACTCCATTGATAACTAAGTTGACCGGAGTGTCCAAGGTGAAAGTCCCAAAATCTTAAATTATTTTGAATGACGTTGATGATTGAAGTATTAATGATATGAGTTGTAATCTCATTTTAAATTGTTGATAATTGAAGTATGGATGATATGAGTTGTAGTCTTATTTTGAATTATTGATGAATTGAAGTGTTGTTTTTATGAATTGTAGTCTCATTAGAATTATTTGGATGGAAGAACCATGCCAAAGAAAGTGAATTGGAAATAGAAATGAAACCGAGTTGAAAGATGAACATCAATGTTGATGGCTTATCGAAATCGTGTAAATCGATGTACATGTGTTGAACATTTATCAGATGCTAATGTTTTAGTTATATCTCATATTTGGTTTAGCATATCTCTACTGGGCTTTGGCTCACCCTATATGGGACATCATTTTCAAGTACAGGAGACATGTCGCCTCCAAGGACCTAGCTTGGGTGATTTAGAGGCAACAAGCTTCTTCTGTTGATATTTCTTTTGTGTTACATGTTTTTATTTCCAAGCCGAGGGCTTTAATTGTAAAGGGTTTTGACCCTTTTTTGTTATAACCAACTGTTGACTTGGAAAGTTGTAAGCCCGTAGGGCATTTACTTTTGTTGTCAACATGTAACACCTTTTGTAGAAAACACTCTGATGAATGAATATATTTTATTTTCTCATGTCCATGGTTATTATGAATGATTCATTTATGCACTTATTTTGAAGGCATTACAAAAATGCTCTGCTGCGAACTAATATACGCAGTCCTCGCTCGAGCGAAGGAGTCATCGCTCGAGTGACCAGAAACAACATGTGACCTCGCTAGAGCGCAAGAAGTGTCGCTCGAGGGCAGAATACAAAGCTTCAAGTTTGCCACAGACGCACACGCACGCTCGAGCGCAAGAAGTCTCACTCAAGCTATAATGCCCTCAAAATTTAGTACATAACCAATCATCCACGATATCCATAGACAAAGGAGAAATAAACATATAGTCACTTATCAGAGTATTCATTACAAAAGTATTACGTGTTGACGACAAAAGTAAATGCCCTACGGGCTTACAACTTTCCAAGTTAACACTTGGTTACAACGAAAGAGAGTTCTGACTCTCAACATATTAAGCCCTTGGCTTGAAGTACATGTAATACAAAAAGGTAACTACAAAAATAAGCCTTCAGCTTCTAAAATCTCCCAAGCTACATCATTGGCGGCGGTATATCACCTGTACCTGAAAATGTTGTCCCATATAGGGTGAGCCAAAACCCAGTAAAGATATGCTAAACATAATATGAGATATAACTAAAAATGTTTGTAGACATGCTTCATTATTTTCATAGCATCTGATAAATGTTCGTAAACATTAGCATCTCAACTCACTTCCATTTAGTTATCCAAATCAGTTCGTAGACATGATTTATTATTTGTTCAAACAATTCAAAATGAGGCTACACTCATACAACTCGATGGTTCCCAATTATCCCAAAACACATATGAACACTTCAAACTGCCATGTCACAGAAATTTCGTCCGCGAGATCGGCACCCATGTATGTATTTATTTGTAAACTGCCATTTTACGGAAATTTCGTCCTCGGGATTGGCACACATGTATATATTTAAAACTGCCATTTTACGGAAATTTCGTCCGCGGGATCGGCACCCATGTATATATTTTTCTTTCGGGTCTTTCACCCAGGACACTCCGGGCAACTTGCTTTCAGCGGAGTCCATCCCCTTTCTCCTCCCAAACAAATATACATATGCAATGTATTTAAACACTTATCATATACAATGATCAACTTAAAGCACATATACAATGTGTTAATCCAACCGTCATATTCACTGACATATTTCAATTGATTAGTTTTAATTTACCTAATCATCATGCAGTTCTACAACAATCATGACTATCCTCCACCGATAGCCCAACGCAGTTATTTCTAAACGGATAATAAATTCATCAACAGATAAATTATCAACATTTACATAGGTGAGGAGTTAATCAATCCAACTACACCATTCAACCTCATAATTTCCCAATTTCATTATTTCCAAACCAATTTCATATTCCGATAATTAATTTCATTAATTACACAAATGACTCAATTAAACCCAACTAAGGCATTTTCTCCATTTTCTCAACATTGACCCAAAGGTTCAAATACCATCAATAAACATCAATAACTTCATTTTAAGACCCATATACACATATATAATTCAAAAAGAACAAAACCCCTCTTTATACATTTCAAGTTTTGAAACCCTAACACCCAAAATTTCCCAACTTCAACATTAAATCAAAAAGACTACATGTTTATGTCAAAGCCCATAGATATGAGTAGTTATCCCTACCTCAAAAGAAAAGACTCAAAGGAGATGAAGGTGAAAACCCAAAATGCTCCAAACACCAACTTTTTCGGATCAAAACGAAGATCACACCGAGCTCCACACTTTATAGAAAGGAACTAGGGTAGAAGATCTCTAGAACTAGATGTATTGGTAGAGAGAAGATGTAGCCTAGAGAGAGAAGCTCTCAAATAAGGGTTTTGGAAAGTTAGAGAGAGAGAGAGAGAGAGAGCCGAAAAAGTGATCCAAAATGGCTTCACTTGATGAAATATATCTGATCCGCTCAGCGTGGACGCCCGCTCAACGTCGAACCACAGACTCCCGCTCGAGCATGAAAAGCGACGCTCGAGCATCGAATGCACACTTCTAGAAGTTCTGCTGACGAAGGTCCCCGCTCGAGTGTGAAAGTGGACGCTTGAGCGTCCGATGACCTGTAGGAAAAGTACTGAAGGCTGAATAATCCCGCTCGAGTGGAGGAGCAAATACAAAAGGGCCCGCTCGAGCGTGAAAATCCCTGCTCGAGCGGAGAGGCCAAAAATCTGGGCAGAAGCTATTTGTTTCAAAACACAACCAACCTATTTCAGGCCTACCCAACACATCCCAAAACTCGAATACAAAGAATTAAAGGACGAAAATGCGATACAGACAACAACAATCATCCATGGAATCAAGTCCAGAATACAATAAACAATAGAGGGGAAAACCAGGATCGCTATAACCTCGAGCACAGAAGCAATTTCACTATACTCGCTCGACGCAAGAAGCTTCGCTCGAGCGAAGAACTTCCTCTTCCCAGAAAAACTGCGTCTGAAAGAGAAACCTGAAGACCTTCAAACCTCACTCGAGTGCAAGAAACCTCGCTTAAGCGAAAAGCAAATTACACAAGGCTCGCTCGAGCGTAAGAAGCCTCCCTCGAGCAAAGAGGCCAAAATATAGACAACAACTATCTAAACCAATCAACAACCAACCTGTTCCAAACACACCCAAAAAGTTCCAAAACTCAAATACAAAGAGTCAAAGGGGAAAAACAAGACATGGATACTATATTCAACCATGGAACCCAAGTCCGGGACACAATGAAGGTCGGGGCAAAACCAGGATCGCTATACATCTTAGCGGTAAGATTCATATCTTAGCGGTAAGAGTATTATCTTACCAGTAAGAAAATGTTCAAATACCAATTATGCCCCTTCCGCATGTATAAATATCTCTTAAATTTTCTATTTTTTTCGTCTCTTAAATTTTCTATTTTTTTCTTATGATTATCAAATTAAAACTGAATCTTTGTTTATTTTTTGGTGTTTAGTGAATTTTTTAAATATTTTCTTCATAAAAATTATATTTTTTATGTATATTTATATTAGGTGTGGCAAAAAATTTTAAAAAACTTGCTCAAAATATGAAAAAAAAATATATATATATATATATAGAAAAAACTCAAAAATACGGAAAGGAAAAAAATAAAAAATTTTAAAAAGTGTTTTTAGACAACCAAAATCAAACAAGGTTATTATATTGTATGTGACGTGATAAAAACCTCAGGGCACTTATCTTGGTAGTAAGATTCATAACTTAGTAGTAAGAGTATTATCTTACCGGTAAGAAAATGTTCAAATACCAATTACGCCCCTTCCACGTATATAAATATCTCTTAAATTCTCTATTTTTTTCGTCTCTTAAATTTTCTATTTTTTTTCTTATGATTATCAAGTTAAAACTGAATCTTTGTTTATTTTTTGGTGTTTAGTGAATTTTTTAAATATTTTCTTCATAAAAATTATATTTTTTATGTATATTTATATTAGATGTGGCACAAAATTTCAAAAAACTTGCTCAAAATATTTTAAAATGTAGAAAAAATTCAAAAATGCGGAAAATAAAAAAATAAAATTTTTTAAAAATTATTTTTAAACGACTAAAATCAAACAAGGTTATTATATTGTACGTGATACGATAAAAACCTCAAGGCACTTATCTTAGCGGTAAGATTAATATCTTAGCGGTAAGAGTGTTATCTTACCGGTAAGAATATGTCTCCCATACACCCCTCCACATTTATAAACAATTTTTTCCCTCTCTTATATTTTCTTCTTTTTTTTTTTCTAAAGATTATCAAATTAAAACTGAATCTTTTTATTTTTTTTAGTGTTCTGTGAATTTTTTAAATATTTTTTTTATAAAAATTATAATTTTTATGTATATTTATATTAGGTGTGGCCAAAAATTCAAAAACATGCTAAAAATATCCACAAAAAAAATAGCAAAAATTAAAAAATATGGAAAATTAATAAAAAAAAATTATAAAAAGAGGGAATTTCGGTAAACGGGGAAGTAACAGTAAGGGATTAATACAAAAGTGTGTTATATTATACCTTCAGTCATAATAATATATTTTACATATATTTTGAGTTATCATAATTTATTTTACGCAATTTGTGTATATAAATTATATTAATATTTCAATTACGTTGGTTATTTTTTGAACTCTATTTGCTTAAATTGAAATCTATGGGTGTGTTTGTTTAAATTTTAAAAATTATTTGACAATGATTTTATAAACAATTATTTTCTGTAAATACCACCATGAGAGTCTCAAGCATTTGGAGACTTAAATAAACCATTGGTTTCTGATTGGTCACCTTGTAGCTCTCTGTCTGTCATGAATCTATTGATTTCTGTTCTGACTGTCACTCCAATGATCTCTGTTTTATTTTGTTCTGTTCTGTAGCGTGGTTATGATTATTTATTTACATAATTTACGTCTTTCAGTTTCTGCCACTTAAATAATTTGTTTATTCAAATTAAATTATGTTAATGTTTTAGCTTAAATAACTATTCATGATTACTTTTTGTACCCTATACTCTTGGCATAATATTTCTCACTCTGCTGTATACTTGTAATTGTTACCCTTTTTAGGTGATGAGATGTAAAAAAAAAAAAAAAAAAAAAAAAAAAAAAAAAAAAAAAACTGTAACCTCGTATAGTGGAACCCGCACAGAATTTGATGCCAACGTGTTATATTTTGTTTTTCTTTTCGTTTTCTTTCTTTTTTTTCCTAAAATTTTGTCAGTGCATAAAATAATAAAAGCCCTATGGATGCATTTTCAATCATTAATGAAGAAAATTTTATGTTTAATTATTTTTTTGCTTTCATTCTATCTCCACATGCGCCATTAAATTTGTTAAGATTAGAATTAATTAATAAGTTGCGGTTCGAGCCCTAAATCTCTAGGGTTGGGTTGTGATAGTTTTAGTTTCTTAGATTAAGTTTTTTGAAAATTGATTTTTTTTTTTCATGTTTTTTTTTTTTAGCAAATATTTTTTAAATGTTAACCATTTTTTAAACTTTTTTAGATACACCTTAATTAAATATAACTAAAAATTAAAATATTAGTGTTAAAATATTTTTAAAAATTAATAAATATACAAAAATATGAAAAATATACTCTTTTTTTTTGTATATTTTTAATATTTAGTGAATTTTTTAAGAAAAATTCATAAAAATTATACTTTTTATGTATATTTATGTTAGGTGTGTCTAAAATTTTTAAAAATTTCCTTGAAATATGAAAAAAAAAATTAGCAAAAATTAAAAAATACAAAAAATAATAAAGTAAAATTTTCTGAAAAAGTATTTTTAGACAACCAAAACCAAATAAAGTTATTATATTTTTGTCATGAAAGAGAGATGATAATATATATTTAAAATTGAAAAAAAAAATTTAAGAAGTAGAAAATGAAGACTTATCTTGACTCATTGAACTGTGTAATAACTAGAATTAAAAATAAAAATTTTTTACTCGAGCTCATGACTTGGAAATAGTTTAAAATTATTAAAACCAATATTCAGAGTAAGACTTTACCGATACATATTTGTGTTTTATATAGTTATTTTTTTGTCAATATTTTACTCAACTGTTGTTTGCCGAAATTAGATAGAATATTTATATGACATAATATAAGCTCTATTTGGTTCCATTCTTAAATCATGATTTCATCTTCATATTCTAACTCTTTGTTTGATTATAATCTTCAAAATGTAATTCCAAATCACATTTGAAAACACTTTTGAAAACATATTTGATAAACCAAAAAGTCTTTGAATTTTTTAGTCTATCCGGTCGTCCGTCCGAATATCCTCCCAGACATCCGACTGGTCAACCGCAACAGTGTTTTTTCCTTCTTTTTTTTCTTGTAATTGCCACCTATTATTTGGGAAAAATATATATATTTGTTTTTGATATTTTTTTAAATATAGAATTTATTTTTTAAAACAAAACAATTAATAAAAATTTCCAACCAAAATAGAATCAAAACTAATTTTAAAACACTAATTGAATTTTTTTTTTAACAAAAAATAATATATATATATATATATTAAATAAAAAAATATTTTCGTATATTTTTTATTTTTTAAATAATTTTTTTCTTAATAATTATTTTTTAAAATTGAATTTTAAAGCTTTTGAATTAAATTTTAAAAATTCTTTTTAAAACTCATAACCAAACAATTTTCTTATTTCACAAACTCATTTCAAAAATTCAAAACTCATTCTCAAATAAATTTTTCCTTTTCAAATCATGATTCAATAATTTACAAATTTAAAATATAATTTCATTCTCAAATCATGATTCTAAAACTAAACCAAACGCAACCATAAGTTTTTAATTGTTTATAACTTGTTAATGCTTTGCTCTGCTGTTGTTTCTTTGGGGTTCATTTGCTCAGATGCATGTGCACAAGTGTAACATCCTTCACAGATCTGCATTAAAAAAATGTAACATCCTTCACAGACCTTCATTTTAAAAAAATAATTTAAATTTTCAGATAGTTACAAGTTTTTTTTTTTTTTTTTACTCCATGAGAAGCAGCTACTTTATACTTCATGGTGTCATCGCTGCAAATCTTTCCCCTTCACATTTAGAAGTGTTTCTACTGCATAGTCCATCTCAACCTTAACCTTTCAACTTATAAATGCGAAAATAAAGGAGACAATAAAAGAAACGAAAATTTTCAATTTCTCCTTTTGACATGATTTTTGCTCGAGTCACATACAATTCCAATTTCAATATCAACCACCGTAAAATAATTTTTCCTGTAAAATGTTTTTGCAGAAAAAAAAAATCTTTTTATTTTCATTGTTTGCTTGACACCGTAAAATATTTTTCAGAAAAAATCCATATACTTTAAAAATGCCATTCCATTGATTTTAGAACAATAAAATCACGTGAAAATTAGTATAATAGCCAAAAATAAACCAAAACAGTGTGTAGAAAAGAAAATCAATCACTTGACCATAGAACTAAACAATTGAGAAGTTACACCTGCAATCAAAATAAATTAGTCCAACATAAACAAAGTGTGTTCATTCTATTAATTACATAATTAATCAAAATATCACCTTTTGGATTAAACCACAAAAAAACCACGACCTTTTGATACCCCTCCCCCCACCCCCATTCTCACAAATAAAAAATTAAATTAAATTAAAAAAAAACAACAACAACCTTAACCACAAAAAATAACCACCAACACAACACCACCATGACCACCTCCACCATCGGCCTCTAGCTCTCAACTGCAAGCCCTCCAGTCCTGGGACAAACCATTCCAGGCCAGCGGGAGAAAGGGGGTGTAACGCCCTCAAAATAATAACATTAAACCCATCAATTTAGACATGCATTGATATAAGAGACAAACACCATTCTATTTATCAGAGTAATTCTTTACAAAAGTATTACATGTTAACAGCAAAAACAAATGCCCTGCGGGCTTACAGCTTTCCAAGTTAACACTTGGTTACAAAGAGGAGAATACTAACTCAAATACACATTAAGCCCTTGGCTTGAAATTACATGTAATACAACAAAAGATAACACAACCACAAACGTCTGCCTACCTCTCGCCTCCCAAGCTATGTCCTTGGAGGTAGCATGTTTCCTATACCTGAAAATGGTGTTCCATATAGGGTGAGCCATAGCCCAGTAGAAATACACTAAACCAACTATAAACAATGATTAAAAGATTAGCAGTTGATAGATGGTCAACACTTGTACATTCGTTTACATCACATTACTGTTCCATGACATTCATGTCCATGTTACAATTCGCTTTCCATTTCTTGTTCAACTTAGAGTTTGAAAACAAGGCTTAGTGCCCTGGCCAAATCATTTGATGAGATCATAATTCATCACTAAAACGCTTTCGAAATTTATGATGGATATACATGTTGGTGTCGTATCTAAGTCAAACAAAACATTTCCATATTTATCAAACGATATACATTTTAGTGCTATATCAAATCAAACAAACAATTACATACTTCACGTATGATAATGATATACATTTTAGTGCTATATCAAATCAAAACAAACACTTCCATAAGTCTTAAATAATACACATTGTAGTGTTGTATTAATGAAACAAAAACACTTCTAATTCGCAGCCTGATACACATTGTAATGATGTATCACTGTCACACAAAATTCAGTTTAGAGGTCCAGCCCCGTTCTTCCAATAAACTGTGGAGTACAACCTCGTTCTCCTCCCACACAATACAATGTATATAAACAATTATCATATACAAATTTAATCTATCAATACAAGATTTTGATGTGTTAAACCAATCGCCATGTTCAGTAGCATACTTAATAGATTAGTTTTAGTTTGCCTAATCTTCATGCATTGTCTACAACAATCAAGGCTATCCTCCACCGATAGCCCAAGCAGTTATTTCTAAACAGGAAATAAATGCATTAAATGGATATAACATCAACATTTTACAAACGTAAGCGATAAACGAATCCAACTACACCCTTTAATCCCGTACATTTCCAATTTCAACATTCTCAATCAAAACTTCTTTTCTCTAAATTAATTACACAAATTAATTCATCTATGTAATTAAGGCTTTACCCATAATCTACATAACAACCCTAAGGTTCCACTTTTCTTCACTAAATCTACACAAATCTCATTCCTTTATGCCAAACATGCATCTAGGTTCATATATATGTAAAACCCCATCTTTTCTAAAATTGCACAAAGACCCAAACTTTCTCAAAATTACCCAACAACCCCCAACATATCAAAATGCTAAGATTCAAAGACAAAGCTCATAAAGAGGAGTAGGATATCCCTACCTCGAAGTTTGAGCTCAAACGGAGATGAAGACCAAAGTCCAACGTGCTCCAAATCCCAACTTTTTTAGATTAAAACGAAGCCCTCGACGATAAGCACAACTTTCACAAAGGCCGAAGGAAAAGGAAGCACTCTAACTAGATCAAACCCTAAGGAGAAGGAAGTTTCTAGAGAGAGAGGCTCTCCAAATATCTTTTTAGAAAGTAAGAGAGAGAGAGATTGTAAAGAAGTGATTCAAAAATGCCTTACAGCCAACTGATATACGACAGGTCCGCTCGAGCGGAAAACACAACGCTCGAGCGTCAAGAACAAAAATCTGAGTCCGCTCGAGCGCAATAAGGCCCGCTCGAGCGCCAAGACACAAAAGTAAAGCACATCCGCTCGAGCGTGAAAAACCAGTCCGCTCGAGCGCAATTTTTCCCCTCCCAGAACTTACACCAAAAATGCACTGTCCGCTCGAGCGCCAACCAGCCCGCTCGAGCGCAAGAAACCTGCTCGAGCGTAGAAATCACACCTGCAGAAGTTTTGCAGGGCACAAAATACTGGGAGTGTGCAATCTCCGCTCGAGCGCCCTAAGACCCACTCGAGCAGAACGACCAAAAACCCGGCAACAAGATTTTAGACCAAGGCTCAACCCACCTGCTCGAAACAAGCCCCACATCCTAAAACTCAAGAAATGGAATCAAAGGATGACAATAAGATGGATACAACTACCAACTCCACAAAACCAAGGTCCGGAATACGACAAATACAGCAAGGGGATACCGGGATCACTATAGGGGGTTTAGAGAAATCACCTCCACCACCACCACCCCCACCCCCACCCTCACCCCCATCCCCACCTGAAGTAAAATCTAAGAAATCCACACAAAATTCGAGCTCTCTATTGCTCTCCTCAAAAAGGGAGGAATCGCTGGCAGAACCTGGTGTGGGTAAGGCCTCTAGATGAGACTGGTGTGGAGAGGAAGACAACTTTTTCACCTTTGCCTAATCCCTTTTTCTACCACCACCCAGCAGGCACCCTATTATTAAACCTAGTATTAATCCTATTGTCCAACCCACCCAAATGGCATCCGTGTCGCTCACTGTGGTGTGAAAAGAATAATTACAGAGAGAGAGAGCTTGCTGAACTTTTAATGCAAGAGAGAGAAAAGAAGAGTTTGAATACAGAGAGAGTTTGCAGAAGTTAATAGACAGAGAATAGATTGAATACACCTGGTTCCCACATGCACCTAGCGTTTCTACAAATGTGTAAAAACAGTCTGCCGGGTCAGAGTCACCAACCTACTACACTACAGTCTACGCCATCTCTTCATAGACCATGAATACCGAGCTCACTGGGCTCGTTGGGAACCGCTTTTTTTTTTTTTTTTACAAAAAAATAATTTTTTGACTTTTTCATTAAAAAAGATGCGAAAACAAATAACTGTCTGAAAATTAAGACTTGTTTGGATCTGAAAATAATTTGGGCCAACATAATTTCTAGTGCCTCAGCCCAAAAAGAAACCCAACTACTGAATGAACTCAGAGCCTACTAAATAAATTAGACAACAATTTAGGCCAAGAAAATTTATAGGGCCTCAATACAAAATAGATGACTAAATACAAATAATGAATCTGCCACTTGTTTGGTTTTGATATGAAAATTTATTTTCAGAATTTTTTTATTTTAAATTTTGAAAGTTAATTTGGTTAAAAAAAACTAAAAAAAAATGATATTTAAGAATTTATTTTTGTCAAACTATTTTTTAAATTAAACAGTTAACAGAATTTCTAGGCCTCACTAACTAAAAATTTTGATATATAAGAATTTATTGCGCCATTTGATATATAGGCCACATCCTCATGTTATTGCGCCTTTTGTCTTTGCAGCTCAAGTTAGTTCAATACCCATTGTTGATGACAATAACTCATTATTAAATGTATATTCTCGAAGGTCAGTTATTTGTTTTCTTCTTGACAGTGATATTACTGCTTTGGCAAAAGACAAAATTTATACTCATATTAATCTTGAAGAGATGACTATTAATCAGGTAAGTGCTTCAATTTGTTATTGTTGAGGTTATGTGCTTTCCAAGTCAAGTATCTTGATTACTTACCCCCCCCCCCCAAAAAAAAAAAAAAAAAAATTAGTGATGATGTATCATAGCCTTTGTTTAAGGAATTGTGTTATGATATCCACTACTTATTTGAGTACATGAATTGATTTTAAAAGAGTTTGGGTTAGTACAAAATTGGCAAGAAATGCTGAAAATCTTTTCATTTTCTCTTTGTTTTTGTTTTGGAAAATATCCAGGCATTGTAGCTGGGACAAGAGCCATATTTTCCATATGGATCCAGCAGTCAAAGACGTCACATGTGTTTACGATCTGATCCACTGCATAAAGTGATGGAGCGATTGGCAAATCCAGGTTATTTTCATTCTCTCTTCTTTATGCTATGTGAAATGTGCTAATTTTGTGAGCGACTAAAATCTGGAGTATATGAATGTATGATAAAAGCTGTTGGGTTTTTTATAAAATTAAAAATATGATTAGGAGTTACTCATGCCCACCCCATCTATCAATAAATGAGATTCTTATGTGTTCCATTTGGGAAAATTGATGTGTTCGACAATAATTAATTTGAAGGGTAGTGTGATTAATAAACTTGGTATTGGGGTTGGAATTTGTTCTACTTGGATTTTGAGAAGCCAGTTGGTTTCATTGAGTGTGTTAAGTGTTTGCGGTTTCTGTGTGAGCTGAATTTCTTTTTTGGTTAACTGGAAAACATATCCTGTGAATTGTCCTTAGACTAGGGGATTGCTATTATGTTTCTTAAATTGAACTAAAAAAGCTTTGGCTGTGTTTGGTTTAGGGGTGGAATCATAATTCCACCCTCCTATTTCAGTGCTGTGTTTGGATATAATTTTCAAAAATTGATTTCACACCTACGTTTGAAAATTCTTTTCAAAACATGTTTGGCAGGTAGAGTTTTTGAATTTTAAATTTTGAAATTGGGTCTACCCGATAAATGCCTTGAGCAGTTTTTAAATTTTTGGTCTACCTTAAATGCCTTTCGGACATCGGCGATTGATCGATCAGGCTTTCTTTTTTTCTTTGGAATTGCCACATGTTATTTGAAAAAAAAATATTATATTTGTTTTTAATATTTTTTAAATATAGAAATTATTTTCTTAGACCAAAATGACAAATTATTTGGCCATTTATTTAAAATTAACAAAAAAAAAATTACATAAAAATTAATTTGTCATAGTAATTTTTAAAAAATAAAAAAACATTTTTAAACAAAACAATTAAAACAAAATTTCCAATCAAATATACAATCAAAAGTAATTTTAAAACACTAGTTGAATATTTTTTTTTAACAAAAAATAATATATATTTTTTAATATTTTAAATAAAAAAAAATTCAGAATTTTTTGAATTTTTTAAATAAAAAATACAATAGTTATTTTTTTGAATTGAATTTTAAAAAGATTTTGGTTATGAGTTTTGAATAGAATTTTTAATAGAGTTTTGAGTTGTATGTTCCTTTATGAGTTATAAGTTTTTTAATTAGGTTTTGAAAACTATTTTCAAAACTTATATCCAAACAACTTTTCGTATTTCAAAACTCATTTCAAAAATTCAAAAATCAATTCAAAACTCTTTTCAAAACTTATAACCAAACAAATTTTCTCTTTTTAAATCATGATTCAACAACTCACAAACTCAAAATACAACTCCATTCTCAAATCATCATTCTAAAACTAAACCAAACGCTACCTTTATTCAGTAGTTCGATCATTGTAGCCATGGATGACTCCAAATGATAAGTGCAATATAAAATATCTATTACATGGTTTTCTTGTGTAGGTCTTTCTAGATTTAACAACATACTCCGAGTTATGCCACTTTCTTTGGTAGTTAGCTAAAAAACTAGCTTATTGATTAAAATAAACCTACAAAAAAGGCAATGCTAAAAAAACTAGTTTGATTGGCACATTGCTAGGTTTTTGGCTTTTCTAATAATTTTTTAACATAAGTATATTAGGTAACCTTTGCTAGCATTTTGGATTTTTTTTAATACAAAATGACCAATTTGATCAAGATATTGAATTCCAATGATGGAATAAGGAAGATGGGATAAGGCCAAAATAGGAAAATATCAAAATTGGCTGGGCTGACTTGTTCATTGGGCTTTTGGGCAGGAAATAAGCCAATTAGCGGCTAAAGTCAGCTTTGTTTATCAAAATGAGTTTTTTTAGCTAATTACTTGGCTTTTAAGATCATCCCAAAGGAAATATTTCATATATCTCAGTATTCACGACATTTTTCATTATTTCTTCAAAGGGATTAGACAGCTTATTGTTGTGGAGGTTGACAGCAAACGTGTAGAAAGCATTATAACAATCGGCGACATCTTTAGATTCTTGCTCGGTTTGTGGACAAACTGACAGCTTTAGGTGCTAGTAATGGTGGCTTTGCACCCAAATTGTGTTTTCCTATAACTATCACTGTTGTACTTTTGTGGAAAACTTCCTCACCTTCAATGATTTGTTTGCATTTTTTTTCCTCTTTCCCAAATATACCATTGGATTAGCCTCCTGCATATTTGCCTAGTCTTTTACCATATTAGGCAAAAGATAGAGAGGCCTGTAAATTGCAAGGATTGGGCTTTGTTCCCTACTCTATTCATCTCCCAAATTGTTATCTTGACTAAATTGTGTGCTGCTTCTATAGCTACCATTTTTGTGAATAGCATGGAACCAATGCTAGTTGACATTTCTATGTTGTTATTGGTAGAAAAGAGTGAAATAAAAATAAACCAGAGATGGATATTAGATGGTCAGAATTGTTCTTGTGTTTATTTCATGGACCTATGATTGGTGTCGCAACCGTTAATCTTCGTGCTATGAATTTTTTTACTCTTTTTGTCGATAACAGCAAGTAAGGCTTCTTGAGAACATTTTGCTATGCCACTTTGATGACATTTTGTGTTAATTGGTAGTGTGAAAGGAAAGCATAATAGGGTTGGGCTTTCTTTTTCTTCTTCTTCCTTCTATTTTTTTGTAGCGATCCTGTTTCGATCCTTCTTTCATGTTTTTCTACTTCGATCAAGGTCAGGATCGAGCCGCCTTAGCTCATGGGGTCTAGGGGAATTGGCAACGCCCTGGCGGGGTCGAGGGGCAGTGCCCTCAAAGTAAAAATACAAAATGCATTCGAAGTTGCTTGTCCGCTCGAGCGAAGAATGTTTGGTTCCAAAAGTTTGACCTATCTGCAAAAGTACTAGGAAGGTGTACTCAATGCTCGAGCAGGGCTTTCCACGCTCAAGCGGGCCATGTTATATCAGTTCGTGAATCTAATATTTCAGATCACTTTTGTATATCTCTCTTTCTCTCTAAAAACATTTCCTCTCCCTTCTCTCTACTTTTCCCTACATCAAATTGGATCAAAACATTGATTTCTCAAGATCCATTAGAGTTCTGCCATAGGTTCTTCATCAAAGTTGGTTAACTTCTCGAGGGCTTCGTTGTGTGCGGTGAAGATCAAGTTTTGACACCGTTGATTTTGGGGGTTTCATCTCATTTCTTCTTCAAAACTTGTGGTAGGGATTTTCTTAGAGTTATATATATGGTTTTGCAAGATCTATATGATTTTCAAAATCATCTTTCGATAGGTTTGAAAATTGATTATTGATTCAAAAAGTTGAGGGATTTTAAAAGTGGGTTTGTCTCTTGTTCTTTTAAAATGATCTTATGGGTTTTGATCTTCGTTGATTGAAGAAAAGATGATTTTAGAAAGTTTTCTTTCAAGAGATTTGAGTTGTATAGTTTTGGTGAGAAAACCTAGAATTTGGGGATTTTTTTTTTAGGGACTGAAAATTCATGAATGATATTGTTATATTTATTTTGTGTGTCAAAATAAATGAATGTTTGGAAATTTTCTTATTTATATTTATATAAATGATGAATTTCAGGGAATATGAGGATTATTGTTCATTAAGCGTTGAAATAGTCTTGAAATGACTAATTGTTGAGGATACTTGAGAAGAGAAAATTGTGTTATTCCTTAGATGATGAATTGAAATAAAAGTATTTATATTTACTAAGATTACAATACAAAATGAAGTAATGGAAATTTTCTTGATTCCTTAAATTCCAACGATAATAGAACTCTAGAACCACAATACCCTAAGCAAACTAAAAGACTGGAATATTCTGAAGTATGCAGCAGAATGATGCTACCACACAAATAAATGGACAGAGCATCCACATTGCTGAGAAAAGAAAGTTACACACAAGAACCAATAGCTAAGAAGAGAGAGTTACACATGAGCCAATCCCTAAGAAGAGAGAGTTACACAAAAGCACCAGAGTCCATACCAATGCTTGACAAATGCCTAGCTATGTCCATGGAAAAGAAGAATTTGCTATGATTGAGAAATTTCTTACAGACACATCCATCCAAAATCTCAAACTATCTCAATATATAGAATTTGAGCAATATGGATTATAGAATTTCAGCAATATGGATTAGTAATAGAAGCTAAATCATTCACAAAATTACCATGTAACATAGTAGGAAAAATACTTCATCATGCTTGTCAAAGAAAGGTGTTATACATAAACCAATGGTAAGCAACAATTTCAAATGAAGAGGTGCATCAATTTAAGAGGTTTAACATTACTGCAAATATTACAACTACATCTCAAATATGAAAAACATGAGGTCTCATCGCACTACATAAAAGATTAAGAAGAAAAGCAATCTCATCCTTTTACCAATTACATCAACAAGAGAAGGGGAAAAAAACAAAATAAGAAGGACTACCAAGAACACACATTCAAATTTAGAACCCATACATCAAGACTCTATGTCCATATCTGTATCAAAATCACTTTCAAGCTCATCTTCTTCTTCATCGTCATCGTCCATTGTTAGTTCATCTTCATCATCACAAATGAAGTCATCACCCATAACAACCTCGGGTTGTACATGGTTATCAGACTGCAAAACTTCTATTGGAGTAATTTCAACGTCAACATCATCTCAAAGCAAAACCACATCACCATCCATAGCCCGGTTTGTACAACAACATCGCTTTCATCTTGTTGGAACACATCATTAGGTTCCGCACATCCCAAATTCTTCAATGTTGGAACTTTTCTACTACTCTCCAATTGGCACCTAACTTCATATCACAAACGTAGAAAACTTGTTGAACTTGACTCAGTAACACAAATGGGTTGTCTTTATACCATCAACTTCTTACATCAATAGTAGTCAAATGTGGTTCGACTCGCAAAGTTCTGCTACTACTGGTGTTATACTATTCACATTGGAATAAAACAACACGATGCCTAAACAAATATGTCATTTCCCAAACTTTACAAATATAGCCGTAGAACTTTATCAATTGGCCTTCATGGTCCCCATCCACTACCAATCCACTATTTTGACTTCTACGACAGTTGTCACGGTCGAGAGTATGGAATCAGACGCCATTACAAATGCATCCTGAATATGTGTTCACTAAGCCATTAGGACCATTTGCTAATGCCCACATCTCATCGGTTACTTCGGGTGACTTGTTATTCCACAATTGATTCATCTACACAAAAAAAAAAAAAAAAAAGATTATGCTATTTTTGACATAACTTAACTTCATGTGTAAACTATACTATAAGGAATTTTAGCTTACGCGATCTTTGAATCATTTAGGAAATTCTTTGCATTGTCTTTTGGCAATGTCGCATGTACTTCCATATTGTTGTTGATGCAACAACATCTTGTGTTCCCTAGTTAATAAAATATAATTCATAAGTAATTTGAAAAATGATTACTAAAAAAAAGCATACAGTTCACATATAGTACGTCAAAAGTTTCGAATCGTACTCAAGATATTTTTCTACTTCTGAGTCGTTGTGTAGGACAAACCAATGAGCCATTCCACGGTCAGCTAGAGACACATCGATTGCCCTTGCGAGTAGACCAAACGGACGAACGGTATAAGTGAAAACCGCCAACTTGGGGTCATTGTCACCCCGGTCATAGTTCCTTTCTTCCCGTTTAAACACCATTTCAACTCCATCCAAATACATTGAACAAAAGGTCGTACACTCTTGGGAAACGTACACCTCCGCAATGGAACCTTCTGGCTGAGCTTTATTGCTAACAAATCCTTTCAGACATCCGAGCTCCTACATAGCAATATGATTTGAATGTCAATATTTATATTTTGTACTATATTTAAATGAATATGATCAGGGACTCGTGGTATTACCTCTCAATGGGATACATCCATCAATATTGCACGGGCCCTCCAACCATAGCCTCATGAGGAAAATGAATTGCCAAGTAGACCATGACATCAAAAAATGCAGGAGGAAAATCTTTTCAAGTTTACAAAGTATAAGTATAATTTGTTCCTCTAGTTTCTCCAAATCAGTCACCTTCAATGTCTTTGAGCATAACTGTTTGAAAAAAGTTTCCAACTCAAAAAGTGTGGTCCCAATCTCATTGGAAAGGTATCCACGCATCCCAATTGGAAGTAGTCGTTGTAGAAGGACATGACAATAATGAGTTTTGAGGCCAACTAATTTTCCACCATGAACGGTGACACAATTGGATATATTTGCTACATAGCCATCAGGGTACTTAATTGATTTCAAGAAATCACAGAAATCTTGTCTCTCTACTGGGGACAATGTGTATGATACCGAAGGCTTCTCGAATGAGCCACTAGAACACCTCTTCAAGTGTAACTTCTTTCGTATTCGCATGTCCTCCAAATCCAAGCATACTTTGTTCGTGTACTTGTTCTTGCCATCTATGCTCAATAGTGTCCCAACCAGATTGTCACATATATTCTTCTCTATGTACATGACATCAAGGCTGTGTCGAAGCTTCAGCATTTTCCAATAGGGTAGGTCGAACATAATGCTTCTTTTTGTCCAATTGGAAGTTGGATTTTCATTCCTTTGTCTTTTTTGGTTGTGTGGATGCTTTCCATACGGCATGTATGTCCCAGAATCAATTTGCTGCAGTATTTGTTCTCCCAATAACTCCACAGGTTTGGAACGATTCTCAATTTGACCGTTGAAGAGCTTACTCCTTTGCCAAATATGGTTCTCGGACAAGTAGCGGCAGACACTCATATACCCTATCTTACTTCGCAGACTATGAGATGATGCATCCATGTTACAATTAGGGCAAGCCAAGTAACCTTTTGTAGTCCAACCAGACACGGTACAATATGCGGGGAAATCATTGATGGTCTACATGACTACTGTGTGCATTGTAAATATTTGACCGTTTGAGGCATCATATGTTTGCACACCATGCTCCCTCAAATTCATTAACTCCTCCACTAATGGTTGCAAGTAAACGTAGAAGTCTCTTCCAGGTGTAGATGGACCGAGAATATGCAATGACATCATCATAAATGGCTCTTTCCTACACTTCCACGGGGGAAGATTGTAAGGCATTAAGATTACAGGCCACATGCTGTACAATGTGCTCATATTTCCAAATGGATTGAAACCATCCATGGCAAGCCCTAACCTTACATTTCAGGGTTCCACAGAAAACGTAGTATGTTGCATATCAAAGTCCTTCCATGCCTGGCCATTGGCTAGATGCCTTAATATTCCATCATCCACACACTTGTCTTCGTGCCATCTCATATCTGCGGCGCTATTTTTCGACATATACAATCTCTTCAACCTCGGTATCAAAGGAAAGTACCTTAATATTTTGTGAGGAATCTTTTTACCACTCTGTAGACCGCCCGAACTCTCCTCCGCATGCGAGGGCGTGAATTGGGTTCTAGCTACTACAGTTCGAACTCCTGTCATGATTCTGAATCTAATCTCATAAAGTGCAATGTAAGACTGATAAATCACCAAAGAGTCCAAATCCGGCAATTGGTTTTGAAAAATCAATTTTGAATGAAAAAAGCGCCAAACATGGGCTGCTTTGCCAGATTTCAGAGTCGCCACCTAAATATTTTATTTTTGGAGAAATTTAGGAAACCCTAAATCATGCCTAAGGTCACGTGTCCGTCATCACCAAAGTTGCCTCGGCTCGAGAACTTGGGTACAAGGGGGGAAGGTCATGAAATGAGCACCCCCGCTCACCCGATCAAAGATCGGCCTCTACTAAACATGATATGTTATTTTTTAAAACACATGTGTTCTTATTCTGGTTTATTAGCTAACTTACTACGTGATGCGCGCAGCATACAAGTATAGACCAAATCACTCAATTTGGAACAAAACATCTCATGTTTGTTTTTCGAAAATGGTTTGAAAGTGCTACTCGCAAATAGGCTAAAGCGCAGATTTGCCACCATCAAGTGAGCATAGAAAACATGATGTGCCACTCCGCAAAGTGGGCTTAAAACTCACATTTTGATGAATTGCCCCAATTCAAGCAATGAAGCCTTCATCCACAAGCATTCATGTAGTTATAGCAATTAAGTAAATAGCCTCATGGCAAGCATGCTATCATGACAGTCACTTACATACATACGAGGATGCTAAAGCGTAAACACTCACAGTGTACTCCGAGCCAAAAAAGAGCTAGTTAGTAATCATGCATGATCCTAGCTATGTTAAGATGCCTAATGCAACACATGCAAAAATGCAACTAAAATAGGCTTGGCTATCTAGAATGGCATATGAATGCAACACTTGATAACATTCTTTGAAACACGTATTCAAGAAAGTGTATTGAAATACGATGCAGTTTGAACGATGCGCCGAGCCCGGTGCATGCAAGACAAATGAATGATGCACGCATGCAAAGCATAAGGTATGCTAATGGAGACGTGCCCTAAACTAACTATCAAAAGCTGGTAAATAAAAGGGAGAAAGACGTGGAGTTGGAAGACATTCACACACACACGCACTCTTATTACAACATTTGCCCTCTCGACGGAGGGTCCGAATGAAATGAAAGCTAACTAGCTACACTAATTAAGCTAACTATTACAAATCACAACTAATTAACTAACTAGTTAACTAATTACAAACACAAATGAATAGCTAAGCGCATTAACTATTTAAGTACAGAACCCAACGAATTGACTACCTAAGTAAAGCAGTTAAAAGGCCTCGAGGACGAGCGATGCAAGCATGCTCGGTTGACTTCCTCCCGAAGTCCCGTCACCTTGCCACCGGTTGCCTCTGTTTGCATTCGCTCTGATTCTAAACATCAAACCAATTCCTAGACTGCTTCTGCACCAGAACTAGAACAACTTTGAACCATCTTCAAGCTGGTGGACTGTCGGCCACCAGGGGAGGCTGTAGGCCACTTGTTGGCCACTTAAGGAGGTTGTAGGCCACTTAAAGTGGCCGGCCGGCCACTTCCTCTGGCCGGTCGGCCAGTTACTTCTACACACTTCCATTTTGCTACAAACAGAGTTCAACAAGGACAAAGCAAGGCATTTGCAGGGTATATGTGTACAACCACCCTCCTTATCATTTCTCAAGCTTAAAGAAGTGCGGTACTCGACTCTCAGGCCACCAACCGAGCATCGCAATGCACGATGGCTAAGAAGCCGAGTTTGTACAAGTTAATAAATGCACAAGTAACACACAAGACTCGAGAGGCCTCCACCCTATCATGCACAATCAAGGGGGACGACAACTAAGAAATGAGGCACGTTTCATCACTTCAAGTATGAAACGTCCCTCATTTCTCGTGTTTGGATTAACGTCCGATCCAAACACATGCAATGCAACACACATGCAAACAACATGCTTATCTATCAATGCTAGAGTGGCATGCACGAGGCTCTATCATACAAGCAATGCATACATGGCATGTTTAGAAGCAAAGGCATCAAAGCTAGTGAAGGGCATAACACCATAGGCATACAATACAATGCTCAAATGGTCAAACCAACAATGGACAAACCTAAGACAACTCAAAACAGTGGCCAAAACACACTAAGACTTAGGCACATAAAGGCAAGAAATGCATGCTCATTCATTTGCTCGCAAGCAAGGCAAAAGGGCACAACTCTTAAACACAATTAAAGAGTGATAAACATGAGAGTATGACAAGGATGGATGCTCTGAAATTATGTGTTTAATGATGCCATATCACATAAACATCACAAGTAAGGCATGGTAGAAGGCCCAAAGCATAAGGCTAGTAAAGGGCACTACACAAGAGCCATGCAATACATGGCACAAATGACTAAACCAACTCTGGACAAAGTTCAATTAGGCCAAAACGAAGACCAAAACATGCTGAGATGGAAGCTCAAAAGCTTAGACAAGCATGCATACGTATTGGCTTACAAGTGAAGCATAAGGCTCAACCCTCAAACACAATGAAAGGGTGATAAATGCAAGAATATGGCAGAGGTATATAGTCTGAAATAACATGCCAAATGATGCCATGCCATGCAAAAAGCTCAAATATGACATGCTAGAGGTCTCAAAGTGCAAGACTAGCAAAACCAAATGCACTATAGCTATGCAAAGCCAAGCATGCATGACCAAAACCACTCAAATCAAGCCTAAAGCATGCTAAAACATAACCAAAAAAGTGCTGGAGTAGAGCATACACATGCTAGATCAATAGGCTAAAACACCAAATACACTAGGCTAGTGAACAAAATTGCACTACAAGTGCAAGAAGCATGCAAGAGGCAACCAAACCAATCAAAAACAAAGTTATAACATGGAAAAATAAGGCCTAAAACATGCTAAGATAGAGCCTCAAGAAGGTAGAAAAATATGCCAAAGTGTTAAGCCACAACACATGCAAACAAAGCACAAAAGAGGGGGACCACCCCCATCCATTTTGGATCTCAAAACCATTTTCCACCACTGAAATTCCTCTGGAATTCAGTGGTGAAAAGGCCAAACAAAGGTGATCTCAAAGACCTTGAAGGATAGCACAAAGCAAAGCAAAATAAGCCACAAAAAGGGGTAGACCACCCCTAACTCAAACAAAGCCTTAAACAACCATCTTAAACACTTAAAAACAAAAGTTTTTGCAGTTGAGAGTAAGGCCTAAAAGAGCATGCAAGGATGGCCAAATACTTAAGCAAAACAAAGCCTAAAGAGGGTAATTACTCACCCGTGAAGAACCACAGCAAAATAGCAACGTCTGAGGCAAAAACCACCTTTTTAGAACCCAAGTATGACCTCCAAGAACCTCAGCTCAATGATGGTGGTGTTTGACTCGGTGTTTGTGTGCAAAAGTATGAAGAAACAACACTTTTGAGTCAATATAGCACAAATATAGAGAGAGAGGGAGAATTCTAGAGAGAGAGGGATATTTTAGCTGTCTAAAATTTTTTTTGAACCCTGGAAAATGAGAGAGAACTCCCCTTATATAAGCAATGCAAGGGCAAGCTTCCTTGACAAGCTTAGAGTTTGTTTGAATCCCTCCATACACGTGTATAGAGGATGCATTCTGTGCTCACCAGCTGGCACCAAAAATATCTGCAAAAATAGAAAAATGGCCATAGGCCACTTCAAGTGGCCGACCGGCCACTTCCATTGGCCTACAGGAGGAAAAAGTGGCCGACAGGCCCTCCTCTCCCTCTAGGCAAGGAGTAAAAAGGTATGGTCCAAAAACAAACCAAAAAGAAGAGAGCTAAGTGGCCACAAGACAAGGCATTCAGCCGAAAGCCCCGAAAACTAGCCTACAAGCCACTACAAGTGGCCTACAAGAGGAAAAAGTAGCCTACAGCTACAAAAAAGTGGCCTACAAGCCTCTCTCTCCCTCCAGGAAAAGGCACCAAGGCATGGTCCAAAAACAAACCAAGAAGAAGAGAGCTAAGAGGTCTCGAGACATGGCGCTCAACCGAAAGCCCCCGAAAACTGAAAACGAGCACAAACATGCGCGATCACCGCGTGCACAAACGATGACGTCTAAGTCTTAAGGTCAGTCAAAAATGGGGTGTCTACACACTCTCATTGTTTAACTTGTATCTAGACTCCTTACATGTAGGGCAATTTTTCAGTTTTGCGTTGTCCTTTCAAAATAAAATACAATCATTCTTGCATGCATGAATGGCCTCGTATCCCAAACCTAATGCACATAAGAACTTTTTCACTTTATAAAGAGTCTATGGAACAGTTTCATCACACTTTGGTGGTATGCCTTTGAAAACTTGCATAACCATATCGAAAGATTTGTTGCTCCATTTATTGTACACCTTAACGTGGAGCATCTTAATAACGAAGGACAACACAGAGAACTTTTCACACTCCAGGTAAACTTTGCGTCGAGCATCGTCAAATAGCCTAATGAACTTCAATAAACCCTCTCTCTCCGAGCTATTAGGTTTTTCATTGATCTGATCATCCATGAGGCCACTCATGTAAATCTCTTCCAACATAATAGGCAACTCGCCCAAATTATCGTCATTGTCAAAATTTGCAACTCCATCTCGGTGACCATTATCATTTGACACACTCGGCTTAGCATGACACATTGGAACATGTTTCTTGTGGTGCATCCAAGTTCTATAAAAACACGTGATTCCTTTTCGAATCAAGTGCAACCATACAACTTGTCGACTATGTTTTGTGCCATTCAAGCAATCGACATACGGACAACGAATTCATCATATGGGCCTAAATTTTGCGTAGCAAAGTCAATAAATGACTTGACACCTTGTTGATACTCTTTACTTTTCAACCTATCTTTTATCATTATCCAACTCTTGTCCATCTTTTGAACCCTACAAATCAAGCAAAGATTAACATAGGAATATGGACAACAAATAAACAAAGTAGAAAATGGTGAAGAAAAAAAAGAGGAAAGCTGGTATGCAAGTTTCTTTAACAAGTATAAACGAAGAAATGGCACAAGGTCCTCCACCACTTCGTGGAGAGATGAAGAGACAAAATCCGACAAATTGGGAAGTGGTGAAGGAGAAAAAAGGAAGAGATAATGTGCAAGTTTCAGTAATTAATATAAACTAAGATAGGGGGACAAGATCCTCCACCTTTTCTATATCTTTTGTCTTTAAAATCCTCAAATCTTGTGAAATAGGAGATTTTGGTAATAGCAAATTCACTTCTAAGTTGCCATGCGAAAAGAATATTATAAATTATTCTCAAAAAATAATAGAGGGAGCTTGTCTGCAAGTGAGATGGTGGAGAAGGTTGATACCACTAATAATGGGGATGAGGGGGGGCTACTGAGGGAAATAGAAGAAATCTGAAAGAGACATTTCAAAACCTGAAAAAAGCTAAAGGAAATGTAGGATGTTTGAATCCTTCTTTTATCAACTAACCTATGAAGTTGTGAGAGATTTTTATTTCTTCACCAAAAAAAGGTGCCAAATAAAGTATTAAAATATTTTAACTGAAACCCATAGTCAATAAATTGTGCTCCAAATTACACTCATATGTCAAAGTCCATTCTACATCACCAAAGCCAAATCTAGAAAAGAAACTAACAAAATAGCATTCCCAATGCTTTATCATTCCAATTTTTGTAGTAGTCAACTAAGCAAAAATAAGAGTGTGATTGTTAAGAGTGTAATATGAAGTTTGGTTGTAGAGGTGATGGACTACAAATCTTTTACAAGTTTATCAAAGAAAACCCAAAACTGAGAATTGTTGACACAATTATTCTCTACTTTATTTTTTACTAAATACTACAAATACTTAAAACCACCCCTAAAAATGCAAATAAAGAAAAACAAAAGTCAATAGAATTAAAACCAACAGTAGATGCAGTTAAGTTGCCCACAATAGATGCAATATTGTCTTCATGATAAAAGAACACAAAAAACCAGATAAAAACTAATAGTTAGTTAAAAAAATGAACAATGAGAGAAGGAATTTAGAATGCATAATAAAATTACACAGGGAAGAAGATTAAGAGTAGCCCTTAATACAAAATAAATAAAAAAATAACCTGCTATGTAGCAATCAAATTAACGCAAGGCAAAATTAGGAACATGACATTGAGAAGAAAATCTACAATTCAAGGCTTGGAATTTCTACAATTTGAATAGTATCCATGGAAACTGAGTTACATCAAATCTTTGGGTTGTATAGTTCTGATATTCACAGAATCCACTAATGTCATAATTCTAGGAAATGTTAAAAAGTTTGTAATTATTGTAAGATCGAGCCGAATTCATACTTTACAACTGGGTAAACACCAATCATACTATACAATTTTATGCAACAAGGCAACAACAAGCATTTTATATCCAATGATCATAGTGGGGGTAGCATTACATAAGTTAATAGTTATTTGCCATCACCAAACCCATAAAGAGCATAAAGAGAAAATAAATAATATTAAAACAAAATATACCCACTTCATAAAAAATTTCAGGATACAAACTCGGTACCTTATGTAGTGTTGATTGAATGATCCAATTGCTGTTCAGTGGCAATAATTTTACTGATTGATTCACCTGTATATGTAGACAAAGCATTATATATACACACACACACATAATAAGAAAAAATATATATATAATTATAGAAAAATCCATTGCATTTTCCTAAAGAAATGGAATTGCTAAATTCACATCCTTTTATACATTTGACTATGTTAAGATCTTAATATGATGAAAAACTAGTGTACTATACTTTCCCTTTTGAAAACCTAAGAGATTCGTGATTAGATCAAGATTAATTTTACCAATTCCCAAACCATTTGAAACTAATAATCTAAATCATCTAGCACATACAAAAGTGATTTGGATTGTCGCTTAAAATAATAATAAATCGACATAAACGATTTTTATGGAAAAACCACAATTGGAGCACCTCTAATTGTGATTAAAAATCATGGGCTAAACGCCACTAATCAATCCACTATGAAATGAAGAAAGAATACAAATTTTACCCAAAAAATTATCCAAACTCAATCAATTTGTCTTCAACAATCAGATTTTCTTTCACAAAGAACCTTCGCCTTTGAATTGATCACTTTGATGTTGAATCCACAACATCCATGTCGAATCAATGACTTCACACAAAGATCAAACTCCTTCGAATACTCCACGCTTGAATCTCTGGCTTTCACCGCAGAAGATCGCTCTTGTTGTTGGATAACCAAACAATCCTTTGATGTATGCATGTCAAATCATGCGTTTAACACTCAATCAAACACCAAAGAACACTAGCAAACTAGCCCCTGAAGAAGACCCTAGAGCCCTCAAACAAATCGAAGCAAGAACCTAAAAAGCAGACCAAAACACATATATATAGAAAACAAACGACGCAAACCCCACTCAAGCACAGGACTTGCCACTCGAGCGGAGTCACTAAAACACATGTAATAAAATAGGTCTACGCTCGAGCACTGGAACTCACGCTCGAGCGCAAAAGCACGCCTCCCAGTAGTTTTACAGGCAAGCCAAACTACTGAGAAGGTACAAACTCCGCTCGAACGGGAAGACCAAAAACCCAAGGAAAATTACAATGCATTTAACCCAAGCTTGTTCGTGGAATTGGCAACAAGTAAAGACCTAACAATCTCCCCCTTTGTCAATTCCCGAACAAAACTGTCTAACAATTTTCCTAAACAAAACACACGCACTAGACATGCTCAAGAGCACAAACAAAAAAAAATTCAAACCAATCCAGTGACCAAAACACATGGTGAAACAACACACAAACCAAAACTATGGAAATGGGATAGTAAGATCAATAAAAAGAAATAAGCCAAAAGATATATCACAATTATCCATGCCAGAATAGTGTGTGTGTGTGTCCAGATAGCAGTATTCCACCCAGTAATATCCCAAACAAAATTTAAAAAATGTCTAACAATTTTCCTAAACAAAACACACGCACTAGACACACTCAAGAACACACACACACACACACACACACACACACACACACAAAAAAAAAACTTCAAACCAATCCGGTGACCAAAACACCTGGTGAAACAACACACAAACCAAAACTATGGAAATGGGATAGTAAGATCAATAGAAAGAAATAAGCCAAAAGATATATCACAATTATCCATGCCAGAATAATGTGTGTGTGTGTATCCAAACAGCATTATTCCACCCAGCAATATCCCAAACAAAATTAAAATTTTTGTCCGAGAGACAAACAGGAACAAGAAACAAAATCAAAAAACTATCCAAAAGTGAAGAAAAATACTGTCCAAAAAGGAACAACATCAATTGATCTGGCGGTGGGGGATGTGGCTACTGCAACTGAAGCAAAGAAAGAATCTGAGCAAGCTAAAGAGTACTCTTTGCAGCGAACTGCTCAAGATGATCAAGCCGACCATCGAAGGCATCCAACCGAGCATCAATGTAAACCAACCGCTAACTCATGGATTGCTCAAAGTGGCGAAGCTAGTCACGTATAGTCCGTGGAGGAACATCTGGCTCCTCTGTGCCTGCTATGGTGGCATCAATCTCGGCCTGCTCTGTCATAAGATCAACATCACCTGTAGAAGAAAGACCTGCCCTAGATGACTCCCCCTTAACATGAGCACGCCTTTGAATCTTAGTAAAAGGTTTAATGGGAGTGGCATACTCATCGTCCTCGAAGACCAGGACCTTAAGTCTAGACAGAAAACGGTTGATCAGACAACCATAGGGCAACCCTAACTATTTGTTCCCAATAATAGCAATCATTTTGCAGAGAATAAGGGTAGCAAGGTGAATAGGCAATTGGTAATCAATGCAATACAAGGCATAACCTTGCTCTTGGTTTATTTTATAGCTATGGGTGGTGACAATAAGATTGGCACAAATAATGAGATTCAGCAATCCATACTTAGGAAGAAGTTCATTCTGTTTGATAAGAGCACCCTGGATCTAGGTTTGGGAGGTACCACACAATTCAGTGGCCACCTTGTTAAAATCACAATCGAGGCAAACAAAGAATGGGAACCGAGAGGGAAGAACTAGCCCAATGCCGATGAGAGAGTGGATAAGGTCCTGGTCAACAAAAATCTCTTTAGACTAAACCCAGGTTTTGAAAGACGGCCCTATATCATCAACACCGTCGATGTTCCAGTAAAACTCCTTGACCCAATCCAAGTTTTGACAACCTGAGAAGGAAAGAACAAGGTCACCTCCTAAAGGCTCAAAAAAATACCTAATCAGGATGGACTCAAAAGTGTTAAGCTGTACATGACACTCAAGGTGAACAGTCCAGGAGATGAAGGCTTCCCTAAATTTTTTGGCTTTGTCAGACGAAGGGAAACGGGCAGAATTGAACTGGGGGCGATTAGCGGTGGACTTGCGACGTTTAGAGGTAGACATCATAAAACAAATAGAAAAAACCAACACTAATTGGATAGACCATCCCCCCAAAACCAAATCAAAATAGGGAAGACAAAAAAATCATTAGTAATAGATAGTAATAGGAACAAAAATCAAGAATTATAACCAAAGCAGTAGAACCAAATTCCAAAACCAAAACAGAGCATAAGTCATTAGTAACCCAGCCAGAAGGCAAATGCCAAAGCAAAATAACACAATAGTGACAATGGAGCACACAGATGAAAGGAAAAAAAAACTGGACAGAGAGACAAATGTGTGAACAGCATAACATGGACCAAAAATAACATGCCCAATCTCACCAACAGCATAGAACAATTGATATGCTCAAAAACCTTCTGTGAAAATGTGTGAACAAGTGACCAAATCACAGCTTCTCACAAAAACAAACCAAAGCCCAAGTATTAAACAAACCCCAAAAACATACCGAGAGAGAGAGAGAGAGAGAGTAGAGAAAATAAAATAAAATAAAAAATGGGGTGAGAAACTTACCAAAGATAAACCAAAAGAGAAAAATGAAGAAATCAAACCAAATCACAGCCCAAGCGAGTCGCAATTGAAACCCTACAGAGGAGAGAGAGAGAGAGAGAGAGAGAGAGAGAGAGAGAGACCAGCGCAAAAAAAGGAAAAAAAATGAGTCTGCATCGATGGGTGGCAGAATTTATACTAGGGCTTACCGCTCGAACGTGAGACTCAACGCTCGAGCAAACTCACTTAAGTGCATCTCTTCACTCGAGCGAAGAAAAGAGAGCTTGAGCGCAAAAAAATCCTCTCAGAATCTCATTCACTTCTGCAAAAGTATTGGATGATGGAAAAATACGCTCGAGCGCGATGTTTGCCGCTCAAGCGGAACAAAAAAAAAAACACCAGAGGCAAGAAACACCCTTTTGAGCAGTTAAAACCAACTCACACTGTCAAATAGGACCTGAAACAAATAGAGGTGAGCACAATAGTAAGAATGTGACATAAGATAAGAGAATCCACAAACCATGAAGCTTGCTAACTCACAATTTGACAATATGAAACATAATATCATGAGCAAATCAGATAAAAATTGATCAATGGGTATAAGCTACATGAGAATACATAACTCATAGACAAACATGAGAGCTCATATAATGAATGTGTGTGTGTGCAATCCTTAAGAGGCCACAAAGCTAGAGTTAATCCTCGTAGTGATCGGATGGCTGGACCTCTGGCAAGAGTAACTAAACGTCACTGAGAAAAGTCAAACCACTAAAAATCAAGGGGTATTTGTTGAGTAAAAGCGGAGGCTCCCCCTCAATTAATAAGTCTTTTTTTTATAATTTAAATGGACTATTTTTTGCTTGTGGGCACTCACTGGTGGCATGCACGCTCAAGAGTATGGAAATCAAACCAGATAAGCATGAAATCAATAAGGATGGCCTGGTTGGTGCCTCTGAGGTAGCCTTTTCCTAATGCCCGGACTTCAATGAACTGAGGGAGGAACCGTGGAAGTGAAAAACGATGGTAGATGGTTAAGAGACTTAACATCACCCATGATATGCTAATGTAGGTCAATTCCTCTAAAAATGTATAAGAGACACTGTTAGTGGTCCATAGAGAACTTTGATCACTTGTACGAAAACCCCTGCAACAGTTTATGTCAAGGATGTGTACAAAATGAGATCATGAAGTCAATGAGCATGGGCATTCAAAATGAGCTATGAACAAAGAAGAATGAAATCTTGCATGCAGCATGAGAGGTGTTCATATGAGTCTAAATGCAGAGATGACAGAATCAATGACAATGAGATTATAGGATCCAAACACACATAAAGCCAATCACTCTCACCCATTCAAGTAACAGGTCATACCCTAGTGACTAAGCACAACACCCAAGGTCTTTCTAAGGAACTCAAACCTAAGAAGATCAAGGAGTTTTGTTAAAACATCAGCCTTTTGATGCTTAATAGGTACATGTTCAAGAACAACAAGGCCGTCTTCCACTATCTCTCGAATAAAATGATGACGAATGTCAATATGTTTGGTGCGAGAGTGTTGGACAGGATTTTTAGAAATATTAATGGCACTAGTATTATCACAGAAAAGGGTGAGAGTGTTTTGGTCTCTACCATAATCATGAAGCATTTGCTTCATCCACAACATTTGAGCACAACAACTCCCTGCAGTAATGTATTCAGCCTCAACGATCGAAAGATAGATGGCATTTTGCTTTTTGCTATGCTAGGCAACTAGATTATTCCCAAAGTAAAAACACCCCCTGGATGTGCTCTTACGATCATCAACACACCCTGCCCAGTCAACATCAGAAAACCCAGTGATTTTAGCGGTAATGTCGGTCGTGAACTAAATCTCATACCCCCAATGTCCCATTAACATACTTAATGATACGTTTGATTACAGGTAGATGAAACCCTTTAGAACAGGCTTGGTAACAGGCACAAACACCTACACTAAATGTAATGTCAGGACGACTGGCTGTGAGGTACAAGAGACTCTCTATCCTATCATACTCCTATAAAGGGTAGGATCAACATCAGTACTAGAGGAATCTTTAGAAAGGTGAAGACTAGTACTCATGGGAGTGCGTGCATGTTTAACCAACTCAAGACCGAACTTAGACACAAGATTTTTGGCATACTTGGTCTGAGAGACAACCATACCCGAAGGAGACTGTTTAATTTGAAGACCTAAGAAACAAGGCAACTCTCCCATCATGCTCATCCCAAACTCATGTGTCATGCAATCCAAAAACTATTTCATAAGATGATTAGCAATGGATCCAAACACAATATCATCAACATAAATCTGAGCAACAAGTATATAAGACTTAGTATGTTTCACAAATAAAGTCTTGTCCACACTACCCCTTTGAAAATCATTATCAAGAAGAAAGGTAGTAAGTCTATCATACCAACCCCGAGGGGCTTGTTTCAACCCATACAATGCCTTGTCTAACTTGTAGACATGGTTTGGACATTTTGGGTCCTCAAACCCTTTTGGTTGCTCAACATAAGCCTCTTGTTTCAAGTATCCATTCAAAAATGCACTTTTCACATCCATTTGAAACAATTTGAACCCAAGAAAGCATGCAACACCAAGTAAAATACGAATAGATTTGAGATGTGCAACTGGGGCAAACGTCTCATCATACTCAACACCCTCTACTTGAGTATAGCCTTGAGCAACTAACCTAGCTTTATTTCTAACCACAATACCATTCTCATCAGATTTATTCTTAAAGATCCACTTGGTACCTATCACATTCATGTATCTATGTCTGGGGACAAGAGTCCAAACATTGTTACGTTCAAATTGACCTAATTCTTCATGCATAGTATTGACCCAACTATTATCTAGTAAGGCCTCTTTTATATTCTTAGGTTCAATTAATGAAACATAACACATATGAGATACCTCCTCCCGAATTTGTCTTCGGGTTTTTATTCGATCTGAGACACTTCCAATCACCTGTTGAGCCGAATGATTCAGTTTTACCCTTGCTGATGGTTTGAACTCTGGACTTGTAGTGACAGGAGCATCAAAAGTGGTGTCTCTTTGTGCACTCTTTAGACTTGGACTTACCTTAGAAGTTGGTGCTGGCTCACCTTCTTAAGCTCGGACCTCTGCTTCTTCTTGACTTTGTGGTTCAGTATCCAGGATTGAAGACTCACCATTTTCTTCCTCATTTAACGCTGAAGTAAGAGAACCTGTGTCATCTATAACCACATTGATTGATTCCATTAAAGACAAAGTACGCAGGTTATAGACACGAAAAGCTCTACTAGAGATTGAATACCCTAGAAAAATACGTTCATCTCTTCGGGAGTCAAATTTTCCCAAAGGCTCTCTATCTTTGAAAATATAACATTTACTCCCAAAAGTCTTGAAGTATTTTACATTAGGTTTCAATCCCTTTGTAACAAGCCTGCGAGGGACCTCGTTACAGTTCGGACTCGATTTGTCACGGTTCTAAATCTGAACCAAAGAGTCCAAATCTGGCAAATCGTTTTGGAAAACAGATTTTTGTAAAGAAGTGCCAAACATGGATTGCTTTGCCAGATACAGAGTCGCCACCTAAATATTTTTTAATGGGAGAATTTAGGAAACCCTGACTCAGTGCCAAAGGCCACGCGTCCGTCATCACCAAAGTTGCCTCGGCTCGGGAACTTGGGTACGATTAGGGAAGGTCAGCTATGAGCACCCCTTCTCGCCCGATCCGAAGATCGGCCTCTACTAACCGTGATATCCAATTTTGAAAACGTTATGCGTTCTTATTCTGGTTATTAGGCTAGAATTACTATGTTATGCGCACAGCAAACAAGTATAGACCAAATCGCCTAAATTGGAACAAAACATTTCATGTTTGTTTTGAAAATGGTTTGCTACTCGCAAGTAGGCTAAAAATGCAGATTTTTGCCACCCTCAAGTGGGCTTTTAGAAAAGATGGTTTTGCCACTATCTAGTGGGCTTAAAACTCACAGTTTTAATGCATTATTCCAATTTAGGTAATTCAACCTCCATCCACAGGCATTCAAGCAGTTATAACTCACACGCATGCGGTATGCTAAAGCATAAAAAGCTCACCTAGTACTCCAAGCCAAAACAGAAACTAGTTAGTAATCAATGCATGATCCTAGTTCATGTTTAAAATGGCTAACGCAACACATGCAAAGATGCAATCTAGACAGGCTCGGCTATCCTAAACATGGCATGTGAAATATTACAACTAACACGTATTCAATTTGGAATTGAAGTACAATGCAATTAACATGATGCGCCGAGCCCAGTGCATACAAGACAAATGTATGAATGCACGCATGCATAGCATAAGGTATGCTAAAATAAATATGCCCTAGTATTAACCATTGAAAGCAGGTAAGTAAAAGGGAGAAAGAAGTTGGGATTGGAAGACATGCACACACGCACCCACACTTATTACAAATTTGCCCTCGCTCAGAGGGTCCGAATAAATATTACAATTTAACTAACCAACAAGCTAATTAAATATTACAAATCAATTAAATTAACTAAGCAAATTAACTAATCTAATTTAAGCAGTAAACAATAGCCTCGGGAAGAGGGTCCAATGCATGCGCGCTCGGTTCCGCCCAGAAATCCACTGCCATGCTCAAGATGCCTCTGTTTTCTTTGCTCTGTTCCCCTGATGACTGCCAAAGTCTCAGAGTTTGCTCTCTGGATACTAGGGAACACCACCGGCTGAAGGAGAACACCACCGGCCATATAGAATGGTCACCGGCCACAAATTTGATCCATCGGCCAACAATGGTGGCCGGTCGGCAATGAAGATAGCCGGCCGGCCAAATCTTCCTGCAGAATCTGTATTTGACAGCAGCAGAGGGCAAGACTTGGCATGGCAATGCATTTCAAGCAATGTATGCACCAATCCCATCCCTTATCATGTTTATGACTCAAAGGGACATGGGCCTCGATTCTCGGACCACCAATCACGCATTTCCATGCATGATGGCCCAAAGAATCAAGTGCGCATTTTAATATGGAATGCAATGAACATAATCAAACAATGAGGCTTAATCTCTATCACAAGCAATTCAAGAGGCCAAGCATGCATGCTCATGCAATGCAATCCTAAGCAAGTGAGCTAGCATGCAACCGTGGAAATGCAAAGAAGCATACAGGGTGAGCATGCAAACAAGCAAAGGGATGGACTTAAACTAAATTAGGCAGCCCTCAAACAAGCCTAAAACAGTGGCCAATGCTATGGAAATGAGGTCCAAAACACACACACACATGCATGCAAATATGGTCCAATTCCTAAGCATAAAGGGACAACTTCTAAGCACACTTAAAAGGAAGTAAACATGTACAATTAGCATGCATAGGAAGCTCAAAATCATATTAAAATGGTGCCAAACCAAGCCAACAAGACAAGCATAAACATGCAATTAGAGGTCCAAAACATGGAGCATGAGATGACAACCTTATGAAACATTAAAGGGACATCAAATACAAGCATGTAAGCACACCATGAGGTCTGAAATAACATACCAAGTGATTCCAAACCACTTAAACAAAGCAAGGATGGCATGCTAGAGGGGCGAAAGCTTAAGGCATACAAGAGGGATTGCACGGTAGCTATACAAAGCAAGACATGGATGACCCAAACAACCAAAAACAGTCCTCAAGCACACTAAAATATGCATGAAAGCTTCACAAAGCTTGGCCAAAATACATGAGCATGGTAGTCTAAATGCTATGCATGTATTGAAGCAAATCATGGCATTACAAGGCATGTATGCTAAGCAAGCATGGTGTACCAAAACCAACTAAACATAATGCTATATTATGACATAATAAGCATAAAAAACAGTCAAGGCATGACCAACATGAACCTAAACATGGTGCTCACTAAAGAGACAAAAATGGCCCTTTTCAAGGACAACAAGGAGAGGGGGTGGCCCTCTCCTTCCTAGGACCTCAAGGCACCATCCTCACCTCTGAAATCCCTCAAGATTTCAGTGGTGATGAGGCCCAAACACAATGGTCCCGGAGCTCAACCAAAATGGCACAAAACAAAGGCCAAACAAGCCTTAAGAGGGGTCAAACAACCCCAAAGCTTAAAGCACCCTTAACAAACTATTTAGAGCAGACAAAAACAAGGCTTTTATATGTATACACTAAGCTCAAAATCAAGTGCAAGATAGGCTAAAAAGCTTTGCAAAAATGGGGGAAAAAGAGCAAGTTTGTTACCCTTGAAGACCTCCTTCACAAATGGTGGTCCAGCTGCCTTTCCAAGCTCAAAACCAACTCCAAAACTTCAAAACAGCCCTCAAGGGCCTCAGCTCCCAAGAAAAGGTGTTATGGTGAGTGTTTGTGTACAAAAATGGGACTAAACACACACTAAACACAAGAAAGAGAGAGATATAGAGATAGGATAGATTCACAAACCCTAACCCTAAAGCTCAAGCTCTGAAAATGTTGTCCAAAAATGTCTCACCCCTAACAAGAGATAGGAGCCCCTCTTTTATAGACAATTTGTCTTGTAAAGCTTCCAAAGGAAGCTAACAAGAGGGCAATCCCTCCATACACGTGTATGGAGGGGGTGACAGTGTATGCCAGCTGTCCAAAAATATCTGCAAAAGCAAATGCACAGTAGTTGGCCGGCCAAAAATGCAATTGACCAAAGAAAGATAGCCGGCCGGCCATCTATAGTGCCGGTCGGCCAAACATTTGGCCGATGGCAACAAAACACAGTCGGTGGCCTCAAGCCATGGCCGGTAGAGTGTGGGGATGGCCCACAAGCCATTCCCTGCCCCTCCAAGGCAAAGCACAAGTGTTTGGTACAAAACCAGACACGAAACAGTCGAGTCGAGAGATCTTGAGGCAAGGCGCGTAGCCGAGACCTCCAGGAACTCAAGACGAACACAAACATGGATGATCACCGAGTGTTCAAGCGGTGACGTCCAAGTCTTGAGGACGGTCAAAAATGGGATGTCTACAGTTGCCCCTCTTTGACAGAACTCGAAAGTCACAAAGTGACGGGAGTGATTGTCAAAGCCTAGAGACGACTCATTTTTTACAAGGCCGAAGACTTAGACAGAGCATACAAGACAAACAAGATATGCGCCCGAAAGCAGGGGCAAGATGCAAGACAATGCACAAAGCCGAACATAACTTATGATCATGCAAAGAAAGCTGTAACGAAGCGTATACAATGCAACAGTTTTAAGCTAGCATACATCAAACTACACTACAATGCAGAAAGGATGTAAGAGAATTATGCAATTCTCGATACGTCTCACTCGGAGGATACAATACCTGTGCGGTTAGATGCAGTTGCACCTCAAATGAACCGTACATACAATATCGTGCCTGAAAAGAAAGCAAACTTAACAGGTACAATATTGTTAGCAACATGCATGACAATGCAAAATGATATGCAATATATACAAAACTATGTATAATAATGCAAATGAAAATGCAATGCAATTGAAACAATGCAAATGAAAGGCAATGCAATCGAATCATTATCCAATCATGAGCGATTCAAAACCACACAAATGTCAAATGGATTGATGGAAGTAACAAGTCCGTCTACCATAGAAAAGGTGCCGCAACCCTCAAAGCGCGTACACATGCAGAACTATGAGTGACGTAGACGGACGCAAGAACAAGTATTGGGTGGAATGACATAAGTGGGGAAGCGACCCGTTGGGGGAAAGAACAATGATCCTAATGCTGGATGCAAAAATTACACTACAATGCAATATATACAGTGGATATGGCACGCGGGCTAAACTGTATTTTGCCTAGGAAAGGCATGGGCACAAACAAACCACATTTAACACAGAAAAGGTGCCGCCACCCTCAAACCAAGTTCATCAAGGAATAGGCGCGTACACATGCAGAAATGTGCTTTAACGTGAAAAGTAAGAGCACATGCCAAACCAAGCTCAACAAGGAAAGGTGCGAGCCCTAGATGGAAGTGATGCAATGGATGCATGCAAGCTACAATGCGGTATTTACAATATGCAATGGAATGGAATAAATACGATGGATAAGGCACGCGGGCCAAACCAAATCTTGCCTAGGAAAGGCATGTACACAAACGAACCGCGTCTAACGCAGAAAGGTGCCGCCACCCTCAAACCAAGTTCATCAAGGAATAGGCGCGTACACATGCAGAACTGTGCTTCGACGTGAAAAGTACGAGCACATACCAAACCAAGCTCAATCATGGAAAGGTGCAAGCTAAAGATGGAGGTGATACAATGGATGCATGCAAGCTACAATGCAATATTTACAATATGCAATGGAATGGAATAGATACAATGGACAAGGCACACGGGCCAAACCAAATCTTGCCTAGGAAAGGCATGTAAACAAACGAACCGCGTCTAACACAGAAAAGGTGCCGCCACCCTCAAACCAAGTTCATCAAGGAATAGGTGCATACACATGTAGAACTGTGCTTCGATGTGAAAAGTATGAGCACATACCAAACCAAGCTCAATCATGGAAAGGTGCAAGCCAAAGATGGAGGTGATACAATGGATGCATGCAAGCTACAATGCAATATTTACAATATGCAATGGAATGGAATAGATACGATGGATATGCATGACATATGCACTATATTAAAATGAAATGCATGACATATGTAGTATATAAAATGGGATGCATGACATATGCAGTATATTTACAATGATGCATGACATATGCATTATTTACCATGAAATGCATGACATATGCACTATTTACCATGAAATGCATGACATATGCACTATTTTTTTTGTTTTTGTTTTTTTTTTTTTTTTTTTGAAATGCTAATTATGCATGAGATGTATGTTGCATGGAATGCGCAACAACGCAAGTTGCTTGAAATGCATGACAATGCATGAATTTTTTTAATACGCAACGACGCGTGGCTTGGGATTCATGGAAATGCAAATGAACTGTGCACGCCAATGCACCGAAGGTCTTGCACCTTCCAAGGATTTAAGGTCTCCTAGACCGGCTGCTGGGGAATGCATAACAATGCAAATGAACTTAGAATACGTGACAACGTGTGACTTTGAAATGCATGACAATGCATGCGAGTTTGAAATGCATGACAATGCAACCGAGCGGATTTAAGGTCTCGTCAGACCAAGCGGGTTTAAGGTCTCGCCAGACCGCGAAGTACACAGGACGGTATGATGCGCGAAATAGCGCAATTGAATGATACATGCACAAGGGGCAACTTTCGGGTTTTGTAAGAGACAAAAGGATATGGGAAGGATATACCTTGCACGAATTTGAGTGCCACGCATAGAAGGCACAGTCCGAGGTCAAAACGAAGGCCGGTTGAGCTTCGGAGATGCCATTTCTTGCACTATCTTGAGCAATGAAGGCCCCAAACCACTCATCTGACCTAAACAAGGTTGTAGGAGGCTCACCGGCCACATAAGAAGGCCACCGGCCATCCACCGGCCACCAAAAAACATCACCAGCCAAATATTTAGCCGACCGGCCAAAAATGCCTGATTCGGGGCAGTTTTGACTTTTCGCCTTGGGTCTTTTAAAATGGGGTTTCAAACCCTATTCTTTTCATTTCCCTTAGCCGAAAATCCATTCCCTCTCTCTCTAGGGCACTTTCCTCTCTTCATTTCTCTGTTTTCTCGCGTTTTACGCCCGTTCCATCGTTTGATTCGCGAAGTTTATCGCGTTTCGAACATTTTGGACCGATCTAAACTTCGTTTTGGTGTAGTTTTTTTTATTTTCGCTTCTTGGGGTTTGTTTCCCCCAAGTTTTCCTTGATTTTCCTATATTTTCCACATTCCGGCTTTTCCAGCCATTTTCCACCCTCCCGGGGGTTGACTTTTTGTTGACCCTTCGCATTCTAGCTTCGTTTTCCTTTTCTGACCATTTTTCGCGACACATTTGACATGGCTGACGATATCCCACAAGGCGGGACTCCCCCGGATCACGAGATGGATCCCGGGGTCGAGCTTCTCCCCCTGAGTGTCTGCCCCTTCGACCCGGCGACCTACCGACCGGCGATTCACGTGCTATCCCTAGATGGACTTCGCCAGTTTCGGAGTTTTGACAGAGCGATGCCACCAAAGCTCCTCCTGCGTGAGCCTACATCTCATTTATCCTTCGGCGCTTCCGAGGTAACATTCCTTCCTCTGTTTTATTTTTCGCAATGTAGAATATAAAACTGCCATAGCTAATTACATTCTTTAACTGCTTAACTCAAATACACTGACGATCAGAATCAGAGGATCGCAACCATATTTGCAACTGATATCTGTTTGAAACTGTCACGTGCACACGCACTGCACTGATCCTGAACCACTCAAACACACGGCACACACCGTATTTTATTGCAAACACACCGGCACCCGATATCTGTTTGAATCTGAAAACATGCTCACATGCTATATTTGTACTAAACCATGCCAACACGCTGACACATCACACGTTGTAGTTCACTATAAGCACACCGGCACCCGGTATCTGTTTGAATCTAAAAAACTTGCACACATGCTATATTTGTACTGAACCACGCCAACACACTGACACATCACACGTTGTAGTTCACTATAAGCACACCGGTACCCGGTATCTGTTTGAATCTGAAAAACTTGCACACATGCTACATTTGTCTGAATTTTGAATGCCTTTCAAAATTAGTATATTTAGTATTTGCTTCGCAATTGTGTGCTTGAAAACAGGGGGATTCCCATACCATCCACGGGTATGGGAATATCGCTGCTCGAGACTGGTATGCTAAGTTACCCGAGGCGGTTCGCCACATTGTGGATCAAGCCGGTTTCGGTGCTTTTTGCAGAGGATTATCGAGACTTACCGCGAGCAGGCCTCTCCTCGCTGCTCTGGCGGAGAGGTGGTGGGACACCACCGACTCGTTCCATCTTTCTACGACGGGAGACATAACGATGACTCCCTATGATTTCTCGATGCTCACAGGCATCGGGATAGGGGATGATCCGATCCCCTTCGACACCGATATGGACGAGTGGACTACCGCTCAGGTCTACCTGCTCGGCGAGGTGCCACCTCTCGCCCGTCCAGGCTTTGTCCGATATTCCTGGTTCGAGGTCCAGTTTAGGGTCCAGCCAGCTTTGGTGGAGGAGGCTCCGATGACTCAAGAGGCTATGGAGAGATATGCGCGCAGCTTTTTGATGTTCCTGCTGGGGACCACTATTTTCACCAATCGGGCGAACACCGTGCCCCTCTGCTTGCTCAGCGCCTTAGTGGATGTCACTCAGATCCTGCACTACACTGGGGTGGCGCCGCTCTGGCTACACTTTATGGGTACATGAGCTCGGCTTCCCGCGGCAGCGGACAGTTGCTCGGGGGCTACTGGCGCGCTTGGGAGGTATGTTTCTTTTCTGCTCTTTTACATTCTTGCTTTCTATTATTCAAGACATCACACATTGTAGTCTGCTTCACACCGGGTCAGATATCGTTCACACGGCACACACACACTGCTTACCTCGATCAGACACACTATTCACACCGCACACCTTTCGCTTTACAATCAGTACAATACACTACACGATACATAGCTCTGTTATTTCTGCTTTATTCTACATTCTGCTTTGTCTGATAAGCATTCTGGTATTTATTCCACAGTTGTGGGTCTATGCTTACTTCCCCAGACTAGCCCTAGTGCCAGACGCGGAGACCCCTCTCGTCGTCCCGTTTTCGCGCCGCTTCGACGGGAGATGCGTGCGGAGACCCCGGGAGACTTTTAGCTTCTTCCGTCGTTATTTTGACACCATCACTCCCGCAGAGGTATGTTTAACTTTATGGTTTATTTAAGCGTCACTTTTCACTGCACATTTTCAATAACAGTATATAACAAACTGTATTTCATTTTCAGATCACCTGGCAGCCTTGGGCTCCGTTGCCAGCGACGATTCGAGACCGATTTGCCGGTGCTGAGGAGACCTTGCGTTTTCGAATTTTGCTGGAGGGCCTGGTCTGTCGGGCTTAGTACCTGGGCGAGCGTTTCCTACGCCAGACCCTAGGGTTACCAGAGCAGATAGTCCCGGTTCACCCTCCAGAGGATATTAGGGAGACTGAGAGATTTACTGCCGAGCAGATGGCCGAGTACACTATTGGCTGGGAGGCGATCCGCTTCAGAGGCATCGGCGATTCTGAAATGCGTCAGACGTACATCATCTGACCTCTCAGTGGTGGCCAAAGTTGAGGGAAAAAGGCCCGTGGCGCCGGCAGCCAGGGCAGGAGCGGAAGCTGGAGTAGGAGCATCGAGGAGGGCCTGGGTTCGTGGCGGTGGAGCTCGAGAGGCGGGGTGGTTGGCCTGCCGCCTACGACGATGACATAGAGAGGGCAGGGTGGGGCGACCTACCAGATCCCCTTTGCCTCTCCTCCGGCTGATCACGAGTTGGTCGGTGTCCCCGACTTGCCTTCGGTATGTATTATTGCATTTCACATCTTGCACTGTCATTTCATTTCATTTCATTTCATTAATACTCTGCAGAATACTGATACATTTAATACTTTTGCAGGCTTCCTCCGAGTACACCCGGCAGTCCTTGGAGCTGAATGCCTCCATGATGAGGATGTTGCAGTGGACTTTCGACCTTCTGGCCCTCTATAGTATTCTGGTATGTTCTTCAACCACAGTCTCAAACCATACATAAATTGCTTCACATAATCCGATGCACAACACAACACTTGACACACTAATCTCACAGCATTCATACACTGCATTCTGCACTGATAAACTGCTCACGGCATTCGCATACTGTACTCATACATTGCATTTTGCACTGATAAACTGCTCACAGCATTCTGATGTATTTTGCTTTTTGTACTTTTCAGCCTCCCTTCCAGATTCCCACTGTAGGAGGTGCTCTAGTTGGACCTTCCGTTCCTGTTCGAGGGAGAGATGAGGAGGGTAGAGTATTCCCCCGCACCAAGGCGGGGCGCACTCACGTCGGGAGTATCTCTCAGGCGTCGGTTCTGGATGATGACGAGGAGTCCGAGGTAGAGGCAGAGGCAGAGGCAGAGTCATCGGAGGAGGAGACCGGAGACGGCTCGGACTCGGGCTCAGATGACAGTGCTGATGATGCTTCTGGACCTTCGTCCAAGAAGAGGACTAGGACGGACTGATAGCCCCCGGAGCCACTTTGACGTTTGATACAGATTTTTGCTGTTTTTCTTTTTTTCTGCACTTTTCCCTTTTGTTAGTAGTTAGGGTACTTTGTACTGCCGTAGGCAGATTTTTGTTTCCAAAACTTATGTACCTGAAAAGATGATGAAATGAAACAAACTTTTTTGTCTGAAAAAGTGTTACATTTGTATAACTTTACATTGCATTGCATCACACCATATTACACCTCAATGTAAATGAAATCGATTTGTTGTTTGAAAATTGAACACTCGCACTGTAATAATCAGATAACTAACCAACCAATAGTAAAACAACCCAAGCAACCCACTTCATGATTCTGAACACACGGCCCTTTTTCCACTGGGGTCTAATCTGCATACAGCCCATAACACAGTACTCGGTTCATTCTGCACACGGCAAATCTTGAACAAACAGCCCAATCTGACAAGACGGAATACGAAGGTGGAATCGGCTGAAACTGAAACACACTCAGATGCCCCAAATTCTCTCCTTTCTTCTTTTGCTTTGCCTAAATGTAGAGAATGGCACAGCACTCTGAGCATAAACGATTTTTTGAAAATGAAAAAAAAAAGGTTTCAACCTGGGTATCGAGCCTACGACTGAACACAGCGGAAAAAGACTCAAACAAAAGGCACACGACCTAAACACAACGAGACACGCCCGGACAAGACCCAAAGCGAAAGTTGGGCTAAACAAGACAAAAGACACGACACATGGACGTGTTTACAAAAACAAAAGACCTCAGATCTCGAGGAGCCAGTTCTTCCGGGTGTTATTCCCACCCTTTCTAATTTGTGATTCTCACATCACTCAGCCCTCAAGCTCAGTTTTTCTCGCAAAACCCTTTTCTTACTTTTCTCGCAACTCACATCTCTCTATTCTTTATTCTCTCATTTTTTTGTCCCTCCCCAAGGTGATCGATAGGTGAATAGGAAGTTGCGGGTTCACGCCCAACACTATTGGCTCACGGCTATTTCTTCTGGCGACGTCTAGTCGATGTTTCAGGCAAGAAATGGTGTATCTTGGTGCATCGATTTGTGCCAGACTTGGTTCAATACTCTCGTTTTTTTTTTTTTTGAGGGCTTTTAGCCCTTTACACATAGCTTTAGCTGTGCCTTCTTCCGGCGAATAGGGTGCCCTTCTGGCAGGTTTGTTGATGACAGGGGGGAAGACAGAACACCTAACTCGACTATGCCCCTAGTTCATCACTTTGACCCTTTTTTGGTTTTTCTACTAAAGCAGTTTTGACCAAAATGAGAATTAAATTAACACGCTTGTTCGATTTTTGATTTGAAAATCATGCAAGTTAGACTATAAGCACTAAAAATTTTCCCGTTTGGGTCTCAGAAATAGTCTAGTTTTGGAAAATGAAATAGTTTTCGAGAGAATAGTCAACCTCAGTAAAAATTTTCAAAAACTATTTTTGCAAACGGTCGATGCTCAATGAGCACGGAACCTACCCTCGAGATGCGCAACCTCGGATCAGAGGCAATGGAAAATTGCCCCTTGCTTGAAAGGGGCGCATGGCAACGGAAAGTTGCCCCTAGTTTAAACGGCGACTCATGGCAACTCATGGCAACGGAAAGTTGCCCCCTGTTTGGATGATGTCGTAGCATTTTGAAAACCAGTCCTCATCGGTGATAATTGCAAACAAACTCTCGGACATGGAGAAGACGGAGATGGTCTGGACCAATATATGGACACAGTCACTATGAGAGCATTGGTGGCTGGACTTTAGAATGAAGTTGACTGCGTGGTTCTGGTTGTCAAGACTGAACTATTGGATTCAGAGGAGGCAAAGGTGATCAAAACCATGACATGGAATGAGACGCTATGAGAGCGTTGGGGGCTGGACTTCAGGATGAAGTTGCCTACGTATCCCAAACATGGGAATCAAGCCTTACGTAGTTCCGGTTAAGGTACACTCGAGTATTTTAACCTTCACTTTTTAGGCTCTAACTTCTGCCAAGGCGCCCGATGCGGATTTTCGACCTTACGAGCTTCTTTTCCTTTTTTCTTTTTTCTCTTTTTTTCTTTTTCTTCGTATTGCATATTTTTTTTTTTTTGCATCCTTTTTTCTTTTCTTTTTGTATTTCTTTTCTCTTTTCTTTTGTATATATTTTTTTCTTGCTCTAACTTTTGCCTGGGTCACCCTTCCGGGTTTTCAACCCAGCGAGCCTCTCAAAGGGTAAAAGTGTAACAAGTCCATGCCAAATGGTTTTGAGATTGAAGCCCTCTATATCTAGAAGAATGGCTGTTGTATTTGGTTCTTCGAGTATGTCCGATATTTTGCTGCCCCTAGTTCGAGGGGTGCTTCTGATCTGGCCACACAGGTCTCACATAGCGGTTGACCGTTGAACGTTCTGAATGGGTTCAAGGTTCGAAAACAAACGGATTGAGTCTTGAGGCTGAGAGCGATCTTAGGATACACAATCTCAAGAGCGACTCCACACAGGTCTTCACAGGACCGCGCAAAATATTTTGTTTTTGAAAGTTTTTACGAAAGCGACACATCGCTCGTGCTGAAGATAGTGTGGAACCAATCTGGATCAAGCCAGGGTCCTTCTCAGTACTCACGCTAACAAGCATGATTTCATTCATTAAAAGGCTTAGCACGCCTACCTTTCTCTCAAATTGATCAAAGTTTTGCAAAACCTGAGGAATTCCTTCCTCTTCGTTTTCACCGCAGTGTTCAAAAAGGTTTTTGAAAAGCTTTGGTCATTACAATGATTTTCAAGGCACAAGAGAGCAGGTAGAATGTACTGTCGTCCCATCCAAATCCTCTGGCATAACTAGCTCAAAAAAAATAATAAGCATGGAAACATGATAGTCGCAGCTGTTTCATTCAGATTTCCTGGTTGCAACTGGCTCCACAGCAGAGACAGACTCAAAAAGAAAACAAAAGGGTAATTACAAAATAAAATGGTGTTTGGGACAACAACCCCGGAACCACTCGACATCCTATACAAGGGGGACTAACTCGCTACAACAGACCCTTAAGCAAAAAAGACTGACTCACGACAATGAGACAGACTCAAAACGGAACAAAAGCCTGACTCGACACCCAAGCCAAAATTTGCAAAACTAGTAGTCGCAGATGCTCAAAAATGCGTGCCAGACGCCAGATCCAAAAATATACCAAGCGCCGCCCGCAGGTGGTTCACTTCCTGATTACATACTTGCAGTATCAGTATCCTCAAAATCCAATAGCTGAGTAATAATGGACTTGGTTGATGTGCGCGGGAGGATAACCTCGTTGTCGATCAAATCTTGTACCTCATGACGGAGGCGGAAACAACTATCGGTAGCATGACCTGTTTGCTGGTGGTACGCATAGTACAAAGCAGCATCATGTGTGGGAGGGAGATTCTTCGGGAGAGGCCTGGGCTCCAGGGGTTTAAGGTGCCCTCTTTCGGCCAGGATCTGAAGTGCCTTGGACAATGGCATGAAAAGAGCGTGAAAGACCCTGCGCCCTCGGGGCAAGTACTTCGAAGTCTGAGTATTCTTGCTAGACGCACTAGCGAATGGGTCGGCAGGCACTGCCTTAACTTTTTGATCCTTTCCAGGTGCAAGGTTGGGAACGGGAGGAACTGTTCTGGCATGACGGGGCCTATCCTGGTTTTCTGATTGGTGATCGCTTTCCGGTTGGAACGGGGAAGACATCATCCACGGTCTTAGTCAGGACTGCTAATACTTGTTGCCTACTCATTCCTCCGGCCTTCAAAGCCTTGACTGCCCACAGCAGTTGTTCAATAGGATCGGCATCTGCCTTTACTTTGTCTTTACCTCTGGCCTCAACCTGATCGAGGGTTTGGGTTAATATTGATACATCATTGTTATAGTTGGAGGCCATCTCCGGTTGGCTAAGCTCGATCACAATCCGTCCCAGTAATGGGGGCTCCTGGGGTACAAAATGCCCGACATATGGTGCGGCTGATGGCAAAGCTGACATTCCGTAGGCGAGATCCGTCACGGACCTCTGGAGGTCACCTATCATCCCCATCAACTCGAATGTGGTGAGCTCACGAGCCTGATACAACTGGGGGGTCCAAATCGGGTGCGCGGCAGGCGACCTGGGTGGATGCGGCACATCGGCATTGGTCTCACTTTGCAGAGTGATTCCTCGATCTAATGCAGCTGTCATAACCATAATCTCTTCCGAATTCTGTGTCATCATAGGTCCACTGTTCTGAGTGGTGACTGACGGATCAGATATCTGTCTTGCCTCAGTAAGGGGGAACACTAGCTATTCTGTATAAACTCTCTGAACCTTGAAAGGAAAACCAAGCAGCATTTCAACCCAAACAGATCAAACACAGATGTAGCCGAATAACTGTACTCTACCACTGATCACTGTTTCCCAAAATCACTACCCCAAAACACTGAATCGGATATCCACAGATATAACTGATTCTCACAAATACTGATAATGGTGCCCTCAGGCCTGATACTCAAGCTGGCAAACTGACATGCGCGTTCCTGTAGAGATACACTCTAAAAGCACATAGCACGTAGATGAGAGCCAAAACACCCATATGCCGAGGTAGAGTTTCCCTGTCCTATTTTGTCAGGAGCTAGGGTTTTACTATGCACGCAGCGGTTTCAAACAACCTATAATCGGGTAAGCAACCTATCCTAGTTTGGAATGGTCACTATGGATTTCGATATGCACTAGGTCGAATGGTCAAAAAGGGTGCCCCAGTAAAACCGGGGTTTGTGTTCCCATACTGGTAGAGCCCCCAACCGGTCAGCCTTATGGCATGCTTTGACAAAGTCAAGCCTCCGGCAAACCGCTCAAGAATAGCAGATGGCCAACACGGTGTCCTAGGCGCACCAATGCACATGCAATGCAAAGAAACACATAAGTGAAATCAAAACAAGATATCACAAGTTCGAGTCAAGCTTTCTAATATCCCCAGCAGAGTCGCCAGAAATTGTAACAAGCCCGCGAGGGACCTCGCTACAGTTTGGACTCGATTTATCACGGTTCTAAATCTGAACCAAAGAGTCCAAATCCAGCAAATCGTTTTGGAAAACAGATTTTTGTAAAGAAGTGCCAAACATGGACTGCTTTGCCAGATACAGAGTCGCCACCTAAATATTTTTTAATGTGGGAATTTAGGAAACCCTGACTCGATACCAAAGGCCACGTGTCCGTCATCACCAAAGTTGCCTCGGCTCGGGAACTTGGGTACGATTAGGGAAGGTCAACTATGAGGACCCCCTCTCGCCCGATCCGAAGATCGGCCTCTACTAACCGTGATATCCAATTTTGAAAACGTTATGCGTTCTTATTCTGGTTATTAGCCTAGAATTACTATGTTATGCACGCAGCAAACAAGCATAGACCTGTAGACACCCCATTTTTGACCGCCCTCGAGACTTGGGCGTTACTGATGGTTTACCTGGTGGAGAAAACTGTGCAGGGCAAAGGTCCAGTTTCTTCGGCAAGGAGAGAGACAAATCTCAACCGCACACCCCATTTTGGACCAAAACTATTTTGGATGGTTTTCAGACCTTAAAACCCTCTCTTTCAAAACATTTTTGAAATAAAATTCCCACGATGATCTGACGCTCGCATTTCGGTAAATGTTGCGCTTTTCGGTAAACCGAGCAAGGACAAAGTGGAGATGAATGAAAGAGAGATGAAATCTTTGAAAAATCTTTCAAAACACCTTACTTGGGGGTTTGAAGTTGAAGAGAAGAGGAGAAGAGGGGAGAAATCAAGTTAGAGAAGAAGTTCGGCATGAATCCGGGTAGAAGAGGGTCGAGCAGCCCTCGCTGAATCGGGCTTATTCATCGTCATACTTGGAGTTTAGCTATGAGGCCACCACCGTTGCAAAGAAGACTTCCGGGGCTTCATTTTTCATTCAAGAATCTCTTACATCCAAGTCTGGGTGGGGGAGATATGATTGGTTGAAGTTGGGCATCATCCCGGTTGGATCGAATCTGCGCGGCTTCACCAAAAAGGGCATAACTTTTTGCACAGAAGGAATTTTATGCAAGGTTTGCGGCATTGGAAAGCTAACTTCCGGGGCTTCAATCTGGACACCCACCGGCCATTTTTTGAGCTTGGAATCACCTATCGGCAATCTATTTAGCCGACCAGCAATTTATTGTGCTGACCGGCCATTTATTTTGGCCGACGACCTCCTTTTCTGGCCGGTTTGACCTCTTTGCACCTTCCAGGCATGGTGCATGCCAGCTGTGCCAGTTGGGATGCACAGACCCTGCTCCCCCGTGCATATATGTGGCTATTTTGAGCCTTTGACCCCATTTTTGCACCCTTTGCTCAAGGTTTCTTGAGGGAGCCTTGACCCCTTGTCTTGGCTTCCTCAAGAAGCTTGCACCCTTGCCTTAGCTTCCTTGATAAGCCTTGCCCCCCTTGACCCTTCTACAATAGCTTCTCTAAGAAGTTTGGAGCCTTTGCATTGCCTATATAAAGAGAACCCTCTCCTCCTTTGTTGTGGTTCAGCAAAATTAGACCTAATACACATATATTCTGATATATACACTTTCTCTCTCTATATTTCCCTCTCTCTCTCTTCATTGTGTGTGTGTTTAAGGGCCAAAAGTGTGATTTCTTCTTAGTTTTGCACCAAGGCACACACCATTACACCTTGCTTCGACCTTGAGGGGCTTAGAGGGTTGATTCCTGAGTTTTTGGGCTGGTTTTGATCAGAGGAGAGTGGCTTCACCTGCTGTTCATCAAAGGTTCTTCAAGGGTAATCTTTTTACTTTAGATTCCCCAATCTTGCACAAGCTTTTAGCCTATCTTTCTTTCTGTTTTGAGCTTTGTGTATAACATAAAAAAATCTTGTATTTGCATTCTTAAGATCTTTCATTAAGACCACTTTGGTGTTTGGGGTTGTTTGACCCCTCTTAGGCCTTGTTTGGCCTCATTTTTGTGCATTTTTTGTGAGCTTCGGGACCACCTTGTATTGGCCCTCTCACCACTGAAATCTAGAGGGATTTCAGTGGTGGGGGTGGTGTTTTGAGGTCCCAAGAAGGAGAGGGGTGATCCTCTCCTTTGTTGTCTTGTTTACTAGCATGTTTGGCCCTTCAAAGGAGCCCTTATTTGCACACTTCTTGAGCTTGGTTCAGGCATTTTTCAGTGGGTTTTAGGACCCCCATAAGCCATTTCCAAAGTTTTTTTGGTCATATTGAGTGTCCCTCTTTCATGTGTATAACAAACCCTTGCATGGCCTTCCAAAGGAGCTCATCATTTTTGCATGTGTTGGCTTCATTTCAGTGGGTATTTCAACATATTTTAGCATGGTTTATTCACTAATTTTTGATGGTTTGGTCAGATTCCATGTGCATTACACACTTGCCATGTAAACCATGTTAGCTAGTCAAATTCGCATGCTAATTTAGTCCATCTTGTTAGCACTTTTTGGCCATGCTTAGAACTGGAAAAGTCCATGTTTTGGGACTGCCTAGATTCTGTCTTCATGCTTCATAGTCCAATAATGCATGCCTTGTATAGCTGTAAGTCATTCCATGTGCCTAGTTTTGCATTTCGGGGTTCATCTCATGCATCGGGTGCCATATCTCCATGTTTCGGGGCTGTTTAGCATCATATTTTGGTACTGAAATTCATATGCTTATATGCCATCTTGCATCCCTTGCCATGCTTTGGTAGAGTTGCATTTTTGTGCCTTAAGCTTGGTTAATGCATTGTGCATGCATTCCATGTATTTTGTTGCCTCACTTGTATCATTTTGGCCACTGTTTTAGGCCTATTTAGAGCTGCCTAAATCATGTTTTAAGTCCACCTTTTCATCAGTTTGCATTGCCTCATGTTTGCTTGTATGCTTGCATAAGTGTCTTGCCATGCCATGTTGCATCCTTAGCTTGCATGCCTAGGTTGCATTGCATCTTGCATGCATGGCTTGTTCCTTGACTTGGTGATAGGAATTGGGCCTTGGTTCGTTTGTTTGGTTTGCATTTCATTTGACATGAAAGTTGCACACTTGATTCTTTGGGCCATCATGCATGGAAATGTGTGATTGGTGGTTCGAGAATCGAGACACATGCCCCTTTGAGTCACAAACATGATAGGGGACATGATTGGCGCATACATTGCTTGAATTGTATTGCCATGCAAGTTCTGTCCTCTGCTTTGTGAGTTGCGTGTTCTGCGAGCATTCTTGTCGACGAAAGATACATTGCCGATCGGCAGTAAATCACCAGCCGATGGATTCATTTTGTGCCGGTGACCACAATTCACTGCCGGTGGTAATTCTACTCAGCCGGTGGTGATTCCCAGTATCCAGAGAGGCATCCTTGAGACTTTGGCAGTCTTTTAGAGAGGCAGAGCAGGAAAACAGAGGCAGACTATGCATGGCGTGCACTTCCGAAAGCAGACCCGAGCATGCGCCGTGATCCGCTCTCCTCTCAAGACTTTCTTCGCTTTTCCTAGTTTAATTAGTTTGTTAACTGATTAGGCAATTTGTAATATTTAATTAGCTTGCGTAGTTAATTAATTTGTATTATTTATTCGGTCCCTCCGGGCGAGGGCAAATCTGTAATAAGTGTGTGTGAGTGGCGTGTATGTCTTCCAATTCCTACTTCTTTCTTCCCTTTTATTTACCTGCTTTGATGGTTAGTATTAGGGCACGTTTAAATTAGCATACCTCATGCAATGCATGCGCGCCTCCATTCATTTCTCTTACATGCACGGGGCTCAAGCATCATTCTAATTGATCTCGTATTTCAATTTCTAAATTGAATACGTATTAGTTGTAGCATTTCACATGTCATCGTAGATTAGCCGAGCCTATCCTAATCACATTTTGCTTGTGTTGCATTAGTCATTTTAACATGAACTAGGACATGCATGTTTGCTAACTAGTTTATTGTTTTGGCACGGAGTACGATGTAAGTATTTTCGCTTTAGCATATCGCATACGTGTGAATGTTGCCATGATAGTATGCTTACCATGTGGCTAAGTGCTTATATGAGATAAACTGTTTGAATGCCTGTGGGTGAAGGTTGGATTGTTTGAGTTGGAAAAACTCGCTGAAATCCGTGTTTTAGCCTATTTGCGAGTAGCAAATTCCAAAGCGCTTTTCAAAACAAACGGATATGCAATGCTTGTTTCCAAATTAGGCAATCTAGTCTACACTTGTTTGCTGTGCGCATAACATAGTAATCCTAGGCTAATAACCGGAATAAGAACACATAACGTTTTCAAAAATCGAATATCATGGTTAGTAGAGGCCGGTCTTCGGACCGGGCGAAAGGGGGTGCTCATAGCTGACCTTCCCCAATCGTACCCAAGCTCCCGAGCCAAGACAACTTTGGTGATGACGGACACGTGGCCTTAAGACCGAGTCGGTTTCCTAAATTTCCCATTTTAAAAAATATTTAGGTGGCGACTCAGATCCGCAAAGCAGTCCATGTTTGGCACTTCTTTTCTAAAAATCTGTTTTCTCAAACGATTTGCCAGAGTTTGACTCTTTGGTTCAGATTAAGAACCGTAAAACAAAAAAGGGGAGTCCGAACTGTAGCCGAGGTCCCCCGCGGCCGTGTTACAAGACCAAATGCGTAAATTGGAACAAAACATTTCATGTTTGTTTTGAAAATGGTTTGCTACTCGCAAGTAGGCTAAAAATGCAGATTTTTGCCACCCTCAAGTGGGCTTTTAGAAAATATAGTTTTGCCACTATCTAGTGGGCATAAAACTCACAGTTTTAATGCATTATTCCAATTTAGGTAATTCAATCTCCATCCACAGGTGTTCAAGCAGTTATATCACATAAGCAGCTAGCCTCATGGTAATCATGCTATCATGGCAACACTCACACGCATGCGGTATGCTAAAGCATAAAAAGCTCACCTAGTACTCCAAGCCAAAACAGAAACTAGTTAGTAATCAATGCATGATCCTAGTTCATGTTTAAAACGGCTAACGCAACACATGCAAAGATGCAATCTAGACAGGCTCGGCTATCCTAAACATGGCATGTGAAATATTACAACTAACACGTATTCAATTTGGAATTGAAGTACAATGCAATTAGCATGATGCGCCGAGCCCGGTGCATGCAAGACAAATGTATGAATGCACGCATGCATAGCATAAGGTATGCTAAAATAAATATGCCCTAGTACTAACCATTGAAAGCAGGTAAGTAAAAGGGAGAAAGAAGTTGGGATTGGAAGACATGCACACACGCACCCACACTTATTACAAATTTGCCCTCTCTCGGAGGGTCCGAATAAATATTACAATTTAACTAACCAACAAGCTAATTAAATATTACAAATCAATTAAATTAGCTAAGCAAATTAACTAATCTAATTTAAGTAGTAAACAACAGCCTCGGGAAGAGGGTCCAATGCATGCGCGCTTGGTTCCGCCCAGAAATCCACTGCCATGCTCAAGATGCCTCTGTTTTCTTTGCTCTGTTCCCTTGATGACTGCCAAAGTCTCAAGGTTTGCTCTCTGGATACTAGGGAACACCACCGGCTGAAGGAGAACACCACCGGCCATATAGAATGGTCACCGGCTACAAATTTGATCCATCGGCCAACAATGGTGGCCGGTCGGCAATGAAGATAGCCGGCTGGCCAAATCTTCCTGCAGAATCTGCATTTGACAGCAGCAGAGGGCAAGACTTGGCATGGCAATGCATTTCAAGCAATGTATGCACCAATCCCATCCCTTATCATGTTTATGACTCAAAGGGACATGGGCCTCGATTCTCGGACCACCAATCACGCATTTCCATGCATGATGGCCCAAAGAATTAAGTGTGCATTTTAATTGGAATGCAATGCACATAATCAAACAATGAGGCTTAATCTCTATCACAAGCAATTCAAGAGGCCAAGCATGCATGCTCATGCAATGCAACCCTAAGCAAGTGAGCTAGCATGCAACCGTGGAAATGCAAAGAAGCATACAGGGTGAGCATGCAAACAAGCAAAGGGATGGACTTAAACTAAATTAGGCAGCCCTCAAACAAGCCTAAAACAGTGGCCAATGCTATGGAAATGAGGTCCAAAACACACACACACATGCATGCAAATATGGTCCAATTCCTAAGCATAAAGGGACAACTTCTAAGCACACTTAAAAGGAAGTAAACATGTACAATTAGCATGCATAGAAAGCTCTGAAAATCATGTTAAAATGGTGCCAAACCAAGCCAACAAGACAAGCATAAACATGCAATTAGAGGTCCAAAACATGGAGCATGAGATGACAACCTTATGAAACATTAAAGGGACATCAAATGCAAGCATGTAAGCACACCATGAGGTCTGAAATAACATACCAAGTGATTCCAAACCACTTAAACAAAGCAAGGATGGCATGCTAGAGGGGCGAAAGCTTAAGGCATACAAGAGGGATTGCATGGTAGCTATACAAAGCAAGACATGGATGACCCAAACAACCAAAAACAGTCCTCAAGTATACTAAAATATGCATGAAAGCTTCACGAAGCTTGGCCAAAATACATGAGCATGGTAGTCTAAATGCTATGCATGTATTGAAGCAAATCATGGCATTACAAGGCATGTATGCTAAGCAAGCATGGTGTACCAAAACCAATTAAACATAATGCTATATTATGACATAAGAAGCATAAAAATCAGTCAAGGCATGACCAACATGAACCTAAACATGGTGCTCACTAAAGAGACAAAAATGGCCCTTTTCGAGGACAACAAGGAGAGAGGGTGGCCCTCTCCTTCCTAGGACCTCAAGGCACCATCCTCACCTCTGAAATCCCTCAAGATTTCAGTGGTGATGAGGCCCAAACACAATGGTCCCGGAGCTCAACCAAAATGGCACAAAACAAAGGCCAAACAAGCCTTAAGAGGGGTCAAACAACCCCAAAGCTTAAAGCACCCTTAACAAACTATTTAGAGCAGACAAAAACAAGGCTTTTATATGTATACACTAAGCTCAAAATCAGGTGCAAGATAGGCTAAAAAGCTTTGCAAAAATGGGAGAAAAAGAGCAAGTTTGTTACCCTTGAAGACCTCCTTCACAAATGGTGGTCCAGTTGCCTTTCCAAGCTCAAAACCAACTCCAAAACTTCAAAACAGCCCTCAAGGGCCTCAGCTCCCAAGAAAAGGTGTGATGGTGAGTGTTTGTGTACAAAAATGGGACTAAACACACTCTAAACACAAGAAAGAGAGAGATATAGAGATAGGATAGATTCACAAACCCTAACCCTAAAGCTCAAGCTCTGAAAATGTTGTCCAAAAATGTCTCACCCCTAACAAGAGAGAGGAGCCCCTCTTTTATAGACAATTTGTCTTGTAAAGCTTCCAAAGGAAGCTAACAAGAGGGCAATCCCTCCATACACGTGTATGGAGGGGGTGACAGTATGCCACTTGTCAAAACTATCTGCAAAAGCAGATGCACAGTAGTCGGCCGGCCAAAAATGCAATTGACCAAAGAAAGATAGCCGGCCGGCCAAACATTTGGCCAGTGGCAACAAAACACAGCCGGTGGCCTCAAGCCATGGCCGGTGGAGTGTGGGGATGGCCCACAAGCCATTCCCTGCCCCTCCAAGGAAAAGCACAAGTGTTTGGTACAAAACCAGACACGAAACAGTCGAGTCGATAGATCCTGAGGCAAGGCGCGTAGCCGAGACCTCCGGGAACTCAAGACGAACACAAACATGGATGATCACCGAGTGTTCAAGCGGTGACGTCCAAGTCTTGAGGACGGTCAAAAATGGGGTGTCTAGACCCTTCTACAATTCATATGGAGTTTGTAAAGTGTCGGGCCTTAAATACACACGTTTCAAAACATAAACAGCGGTATTTAAGGCTTAAGGCCAAAACTTTGGAAGAACTTTCTTACTAAGGAGTATGACACTAGCCATCTCTTGAACAACCCTGTTTTTCCTCTTAACAACTCCATTTTTTTGTAGAGTAATCGGGGCAGAAAATTCATGCTTAATTCCATGCGTATCACAAAAATCTGAAAGCGAACTGTTTTTAAACTCACGACCATGATCAGTTCGGATTCTTATGATACGCCCAATACAAACACCTTGTTCATTTTGGATTTTAAGGACTAAGGCCTGGAAAGAATCAAATGTATCAGATTTTTCTCTTAAAAAATTTACCCATAAAAAACGAGTATAATCATCAACAGTTAAAAAAATGTATCTTTTACCCCCAATGCTTTCAATGCAAGTGGGTCCCATAAGATCTATATGAACCAGTTCAAAAGGACGTTTGGTTGTAAAACTGTTCACATTTTTATGAGGGACACAGGTTTGCTTCCCAAGTTGACAAGGTCTACACACATGGTTCACATTCTTACCTATTTTGGATACACCTCTCACAAGCTCTTTGTTGGCTATCTTGGTTAGGTCTTTGAAATTCATGTGACCTAATCTTTGATGCCACAAGTCAAGATTACTTATGATAGCCGAGTGGCAAGTGAGATCATTAGTGATAACAATCTCATAGCAGTTATCAGATGTGCGAACCTCATGTATGACAGTATTTCCCTTTTTATCTAAAATTTCACACTTATTTTTTTGAAAATAATACTTCATGATGGGAATCACACATTTGACTAATGCTCAAAAGATTAGCTTTAAGGGCATCCACAAATAAGACATTTTCGAGCTTGGAAAGATCGGCCACATGTATAAAGCCCTTACAAATGACTCTAGAAGTGCCACCATCTCCAAAGGTAGCAATTCCTCCTTCATATTTTTCAAAAGAAGTGAAGTACGATTTGTCACCAGACATGTGACGAGAGCACCCACTATCGAGATACCACATGTGTGAGTCACATGCTTTCAGTGTAGTGTGAACAACAAAACACGTTAAGTAGCTCTTTCTAACCCATATCTTTTTGGTCTTAGTAAAAGTAGGACTGACAATCTTGGTAGACGTCTTAGCATTGTGAACACCCTTATGGATTTTGGTGTTCCGCTTAGACATGCAAGGTTGTCTCCTAATCGAAGAAGTATTAGAATTTCTACCATTTTTAGACACTTTACCAAACAACTCAAAACAATAAGGATGAATGTGGCCATACCTCCTACAATGATGACGAACAAACACAAGTTTTACCTCTAGTTTGTCGATCTTACCCCATTTGGGTTGATGAAGAGAAGTATCACCCTTGAGCTTTCCCTTTGCTTGAGTCTTCAGGTCATATGATATAGAGGCCTGTCCCTTTTGAAATGTTGTAGCAGTATAGCCTATCCCACTTTTATCATAACTCATTTGATGAGACCCGATGATGCCTTCAAGTGTCTTTGACCCTTTGTTCCACATATTAATCGTGGCTCTAGCAACTTTGAGTTCTTCCTCTTTCTGATCAATCAGCTCTTCCAACATGGCTTGTGACATCTCAAGGATTCTAATCTTCATTTCATAAGTGGCATAAATGCTCAAATATTCATTCCTTTCTGTTTCACAAGCTAGAAGCTTTCCTCAGAGATCTTGCCTGTCATTGGAGATCTTGATAACATCCCTTTTGCAGCTTCAATCTCTCCCTTTAGCTTGACATTCTCACTTTCACATGCTTTGAGCTTGAGAGTGATTTTGTCATTGATCTTAGACAAATTCAGAGATTCATCGTAAAGCTTTTCATAAGATTGTTGTAAGTCATCACCATCAATCTCATCATTGTCTTCTGAGGTTTTATCATCTTCTTTTTGCTCCTTTTTCTCCTAGACCTCTTCCAGTTGAGCAACTAAGGCATGAAAGTTAATAGATGGTAGTGAAAATGACTCTCCTCTTTCATGAAATTGACTCAAAATGTCCCATGCATCTTTGGCCTTTGTGCAGTGAGTAATTCGTTGTTGTTCTTCGTCAGAAATTGTTTCACGAATGGTAGTCAAAACCCTTTGATTGCTCGGATTGTCAGCGTTTTCAACATCCTCTTCAATGGCTTACCAGCCCTCAGGGTCATGAGCTCTTAGAAACATCCTCATTCTGATCTTCTAGAACAAGTAATTACTCTCATCAAAGATAGGAGGACGATGCAATTTCTGACCACGAACAAACTCCACTAGCCTTAGAAGAGGTTGAGTGACGGTAGACCAGAATGCCATGTAAGTACTATCTCTGTATTTGGTTTCTTCGGGTTCTTGGTCTGACCTGCTTTCATCATCCCAAGTCACTGTATAGAATTTCTTCCGGTTCTTTTTCGATGGACATTCAAAAGCAATATGTCCAAACCCTTGACATTCGTAACACTTGACACCTTGCCCCTTCACAATCTTCTTTTTAGTTTTTGGAGCAATTTTTGGTGGAAAAGTTTTGAGTTTTTCATTACTCTTATCTTTTGAAATAGGGTCTTTGAAATTTGGTTTTTTTTTCTTTAAATTTTTTTTGAACTATTTAGTAAACATAGCCGTCATTTCGAACTCTAAATCAAACTCAATCTCAAGGGTCTTTGCAATCTCATGAGCACTAGTAAAAGCCACACTATCTTTTTGTTTTTTCTTAGAAATCTGGTGGGTTTCATAAGTTTGCAAGCTTCCAACCAACTGATCAAGCTTGAGGGTATCAATATTCTGAGTCTCCTCAATAGCTGTAACTTTTGATTGGAACCTCTTGGGTAAAGATCTCAAAATTTTTTCAACAACCTTAGCTTCAAGATTTTTTCACCAAGTGTGAAACAAGAATTCACGATGTCACTAATTTTAGCATAAAAATCATCAAACGTCTCATCATCACGCATAAAAAGAGTTTCAAAAGAAGATATGAAACGTTGAAGTTTTGACCTTTTAACAGAAGTAGCACCCTCGTGAATAGTTTTAAGACTGCACACAGCATCAAACTCCTTCAAATACTACATGCTTGAATCTCCGGATTCCACCAAAGAAGAACACTTTTGTTGTTGAATAACCAAACAATCCTTTGATGTATGCTTGTCAAATCATGAGTTTAAAACTCAATCAAACACCAAAGAAAACTAGTAAACTAGCCCCAGAAGAAAACCGTAGAGCCCTCAAAACAGATTTGGAAGCATTAAACCTAAAAACGGATTTAAACACATATATATAGAAAACAGGGGCCGTGAACCCCGCTCAAGCGCAGGACTTGCCGCTCGAACGGAGTCACTAAAACGCGTGCGATAAAACAAGTCTACACTCGAGCGCTAAAACTCACGCTTGAGCACAAAAACACGCCTCCTAGTAGTTTTACAGACAAGCCAAACTACTAAGAAAGTACAAACTCCGCTCAAACGGGAAGACCAAAAACACAAGGAAAATTACAATGCATTTCACCCAAGCTTGTTCGCGGAATTGACAACAAGTAGGGACCTAACACCTTTTAATCATGAATTTTTTATAAACTAGTGTATTATACTTTCCCAAACCAGTTTAATCTGAAGAGCTATTTTTTAGCCTAATCATATCAACATGACATAAATCAAAAGATCTTGATAAAAAGGTAGTGGTTTATGGTGTGAGAAAAGACATGCTGGTCAGAAAATATGCCAGATAAAAAACAATTTTGAAAAATACATGTACTCACCACAATTCAAGGGAACTGAAACAAATATAGTAAAAGCAGTGCATTTTAGTAAAATAATATAAATATGTGAGAGAAAACACTAGGAAGAACAATGTTGATCATCAGTGGCAAAGGAATGTGATACTATCTCTTATTTCTAATTTGAACAAGTATTAAAGTAGTGAAAAGTATACAATGGTATTAAAATATTTGAATTCCTAATGTAATACTGCAGAGGAGTATTTTTTTTTTTTTCTTTCATTCTCGGTGCATGGTGATAGGATGAAGGGGCAAAGGGAGTTGGTTGGCCACTGCGGTGGTAGAGAAGGGGGAAGGACTGTTGCAGCAGCAGTAGCAACATGGAGTTGCTTTGTTGCGTAATAAAAGAAAAAGAAATGAAAAAAGGGAGAAAAAAAATAAAGGACGAGAAGAAAGGAAAGCGAAAAAAGAGGAAACACAAGAGTTGCTGCGTCAGGAAACTCCAGAAATCAATTAGGAAAATTGAAAGTTTGGGACTGCAATACTGGTGGCATACAAAAGAAAATTAGCATTATACAAAATGAAGAAAACTTATTAATACTCTAAACAAGCAAACTTTACACACAAAATTAAGGTGAAAAAGTTTCAAATTGGTCAAGTCAATAACCAAACAAATTTTAAATACAATATAAGGTGAAAAAATTTCAAGTAAACAAGGTTCAAACATTTCACTTCTACTTGTTCTTCTTTCTTTTTCTTTTTCTTTTTCTTTTTTTTTTTTTTGGATCAGCAAAAAAAAGAATTTATTGAAGTTAGAAGAACCTATGCAATGGAAAGAGCTACATCTCGAAAAGGAAACCAATACCATTAAGGGGAAAAGAACTCCGGAGAACCAAATGCAAAAATATAACAAAAAAACTAAAAAAATCTACATCAAACACTCCCCTCGTGGGAATACATATCATTCTTCATTGAACCACCACAATACAGCTAAGTGACTCTCCTTGAGATCATCTTTTTTTTGGCTATGATGATCTAACACCATCAATCACAATCAGAATTCAACAAAATTAATGCAAAAATTTTATCCAAAATGACATGATAGTAACTTTATTGAATTTATGAAGATAAATCTTTAGCTTTAGATGACATAATCATTAAAATTCATATGATTTGTTCATATATTAAACATCATCTTTGTAATTTTTAATAAATTATAGCCACATACATTAAATTTTGAAAAAAATCCTAAAGCAACAATGTCAGAAAAGGGGAAAACAGATAAAGGAAGGGAGAGAGCGACAGAGACAGACAGAGACTGTGAGTGAGAGAGGTCGAGCAAAAGTAAAATGATCTTGGTTTTGACCTGACTCTTGTGGTGTTTTGAACTTGGGTTTAATGCTTTCTTATTGTTGGTTACCTCTTTATTCCCTTGTATACCTTGGAAATTGACTTTTAGGCTGTTGTAATTGTGTTTGGGCAAGTTGGTCGCTTATTTTTTCAAACCTTGTATTGCCTAGAATTTTGGTCCTCCGCTTCAGCGGGCTTTGCAAACTCTCAGCACTTTTGCAGGTCTACAAACTACTAGAAGAGTGATCTCTACGCTCGAGCTGCATTTCCTACGCTCGAGTGGATGGGCGCTCGAGCGGTCTTTCTTACACTCGAGCGTTGGTATGTTGTCTGCAAAACTTCTGGATGTGCGTTTTCTACACTCAAGCGGCACTTCTTGCGCTCAAGCAGTGAGCGTCTTGTGCATTGTGTCTTAACGCTCGAGCGGCCTTTCCTGCGCTCAAGTGGGATAATTTATTATATCTGATGCTTGAGCGGCACTTTTTGCGCTTGAATGAATTGTGCGTATATCAGATCGCGAAAATGACTTTTTATGTCACTTTTTCAGATCTTTTCTCCCTAAAACCTAAGGTTGAGACTCTCTCTCTCTCTCTCTCTCTCTACATTTTCACCTAGTTCTAGTAATTTCCTAACCCTTATCCCTTTGATAGAAAGGTAAACCATTTCAAGATCTCTATTTTGATCTGAATAGAGTTGGATTTGGGCATCTTTGAAGTTTCACTCTTGCTTGGCTCGTCTCCTCTCTTTGAGGTATGGATTTTCTACACTTTAGCTTGGTTATTTGTCGTTGTGTAACAATGATGGGATATGGGAGTATTTTGAACAAACTTAGGGTTTAGGTGTGAAACAAAAAAAGAGGTTTCAATTTGAGTGTGAAATAAATGATTATGGGGCTCGAGTATAAGGTTCTATGGTGGCAAAATAGTTAATTTTGGCATTTGGGTTGATATTTGGAAAAAATTGAAATTTTGCCCTAAATTGGTCAAATTGTTGTTTTGTATAAATAACTGAAATTGATAATGGTAATATGAAATTGGGGGACTGTTGATGTACATGGTAGAGTTGGACACATGTTGTCTCTCACACATGAAAACTTGAATAATGTATCTGTTGAGAAGATTGTTTATCTGTTTAGAAATATCTGTATTGGGCTATCGGTGGATGATAGCTATGATTGTTGTAGAAATTACATGAAGATTAGGTAAATTGGAACTAATCTATTATTGATTGTCATTGAATATAACTATGATTTATATACATTGTATATGTATGATGGTTTGGGAGGAGAAAAGGGATGTACTTTATTGTTTGGGAGGAGATAGAGGATAGACTCCATTGAAATTAAGTTGGTCGGAGTGTTTAAGGTAAAAGTCCCAAAATATTGTGTATACATGGATGCCGATCCCACAAACGAAATTTTCATAAAATGGCAGATTTGAAATGTTTGTGTGATAATGTATTGAATTGGGAAAACCACTAAGTTGTAGTCTCTGTTGAGATGTTGGACAATAATGAAATTGTCCCATGAATTGGGAAAAATAAATGAACTTGAAATGAATTGAAGGAAAATAAGTTGAAATATGAACTTTAAGACTTTATGATCATATGTAATGTGAATGTCTTGTCACGGGCCTTGTATATGCACAATTATACTTATATCTTTGTTAAATCTCAGATACTAAGTTAGATTATTTCTACTGAGTTTTGGCTCACCTTATTTAGGTAAAAACCATTTTCAGGTGCTGGTGACATGCCTCCGTCAGGGCAATAGCTTGGAAGGACTTTGGGAGCAAGAACTTCTTTGCTTTGTTATATTCTTTTGTATAGCCAAGGATTGAAAATGTATTGAGCTAGGCTCACTTTTGTGTAACTAGGCCATGACTTGGAAAGAAGTAAGCCTATAGGGCATATGACCATTTGTTTAGTTTTTAACTCTCTTAGTATTGCAACATATGTTGTAGATTTAGGATGACCATTTGTGAATGTATAATGCATGTGACAACTTTGGTAAACGAACTCTGATGAATGAAAGCAAATTATTTGTATTATTCCTCTGCTTTAAGGATTGGGTTTACTGTAATATTTTGGGGGTGTTACAAAGAAAGAGAGAGAGAGAGAGAGAGAGAGAGAGAGAGAGAAGCCTGCAATACGTGTACAAAGTATTTATATATATAGAGACACACACATATTAAACATCATCTTCGAAATTTTTAATCAATTACAACCACATATTTAAATGAACCCTACAGCAACAATGTCAGAAAAGAGGGAAACAGAGAAAGGAGGAGACAGACAGATAGACAGACAGAGACAAACAGAGAGACTGTGTGAGAAAGCTTGAGCGAGAGAGCGAGAGATGGACGCACAGACAGACCAAAAAGGAGAGCGCGAAAGTGCACGCGAGAGAGAGAGAGAGAGAGAGAGAGAGAGAGAGAGAGAGAGAGAAAACCTGTGATGTGCGGCTGCGACGGTGGCAATTTGTGCCAATGCTGGTGGCCATTGCAATGTCGCTCGTATGGTAGGCTACGATGAGGGGGGTGATTTCTGTGAGGTTTGGTGAGGTCTGTGTGTCATACACTATTGTAAAGTTGTGTTGCCTAACAGAGATCAACGCGCATGCAGCAATAAAAGAATTGGCGCGTATTGAAATTTCAACATTTAGTGACTAATTTGATTTTTGGTCGGGAAAGGAATGAATTATGCCGACTAATTGCTTTTGTAACCAAATATTACTCAACAGCGACGAAAATATTAGTCGCCAAACGTCTTCTTTCGCGACTAATTTATATTTTAGTCGGGAAACAGCAATAAAATCCCGATTAAATTTATTTTTTCTAGCCTAAAATCTATACTAAAATATTTATCGACTAAAATATTTTAGTAGTGAGATCTTGAACCAACTTCAACAAAATTAATTTTTAGTCGTCAAAAATTATACTTTTTAGTCGCCAAAAGTAGTCGCCAAAGGTAAATTTTGTTGTAGTGTTAGGAGTAAAAACTATTTTGATCAGTATTTTGCTTTAAAATAGAAGGTCTAGAATTAACCATGTCATGCTCAACAAAAAATCTGGGCAAATTTTTTTTTTTTTTCTCCCTTCTACAGCATTGTCCTTCTTGAAAAATAAAAAATAAAAAACGTAAATGATATGTTTTGTTCAAGTGTTCGTTTTATTCTTATTCTTATTATTTTTTTAAAAATGATATGTTCCTTATTGTTAAGTAAACACATGGCTACGCAGTATTTGAGGAATTCCAGATAGATAGCTTCTCCTTAGGCACAATTTTAGTATGTTAGCCAAATTAGACTTTTTCATAATTGGTTTTTCTAAAAATTCTCTTAACCAAACCATTATTACTATAAAAGGAGGGGCATTGAGAGCCAGACCAAATAAAGCAGCAAATAAAGAGCAAGAGGCCATTGGAGAAAAAAGCTTCAATGGCAACCTTGCTCAAGTCCCTTTTCCTTATCTCTCTCCTATTTTTTTCCGCGACAGCATACCCTTTCTTTATTGAAGATCCAGACCCCACCGATGACAATTTAGATGACGTGATTACAGGCGGAGGATATGGAGGAGGACTCCCCAGTGATAACAGCAATGGAGGAGGATATGGAGGAGGAGGATATGGAGGAGGAGGACTTCCCAGTGATAACAACAATTTAGGAGGACAACTCCCCAGTGATGACAACAATGGTGGAGGACAACTCCCCAGTGATGACAACAATGGAGGAGGACAACTCCCCGGCGATAACAACAATGGAGATGAGCATGAGCAAGAGCAAGAGCAAGAGCAACTTCCAAAGGGAGGCAAAAATGGAGGTAATGGAGGCAGTGGAGTCAATAAGGGAGGCAATGGAGTCAAGAAACCGAATTTCGAGACAAAATACCTCGGAGAGTGGAAGATAGACAATCCGAATTCTGGTGTGTCGAGCATGCAACTACAGTTGCTTCCAAACAACAAAGTTATCATGTTTGATGCCACCAGCCTCGGACCATCCAACATTCAGTTGCAGCCTGCCGGAAACTGTCGCCCCGTACCCAACAAGACCGACGAATATGACTGTTGGGCTCATGCTGTTGAATATGACATTGAGACTTCCAAAGTTCGGACCCTTAAGGTATAGTTTTTTTTCACCTTGAATCTCTTAGCATTCATTTCATGCAAAAACCATGCATTTATTTACGTAAAACCGTAAAAATATGCATACAAGTCTTGATTTAAATATCAGTATGGAATTATGCATCAATATTGATAATAGTGCTATCTATCAGGCAATATCCAATAATATAAAAAAATTTACATGTTAATTGTGTTTGTTTTATTTTTAGAGAGAAACTTCTCTCCAATCATCCACATAAGCATATTGTTGAGTTCATAAGGCTCACCACAGATTCCGTTTCAATGGTTTGAATTTTTCAACGTGTAAAACTTGTCAAGTGCTTTATGCATGAAAAAAATCACATTGATCAGATATTTGATATCCTATCAACGTGATTTTTTATAAGAATAATATATTTGACGAGTACTACACATTGAACGATTCATATTATCAAAACGAAAACTGTAATGGGCCCCATGGGCACAATCTCTTATTTTTAAAACGTACAAAATCCTCTCCATTATGTAATTGTAATAAAAGATTTTCATTATATTGTTTTTTATTTTATTTTTTAACCAAATCAGTTATATGACACTTTTTAAATCATTGGATAATATAATAAAATAGAAATCTTTTCTTACAACCAAGTATCTAGATTAAGGTAATGATATTTTATCTCTAAATATGAAATTTATGGTATAGATTTAAAGTTTATTGATGGATCAAAATCATAATGAATCTTTTACTTAAATATCAAACTCGATGTATTATTTTATTTTTATTTTTGTAACAGCTTTTAACAAATGCATGGTGCTCATCGGGAGGTCTGGCAGCAGATGGAACCTTAATAAACACAGGAGGGTTTCAAGACGGTGGAAAGGCCGTCAGACAAATGGGTACATGCGATGGTTGCGACTGGATAGAAAGCCCTGCTTTACTCGCTGGCTTTTCAAGATGGTAAATCCCCTCAACGACCAACAATGTAATTTTAAAATGAGATTGTCTAATTTTTTAAACACAAACATACATGATGAATATGACCACATTTACTAAATTAATTTGATTTTTTTATGAATAATCTATATATATATAAACAAACAAAATGAGCAATCAGATCATCGAAATAATAGTGGTTGTCATAGACCAGCAAAATACTTTTTTTTTTTTTTTTTTTGGTGAAATAAATACTAAAAATTTTCAATGTTTAAAAACTTTTTTTTTAAACCAACGGGTGGGTTGGTTTTTGGCCATCAGTTTTTTTGCCAAAACTTTCATTTTTCTTTTTATCAACAAATAAAAATTTTATTGATGAAAAGTGTAGTACACAGCCGAAAACAAGATCATCAATAAAGATAAGCGAGTGCAAAAAGTATCATAGCATGCAAGATTATCCCAACTATGTTGGCATAAAAATGTGCACCCTATCATTTGCTAGTACCCTCAAACCGATGAGCAAGCAATCAACCAAAACTTTCAATTGCTAGCAACATCGCACCGGAAACCACCTCCCCTTTCTCACTTATTTTCAAAATTAAATTTTTGAATACACATTTATCAAACATTTGCTATCAGTTTGGTTGAGTTTTATAATTGAGAAATGTTAGGGATCATGAAAAAATTTTCATGAAAATGATCATGAAAAATTTGTGATTCTTAGATTACCTTGATTAGTGTGAGGTGCTTTATTGTACAGTAATGCTAGGTATCATGAAAAAAATTTCATGAAAATAATCATGAAAGCTTTGTGACTCTTGGATTACACTTAGAATAAAGCACCACATATTAATCAAGGTGATCCAAGGATCATAACTCTTTCATGATCATTTTCATGAAACAATTTTCATGATCCCTAACTTTTCTCTTTATTATAAGTGTAATCTAAAAGTCACAAATCTTTCATGATGATTTTCATGAAAGCCTTTTCATGATACCTAACATTGCCATTTGTTTACTTAAAACTTACTTATTATCATAAAGTTTTGAAAATTGAACCAAAATTTCTTTGTTTTTACCAAAAATAAACAAGAACATGGTAAATGTTCTCTCTAAATAAAAAGGTAAAATGTAAAAGTTAGGAAAATGACACCTATAAATATGCTAAATACAAGTAAAGAAACAGAATTTATATGCACAATTAAAATTATTTATCATCTTGTGATTTATTCATTTGCAGTGAAAAAACTGGGTAATGGGTATTATAAATTTTGTACAAAAAATCTATAAACATATGATTTTAGGTATTCAACTCAAGAGAAGTTAGAAGATGGTAGCTTCATCCTTTTCGGTGGAAGAAGAGAATTCAGCTACGAAATCGTACAAACCACACTCAATTACCAGTCCAAGAAGATTGACTTCCCATTCCTCAAAGAAACCACCGATAGATACGAGAACAATCTCTACCCCTTTGCCTACCTTCTCCCGGACACAACAGTTTTCCTCCTGGCCAACAACCGCTCCATCATCATGGATCCCAAATCAGGCAAGATCATCCGCGAACTCCCCGTCCTTCCCAACGGCTCCCGCAACTACCCCGCCTCCGCCATGTCCGCCCTCCTCCCCTTGAAAATCTCCGGCGACACCCCCGACTTACTCGACGCCGAGGTCTTGGTTTGCGGTGGTGCCAAGCCCGATGGCATGGAGATCGCTGCGAAAGGCCGCTTTATTCCCGCCTTGCAAGATTGCAATCGGATTGTTGCCACAAAACCAGGTACGTAAGGATGGAGTTACTTACTAATCATTTTTTACATTATACAATTTTCATATTTTAAATTTTATACTACTACATATTTTTTTTTCTCAGTTTTACTTTCTACGTCAATAAAAAATTGATATTATATTTTATACTTTCTTTTTAAAATTTCTATCGTCATCGTCGTCATCGTCCATGCAGGTGCCAAGTGGGAGGTCGATCAACTGCCAGCCCGACGAGTGATGGGAGACATGCTTATCCTCCCCAACGCGGACTTGCTCATTCTCAACGGTGCAATGGACGGAGTCGCCGGGTGGAACATGGCCGATACACCTATCCTAACACCACATGTTTACAGTCCAGATAAGCCACTCGGACAGCGATTCAAGGCCATGAACCCGAGCACAATTCCTCGCATGTACCACTCCTCCTCTGCCGTGTTGCCCGACGGCAAGATCTTAGTCGCCGGAAGCAACACGAACCCTATGTATTTATACAAAGTTGGCCCCAAAGTCAAGTACCCAACAGAATTGAGAGTCGAGAAATTCACACCATATTACTTAGATCCAGCTTTGGATGCTCATCGACCAGAGATCACTGAAGCTGCATCTGATAAGAAATTGAGTTATGGACAGAGATTCAATGTCGTCATTAAGCTTAATGATGAGGTTGAGCCTGAGGATATCAAAGTCACCATGCTAGCACCGCCATTCACCACTCACGGCTACTCGCAGAACCAAAGAATGTTGGTTTTGGATGCGGTTGATGTTGTCGACGGCCAGCTCACCGTGGTTGCGCCGCCCTCGGGTGCGGTTGCGCCGCCTGGCTACTATCTTCTCTTCGTCGTTCATCGTGGCGTGCCCAGTCGCGGAATTTGGGTTCAAATTCAGTAGATGATTTGGGGGTATCTTGGACATTTCACTTGCACTTACTTTTTTTTAAAAAAAAAAATAAAGGCAAAAACAAGAGAATTTTTTTCCTTTCTGTTTTTTATTTACTTATTTGTTTGAAGTTGTACGACAATAAATGTAATGATGCGATTGAGTTCTTTCAAATGTTGTTTGAGGGACCCGATCAAAAAAAAAATGTTGTTTGAGGGAGGCCTTGGATAGATTAATTTTGTAACATTTCTTAATACTTACAATTAAATGATATAAACATTATACGGGTGAAAATGCTTCCCTCCCATTTAAGTATGGATCGAAACAGTTGGACATATAATGGTTGTTAATCAAAATATTTAATATGACTTATTTTTTTACTCTAATATATTAGGTATATGATTAGACATTTTAGTTCAACTCACATTTACTAATTACATGTATTTAACCTTCGAAGTTTGGTAAAATGTATTTAATCATTAGAATCATTTCCCTCTATCTTTGTTACTGATGTAGCATTGTATAAAGTTAATAGTATTTTGATGAATAGCTAAAATACAGAACATGATTAGAATAGAAACATGAAACAACTGATAGGAAAATTAAAATATATACTTTATAGTAATATTTAGATAGGTAAAATATTTATTACCATTGAAGATGCTCTAACATCAGCAATTTTTTAAATTAAAGATTGGGTAGGAGATTTTTGTATGAATCTAATTTTGAGTTTTTAAAAAGGATTGACGGCTTTCAAATTGATCATTTTAATTTTAAGAGTATTTATGTTTGATAAGCTCATTTTGGCATCGATTTTCGTGATCCCAATTGATTACTTTTTAGGATTTTTTTAATAGAATATCTATGTAAAAAATTCAAATAATTGGATATCAGTAGTTATATTTGAATCACATTTGTATTAAAAAAATGAATAATTATTTTTGAAATTATATTTATCATCTATTTTTTAAAAACAAATATAATTCAAACATATAGGTCTCATTTGGTTCTATTTTCAAATTGTAATTCTAATCAAAAAAATTCAAAACTCTTTTCAAAATTTATAACCAAACACACAATTCAAAACTCAATTAAAAAATTATTTTCAAAACTCATGACCAAACACATAACTCAAAACTCATAGCTAAACTCTTTTTAAAAATCAAAAAAAAAAATTTATATAGAATCATGATTTCAGTATGGAGTTGTATTTTGAGTTATGAGTTTTAAGTTGAGTTTTGAAAAGAGAAAATTTGTTTAGCTATAAGTTTTGAAAAATGTTTTAAATTGTTTTTTTTTTTTTAATGTGCACTGTACTTCATACAATTCTGCGCTGTATTTTTTTTAAATATTTAAAAATTTAAACAGAATTATTTTTATTTTAAATATATAATTTTAATTTTAAATAACAAAAAAATTGAAAAAATAAAAAATAATAATAAAATATTTTTCAAAAAAATATATAATAAAAAATAATTTTAAAGAACAAAATAAAAATTATTTTTTTAATAGAATTTTGAAAAGAGTTTGGTTATAAGTTTTGAAAAAAAAAAATTTGAATTGAATTTTGAGTTATGTGTTTGATTATGAATTTTGAAAATAATTTTTGAATTGAGTTTTAAGTTGTGTTTGGTTATGATTTGAGTGTAAAGTTATGTTTTGAGTTGAAAATATATACAAATATTTTTAAATAAAAATTATATTTAAAATAAGAAAACAAAATTTTCTTAAACATTTTTAAATTTTTAAAAATAAATAAATCTAAAAAATTTTAAAATACAACTCAAAATTTAAAGACTCAAAACTCAAAATACAATTCAAAACTTTTTTCAAAATTCAAAATTCAAAAACTTTAATTTTTTCAAAACTCATAACCAAACAAATTTTCTTTTTTCAAAACTAACTCACAACTCCACACTTAAATTACAACTCCACAATCGATTCTAAAATTAAACTAAACAGAGCCATAGTTACCGATATCCAATCATCTTTATTTTTTGTATGAATACTCAATGAGTCTTAAAAAGTGAACAGTTTATATTATTAAAATCAATCTCAAAATAGTCCTACCAAACCAAAACAGTCTGAAACCAAATCTTTTGTAAAAACAATACTAATTTACCAAAAGTAATGACGTGAGAATCATTTTGTTGTTTGGATCTAATTTTGAGTTGGGATTCAATTTTCTGATTACTTTTATCAATTCATTGTCCAGATTGGTCCAATAAAATATATTTAGTCCTATTTTGAGTAGCGATTTTTTTTTTTTTTTTTCAGACTTATTGACTTATTATGAAAAAATATATAAAAAAATAGAGAAATGATACGACATAAATAAACTAATAAGTTATAACAACTAATAGGTTTAATCTTCCTATTAATTTGTGCCACAAATGTAATGGAAAGGCTAAGATGGACCAATTGAGAAGCCAGGAACTTATTTGAACGAAAATTTAATTTGGAAGCCTAATAATAAAATATAAAAATAAAACATATGCAAATCACTAATTCAATTCTTTACGCTGTGTTTAGTTGGGGGATTTAAGAAGGGATTTGGAAAGGGAAATAGAAAAGTTAGGTGAAATGTAAATAAAATATACTTACATTTCACCTAGTTTCACACACCTTTTCTCTTTCCCTTTCTAAATCCATCCCCAAATCCCCCAATCAAACACAGCATTAAAAAAAGTAAAAGAGAAATTTGATTACCCCACAAAGCTTAGTTTTTAATGAATTTTCTTCAAACATTAATTTAAAAGACTCAAGATTTTTTTGTCTCAAAAGAGTTTATACGCTGTTTTTAAGCACTCGTAATTTTCTATTTTAAAAGAGTCTATACACTTTTGTTAAGCACTCGTAATTTATACAAAAAAAAAATATTGCCATCATGAGTACATGAGATAGATTCAATTCATTTCTGTCACTTTTTTTCTAATCTTTTTTTTTCGTGCTTTTTTTTTTATTTTATTTTTTAGGGGGGGAGGACTTATCTAGGTAGAATAGCCAAACTATTCCCCTTTCTTTATGATACCAATAAAATAAAATAAAAATCACATCAAAGTGCATCAATTATCCCTGGGTAGAAATTATTTTAAGAATAGAAAATTCCGTCCTAACCAGAAAAGTTTTAAAAAAAAAAAAACTTCAATACAGCGTTGAGGTATAAAAATGAATTCCTTTAGAAATGTGGGATATGTAGATACACGTGTGTGTGTATATATATACACACATATGAGGTACAACCCATGAAAGCAACATTTGTGATGATTGGATTTCACAAATGAGAGAAGATGAGAAATATAGCCAGTGAAGTGCAGTGCATGTAAGTTCAAAAAAGTGGGAAGAAGAACCTGTCTCAGCTGGGATTTGTAGGATGTGTAACCAAACATATCTTCAGGCCTGCACGTCTACTAACAACCAAACATCCCCCATAAACTTTTAAAACTGGTGTGGTGTCTCCTTATATATAGGAAAATGATACATATAATATCATTAGTCCACTACAAGAAAAATGACTTTTGGCGACTAAATTTTTAGTCGCCAAAAGTCTGTTTTTAGTCGCCGAAAGCGTGTTTTTGACTTTTACCGACAAAATTTTTTAGTCGCCATAGTTGTCGCGTATTTGTGGTCGGCGGAGGGTATTGGCGACTAAACCTTTTTTAGTCGCCAAAAATGGGTTTTTACCGACTAATAAATTAGTCGCCAATAGTGTTTTTCACTTTGGAAAATAATACATTTACCGACTAAACTTTAGTCGCCAATACTCACTCAAACGCCGACTAAACGGCTTAGTCGCCAAAATCAAGGCTTTTGGCGACTAATATTTTAGTCGCCAAAGGTGTTATTCCGAAAAAAAAAAAACTCACTTTTTTTTGCTTCTCCTGAGTTTCGAACCGAACCACACGCCTCCACACGCCTTTTGCAACACACGCCTCCACTATGCCACAACAAGTTCACATGAATATAGATGCAAAGTATATTATTAAAATAGTATATTAGCCGGTATTAATACAAAATAATATATACAAATATAATTATTTTAATTCAATATAATTATTTAAAAAATAAATTATTTACTAAAATTTTTTTTTTGGCACTTTTGGCGACTAAAATCATATTTAGTCGCGAAAACCCCACCTATTAGCTACTAATATTTGTTTAGTAGCCAAAAACAGACACTTTTGGCGACTAAAATCAGATTTAGTCGCGAAAACCCCACCTATTAGCTACTAATATTTGTTTAGTAGCCAAAAACAGCCACTTTTGGCGACTAAAATCAGATTTAGTCGCGAAAACCCCACCTATTAGCTACTAATATTTTTTTAGTAGCCAAAAACAGCACTTTTGCCGACTAAAGTGACTGTTAGTCGCCAAAACACACCCTATTAGCTACTAAATTTTTTTTAGTAGCCAAAAACAGCACTTTTGGCGACTAAAGTGAGTTTTAGTCGCCAAAACCCCACTTTTTAGCTACTAAATTTTTTTAGTAGCCAAAAATCTCCACTTTTGGCGACTAAATTGAATTTTAGTCGGCAAAACCCCTACTTTTGGCTACCAAATTGCTTGTAGTCGCCAATAGGTATGCATTTGGCGACTAAACTAGTTTAGTCGGCAAAAGTGATCAGTTTTGGCGACTAATATCATTTTAGTCGCCAATTCTAGTACTTTTAGCGACGAAAATTGTAATTTTAGTCGCCAAAAATGGTTTTTTTTGTAGTGGTCTCACACACGTTCATTCCCATTTCTTATTCACCCTCCAAAGATAACATTTTAACATTCCTATTATGTAATTCTAATCATAGTACTAAGGCTTCGTTTGAGAACAGACTAATTTAATAACTTTTTGATTATTTGGTTAAAATATGAGCTAAAAAAACTAGTATATTTGAGATGACTTTTTGATTTTTTACGAAAAGATGTACAAAAAGTAGAGAGAAGAAAATCTTTAACTTTTTGGTATAGGTTGTTGACTTTTTGACTTTTTTAATAACTTTTTGACTTTTTAGCTAAACGGGCTAGTTCCCAAATGAGGCCTAAATTTTCAGTCCAACAAAGCAAATATAATATTTTTTTATAATTGTTTGGAGAGAAATAAAAGAAGTCAGAAAAAAAAAACTACACTAGTAATAGTAAGATTCCATCTTAGGTATCATACCTACAAAGAAAATATATTAGAAATCACAGCACGCCATAACATTGGCTTATGATTTGTATAAAATTCTTGTTTGTATAGCATTGTTCTTTACAAATTTTATCCTTTAAAATAAAATTTTAAAAAAAAAATTAGCTACTTCCAGATTAGAAGGACGTTAAAATTTTATCAAAAAATATTAATCAAATTAGAAAATGGATTTTGCTAATGAGTGCCTTTGGACTAAACGTGCTTGAAATGGTTGTATATTTTTTATGAAAGTATGTGTCGTGTCATAAAGAATACGGCAGTGATAGGTAGCTCAAAACCGAGCGGCTCGAAATGGCTCGAATTCAAAAACGGCCTCGTTTTTTAGATGAAGGTGAAGCAGAACCAGAAGCAGGGAGGGAGGAGGAGGAGGAGGAGGAGGAGGAAGGAGGAAGGAGGAAGGAGGAGGGAGGAGGGACCCAACATTTGGGGGCGAAGCGGGGCGAGGCGTGATCGTGATCGCCGATCGACGATCGGCGTGATGAGGCGAGCGGTGGCGAGCAAAGCAATGATCCTCTCTCCCTCTTTCTCCCTCTTCCTCCTCTCTTCTTCCTCCTCTCTTCTCTCCCTCTTTCGAGCCAATTCGAGCCATTGGATTCGAGCTACGGCTCATTTCCGTAAAGAGTATATACTATTTTAAGCTTTATTAACTGATTTCTTACAGCACTTGTTAACAAAACTTATTGAAAAAAGTTTACTAATCAAAATTTAATAATAATAAATAAATAAAAAAGAAAAACCACTTGACAACCGAAACCTAACAAGGCCTTGGTCATCAAATATGGCTAGGACATGTTTCCTCACTAAGATCATACAAAACATTTCAATATAGTAACATGTATTTAAACTTAATTCTCAAAAGAACAATGCAAGAATGTCAAGAACCATGACAGGGTTAAAATATTGAGAAACAGCCTGGAAAATAAAAAATTATCAACATACAGTTCATGTTAGAAAGGTGCATTTGCTGATATAAACTATATAAAGCAATCAAAAACCAGCAACAAAAACATCCCATTTCAACTCCATAAGAGTGGAAAAGCATACAAGAGGAATTGCTCACATTGTGGTTGAAATGGCAAGTTCACAAGCACTGTTCCTAGCTATATTCATATCAGCAATTGCATTTTATTCAAGATCAGCAGATGCCAACTTTGGCCAGAGCATGTATTTCAACTGGGGTTCTCAGCATTCTTGGATGGGGAACTATGGCAATGATCTTCAACTTGTTTTGGATCGAACTTCTGGTAATAACAGTCTACTAATCATTCCACAACTGATTTACATGTTTTTGGGTATCAATACTTTCGCCATTTGATGTCAGTTTTGATTCCATATCTAGCAAATTACAAAAAAAAATGGAAATGGAAACATATGGTTTGTAAAGTATCATATTGTGGCAACATTTCACTTATAAGAACATACTGTGAAAGATAGTAATGCTGTGTATTCTTGTCATAGAAACAGACAGATCAAAGTCGCTAATTCTTTTACAGCTATAATAGGTATCAAACCATTCTATTTAGGATGAAAGATACATCAGGTCATACAAGTCATACAATCGATCTTTGGGTTATAATAAGCAACACAACAAACAGATTGTATCAAACCAAACTAAGCCTTGTGTCTCAATCAAGGTTCTAAAATGCAGTTGCGGTCGCCGTAACGGTGGTGGTGGCGCGGTTGCGGTTGCGGGGTGTAATGGTCGTAGCGTAACGGTTTCAATTTTTTTATTTTTCGCACAATTTGAAAAAAAACATACCGATATGCATATTTTTTTTTTCTATAATCATATTTATTGGGTTATGAATAAATATTGATCAATTTTTGTAAATTTTTAGTATGATCCAATATATTTTATATTTTTAAATCACTATAAACTGAGTTTTTTACATTTTATTTTAATAATTAATGATTTTATATGTCATAAATTTATATTACGCTTGTAGCAAAAAAAAAATTTATTGGAGTTAGATGTATAAAATTATTTTTTTAATTAATATACTTATGGAAGTATATGCAAATTTTAATTTGAATAGTTTTAAAAAATAAATAATACATTTCAACAAATCAATAACATGTTCTTCATTTTCCCTCTTTTCTCTCTATCTCTTATTCCTCCATTTTCCTCTTCATCTTCCCTCTTCTCTCTCTATCCCTCTTCTCCCATTTTTAGTTTTTTATTTTTTATTTTTAAAAGAACAGTTTAGAGCTGTTACGTAACGGTGCATAACTAGCTGTTACAGCACCGTTATGACCGTTATGGCAGCCGCTACGACCGACACATCTGTGTATCTCAATCACATTGCAAAAGCGATTGTAACGGGTGGCGATAACCACCTAGCATGATTCGTAACGTTAGCATCGCTTTTTAAAACCTTAGTCTCAATCAACTGGGGTCAGCTACATAAATCATTTTCCGTCATTCTGCTCTATCAAGGGCTATTTGCTCAGTTACAATAAATAAATTCAAATCTTTTTTCATTGCTGCACCTCAAAACTCAATGTTACTTTTTTTTTTTTTTTTTTATCAGCAAAAAAGAGCTTTATTGATGGGAAATCATACAATACATATGAAAGACATCAATAAAGAAAAGAGGTGCAAAGAGCATCAAAGTACGCCCCCCAATCCCAACTAGGTTGGCACCAAGGAAGATACCCAATCATTTGCTAGCACCACCGAAGGTTGGCGAGAAACCAACAAGAAAAGAGAAAAAAAAAACAGAAAAACACCACAAGGCCCAAGGCCAAACAAGCTTGCAGCAACAGGCCGAATTTCATCACAGAGCTGCAGATAATCATAATACCTTGAACTAAAAATTCCTTGTTCTCATTTTGCTAGCAAAATCTTCACAGATAGACCTGAGCCAACACCAGAGTTTTGCTAGGCAGACCTGAGCACAGATAGATGGGCATAGAAGTCACAGACAAAAACAAAGCAGCAAGAGCATAACTAGCAGACGAGCAGACCAGCACAGACCAGCACCGACCAACTGAACTAGCAGACCTACTCTAGCTGATACCAGCAGCAGACCCGCACAAAACTAGTAGACCAACTGAACTAACAGTCCATACTCTAACAGACCAACAAGCATCCCAGAATTGAGCAGCAGCAATGCCTCAGTTCAAATGCCCTCAGATCAAAAGTGCTGCCCTCAGGTTTACCCCCCAAGGATGAACTCACAAAAGCACAGGACAAATATAACAAAAATAGATCAAGCATAGACATCAAGTCATTCCCCTAAAACACCCAAGCACCAGACCTGAGATCAAGACCAATATTAGCAGACCATAAGCAGCAGCAGATCAATAACAGGACAAACAACACCACAGCAGATTAGAAGCATTAGACCTCAGGGCCAGAAATACACTTGAAGCATGTTGGACAGACCAGCAGCATGGATTCTCAATGACCAAACTGAGTTAGTGCAGAATCACAGCAGATCAACCAGCCAAAACTAAGCAGCCACACCCAGCAGATATCATACCAGCAGAGCACACCTGGGGACAGCGCAGCATCAACCGGGCTCAGCCCACCCCCAGCCCCCCATCATCTGATGCAGGGCACCAGAATTCCATACTTTGGATCAACCTCAGGATCAGACAGGCCAAAAACAACCTCTAAATCAAGCAGACCATATACACAGACCCCAGAGACAACTTACATAAACCCCATAGCAGCATAGAAGCCTCAAGGCTGTATTTAAACATGGCAGCCTCATACCAGAGACAACTTCACACCTGAGTAACTTAACCCACAGCAGTCCACAACAGCAGAATACAAAGCAGACCACAATTGGGTAAGGCAGACCAACAAGATGTACCCAGAACCAGAATACAGCAGACCCAACACACTAAACACAGCTTCTAACTTGAGGGAGATTAAACACAAACTCATCCACTGTATATCCTTGTCCAACTGATTGAGTTTTTAGCCAAAGGGCCACTCTAACTTTAATAAGCACACATAGATCTTCCCAAGTAGGTTGCAGCCCATTGAAAAGAAGGTCATTCCAACACTTCCAAAGGGACCATAGACCAGCAATCAAGATTGCTCTCCAAATTTGTTTTTCCTTTTTCCTAACCTTGCAGCCCAACCACCAATGCATTAGCATAACCACTGAGCTAGGGGAAACCCAGAGTAAACCCCACCACTTAATCAGATTGGACCACACTTTCCAAGCAAATGGGCACAACAGCAGAACATGGTTAAGAGATTCAATCTCACCTGGCGAACACACAATCGAGCTAATCACGACTTAGGATACCAAGACTATGTAAGTGGTCAGAGGACTTTATTCTCCCTTTCCAAGCCAACCAAGAAAAGAATTGGGCTTTAGGAGGGGAGGGGTTGTGCCATAGCAGATCAGGAATTACCAGATTAGGGCCATTCAAAGACTCACACCATTTAGCAGCACTTTTGACAGTGAACATACCTGTAGGGTCAGATTTCCACCAAAATGTATCTATTGATGCCAAACTCAGTGCAGGGCCCTCACCTAAAACAGCCCTTAATCTCTGGAGTTCATCTTCCTCCCATGCTAATAAGGGCCGTCTGAAGCTAAAGCTAAAAACCCAATTGTTGTGCTGTCTAATCCTAGACCACTGCAATTTCAAAGTGATAGCTCTATCCTCTGATAAAGAGTAAAGTCTAGGGAATTGGGACTTCAAGCACACGGATCCCATCCAATTATCAACCCAGAAACTGATTCTTTCCCCATTACCAATCTTGATTTCAACATTTCCAATAAAGTAATTAAACAAGCTGCTATTAGAATCCCCAACAAATATAATGTCACTCCATACTCTTGAAAGATTTGTTGCCTCCATATGGAATGGAAACCATCTACCCCCTTCTGGCTTATACTTGCTGCATATGACCTGCTTCCATAATGAACTGTCTTCCTTCCTAAACCTCCACCACCACTTAGCCAGGAGGCAGTTATTCAATGAACTTAGGTTTCTTATTCCCAGCCCACCTTGCTTCTTATCCATGGTTAACTCCTTCCATTTTACTAAATGAACTTTCCTCCTCACATCTGAATCACCCACAAAAAAGCTACTTGTATCTTGTCCAGTTCTTTTGCCACACCTCTAGGCAGCCTAAAGAGAGACATGTAGTACACAGGTAGGGAGGAAAGGACAGATTTGATTAGTGTTACTCAAAGAAGGACAAGACCTCCTCTTCCACCCTGCCAGTTTCTTTTTGAAATTGTCCACCACAGGCTTCCATGTGACCCTCCTAGATGGGTTTGCCCCTAGTGGCAGACCAAGGTACTTCAAAGGGAGCTTCTGAGATATACAATTCAGCCCTAAGGCAAAATTTTTCACACACTCCTCTGACAACCCTACTCCACAGACCCCACTCTTATGAAAGTTGATCTTCAACCCAGAAATGATCTCAAAGCATCTAAGAATTCTCTTGACAGTTAGCACTTCAGACCACTCAGCTTCACAGAAAATAATTGTGTCATCCGCAAATTGGAGATGAGAGATGTTGATGGCATTACACCCAATGAATACTCCTTTGATCAAACCCAACTCTTTCGCTCTAGCAAGGAGTAGGTTCAAACCCTCAGCCACCACATTAAAAAGAAAAGGTGATAATGGATCACCTTGCCTAAGCCCTTTTTGGGGACAGAATTCAGGGGTAGGTGAACCATTAACCAACACAGAGATTCTTGCTGAGGAGATACAAGTGTGAATCCACTTCACCCACTTATCACCGAAACCAAAATTTGATAACATTTGGAGAAGATAGTTCCAATTGACTGTGTTATATGCTTTTTGGAAATCCAACTTCAAAATCAAGCCCTTTCTTCTTGATTTTTTCCACCAATCCACCACCTCATTTGCTATGAGTACACCATCCAGGATGTTCCTACCCCCTAGGAATGCAGATTGAGCAGCATCTATAACAACAGGGAGCACTTTTTTCAACCTATTAGCAAGCACCTTGGAAAGAATTTTGTAAGTGGAATTTATAAGGCTAATAGGCCTGTAGTCTTGAATTCCTAGGGGATTGTCTTTTTTAGGGACCAATGTAATAAAGGAGCTATTTAAGCCCCCCACCAAACTACTGTTAGCAAAAAACTCCTTCATAAACATGATGATATCATTCTTCATAAATTTCCACCCTTTTTGAAAGCAAGTCATGTTAAACCCATCCGGGCCCGGAGCCTTATTACCATCACAGGTCTACACCATCTTGCCCAAATTTCATGTTCAAAATTCCACATCCAAGCTTCAAATCTTGCACTGTGTAATCACCTTAAAAGGGCCCAAAAGCTTAGGTCTATCGTCCATTGCTCGAGAAGATTAAACCAAGTGATCATACATGCCTTGTTTAACCTCCAAAGGTTCCTTCACTAATTCCCCATTCAACGACATGGAATCAATGGCATTGGTGTTACGCCTATTAGAAGCTATGATGTGGAAAAACTTTGTATTTTTATCACCCTTAAGATTCCAGTTCAACCTTGACTTGCAACCAAATTCTTTCCATTATCTTTGAGCTTCCACACTTCCCCCCACACCTCTCTACGCCTTTTACCTTCAACCTCATCCAGATCTCTACACTCAGCAATTAGATCTATGGCATGCAAATTGTCTTCAGCTTGCATTAGTTTAGAATCCATATTCCCAAACACTTCAAAATTCCACTGCCAGAGAGATTGTTTAAGTGCTCGAACTTAATCTTGGCTTTGTAGCCTTGACCAACCACCGAAAGTGCCCTCCCATACTTTCTTCACCGCTAAGAAAAGAGGGATGAGATGCCCAAGCATTTATAAATCTAAATGGCCTTGGGCCCCGTCATTCATCTTCCATGAGAATAATTGGACAATGGTCTGAGATGGATCTAGGGAGACCCCAAAGTTTGAACCTAAACCAAACCAACCATTCTGGCCCAACAAGAAACCTGTCCAACCTACTCCATCTCTCCCCTTCCAAAGAATTACACCAAGTAAATTTCCTTCCCAACATCGGGAAATCAATCAGTTCCAAACAACTTATGAAATTACAAAAATCTGCCATTCCCCTGTCCCTTCTTACACAACCCTTCCTTTCATCTATTGATTTGATTTCATTGAAGTCCCCCCCTATACACCATGGTTTGGGAAAAACAACCTTAAGATTTATCAAGGATACCCATAAGCTTCTCATAGCACACACATCATTAAGGGCATACACATTCACAATCACACAATCCAAGCTATTAAATAAAGAACCTGATAGAATGATGAAGCTCCTATTGCAACAGCAATCAGCTAGATAGAAGACTTCAGGCTTCCAAACACATAATAGGCCCCCAGCACTTCCATCCGCATCCACATTCATGTAAGCAACTTGGTCGTAAGGCCAAATTGACTTCACCCACTGATCTGAAATGTTTGCCCTTTTTGTTTCTTGCAACAACACCATATCCACCTTTCTTTCTTTGATAACTGCTTTGATTCTCCTCTTCTTCTCAGGCCGACCAAGCCCTCTAATATTCCAAGAAAAAAGCTTCATGAGAATATGCTATTTACTCTTGAGCAGCTCTTGATGTTGATCTAAACCCTTGCACCATCGCTCCTATCAGCAACCTGTTCCATGTCATTCTCCTCCATTTCAATTATTCTCCTCATAACTTCATCATCTTTGCCTTCAAAATCAATGCCTAGACTTTGCCCAACTCGAATCGTAGCTTGAGCCTCCTTGACTAGCATATCATGTTTACTTAATCTGCTAATCTGAGATAGTGAAGAGGAAATTGCAGCTGCAGCTGCTCTAAAGATGGCCCCCCTTTGAAACCCCCTTGTCATCACTATTTTCCTCTGATTTCTCCGACCCTTTCCTTTACTCTCCTTGCCTTCTAGTCTCTTAGTACGTGTAGTATCTTGAGTGCTTTGACTAACTTCTTCAACACTGTCTACAGCAATGCCTTTGCCATTCTCCAGCTGGGCTTGAACCTGTGTTGGATCCAGATGCTCAGCAAATCTGCTACAGCTAGGGCCCAACCCATTTGACTTAGTTTTGTCCCTGTCTTGTTCATTCAGCAGGCCATTAAACTGGGCTTGATCAAGAACTACTTCTAGATTAATACTGGGTTTTGAAGGCCCATTTCCACTAACACTTCTCATAAGCCCATCAGGATCCAAGCCACTTTCAATTTTTTCACTTTCTATAGTTACTCTCTTCCCTTTCTTAGTGATTGCTGCCAACAGTCCACAATGGTCCATAGTGACCTCATCATTTTGACTTTTACTAGCAATACACTCAACTGAGGTGTTACTCATGTTTCCCTTGAGCCTCGAGCACTGACCTTCACCTACTCTAGGTCCCATACTGCTGCAGGTCTCATTTACTACAGAGGCAGCAAAAAGGCTATTATCTGCTCCTTCAGGTTCCTCTTCCATTCTGACATTACCATTTGCAGCTTGTGGTACACCCTTGTCATAGGCCACCCCATCCTCTTGTTGCATCCCATCATTCACCTCTCCCTCTCGTCCTCTGCAGCAATTTGAAATTTGATCACCGCCGGTGATGCCTTGAACAGAAATATCCCTCACCTGGTTGCTATGACCTGGGGCATTACCCAATTGAGACCCAAGCTCTTCACTCACTCTAATTGAGTAAATCTGACCTCTACATTCCAGGTTAACTACACTGTTGATCATCTCCATATGTGTTGTAAGAATCCTGAGTTGACCACATGCCATGGATGACATCTTGAGGGTGCCCTCATTAATATTCATGACCTTACCCCAGATTTCCCCAATCTTGATGAAATTAGCCGTGTTCCAAAGGTTAGGAGGCAGACCATAGCAGTTCAAATCCACATATCTTTCTTGCTCAAGTTTCAATCCCCTCCTCCATTCCTCCATCGATTCACACCATTCATGGATCCAAGCTTTAAGATTCATCATACCTCTGCTTTTGACCTCTGGTGAAGGAAACACTAAGTATGCAACTCTCCCACCACCATCCATCACTTGCACATCAGACATACCTCCGTATGCGCCTTTTTAAGATCAGAGCATTGATAGTGAGACCAGAGTTTTAGTAACACATACACATACAACCAGCCATTTCCATACTCCACAGCGTTCACTAAGATAGGTTTCCCATTTGTTACTGTACCCCCCATTACGCCTTCTCGATAAGACTTTCCTTTTGTCTCGATTCTTCCACCCTCATCCACCTTTTACTGCTTTCCACCGGGTTGTGGATGATGAGTATCAACTTGTGGTTGGACTTGGCTTATATTCTTCTTTTTGAAATCAGCTCGCTTAACCTTCAAAGCTCTGTCATCACACCAGGTATCGTGTGCTTTTTGGATTGCCATTTCATTTGCTACCGGTCAAATACGAACAACAAAGCCAAACCTGGTTCCTGTTGAGTGCCTCCGTTTGCTGGGTATGTAGACATCGATAACTACCCCAAAGTTTGTAAACAAATCGTATAACCATTTTGGGTGCATTGAGTCCGGTAGATTGTCGACAAAGACATTGTGAACTTCACCCGTTGAGTTTGATCTGCCACCAAAGTGCCTCTTCCGAAAAACTGGTCTCCATCCTCCCAATTTTACCCCACGCTCCGCATTTGCCATTAGGTTCTGGTGCTGATATTGTAGTTGTCACTCTTGCTTTTGCAATTAAGTTGACCAAAGTTTGGTAGAACTGAAACGTGAGGAAGGGGAAGGGATCCAAGTAATCGGTTTGTCCAGTCACTAGAGAAAATCCCTAATGGATCATACCTCGCCTTCACCTTCAAGAACTCTGCAACATTCTTGTATTTCTTGATTGCACCATCAAACACCACATTTCGATTCTTGTCCCAATGGGGCAACCCTCCGTATTTGAACAAGCCAAGCTGCTCCACCTCCTCAAGTCCTCAATGTTACTTCTTTAAACATTTTATCCATAAATATTATTTTAATTTTTTACCTTTTAGATTTCATCATCTAATTCGTGATTTTTTTAAACCTTTCTGGTTTGATTTTGCCTTTTAATGTACATATCTAGTATTATTAATCTATGTTGTGATCTAAGATCCTCTTCGGGAATGATCTTACAATCGTTACATATTAAGCGATCTGTCCAAACATGAGAAGATCTGATGAATGCCCATAAAGTAGTCGACATTGTAAATCAAATTAATGGGATGAGTTTTAATCAATGATGACTAAAATAACTTTGAGGGCCCCAAAAAACCGATAAGTTTACTAGAGGAATTATTCCCAACTAGGGGTTTTGAATCTCCAGGCATGTTCAAGTTCTTAATTCAAATTTTAAACTAGTCTTCGTATTTAGCTATAAATAGACTACTACACTGGCTATGGTTTTCAGGTTCTGGTGTCCAAACAAAGAATGCATATCTATTTGGAAGCATTGAAATGCTAATCAAGTTAGTACCGGGGAACTCTGCTGGAACTGTCACATCCTATTATGTAAGTGTTATAGTTTCTTCAATGTACGAACTCTTATAAAAGATGGATGTTTCCTTCTCAATTTCTTTCTAACTACAGGTGTTTTCAAACATTTCATTGTTTTTGTTTCCAAAATCACAGACCAAGCAGTCGCTATGTCTTCCACGTCTATAAATGCATGCATGATGTGGCTTAGGTACACCTATATATGTTTTAATCTCACCCTAAACTCATGAATACAGCTTGATCAAGTCAAATGCCATGCCTAACAGAGTCCTATACCTTAACACTAAGCACACTTGAATCACAGAAGAAAAATGGCTAATTCTATTTTTTTAATTGATCGCAGCTGTCCTCAACTGGGAACAAGCATGACGAGATAGACTTCGAGTTCTTGGGAAACTCATCGGGACAACCTTACATTATCCATACAAACATCTTTGCGCTCGGAATTGGAAACAGAGAACAGCAATTCTACCCCTGGTTTGACCCAACAGCTGATTTCCACAACTACACCATCCATTGGAACCCAACAGCAGTTGTGTAAGTTAATAGAACACCTGCTTTTTTAAGAAGCACGGACAGACACACCACAAGAGAGACACGACAATTTTCAAAATATGCAAGACATAACACATGGGAGACACACACAAAGTATATAATTTTATGTATTTAATATATCATTCAAAGATAATTAAAAAAAATTATCGTATCACTAATTGCTATAAATCTATATATATATATATATATTTTTTTATCATTGTATCCTAAATTATTTTGTTCAAACCTACAATAGTTTCATGTATATTTAAGAGATGGACGTCCCAAGTGTTCGAAGAGTGTTTGAGTCTAAAAAAACTAAAAAAATAATATGATACATTTAGACAAGTGTCTCGAGAAGTGTTCGACGACTGTTTGTGTTTGACACAACCACGACAACTACCTTCTTTTTTAGTGTTCATGCTTCTTAGTTACTATCTTTACATCATAAAACACCATCTTCACCTTTTCTATAGTGTGAAACCGAAATCACTCTACAAAACTAGAGAAGTAGCTAAATTCAATAAACAAGAAATTTTTATCGAGCACATGTAGTTCAAGCTCATGTTGTTCAACCTAGTCCCTATTATTTTGCAAGACAAGCATTTCCTAATCCCCTGCATTCATTGCTATGATTACAGGTGGTATATTGATGGCCTGCCTATTCGAGTATTCAGAAACTACCAGAGTGAGGGGATTCCCTACCCAAACGAACAAGGGATGAAGGTTTACTCAAGCTTATGGAATGCTGATAACTGGGCGACAAGAGGTGGCCTTGTTAAGATCAACTGGAACAGTGAACCTTTCATAGCAAGATACCGCAATTTTAGGGCAAGGGCATGCACGTGGTATGGGTCATTTAGCATTAGTCAATGTGCCTCCCGGACGCCTGCCAACTGGTATACCTACCCAACATACAGCCAATTGAGCTACGGTAAGCAAGGTCAGATGAAGTGGGTCAGAGATAACTACATGATTTATGACTACTGCAAAGATACTACGCGATTCCATGGGCAGATGCCACCTGAATGTTACAAACCACAATACTAACACGAGCATCAACAGTCAAAAGAATAAACCCCACCGTCGTCTCTGAGAGATGAACAATTAGCAGCCCTACATCCTATCATACTTCAAGTTTAAAACTGAGAATAAGCCCTTTGATGTGTCTTTGTGTTTCAATCATTATTGTCTTTTTCTTCTTTCACTTTTTTGGAAGAATATTACACATATTTATTTGATTCTTGTATTTTAATTATATGATCGGTGTGTTAAGTATTTCAGGTTCTAGTCTTCACTAAGTATGAACCATAACAGGGCTGATACATGAAATAAACAATTCAGCAGCAGAATTTAGTCAAAAGCACATCTTTTTAGCAAAGACAAGAATTGATCATTGGAAATTACAAATTTTTACAATACAAACCAAAAATCATTGTTACAAAATTGAAAGTCCTGAGCGAATTCCGTGATACAAATTAGGACACCAAGCACAATGACTAATACACCAAATAAATCCAACCTTACAGAAGTTACAAAACTTGTATCCTTTTCCGATTCCCAATTCTCTAAGCAACCAAACCAGATAGTTTCAAAGCAACAAACAGAGCACAAGCTAACAACATTTCATTCCCTTTGCTTCTCATTTTATCAGCAACCAAACAGGGTGTTTATCCTCAAATAAAAAACTAAAAATCGTTGTTACAAATGTAGACAACCATAACAATGAGTAATTAATGTAGCAAACAAAGCCAACACTACATAAGATTTCAAAACATCTTGTCCTTTCTTTTTCTTAATCCTATAAGCAAGCAACCAAAGCAGATAGCTGCAAAACCACAAACTAGAGGTCAAAAAAATAAGATCTTCATTCCCTTTTCTTTCACATTCTCTCAGCAACCAAACAGAGTGTCTAAATCCCGAAAATAAACAAGGGTTTGATTAAAGGGCAAATTACATAGATAGTCCTTATAGTTTGGAACTTGTGTCATTTTGGCCCCTGACTTTTCAATTGTGACCAATGTTTTAAAAACCGGACCGGTGGTCGAACCGGAAAAGGGATCGGGTGGACGGGTCACCGGTTCAACCGTCGGGTTGAACCGGAATCGAACCGTGACGTAATAAATATATTTAAATTATATTTAAATAAAAATATAAGTAATAAAATTATAAATTAAAATATTAAAAATATTAAATTATCTTAAATATTTGTCCTAATATTTTTTTTATTGAAAAATATAATAATATATTTTAAAATATTATTAATTTCAATTTTGGAAGATGAAATCAAATATTTAATATTCCCTCCATATGATTTTAATTCAAATAATTTGATTGAAAGGAGAGCAAAATTTTTGGAGGGATATCAAAATTTCAATATTCCCTCCAATACATTTAATTGAATCCCACATGGATTTCTTGAATTTTTTTGAAAGAGTTTTTTTCTTATAAATAGATGAAGACTTTCACAATAATTTCATCAAACTCTTAATGGGATTCCTCACAAGAGGAGACCCTTGAAAAAGAGTTTCAAATTAAAATTTTCTTATATTCTTATATTTTATATATATATATATATATATATATAAAATAAGAAAGAAAGAAAGAAAAGAAAAAAAAACAAAGAACCGGTTCGCCGGTTCGACCGCGGTTTTTTCCGGTTTCTCTTAAATACACCGGTTTTCGTCTTTGGTAGTTCAGTATTCGGACGGAACCCGACCGTCGACAGTTCAACTGTTGAACCAGTAGGTCGATCGGTTTTCAAAACCATGATTGTGACACATTTGATCTTGAATTTTGAATCTTGTTCCAAATAAGGACAATTGAATATATAATTAGATTTTTCAAGGGTAAAATTGTCAAATTGATAAAATATAAATTAATTTGACAAAAATAAATGTCAAACAAATATTTTTGAATTTTTAAAAATTATTTCTACCTATTAAAAATAAAATTATGTAAAATTGATAAATCTTTTAGACATTTATTTATTTATTTTTACCAAATTAATTTTTATTATGTATTTAGATGATGATCATGTAAAATTAATTTTAAAAAATTAATCATGTAATTTTTATTAATTTTATCATTGGTGGATAAAAATAATTTTTTAAAAAATTAAAAATATTTTTTTGACATTTATTTTTGACAAATTAGTTTATATTTTATCAAATTGACGATTTTACCCTTCAAAAATCTAATAATATTTTCAATTGTCCTTATTTGGAACAAGATTCAAAATTCAGGGTCAAATGTGTCACAATTGAAAAGTCAGGGACCAAAGTGACACAAGTCCCAAACTATAAGGACTATTAGTATAATTAACCCTTGATTAAATAACTCGAACAAAAACCTAAAATCACTGTCACGCTCAGAGTCTGAAGCTAATTACATGATATAAACATAGACTTGCGAAATGTACCAAACATAGCCAACCCAACATGGGTCTCTTCCGGAACAGCTAGAAGAATGGGGGATTGTCGCTGAGAATTGGTAAGAAAGTAACGGAGACCGATTGATTCAGCAACAAAGGGACAGGGTACATTGAATAAATAGAAAATAAATAAATAAAAAGAGAGATATATTTTTGTCCCCAATAAATGGGTAAATTACATTTACCTCCCTCAGGTTTCTGACAAATACGGGAACCTTCCCTGTAGTTTGATTAATTACAATAACCTCCCTTACTTTACCTGACAATGTCAAGATTCTCCCAAACCGTCAATTTTGCACAAACAACGTTAGTTTTCTATACAAAATGGCCATATTACCCTTTTATTTAAGCACAAAAAGACAAAAATATCTTTGATTGTTAATTATCTCTCAATCATATTCAACTTTCTTTTTTTTTTTTTAAATTTGTTTTTCGTTTTTGTTCTCTCTCATCAAATCAATACGAGGTGACAAGAGAGAGAAGCTCCTCCTCACCGGCACCATTGGGGCATCTTCTTTCTCTCCTCCTTTCCATCGTCTGTCGTTTTTATCTTCCACCTCCGCTTTTTCTCCTTATTCTTTCTTCACCATTTGCCGTCCGCTTCTCTTCTCTTCCTTTTCTTCTTCTTCACTATTTGTCGTCCGCTTCTCTTCTCTTCCTTTTCTTCTTCTTCTTTCAAAACCCTAATCCTAGATCTATGGTTTTGAATATAGTTGTGGGCAGTGATGGAAACAATGTTGGGACACAATCTAGGTTTGGGGCAGTTGGTTGCAATATGGGTTGTGATCAGGAAAAAAAAAAAAAAGAGGAGTAGAAGAAAGAGAAGCAGAAAAAGGAGGTCAGTTGTTTAACAGATTTGTGTGGTGGGTTTGATCATTTATATAATATATATATATATGTTTGATTGAATGAAAAAAAAATAGAAAATTGAATCAATATATATATCACACACATATATATACATAAATATCTTACATATATATACCTTTATGTATATATATATATATATATGTTTGATTGAATAATAAAAAAAAAAAAACAACAGTAGAGAACTGAATCAATATATGTCTCGCGCTCACACACACACATATATATACATAAATATCTTATATATATACCTTTATGTATATATATATATATATATGTTTGTTTGAATGAAAAAAAAAAAAAAACAAACAAACAAACAAAGAATTGAATCAATATATATCTCTCACACACACGTGTATATATATATATATGTTTGTTTGAATGAAAAAAAAAAAATTGAGAATTGAATCAATATACATATATCTCTCTCACACACACACATATATATATACATAAATATCTTACATATATATACCTTTATGTATATTTTTGATTTTGTGGGAGGTGATGGTGAATGGGTTGCTGCAATGGTGTTGCAGCAGTAAAAGGTAAATTAGAAGGCAGTGAACCTGTAGAACTTGGATGGATTAGAAGGTAGTGAGGGTATTTTTGACATTTCATAATTTATAATGAGTGACATCAGTACTATATGTTAGATCTTTTAACGGCAGTCACAGTTTGGGAGAATCTTAACATTGTCAGGTAAAGTATGAGAGGTTACTATAATTATTTAAACCACAGGAAAATTTCCTTTATTTGTCAAAAACTTGAGGGGAGGTAAATGTAATTTACCCCCAATAAATTTATTACATTATGTGAGAGGCCTATGTCACCAATCTAACACCAAATTAATAACCAAAATGTTAGAAATTTTTAAAGTTTTATTAAAAATTTTACGAAATTTTTTACATAAGTGTGAGACTTATATGGGATTCATATGATATAGGTCTCACACCCATATGAGACATTTGATAAAAATTTTAGTAGAATTTTAGAATCTCTAGCATTACTCAATTAATAAAATGGTAAATTATACAGACTTTTAGGATAATTATATTATTTTCTTTTTTGATAAAATTAAATATATGGAAACTAATGCTGGTGCGAAAATATAAAAATAAATAATATAAAATATATTTTTTATGTAAAAAAAAATCATTGTTTTATTTATATAATTAACAAATTAAATAATTTTAAAATGAGATTCTGGCTTCGTTTGGGAAGTAGGTTGACTTTTTGACTTTTTTTGCTATTTTAACCTGGAGCTAAAAAGTCTGGTTTAGGAAGGACTTTTAATTTTTTTGGCTTTTTTTACTTTTTTATGAAAAAAAAAATATAATAATTATAAATTAGATGTGATATTTTATCTTGTTAGACTAAAAAATTTATTTTATCTTTTATGACTATTTAAAAAATAAAAAATAAAAACTCCAAACCCATCTTGCCAAACGTAAGCTCTAAAGGATAGTAGGATTCACCCAAAAAAAAAAAAAAAAGACTTTTGAGAGTACGACCTTTGAGTAATTAATTTAGGGGATGGTTTCTTTTCCATCCATATCATATTAGACGGTATTGTTACGTCTCTGCGTGGCTGCTGTGAACTCTCCATCAATAATTTAAATCGCTTAATGTATAAAATTTATTAAATATTTTATTTTTATTAAAAATCGTATTGATTAAATATCGATAATTATTTGATCAAATCATATTTACGTTAATAATTTATTTTTTAGTTTTTATTATTAAAAAAATTACGTTAATCGAATATCGATAATCACTTAATCATATCACATTTGTATCAACGTTAAAATATAATTTTAAAAAGAATGATCTAAGTGACATAACTCATGCATAATCAGAAGGGGCAGTGGATAGGCTAAGTGACACAACTCATCCATAACCAAAAGGATAGTCTTTCCATAATATGTAATTTCACTTTCGTTTGGCATTGACTTTTTTAATTAATTTTTTTGTATTGAAATTTTTTTAACCTCGTTTAGTTTGATTTTTTTGATTTTTATAAGAAAAAAGTGTAATAATTATAGTTTAGATATGATTTGTCTTATTAATTTATGTAGTCAATTTTATCTTTTTGTATTTTTTTAACCAAAAATTAAATGCCAAACGAAACTTTAATGTTAGATCAAAAAATAATAATAATAATTTAATGTTCTATGACACAACTAGGGGTGTGCATAATACCGCCGAAACCGTCAAAACCGCACCGAGCCGCACCGTCAAGGCAAATTCGTTATTATTTGCCAATCAAACCGCCGATTTTTGATAAGAAAAATGGCAAATTCTAGTGACACTTTTATCAATCCGCCGGTTTCTATTTTTCTTTCAAACCGCACCGACCCGCACTACTATTAAATCATGTTTAATAAGATTCTAAAAATTCTTTTTTACTTAAGTTTGCTTATTGTTCTATACCTTAGAATATAGTATTACATTACTGCTCGAGGGGAATTCAAGATATCAGTAATCCAAAATAAAATTGGATTCCAATTTATTTTTCAATCTTTTTTTTTTTTTTTCTGGCCATGTTGCAAACTTGCATCAGCTCACTTTTCAATCTAAATATTTTTCAACAGTAAACATTTTCAATATATTGTAAACCCTGAATGATATTAATTTAATGTATTGTATTTGATCATTGTAGCTTCCACAGATACTTGTAATGAACTGATGGCATAGTCGTTGATATTATCATGTTGTTGCTACACTTACTGCATCAGAAGAAAGTTTCGCAAGATACTTAACATCACGGTATCTCTCGTCTTTTTTTCTCTTTGATTTAAGTTTTGTAATTTGAATTATATTTTTTATAAACCGCCAATCCGTCCGAACCGCCAAGGCAAATCCGTCAATATTTGCTAACCGAACCGCCGGTTTTTGATAAGGAAAATGACAAATTCTGGTGACACTTTTATCAATCCGTCACCCGCCATACGGTTTCTATTTTTTTCTTAAACCGCACCGATCCACACCGCGCACACCCCTAGACACAACTCATGCTTATATAAAAAGTGGTATGATACATATTAATTATTATATCAATTAATATACTAACATATATCATAGTATTACGATTTTTAAATTATAAAACACACCTATTATACAAGGTAAATGTTTTAGATCCTAAATTTTGTACTAAATAAATAACCAAATATCTTACATATGTGTAGGGTCTATTCTTTTGTAGATCTCACTTATGTGAAATATTTGATTATTTATGAAGTTATGGTATTTGTGATTGATTGAATGCACCATATGACATATCACATGGTACCCTCTTAATATCCAAGAATTTTTCGAAATATGGAGAGCAATAAAGAAGAATTAAGGAATGTACGGTTGAGCCAATTCTGGAGGGACGAGCTTTTTTTATTTATTTATTTTTTATCAGAAAAAAATTTTCTTTACTGAAGCCAAATGATACTTTAGAAAGAGGAATTCATCCCACTGATAAACTTATATCAAATAAAGAAAAATCAAATCAAAAGCACGCCGAAGTAAAAACTAGGGAAAATTTATATACACAACTTGTACTGCAAAGATGTAATTTATTAAGCTTATTTGATTATGTAATTTAGTATTTAAAATTGAATGTAATAAGTGTAAATTTATTAAGCTTATTATCACTTTAAAATTTAAATTTCTCTTAAAATGGATGCTAAATTTTTTTTTAAATATATAGTAAATTTATTTAATTGTAACTGGATTTATAATAGTAGTGAGGTCATAATCATGATTTTTGTGGATATACTGGATTTGAATTTTTAATAATAAATTATATGATAAATCACAAATACATCTTTTAAGATTATTTAAAATATAGATTGCCCTTACAAATGTTTCTTTTCATAAATTTTATTTAACAAAATTAATAATAAAAAAATTATGTAACTCTTTTATACAACAATAAAATTACATGAATTGTTAATTGAAATATATTTCAGATATTATTAAAAATTGTCAATTGATATGATGATTTATTAATAAAAGATGTCATTTGTTATGCGATTAGAAATTTGAAAGGACGGAATGTAATTTTAAAATCACATGAAATAATATGTAATTTAAACAAATATTAGATATAATTTAGAATAAGTGGACTTTTTGCCCAATTAGTCCTACGATAATTAATGGTATTTGTAACAACTCGAAAATTAAGTTGTCCCTTAAATTTTATACTAGTATTATAGTTGTATGTGATAATATATTATTAAATAAATAATAATAAATACAGAATCTAATTTGGCATTAGATTATCTAATATGGGATTAATTAGGGATTATTATTTGGAACCAAATTAACAGAAATATGAAATTATAATACTAGTTGGGCCAAATTAAAGTTAACGATAGTAAATAAATAAATATAAAAGTAAGAGTAAATAAATAATAATATTGAAAACAATAATAATAATAATAATGGGTATGGTAGTAAAATAAATAATTAATTTTCTGTTAATATACGATAGAGTGTAATTTAATTAGGGATTAATTTATTTATATAGTTATATTAGAAAATTGGATCAAAGTGTAATTATCTTAAATATTTATTAAAGATAAGTATGAATCTATGTAATTTATTATCAAATCTGGAGAGGGCTACGCGGGCCACATTCTTACCTTCCTATAATAGGGAGGAGGTGATCACTATGGAAAAGAAGAGAAAAAAAAGATAGAAATGAAGGAAAAGAAAATAAAAAAAGAGACGAAAATATTGGAAGTTAAGGAGATCTTTAATAGTAGAAAAAAAAAGAGTGATGTATTAATTTTAAGGTGAGTTATATTATAACTTGAGTTACCATAATATATTTTACGTATATTTTGACTTACCATAATTTATTATACACAAGTTATATGTTATAAGTTATATTAATTCAAGTTATGTTTTAGAAATATTTCAGTTACGTGGATTAATTTCTAAACTCTATTTGTTTAAAATGAAACTTATGGATATGTTTGTTTAAATTTTAAAGATTATTTGACTATGACCTTATATACAATTATGTTTTGTAAGTACCACACGGGAGTCCCATGCCTTAGGGGACTTAAATAATCATTGGCCTCTGTTTTGTCACTTTGTGGCCCTCTGTCCGTCATGGATCCACTAACATTCTAATTTCTTGTGCAAAGCAAAGTGCTGTGAGAAAATAAGACTTACACTATTGTGGGAGCCACCTCTATAATCCATACGAGCTACCTATTGAATCCATACCTCTGTTCTGACTGTCACTCCTGTGACCTCTATTCTGTTCTGTTCGGTACCGTGATTATGGTTATTTATTTACATAATCTCAGTTTTATTACTTAAATGATTATTTGTTTAAACTAAATTATCTTAAATATTTTAGTTACATAACTATCCATGATTATTTTATATCCCTTATACTCTTGGTATAATATTTCTCACTCTGTTATGTGCTTATAGCTCTTTACCAATTTTCAAGAAACAATGTAATTCAAAAATAGTTTTTGGAAAGTCTTAGACACGGGGCTGCGGAATAGACGCACACAACACCTTTATAATATGTTTATATGTAAATATCGACCTTTTTGGTCAAAAAATTTTGTTATAAAAATAGAAACTTCAATGATTATTTTGGTACCCTCACTTGAATATTATTTCCGCTCGCGTTTATTAATTTATTTAAGAATTGGTCGGAAGTAACTTCAGTTACTGGCCATCACGATACTTAACCCTTGGGTACAGGAAGCGGGTCGTGATAGTATTTTTCATTAAATACAATCAAAAAATATCACTAATTGTTAATTTTGAATAACAATTTGAAAATTGTCACACAAAAAAAAAAGTCACTAATTATAAGTTTCAGCAGTAATTTAAAAAAAATCGTTACAAAAAAAGTCACAATTTTTTTTATTTTTAGCGACCGCTTGAAAATTTTATCTCAGAAAAACGTCACTAATTATAAGTTTTAGCGACAATTTATAAAAATTGTTGAAAAAAATCACTAATTGCCAATTTTTAGTGATATATGTAAAAAATCGTCATAAAAGATTATTTTTAGGCACGATTTTATTAAGAATTATTTTCAATAGGATTTCATGGGAATTAAGTCTAATTACTAAGATATATTGTAATTTATCCCACATATATATATATATATACTAGTGAATTAGTTGGTGAATTTTTTTATTTTATAACTTTAAGGTAATGTTTGTTTTAATGGAAGCAAAATATAATGGAGTTATTATTTGGCTGAGGTTAACAAAGAATAATTTCATTTCAATTTAATGGCATTCAACCTTCATTTCAATTAATTAAATATTATTTGAAATTATTATGTTGAAAAAAGTTGTTTTTGAAAGTGAATGAAATAGTGGATTAAATAAATTGAACCATTTATATTATAAGATTCGTCGAACATATCATTAATAAAACTCTCCAAATATATATAAGCAAATTCTCTATATATATTTATTTAATGTAGATTTATACGTACATTAAATATATTTAACATCTTTTTATATCATATATAATAGGTTTTGAATAATGCTACATGCACCAATTAGTATACTAATTAGTGTACTAATTGATGATATGGCATAATTTAAGAGGTTTTTTATGTTTATAATGTAATTAATGAGTGGGGTCAATAATAATATCATAACTAGTGTTGGTACACTAGTTAGTATATTAATTGATGCATGTAACACCACCGATATGTTTTACTTATTTACAGTGGGTTAGTGAACGTAAACATTAATTGGAATTGTAATTAATGATATGGATTAATGAATTTTCGTTAACTGGATTAATGAATGAACTCCCAGATTTCTTTAATGTTCAAAAATTTTTATGTTTGGTTCTGGAACTTTCAGTAACCAGGTTAAACATAAGCTTTTAATGTTTGGTTTACAAAGAAGTATAATATAGTGTGTATAGTTGTGTATCTTGATATATATTTATTAAATTTATAGAGGTTCTGTGAGCTGAAATTATTGAACGCATTAATGATATATTTGTTATGAATAATAGGAATGTATGTTGACTTATGTCAATACTTAGGCCTCGTTTGGGAACATGCTAATTTAGTAACTTTTTGGCTATTTAGCTAAAAATGTAGATAAAAAAAATTTGTATGTTTGGGATGACTTTTTGGCTAATTACGAAAAGATGTGCAAAAAGTAGAGAGAAAAGAGAATATTTGACTTTTTGGTATGAATTGTTGGCTTTTTGACTAATTTAGTAACTTTTTTGCTAATTGACTAAAAAGGTAAGTCCCCAAATGGGGCCTAAGGTTTTTATTTTTTTTACAAAGATTCTGTTGTACTTAAATTTTGTAATATGATAGTTTTTTTTTTTTTTTTTCCTCCTCTTTCTGGCTTCTTTGAATTTAGGATTTGAAGGAAATTTGTTGATTGAAAAAAAAATGGCCTTTTTATTTGATGACTTTTTTTTAAAGTTTTTTTTTTTTTTTGGCTTTTAGTGAATTGCTTTTTTTAAAAGTTTAGGCGCTTCTCTCTCTCTCTAAAAAAAAAAAAGTCTAGGTTATTTTCTTTTTCAATTTTGTTTTTGGAATTTTTCAAAAAATAAAATAAAATAAATTTAGATGTTTATCAAGACTTTTCAAAAAACTGAAACTTATTTTAAAAATTTATTTTAATAATTTTTTATGATAATTTTTATAATTTTTTATGATAGCATGCTAACTAAAATATTATAATAACATACTAACCAAAATATTATTCAATTTAGTATTAAAATTGTATAATATGCAACGTTATTTAATTTGATAGGAATGTTTGTTTTGGGAAAAAAATGAGGAACAATTTCTATAAATTGTAATGGACAAGGAACATGTCTAATACTCTTAAAAATGTTCACAATTTAACCCACAATGATATGACATAGTAAATAGCTACTTGTAATTTGTTATGGTATGATAGGTTTGAAGTTGTAATTACATACCCAATGGAATAATGTTATATGCACTAATTAGTATACTAATTAGCGTATCAATTGATGATGTGACATAATTTAAGATATTTTTAGTATTTATAATTTATATAATGAGTGGAGTCAATAATAATGTCATAACTAGTATTGGTACACTAATTAGTACATTAATTGGTACATGTAGCACCACCGTACCCAATAAGCCTATTTGGTAGAGCTTAAAGTCAGCTTATTTCAGCTTTTAGCTTAAATTAAGTAGTTTTTGAGTGTTTGGTCTAGCTTAAGTGATAAACTTTTAGCTTAAAATAAGTCAAAAAAGTGATTATTTTTTGAGTGGTTGAGGAGGTGCTTAAATGAAGCAGCTTAAGCGGGAAACTGGAATGAGGGGCAAAATAACTAAAATGTCCCTTATCAATCTCAAATATTACCAAATGCCCACTATATAAACAACAATAAAAACACTGTTCACTCCTCTCAAAGAGTGATTGGCGATTTCCGGCGTGTGGAGGCGATTTCCGGCGTTGTGCTCTCTCTCTCTCGATGAAGATGAAGATGAAGATCTGAGTTGCTCGATTTGTAATATCACTCGATCTGATGAAAATCTGGGTTGTCACTCGATTTGCAATCTCACTCTTTCTCTCTTTCTCTGTGCATGGTTGGGTCGATCTCGTCTTTCTCTCTCGATCTGATCTGCAATCTCACTCGATCTTCTCTCTCTCTCTCTCTCTCTCTCTCTCTCTCTGTTGCAGACCACTGGCTAGGGTCGATCTCGGCTAGGGTTACAGACCACCGGCGGCATACGGATAGCTCAGGAAGGAAGAGAAGAAAAAAATAAATTAATTAATTAAACAAAAATAATAATTAAAAAATAATAATAAAAATAACATTGAACAAAATAAATTGAAATAAAAAATAAATTAATTAATTAATCAAAATAATAATAAAAATAATTTATTAATATTGAAATATATTGTGCAATTTATATCCATTAAATAAATTACACAATTTAATTGTAATGAAAAAGAATAATAAATTAAAAAATAACAATTGCTATATTATTAATTGTAATAAAAAAATTTAATAAAAACAGAATCATAAATGTCAAAAAAAATTTAATATTGTATATTTTTGTAATGAATTAATTATTGATCGATACTAATTAATAACAATTGTTGATTATTAATATTATTTGATACTAAGAAAAATTAATTATTAATATTAATTGATACTAATTAATGATTTTAGTATTAATTCAGACTAATTAAGCCATTAATTGATACTAATTAATAATTTTAGTATTAATTGATACTGATTAAGCAATTAATTGATACTAATTAATTTATAATGGAAAAAAATTATTACAATAATACTTCTATTACATTTTTATCAAGTGTATCAATTTTTATATTAGTTGATACTAATTAATACTAATTATATTAACTTTTATTAATGAAATAATTTTTTTAAATTAAAATTAAAAAAAATGACAAAATTATCATTTTTATATCATATAAGGGCAAAAAAGTTAATTATACAAAAAAAGCTATTTTACAGCTTATTTACCAAACACTATTCTGCTACTTAAATATATAATCCCACAGCTATACCAAACAGGTTACCAACTTATGCTCACAGCTGTAAGCTATAATCTGTTAAGTTATAATGTATAATCACTTTTCCACAGTTCTATCAAATGGGGCTAATATGAGACCAAACTCTCTTATCACATTATTGAAAAATGTTTGAGACCTAAAAAAACTCACACAATTCGATCCATAATTACGTTATATAATAGGTATTAACTTTTAGGCTTTTTTATTAGCCGGTCCTACTTTTAAGAGTTATTATTGTTTTGGTCCTAAAGTTTGATCTTATGCACCAATAAGTCTTGGGGCTCTTTTTTTCTTCCCTTATTACCCATGTTCTGTTTTACCTCTATTAGTTGCTCTCTCTCTCTCTCTCTCTCTCTCTCTCTCTAAGTCAGCACATGTCCTCCTCTATTGCCTTCAATGCTGTTCACTTCAACCATCGCTGTCTTCCATCGCCTTCAACACCGCTCGCCTCAACCACTACCATCCTCTATCGCCTTCAACGTCGCTTGCCTCAACTACTGTTATCCCCCATCACCTTCAACGTCGTTTGCCTAAACCACCACTGTCATCGTTGTCTTCTCTCATCCTCCTCCATGACCAATCTATTATCGTATATATATTTATAGCGTTATATTTTTTTTGTTATAGTTTCAGTGATAAATTTATCACTGAAAGCTGGTTTGTTCAATATATTGTGGATTGTTGCTATGCTAGAATTTTGATATTAGTACAATGATAAATTTATCTTTGACATTGTTCAATATGTTGTTGTTTTTGCTGTGTTGGAATTTTGATATTAATACAATGATTAATTTATCATTTTTGTCAATATAAAGAGATAAATATGCAGGATGGTCAATTTATCATTTTTGTCATTCTATGATCAATAATCAAAATCAATTTGTGATTCAATCATCATTCAATAATCACTAACACTATACAACCAAAACAACCAAAACACTGATGAATTAATAGTAGATAATTCAACAACTTTATTGATAAATTTATAAGTGATAATCAATGATAAATTAGAGTGATAAATTTATCATTGATGAATTTATTTAGGCCCGTGATGTTGACGACAATGGAGGACGATGATGGGCAACAGAGGGTTTGAGTCGCCTGAGTATCATTCAAAGAGAGTCAAACAATTTAAAGATGAAGATGGGTAGCGGGTTGCCAATGGTGTGTTCAAGGTAGTAGGTTTGGGCTAGGGGTAAAATTGAAAAAATGATTTCATTAAATTGAGCAGGACCTAGCGAGTAATAAGTTCCCTAAGCAGGACTGGCCTGTAACTCCCCCTAACTTTTAAGTTGTTACATACTTAATGATATAGGATTTTAATTGACAAAATTAAGAACTTTTTTTTTTGTTATAAAGGTCAAATCTTTTTTTTTTTTTTTAGAGCGAGGGGTAATAACCATGGGTCCTTATTATGAATTTAGTTATGAGTCTGAATTATCTAAAGTGGTTTTTTAGTTTTCTTTTAAATGACTAATATTTAATTCTATAAAGGTTGAAGATATAGGCCCGAGCTGTGGAAAAGTGATTATAGATTATAACTTAACAGATTATGACTTATAGATGTGAACATAAGTTGTTAACCTGTTTGGTACAGTTGTGGGATTATGAATTTAAGCAGCAGAGTAGTGTCTGATTTATAAGTTGTAAAATAGCTTTTTACTGTATAATTGTCCTTTTTGCCCTTATATGATATAAAAATGATTATTTTGTCATTTTTTTCAGTTTTAATTTTTTTTTTAAATATTTCATTAATAAAAGTTAATATAAGTAGTATTAATTAGTATCAATTAATATAAAAATTGATACACTTGCTAAAAATGTAATGGAAGTATTATTGTCACAATTATTTTCCATTATAAATTAATTAGTATCAATTAATTGCTTAATTAGTATCAATTAATACTAAAATTATTAATTAGTATCAATTAATGGCTTAATTAGTCTCAATTAATATTAAAATTATTAATTAGTATAAATTAATATTAATATTTAATTTTTATTAGTATCAATTAATATTAATAATCAACAATTGTTATTAATTAATATCAATTAATAATTATTTTATTACAAAAGTATACAATATTAATTTATTAATAATTAATACCAATTAATAGTAATTTTTTTTTCTTTTTCTTCAGAAATATACAATTTTTTATTTTTTAATTAATATAAAAATATACAATATGAATTTATTAATAATTAATACCAATTAATATTTATTTTTCAATTAATATTGATTTTTTTCTTTTTCTTCAGAAATATATAATTTTTTATTTTTAAATTAATATTAATATTAATTAATATTAATATTTGGATATTGACAAGGGCATTTAAGTAATTTTAGCCTCCCACACCAGCTGCGCGCTTAAGTCAAAAATTTAAGCACCCCCTGACTAGCTTTTGAGATAAGCTGAGAAATAGTTTGATTTAAGCTATAAGCTGGTTAACTTAAGCTGCACCAAATACAATATTTTAGCTTAAATTAAGCTAAAAGCTGAAATAAGCAACTTATAAGCTCTACCAAACAAGCCTATAATAGTCAAAAGTTAAGAGTGTAACAACTATACAAATAATTACTCTAAAGTTACTTTTAAACAAAGGAAGATTTATTAGAAAATCATTTTTCAAGTGTTTGTATTTCAATTAATTCATAAGATATTCTTATATTTCAATAAGTCTTATTATTTGAATATTTGATCTATCAAATTCTAATTCTCATATTTAAAGTATTTTATGGTCATTTCTATCCTTACAAATATTTTTTGAATGGTTAGCAATTTGGTGATGTGAACATTCATATTTTACAATATGAATATTCACATCACAAAATATTCACACTGTAAATATGAATATTATTAGGAGTATTTTGGTAACTATGTTACTCATAGGACTTGAGAGGGCAATTTATACGCTAATTGGGCCGAGCTGGGTATTGGGCCGTTATGGGCCATAGTAAAAGAGGCCGAGTAGAATGGCCCAGTGAGTTACTTCGGTTTGGAGAAGTAGCCTTGAAGTTACTCCGGTTTGGAGACCGTAATAGTAAGTTCGGTCTACCAAGGTCCTAATTTTACTTCGGTTGGTAAAGCGTTGTTGGTAGTTCGGTCTTCGTTGAATAAGACCGGTCGTGCATTGACACCGGTTTGTCCGTGTTAGTCCGGTTTAGGTACGATGTAGTTCGGCTCGATTTTCTTATGGTTAGCTCGGTCTTAGCATGGAAAAGCCGAGGTAAGAGATAGGAAGGTAATGGTCGAACTATATGTTACTCCGGTTGTATAGGAGTTCGGCCGTAGTAGAACCATCTCACTTGGTTTATGCAGTGAGGGGGGTGTTGGAGGATAATCATTATCTTCCAGGAGTATGAATCCTAGGAGGACTCTACGCAAGGAGGAGTAATCCTAGAAGGACTCTACACTTGGAGGAATAAGAATCCTACCAGGATTGTGCCACGCGAAACCTATATAAGCTCACCAATATCACCTTTGGAGAGGTAATGCAACTTTTGCTCCTTGAATATATAGAGCTTTTGCCTGTTTGTCTTGCTTACTGACTTAGGCATCGGAGAGGTTTCCGGCACACACCCGCCGGCTAGCTCACGTTGGTATTTTCAGGTGGTGGAACGACGTCGTACGGAGGAACGCAGACTTGATCAACAGGATTATACGAGAAGGTGTATTTCTTTCCCGTACAATTGGCGCCGTCTGTGGGAATTTCAGACAAGAACAACCTCTTGATCAAGCTTTTTCTCTCAAAATCCGATGGCGAACAACGAAGAACTACCTCAGTCCACTATTGACGGACAAACTCCAGACGGGGGTGCAAGGCGCGAGGGCCTACCTTTGGTCCCTCCCATGGCGAACCTGGAACCACATAGACAAGATTTCAGGAGGGATGCTAGGGGTAGAAGGAGGAATAACAGCCCTCACCCCTCTCGCTCGCAGAGCCCAGAAAGACAAAGGCGCAGGGTAGATCCTCAAGCTTTAGAGGATCGCGTCAAAGAACAAGATGAATTAATACGGCAGATGGCGGCAGACATGGAATCCTTAAAGCGCCAGATGAAGGGTAAAGAAGTGGCGACAGGAGAGGGGCGCAACAACAAGACGCCCCCTCGCCACTCAGAAGGTCGTAGTAGGAATTCTACACTCTCTCAACCAGAGAACAGAAGCCTCAGGACAGGCGACACGCAGGCCAGATCTTCCAGGACTCGCTACCTGTGTCCGAGAGGACGAGATCTGAAGGTCTTACGAAGGAAGCACTTATCGCCCTCGATACGACCAAACCAGTCTAGATAGACCGAGTTGCCCAGATCGTCCGACCTTTAACCGTGCTAGATGAAAAGGCACGATGCAGGAAGACGCCAGGCACGTGACCCACATAGAGTCCCCGCCTTTATACGGTTGGCTCTGGACGCATGGAAGCGTCCGAGGTTGGAATGCCATTACCACGCCCACCATTTAACCAATGGATAAGGCATTGGCGAGACCTCCCCATTCGTCCCAGCAATAGAGAACGCGCCCCTACCATCAGGCTTCCTTCAGCCCAAATTCAATACATACGAGGGGAAGACGGATCCCTACTCGCACTTGAGCCACTTTCGCCAGGTCATGGCTGTATACAGGCGGAACGAGGCATTGATGTGCATCTTATTCCCTTCAAGCCTTGGCGACCTTGGTTTGACTTGGTTTGAGAAGCTTCCAGAGGGCAGCATAGCCTCCTGGGCGCAATTGGCAGAGGCGTTTGTAACGCGGTTCAGAACAAACACAAAAACTCCGGTGGAGATCGACCAGTTACTCTCCATCGACATGGGCGACAAGGAGACCCTGAGGTCATACAACATCGCATCTTGGGAGACATTTAACCAGATTGGGGATCGCCCAACCAACCTCGCCATTATCTAGAATACAAAGAGGCCTTCCAACAGGGACGGTGAGGGACTCTATCACCATGACACCACCCCTCACCATGGAGGCCCTAATGGAGAGAGTGCATCAGCACATTAGGGTGGAAGAGGATGGCGCTCGTGCCAAAGCAAAAACTGGCGCGACCACAACACCAGAGAAGAAGACCTCAGCAAAGGTCAATGCGGTTGATCGCCAAAACCGAAACGGACAAGGCAGGCGAGACAATGGTGAGGACCAGGACAAGAGATGGTTAAGAGTCCGCACCGCCATAACCACAGTATTCAAAAAGCCAATCTACCGTATACTTAGTGAGATTCGAGACGAACCCTTCGTCAAGTGGCCAGCCAAGCTTGGCGAGGCCCAAAAGGACTATGATAACAGATCCAGATGCACCTTCCACAAAGAAAAGGGGCACCGCACTGAGAATTGCACGCCGCTGAGGTAGCATTTGGAAGAATTGGTGGCAGCAGGCCACCTGGACAAATACATAGAGGGAGGGGCGCAGCCAGCCCTCCAAGACCACAACAACCCCAATGGGATGTCGATCGACGCCCCGCCCCAAGGCGTACGTAATACATAGAGTCTTTGAACCTGAGCGTGTATGCGAGCTCAGAGGTTCAATTAAAAAAGCTGAGCACTTAAGGGAGGTGCTAAGTGCCCAACCGGTCGTTAAGAAGGGGAAGACAGAGGCCACAAATGTCATGTCTTTTTCGGATAAAGACTTGGCAAGGATTTATTGCCCACACAACGATGCCTTGGTCGTCACTCTCCGAGTCAAGGATTTTGACGTCAAGCGGATTTTGATCGACCAAGGTAGTTCATGTGAAATCATGTACTATGAAACCTTCAAGCAACTGAAGCTTCAAGACAAGGACTTAGCCCCGTAGTATCCCTCCGATTGATTCAATTCTATGCCGGAGTGGCGGCAAGAAAATCATCCTTCCATCCAAGGCGGGAAGTGTGACAAGCAAGTGGAGTTACGGTGTCGAAGGTACCCTCCATCTACAACATCATCCTAGGCAGACCATGGCTGCATGCCATGCGCGGGGTGGCACCCTCCTATCATCAGGTGATGGGGTCCCCCAACGACACGGGAGTAATAGATGAGGTTTATGGGGATCGATCATGTCAAAACAAAGGCTTTGAACGGCAATGAAGCCGCCAAAGGATATGTTCATTCGTGGAAGAACCAGAGAGTAATGAACTATTCATGGATGTTGGCAAAGCTAGTCGAAGCCGTGGAGGACTTGGTGGAAGTCAGGATAGATGAGAAGAACCCGGATAAGTTCTTCTTACTTGGTTCGTCGTTGTCCAGCACCGAGAGATTGGAAGTCTTGGAATTCTTGACCTCCAACATCGAAGTGTTCGCCTGGACCCCATACGATATGCCAGGCATTGATCCCAACTTCATTTGCCACCAACTCAATGTCCACCCGTCTGCCAGACCGGTCATACAACGCACGCGCAGATCGGCACTCCACCACGCAGAAATAGTAGCAGAAGAGGTGGGAAACCTGCTGGAAGCAGGGGCAATCAGAGAGGTACATTACCCCAAATGGATCTCCAATACGGTCGTAGTGCCAAAGAAGAATGGCAAGTGGCGCGTTTGCGTCGATTACAAAACGGTCAATAAAGCATGCCCGAAGGATAGCTTCCCCCTACCAATGATAGATCAATTGGTGGACCTAACAGCTGGACACAGCAGGCTTAGCTTCCTTGACGCATACAGAGGCTACCATCAGATAGCCATGCACGAACCAGATCAGGAAGTAACAGCCTTCACCACTCCAAGAGGACTGTACTGCTACAAGGTCATGCCCTTTGGCCTGAAGAATGCAGGGGCGACGTTTCAAAGAATGGTCACCAAGATGTTTGAGCCATTGTTAGGCAGAACAATGGAGGCTTACATCGACGACATGGTGGTCAAAAGCAAGGAAGCGGATGACCATCTAAAGGACCTAGGTGAGATGTTCCAGATTCTGAAGAAACACAAGCTGCGACTTAACGCTTCCAAGTGCGCATTCGGTGTAGGGTCTGGAAAGTTTCTGGGTTTCCTGGTGACCAACCGGGGCATTGAGGCAGACCCCTCCCAAATCAAAGCGATTCAGGAGTTAGAAAGGCCCAACTCAGTGAAAGAAGTGCAGCATCTCACCGGCATGGCAGCAGCGCTTAACCGATTCATCAGGCCTTCTTGAGACATTCGTCCATTCTTTCAGTCATTAAAAGCTAAGTTTGAGTGGGACGAAGAATACGACCGAACTCTGGAGAGTTTGAAGGAATACATGTCTTCTCCACCACTACTTGTCACCCCAATACCTGGAGAAGAACTCTTCCTTTACTTGGCAGTATCGCAACATACAATTAGTGCAGTGTTGGTCCGTGCAGAAGGGAGCCAACACTTGCTCATCTACTATGTCAGCAAGACGTTGCTAGGCGCCGAAACAAGATACTTGCCACTGGAGAAACTGGCGTTGGCCTTGATGATGGCTTCAAGAAAGTTGTCGCATTACTTTCACGCCCACACAATAGTTGTTCTCACTGCCTTTCCTTTAAAAGCTTTATTCTCTGGGCGAACTCTGAAGTGGGCAGTAGAGTTGGGACAATACGATATCAAGTTCCAACCCAGAACCGCTATAAAGGCTCAAGCACTAGCAGATTTTGTCGCAGAGTTCACCCCTGGAAGTCATCACATTCCGCCCATCGACTGATCAAGCAAAAGAACTAGGGGTAGAGGTTGACGTCGGAGTAACGCAACCCCTGGTACTGGTTGCTCAGTCAGGCCCCAAGGCGGTTCAGAGTAAGGAAAGGGAGGAAGAAATGAACCATGCTACACCAAGTCAGGACTCACCAACAAACAGGGACTTGGTTCAAACAGAGAATAAGGGGCAGATAGCAAGCATCGACTCTGAAGAAGCCACCAGCAATGTGGAAGATCCCAAGACATCATCCGATCCCTCCACCTGCTGGAAGTTGTTCGTTGGAGAGATGTGGAAGCTCTTCGTGGATGGAGCATCCAATAGGCATGGAGCAGGACTTGGCATAGTCCTCATCTCTCCAGACGGCCTAGTAGTAGAGCAGGCAATCAACCTAGGCTTCCCAATCAAACAACGAAGTAGTATGAAGCGCTTGGCCGGTCTCAAGTCAAGATTCTACATGAAGGCCACCGAGCCGATGGTCTCTGACGACTCACGGTGGTAAACCAAATATCAGCCGACTATGAGGCAAAGGATGATAGGATGGCCAAGTACCAAGACTTGGTCAGAGCAGAGATAAAGAAATTCGAAGTAGTGAGAATAGAGCAGATCGGCAGAGAAGAGAACAGCAGAGCAGACGAACTCGCAGGCTTCGCCTCAATGGCAGATACCTCCATTCCCCATCCACTACTAATTGACTATCTGCCTAGACCAAGTATTGAAGACCCAGAAGCTGAAGAAGTATGTTGTGCAGAGTTAGGTCCTTCTTGGATGGATCCCATCATACTATTCCTAAAGGACGGCACCCTCCCAGAAGAGAAGAAAGAAGCCAATAGAATAAGAGCAAAGTCGCAGCGGTTTTGGCTCTCTCCTTCTTTGGCATTGTACAAAAAGTCGTTCACAGGACCTTACTTAAAGTGTGTTCACCCCAGCAAAGTGGAGGCATTCCTGTTCGAAATACATGAGGGGGTATGTGGCAGCCATCAAGGAGGGAGATCATTGGCATACCGAGCTATTTCACAAGGATACTGGTGGCCATACATGCAAGCAGATTCAGAGAAGTATGTCAAAAAATGTGAGAAGTGTCAGAAGTTTGCGCACCAAATACACCAACCTGCCAGAGAACTCCTACCTTTGACTAGTCCATGGCCTTTCGCAATGTGGGGCTTAGACATAGTAGGTCCGCTTCCAGCAGCACCAGGCAACAGGAAGTTCTTCCTTGCGGCAACGGACTACTTCACAAAATGGGTGGAAGCAGAAGCCTTGGCGTCAATCAAGGAAAAAGATATGAAGAAGTTTGTTTGGCAGAACATCATTACTCGCTTTGGCATACCAAAAGCATTGATCTCAGACAATGGAACTCAGTTTGACGGCAAAATTTTCAGAGGCTTTTGCGAAAAATACAAGATAGAATTCTACAATTCTACACCAGCGTATCCCCAAGCAAACGGTCAAGCCGAGGCATCAAACAAGGTAGTTTTGGACGGATTGAAGAAAAGGTTGGAGAAAGCCAAAGGCAAGTGGGCAGAAGAGCTTCCTCACGTTTTATGGGCTTATCGCACCACACCACGACGGTCAACGGGAGAAACTCCATTCTCCTTAGCCTATGGCATGGAAGCAGTCATCCCATTAGAAGTCGGGCTCCCCACAATTCAGAGCGAAAACTTTGATCCAGACCTAAATGGGGAAGCCATCGCATTAGAACTTGACTTGGCAGAAGAAAGAAGAGAAAGAGCATGGGTTCACATCGCCTCCTACCAGCAAGAACTATCTAGGAAGTATGACAAAACAGTGTATCCAAGGCAATTCAAGATCAGTGATTGGGTACTTCGCAAGGTTATGGGCAACACATTGGTCCCAGGAGACGGCAAGTTAGGTCCTAACTGGGAAGGTCCTTACAAAGTGGTCGGATTAGCAGGAAAAGGGGCATACCACTTGGAAGATAAGGACGGCAAAGCAATGCCTAGGCCATGGAACACTGCCAATCTTAAGTTATTTTACTTTTAGCCTTTTTCTTTTTTCTCTTTAAGTGTATGTAAATTTTTCACTTCGTCAATAAGAAAAATCGATTCTTTTTTAGCATATTTGTTTTTAGTAGAAAGTAATGTTTGTAAGTTAGTAGTATTGTAAACATAGTTGGCCGGATTAAACCAACTATTACCCCTCCTAAGCCCAGGGTAAGGATCCAGGCTGCAGGACGTTTGGTCGGAATAACCAGACACTGTATTCTAGGTTGGCTGGAAAAACCAACCTAGAGGTTGGCTGGATTAAACCAACACTTTGTACTCTTCAGCCGAAGTAAGTGTATGGCTGAAGAGTGGTTGGCTGGATTAAACCAACACTCTGTGCTCTTCAGCCGAAGTATGTGGTTTGCTGAAGAGTGGTTGGCTGGATTAAACCAACTCTCTGTACTCTTCAGCCAAAGTAATTTATATCGGCTGAGGAGTAGTTGGCTGGATTAAACCAACACTCTGTGCTCTTCAACCGAAGTATGTGGTTGGCTGAAGAGTGGGTGGCCGGATTAAACCAACATTTGGTACTCTTCAGCCGAAGTAAGTTATATCGGCTGAAGAGTGGTTGGCTGGATTAAACCAACTCTCTGTACTCTTCAAATTAAAGTAATTTATATCTACCAAGAGTGGTTGGCTGGATTAAACCAACTCTCTGTACTCTTCAGCCGAAGTAATTTATATCGGCTGAAGAGTGGTTGGCTGGATTAAACCAACTCTCTGTACTCTTCAGCCGAAGTAATTTATATCGGCTGAAGAGTGGTTGGCCGGATTAAACCAACACTCTATACTCTTCAGCCGAAGCATGTTTTATCGGCTGAAGAGCAGTTGGTTGGTAAGTTAGATAGCTAACCGAGATCACAGTTGTGCAATTGTTCACATGGAAAATTCAATACAAGTACAAGCCTATATGAACAAACCGGAATAGCAGTTAGAAGCAAATTTTTTCATTGAAGAAAAGTGGAGGGGCCGTAGCCCGGTTACAAAAAAAAAAAAAAAAAAAACATCAACCAAGAAGCGCGTCCAGCTCAGCGTCAAAATCATCGTCAACATTGGCTTGGAGAGCGGTGCTGGCTGGGAGTTCGGTTTGAGGAGGAGGCTCATTTTGGACTGTGGTATCAATCGGCAGCTCGGTGTCAGCCGGTGGCTCATTGGTCAAGTCTTCATTCACTGGCTCTAACCGATCTGCCTGATTGTTGTGTTGTTGGTTGGCGGCCGAAGTAGGAGTTTGTTCATCCTCACTGGAATCTTCATCATCATCTTCATCAGAGCCTTGGCCTTCCAGAAATTGCTTCTGCAGATCGACAGCATACTGGGTGAGCGAGGCCGGAATAGCATAAGCCGGAGCATTGTACACCTCGGTCTGGGCCCCGCAGCCGAGCTTCTCCACAGCACTCCTCCAACCGCACTTGAAGAACAGGTCCTTCAGCTGGCGTGATTGGAGGGTGTATGCGTCCTCTGCCTCTTTGAAGCCTTGTTTTCTGGCGGCCTTGACGTCTTTCTTCAGTTGCTCTATCTCGGCGTCCTTTTTGTTCTCAAGGCGCGCCATCTCCCACAAATACTTGTCCTTTACTTCGGTCACGGCCCTTGATTTATCACGTCACCGAGGCAACCATCCGTCGACGAAAGCAACCTCGGCCTCCGATTCGCCGACCGCTTTGGTGTGTTAGCTTTGGCGATTCGTTTCGCTTCTCTAATTGCTTGCCTTGTTGTTTTGCGGAGTTCCATTATTTGCTTGTGAGCTATTGTGTTTTTCTGAATGGCCTGCAAAAGAAGAGTTCCTTGTTAGCCGAGCTAAAAGTTGGAAAAAATTAGACTGATCAAAGGAGGACAGTGCTACTTACCAGGATCATGGACTTGGTGGATGACCAGATGGCCTTCAACTCGGTATTTAGTTGCTTGCTGTGGGGCTCCATGTCTTTGGGAAGACAAACTCCCCTGGCCAGGTTGAAGGCCAGCAAGTGATCATTCTCAGCGACAACCGAGTCATTTTCATGGATATCTCGGTTGTTGAAGACGAAGGGTGGAGCCCATTTGTTGGTATCAACCCGGTCTGCCTGCTCCGGTTGAGGGCTCGGTTCGAGGTTGGGTTGGGGGCTCGGCGGAAGGACAGTGTCATCTTCGTCAACCAAACGCTGCTCGGCCTCGGTAGTCCGGGCGCGCTTAGCTCGGCGAGAGGAGGACGGCTGCTGAGAGGGAAGAGCTACTACGGCTCCAGTGGTTTGTTGGGTTGATGGCACTTCGGCCCTCGTTGTTGCTGTCAGCATTGCCTTTAGTTTGTTTTTCTTAGCCATTTCTTGTTAATTTGTAAGTGGCACCAAGTTTATCTCGCAAGGTTGGATCCTGCTCGGATCTTCTTCTAGGAGAAAGTCGGTCACCCTTGCTTTTCGCCGAATCGAGTATCGGTAGGTCGGCTCAAGTCCAAGTTTTGCCCAACTCCTTTCTTTGACGGAGATGCGTGAGCACGGCAATGTTGGGATGGTTGTAGTTGGAGATGAGATGAGCTTTATCGCAAAACAAGACAAGTATGAGTCCGGTTTACTATGAGAATCAAATTAAAAGAAAAGGCGAATGGAAACCGAAGTATGTATACCGGGTTCCCTTGCTTCCAGCTTTATTCTTCTACCGATTCGGGCTTGAAGTCCTCAAAGTTCCCGAAACCCAAAAGAAATCGTCATCGCTGACGTCTTTGTCCTGTATGTTTGATGATTTTTCTCGCCACGGCGTGCTCTTAAATAGTAACACCAAATTTTGGTTCTTAGATCCTATGGAGTATTGATGGAGTATCTCGGCCAAACCTAGGTTAAGACCGGTTTGGTGGTTCAGGGCGTCTATACCCATTATTATACGGTATGTGTTGGTGGACAGTTGGGTTGGGCACAGTCTGGTCTGCCTAAGGAATTCGCATATTAGGGGTTGGACAAGGAATCTAAGTCCGGTCTCAATTATTGATTGAAGGGTAAAAGGGACGAAGCCTTCTTTGTCCCAAGGGTCTACTCATTGTTCAGCCAGGGTGAGGTTTACATCGGTTGGTATGTGGTAGTCTTTCCGGAATTCGGCTAGACCCCCTGGGGTTTCTACTAAAAATATGTACTTCCCCATTTATTGTATAAGTTATAAATAATTATAATTTAGCTCGGTCGAGATGATGCGCTCAGGAGCTCGGTTGGTTGTGCAGAGGGAGTGCCTGGGCAACCTAAGTCTGCAAAGTGGAAAACACGAGATTAAGCACAGACCATCGACCGTGCTACAAAAAACAGAGGAAGAAAAGACAAGTCCTACTTCGGCTAGATGAGGTACTGCGGAATCTACCTCGGTTTCAAAACGGAGCGTGTTATCTCGGTTTTAACAAGGCGTCGGGATAACTCGGTTCTACTTTTGGTCTTGCTATTCCGGCTGAACGTCAGGGGGTAGCTTTCTGAGTTCGGTTTAGGAACTAAGAATGCTGGCATGGCCCCTGAATTTTTAGCTCAGTCAGGTGCTAAGGTTCCTAGTTTGGTAGGTTTTCATTTCAGCTATTGTGGATCATTTAATGGCCTAGTAAAACTGATGTAACAAGCTCTAGTTCGGTTTTGGCCTACCTGGATCTGTATGTAGAAAAAACAAATTCATAGTTCGGCGCATCTTTATTTCGGCTAAGGTGAATCATGTGTTGGCCTATTGAATCTACTGAGATATACACAAGTGCAGGTTATTGAGTGCATTCATATGTGCTGTGGCTAAGTTTTTCAGAAGTGATGCAAAAAGTGTTTTGCAAAAAACACATTCTACAAACGGGTTGAACAAAAGCCAGAGAAAGAAAACAAAGAACAGATTCGTGTGCTTACCTGGAGAGGAAGAGACTGAGGGTGGAAATGGAAGCAACGGCAACAATAGCACGAGCTCAGAAGTTGGAAGAATTTGAAGAGAGCAAAAGCACAGAAAGTAGAGTGAGTGGATAGTTGGTGGGTGATTTGAAAAGTGAAGAGATTTACTTGTTTTGGTGATAAGACTTCTGGCGGGAACTGTTCAAATTTTTCGGAGTACGAGGACAAGAATACCGTGTATGGCCAATGGGGCTTAAGCCACGTGTCATTGGAATGTGGAACGCTTGTCGTGGATCAAGAGACGTTTGATCGGACGTGCTTAGCTCGGTTTGAGCTTAGCTCGGCTAGGTAAGCTAAAAAGGTTTTCAGCTCGGCCGAAGTAGCTGAAGGATTGTAGCTCGGCTGGATTGGCTAAAACTTTAGTTCGGTTCGTAGGCAAGTAATCCCAATCATGCTTTGCAGATGGAATTAAGGGGCAATTGAGAGGGCAATTTATACGCTAATTGGGCCGAGCTGGGTATTGGGCCGTTATGGGCCATAGTAAAAGAGGCCGAGTAGAATGGCCCAGTGAGTTACTTCGGTTTGGAGAAGTAGCCTTGAAGTTACTCCGGTTTGGAGACCGTAATAGTAAGTTCGGTCTACCAAGGTCCGAAGACCGGTCGTGCATTGACACCGGTTTGTCCGTGTTAGTCCGGTTTAGGTACAATGTAGTTCAGCTCGATTTTCTTATGGTTAGCTCGGTCTTAGCATGGAAAAGCCGAGGTAAGAGATAGGAAGGTAATGGTCGAACTATATGTTACTCCGGTTGTATAGGAGTTCGGCCGTAGTAGAACCATCTCACTTGGTTTATGCAGTGAGGGGGGTGTTGGAGGATAATCATTATCTTCCAGGAGTATGAATCCTAGGAGGACTCGACGCAAGGAGGAGTAATCCTAGAAGGACTCTACACTTGGAGGAATAAGAATCCTACCAGGATTGTGCCACGCGAAACCTATATAAGCTCACCAATATCACCTTTTGAGAGGTAATGCAACTTTTGCTCCTTGAATATATAGAGCTTTTGCCTGTTTGTCTTGCTTACTGACTTAGGCATCGAAGAGGTTTCCGGCACACACCCGCCGGCTAGCTCACGTTGGTATTTTCAGGTGGTGGAACGACGTCGTACGGAGGAACGCAGACTTGATCAACAGGATTATACGAGAATGTGTATTTCTTTCCCGTACAGGACTTATTAGAATATAAGAAAATAATGTGGATTAAATGGAACATAAGTAGGTAAAAAGAAATTTATAAAAAAAAAAAGGCCTCTTTAAATGGCTCTGAAAAATCCCAATTTTTAATTATAGATAGTTATTTATTTATATATTTTTTTAATTGATGGTCTGTAATTACTAAGTCAAATCCATGTTTTGAACTATTAGGTTAAGCCATTAGTGAAGTTTTGAAATGAATGCATTGAATGGTCCGTCCATACATGTTGGACCATTGTATTGAGTCAAATTATAAATTGACCAAAATTAACCAAAATTCCTTGCATAATTTCCAAAAGCCTTGTACCCAATTAATTCTAGCTACTGATTGAAGGGCAAAATAGAATATAAGAACACAAATTGAAGGGCAAAATAAAAAATAAAATAAAAAATAAAAGAAAAAAAGACAAGTCTTATGGAACAAACCAATTCTTATATATATATTTTGAGAAGATGGTTAAAAGTTGACTTTTTTAAAAAAAAAAATTGATTTTTTTTAAAAAAACGTGTAGAAAATATGAGATAATATCATTTAAAATGGATTAAAAGTTACAAAGTGATTTTTAATTCACTTTCCAAAAAAGACTAAAATAAGAAAATAGAATAAATTACTTTTTTGTGGTATAAATAGAAGCAGTTGGTCGATATCTAACAGCCACTCCATAATTAAATGCGAAAACCCAACAAACGTGACCTGATGAAAATTGCGAAATTGCGGTCCCATGTGAAAAACGACCATACACCCTCGGCTGGTCCTCCCTTTCTACTAATGGCAATCAATGTCTAGATTCTGATTTCTCATAAGATTTTAAAATATTATTTTAGAAAAATGCTTGGGACTCCTTTGTTCGGAGGCCTTATAATCTCTTTAAATTTTAACTATTAATGTATATGTGGAACCCATTACATATATGTTTGGAACTTATACTATTAATGATTGAGATCTAAAAAGAATGGTAAATCCCAAAAAAAGGTCTTAATCATTATTAATTTTTTTATATGAATTGACAATGGAATAAAGACAAAGCAACTATATAATGACTCACAAACACAATTTTAGCTTCATACGCAATGAGGGTATTCAGGTAGGGGCTTGAGGGTAGTGTTTGATATTTTTTTTTTCAAAATTATTATTAACAATATTATTGTACCATCAATTTAATACTATACTTTTAATTTTTATAAAATTAAATCTAAATCATTTAAAAAAATTACTCTAACATTATTCTATGAAAAATCATGTTAGAGCATTGCCTACTTTATCCAATAACATGTTTCCACATCACATATAATTTAGAATAAATTATAAATTTATTCTTGAAATTTGTTTAAATTACAAATTATTTCTTTAATTTTAAAAATTACATTATATCTTTTTAAATTTCTAATTGAATAACAAATTATTCATTGGGATATGAGCCCATTTTAACTTGGCAATCTTTTTTTAGGGACAGGCTTCTCTCCGGTCTACATAGTAGATTAGAGCATATTGTTGGGTTTGTGAGGCCCACCACAAGTCCCATTTCGATGATTTGGACCGTAAAATGGGTAGAGGTTATCTAGTGCTTTATTCCTGCAAAAAATCATATTAATCGGATATTGGTAGCCTCTTGATTGGAACATATATTTGTCAATGGTAAATATGATTTTAAAAATAAATTGTTAACAAAAATGTATTCCGATCATGGGGCTATTGATATTTGATCAATGTAATTTTTTACAGACGTAAAGTATTCGGCGAATTTTACACATTAACGGTTCAAATTATCAAAACAAAATCCGTGATGAACCTTACGAGCCTAACAATACGCTTAGAAGCCATCTCCCATCTTTTAGCTATATTATCATTTCCTAAGCCCAAACTTTGGGCTGCAATTTTGGGGCCTAGTTTGTCACACGTTTTGGTATTGAACTTGGAACACACATGTAAAAAGAGTTGAATTTTGTTCACATCCCTAGTTGTGATACAAACATTACAATCCATGTGATATGTTGGCTTTCGAAGGTTATTATTGTAATTTTAAGCGTGCTAGTAAGGATCAATCAGTCCTTACAGAAGATTAATTGCCAATCAATTATCAGGCAATTGTGTTTCAGTTCTTTCAGCCTCAACAAAGAGGACTTTTACTGGTGGCTTTGTTTAGGAGAATTAAGCAAACAACAATTAAATGAAGAGCAATTGTAGCATTTCATTAAGTAAAAATGAAAGACTTCCAATGATCCAATTCAACCTCGTAGAGGTTTGTAGCAACAAATTATAGCCTTGTAGAGGTTTACAGTAACAAACTACTTGAAATTACTCCTATGAACGAAGTGTAGTGCAGGAATTTGAAGTACAGAAAATGTAAAGAACAAGAAATGTAAAAACTGTAAGGGAAATAAAGAAGATAAAAACTAAAAGATTTGAGTGAGTTTAAATTTGATTTGAGTGAGTTTAAATTTACCCGCTTCCTCCCATCTGGCTCAATTTTAAAAAGATTTCAAAATTAGTAGACAGTCAATATGGAAGTGCATCTAGCAATACATCCTCATGATTTACTAATAAGGCTATGTGTGCCTTCTAAGGCTAAACCAAAAGAAACTGGGACCATTCCCTCTCCTTCTATAACTACCAAGACTATTCCTGCAGTCTCACTCCCTCCGTCCAGAGTTACCAGAGCAGCTTCGAAGAAGGGTATGCACTTTTAGGTTTCCTTCCTTTAAGAAATTTCTGTTTGTTTTCTTCATATTCATACTACTTGGTGTAAGGTCTCCACAAGAAGAATCTCCCAAGAGAGCTGAAGCTCTGACTATTCTCAAAGACAAACACCAGCAAAGAAAGAAAAGAAAACTACTACTCCCTTCTGAGGAGTCTGAGTCTCAGATTGCAGAGAAAGAAATAGAGAAAGAGCAGGAAATACCACTACAGATAAAAAAGAAAATGAAGATAACCATCTCTCCTTCTGACTTAGCTGAAGATTCTACTCACGAGGTAGCTGCCAAAACAGTGGAGAAGGAACATTCTAAAGAAATAATTGTTTTCTAGAGGGCTGAAAAAAGGGGACAGCAACAACTACTAAGGAATGAAGCTGCTGCTGCTGATACAACCCAAAGAGAAACTGCAAGAAGGTAACACACTACTGAGCATTATTCCCTTCGTAGTTCTCCTATCATTGCCACCACTTCTGAAACCAGCAATTTCCTTTCGTGTCTCTACTTTCCTTTGACAAATTCTTGATGCTGAGACTTAATATTACTTTGTATTTCTTCTTTTGCAGCAACAACTACTCTGCCTTCTCCTTCAATAAGGACTCCTTCAGTTTCATCTGCAGTTGAAAGACCTCAAAATGTGGAGCCAATTCAAGCAATACTCTCACTCCCTGGTCCTACATTCTTCATATCTTTTTTGAGGCAAAGCATTCCTGCATCCCTATCTTTCGGCTTAACTCCATACTTTTCTCTTCTATCCTTCAACTCTACTCAATTTGGTCTCCCTTTAAGCCTTGCTGGTCCTTTCCCCCTGAGGAAATTCCAGCTATTACTTCATCTCCAGTGATAGCTGATTCCTATAGAGAAGATACTGGTAGCTCACCAGTTCCTTGACCACTAATCTTATCTAGCTCTAGTCCATTTTTTCTTGACTTACTGGTAGCCAAAACTATGGAACTGCTAGGGATGCTTCACCTTCTTCTCTTATTCATATGCAGCCATCTCTTCTTTCTACCAAAGTTCTTTCTGTACCCTCCATGTCAACGGAAGAGGTGGACATCTTCGAGGCTAGGTGTAGCTCGGCTTTCGCGCTCCCTTTCGGAAGAATGAATAGCCATTATAGTTCGGACTCCATTTGTGTGTTGGTTCTGATTTTGATTTCACAAGTGCAATGTGCAACAGTGAAAACACAAAAAGAGTCCAAATCCAGCAATTTCTTTTGAAAAATCGATGTTTGAATCAAATGCCAAAAATGGACTGCTTTGTCAGATATCAGAGTCGCCACCTAAATATTTATTTTAGAAAATTTAGGAAACTCATGACTCGTGCCAAAGGCCATTAGTCCGTCGTTACCAAAATGTCTTGGTTCGGAAACTTAGGTATGAGAGGGGAAGGTCAATAATTGAACACCCCACTCACCCGATTAAAGATCGGCCTCTACTAATCATGATGTGGTTTTTATGTACAGTATATGCTCTTGTTCTATATGTAACATACAAGTATAGACTAATTTCACGAAAAGTTGGAACGTTTGATTCCATGTTTGTTTTGAAAAAATGTTTTGAATATGTATCACTGAAAATGGTGATCTCATATATACATGAATCAAAGTATCCCAATTCAAGTGATTAGCCTCCATCTACAGGCATTCAAACAGGTATATCAAGTAAGCATTTAGCCTCATGGTAGTATGTTTAATATGACAGCAATCACACTTATGCAATATGCTAAAGCATAAAAACTTACCTTATGTCCGAAAGCGAGTCAAAAGAAAGTAAATAGTTAGAAAAATTGCATGATCCTAATTAATGCAATATGGCTAATGCAACACATACAACGTGCAAGTAATAAGCTCGGCTACTAGCATGGCATGCGAGTCAATTCAAGGCATGTGATAGAGCATGTATTCAAGTAAAAAGTTTGAATTTGACATTTGAATAACATGATGAGCCGAACTTTTATGCATGCAAAACAAATGGATGCAAGTCATGGAAATGCTAATTTGAAAACATGATGTCCCTAACCTAACCATCATAAGCAGTGAAATAAAAGGGAGAAAGAATGGGGGTTGACAGACATACAACTTATTACATATTTGTCCTCACGAAGGAGGGTCCGAATGCCCAAATGTCCGAATAAATAATTATTACAAAACCGAATGAATAATAAATGAAAGGGGCTGTCTAATTTATTACAATCAGCCCTGACTCAATAAACTCGGTATAACGTCCGATCGAATTCAATTAATCATATTGGTTCTTTATGTCGGTTGTAACCCAATTTTAACCAATTTTATTAACCTTTTTTTATTACCTTTCCATTTCTTTGTCTTTTCTCCTGTTTGTGCAAAATTGATATTTACGTCCACTAAGTCCAAAATGCAATAAAGAGAAACAAGCATCAACTTAACCCGAGAAAATTTTCTTCGGGGGAAATTACAAAGAAATAGTCAAATTTATTTACAAACGATAAGGGATTCCAAGTCAAACTCAAGATGTACAACAAGGACTAGTCAAACTCAAAAGAGTGATAATGACTTAGAAAAACCCAAACTTGAGTGATAATGACTTGAAATCCAAAATTAATAATAAGTGATAATGACATTTTCTTTTGTGATTTCCAAGGGTCAATTAGTCCCTTAAAAGTAAACACACTGATGAATAAAAAGAAATGAAAAATAAAAGATTGTGCTTTAGTATAAGAACATGTATACACTTGGGGTAGTGAACCTCCAAAAAATTTAAACCGTTAAGTATAGAACATTTTATGCTTTTGGTAGTAAGTCCCCTAAGAGATTAAATCAGTAAGCATAGAACGTTGTATACTTTTTGTAATAAACATCTTAAGCATAAAACGTTTTATGCCTTTGGTAGTGAATCTCCAAAGAGATTAAACCATTAAGCATAGAACGTTTTATACCTTTGGTAATGAACCTCCTAAGTATAAAACATTTTATCCCTTTGGTAGTGAATCTCCAAAGAGATTAAACCATTAAGCATAGCGCATTTTATACCTTTGATAATGAACCTCCTGAGCATAAAACGTTTTATGCCTTTGGTAGTGAATCTCCAAAGAGATTAAACCGTTAAGCATAGAGCGTTTTATACCTTTGGTAATGAACCTCCTAAGCATAAAACGTTTTATGCCTTTGGTAGTGAATCTCCCAAGAGATTAAACCATTAAGTATAGAACGTTTTATACCTTTGGTAATGAACCTCCAAAGAGATTAAACCATCAAGCATGGAAGAGTTCCTTTCTTATACTTGAACCACAATCTTAATTTTTCACAACTTTTTAATCGAAATAAGCAAAGAATTGAGGGAGGCAGAGATGATTATGCGAAGTTGATTAATTGGTTAGTACAAACAAACTTGATATTTAAAAATAAATTAAACAGCCCCCTAAATAGCATACAATAGTGCTGAAATTAAGCTATAGAAAGCGAGCAAAATTAAATAGCCGGAGGTACTATTCACCGCCGGAGGTTACTATTCACTGCTGGAGGTACTATTCATCCGGTGGGGTAGATTATTTAAAGTAATAAATTACAACAATTTATATACAATATTTAAATTACAGCAGATATGTGAGTGGTGCAGTCATCCCATTAAAGCGATAAAAAAACAATTATGAAAAGAAGTAAATGAAGTATTTAAACAAATTATATCACACTTTAAAATTAAATGAAAATTTACGAAAACTCACCTTTTGAGAAATGATGAATTTTCTTAGTCACAAACTTTCTTTTGATTACTCTCAAGTCTGTAGAATGTGTTTTCAATTCTCAGTCCAAAATTTGGAATTACAGCTTTAGTGGTTGGTTTTTGAATGGTGTAGTGATGAAATGGAAATAAAAATATCAAAAAAAATATTTTATTTTCCCTCTCTCTCTTCTCAAACACTCTCGCCTCACTTCCTTTTCCTCTCCCTGATTCTGATTAGCCTTTCCCTCTTTTTCTTTTTCCTGCTGGGCCTCCCCTTTCTTTTTTTCTTTTCTTTCCTTCTTGTTTTTCTTCTCTTTCTCGCTGAGCCCTTCAGACTCCTCCCCTTCATCCTTATATAGACAAAATATAATATAATAATAATAATATAATAAACATAATAATAATATTATAATAATATAATAATATAAACATAATAATAATATAAACATATATATATAATCATGATGTTTGATGTCGGTAGACCGACATCAAACGAATAGTTATTATTATTTTATAATATATAAAATATATATAATATATAATTTATACCAAAATACTAAACATATAATATAATAATATAACTATATATAAAATACTAAACACTTAATATAATAATATTAAAATATAATATAATAATATAACTTTTTTGATTATTTTCTTTTATATATATACAATACACCAAAAATATGAACAAACACATAAAATTATGAAAAATTACAAAAATACTAAACTAATGAAATATTCAGTATTTTAAAATAATTTGGCCATAGTGGTAAAGGTTGGGATTAAAGTTCAAATTCCATCTCTCTTACTGAGGATTCTGTGAGAAACACATTCTAACTGTCATCATCGGGTAATAAAAAAAAAAGCACCCAAGTTTTAGGGCCGGTCAAAATGGGGTGTCTACATTAGGCTAGCTATTCTTTTTGACATGCCTTCCACCACTCCAACAGCTAACAATGAAACTGAGCCATTAGTCCTAGCTGATTCTCTATTAGAAATTTTTGAAAGCTCTTCCTCCACTAGTGGGACTTCCTTGCCTTCATTAGACTTGGATAGCTGTTTGGAGTTGCTGATATTCTTCTCGAGGATCCCCTTCGAAGCCTTGCAAAGGCCTATAATCAAGAATGGTTTCCTCTAATGCTGCAAGGTTGTTGAGCAATCCAGCATGACTATTTCAAGTCATTTATCTCAGGCGGCAGCTACCATTGACTTTTATATCAACATCTGCCATGTTGCCAAAGCTGCAGAAGAGAAATTGCTGAGAGACCAGATATTTGTTTCCCAAATACATGCTGAAGTGTCAGAACTAAAGGAACAACATTCCTTTGTCTCCCAATTTCGAGCCCAACTATTGGAGAAGAAAGCTCAACTTGAAGAAAAGTTAGCAGCAGTCAACCTGGCTTTAGATCGAACTACCACCAACAAGGACTGGCTGATCGAAAGCAGGAGATAGCTACAGTTATTTAGTTGTTTCCATCTCTTAAGAGTAGAGAGTCAATTGTAAAGGAACAGCTGAAACATTGTACTGACTTTTGGGCCAATCTATGGCTGCATGCATTCAACTCATTATGAAATAAAATCCTTATTTATTACTTGAGTGTTTTCATGCTCTCTGCATTTAGCACTTATTATATTCCTTGTATTTCCCACACGGTTGGATAATAAGGCTTCAAATATCTGCCATTAATTTTCTTGGGATGTACATATTCATTCAAATTCCTCAAATGATATATTCCCCAAGGAAAAACTCTATGAACTTGATATGGTCCTTCCTAGTTAGGTGATCATTTGCCAAACTTATGGCTTTTAATCCCTATTGAGAGTATTGTCTTCCATACCAAATCACCTTCATCAAAGCTAATGTGCTTGACCTTTTTATTATAGTTCTTGGCTGCATTATTCTTTTGGAAAAGAATGCTATTAAATGCCAGAATTCTAGCTCATCCACGTTTTCTAATTCCAAGCACATACTCTGATGGTACTGCTCAAGAACTAGCTGATCCTGGTATCTCACCCTCAAGGACTTGATGTTAATTTCTACAGGTAGTACTACATCATACCCATTTACCAAAGCATAAAAAGTGATTCTTGTACTTGATCTTGGAGAAGTCCTATATGCCCATAATACATCCAACAGTAAGTTATGCCAATCCCTGGGATTGTCTTCCACAACTTTCTGTATTCTTTTCTTCAAGGATTTATTGGATGATTCTACCTGACCATTGGCTTGTACATAATAGGGGGTAGAATTAACAAGGCTAATTCCAAACTCTACCACAAAAGACTTTACCATGTTCCCATCAAATACAGTCTCATTATCAACAGTTATAGTCTATAGGATGCCAAATCTATGGATCAGATCTTTAATAAATCCAATGACTTCGGTCTGGTCTACAGCCTTATACGGCTTAGCTTCGATCCACTTAGTGAAGTAATCTGTGGCCACTAAGATAAAACAATGATGCTTCAAAGAGGGTGGATGTATTTTCCCTATCATATCCATAGCCCATCCTCTAAACGGCCAAGGCTTCACAATCGCATGCAAATCAGTTATGGATACATGTCTTATTGTGCCACGCTTTTGGCATGCCTGGCAACCTCTAACATATTCTATGCAATCTTTAAGGATAGTAGGCCAATAGTAGGAATGTCTTCAAAGTAGCCATCTCATCTTCACACCAAGCTGATGAGCACCACAGATGCCTTCATGAACCTCAGCCATGGCTGTCAATGCTTCATTTGGGCCTAAACATTCCAATAATAACCCGTCTATCCCCATTTTGTAGAGAGCATTACTATACATTATGTATTGCATAGATTGCAATTTGATTTTTCTGCTGGCTTTCGAAGATGGGCCAGCTAGATACTGCATTATTGGATGCCTCCAATCTTGTTCTCGTAAGTCATTATGATTGACTTCTAAGACCACATTCCTTTTATTTAAGGGTGGTGTTACTTTTTGATATGTTGTTTGGCTTATGTTCATTTGAGTATTATCCCTTCTCCTGAAATTCGAAATTTTCTGAGCCACATCATTAGCTTTATTATTCAAGAATCTTGGGACATAAGTCACATTTACTATCTAAAATTGAGAAAGCAAATGTAATGCAACAACATAGTATGGCAACATGCGTGCACTTTGACACTTGAAAATTCCTTTCACCTAGTTAATTATAGCGATCCCGGGTTTTAACCCTTGTTGTACAGTGATCTGGAATTGGTTCCATGGATGTTAGCAGTGTTTAAACCTTGTTTACGTCCTTCATACTTTGTAATTGGGTTATAGAATGTGTTGGGCAGGTTTGTTACAGGTTGGTTGTGTTTGGGAGCCAAGGGTTGCTGCCCAGAATTTTGGACCTTCGCTCGAGCGAGAAGTTTGTCGCTCGAGCGAGCTCTTTGTTTTGGTCCTTTGCTCGAGCCAGGGTTTGGTCACTCGACCGAGAGTAGAGCTCTGTGTCTAGTGGATCGAGCCAGAGTGGATTTGCTCGAGCGAGCGATTGCGTCTGGTTCTGGACCTGAGAGTTACATTTCTTGGCTCGAGCGAGCTGGTTTGTTCTTCGCTCAAGCGAGCATTCCGTCACTCGAGCGTGCATCTAGTTGCAGACCTGGAGGTTTGAGTTGTTGGCTCGAGCGAGCAGTCTGTCGCTCGATCGAACTTCTGGGTTATTGGCTCGAGTGAGACCTTCTTGGCTCGAGCGAGGTTTTTTTTTGTGTCTGGTCGCTCGAGCGACCAAGTCTTCGCTCGAGCGAGCCTGTTGTATATCAATAGACAGCAGCGATTTTAAACATCACTTTTTCATCTCTTTCTTTTTGAAACCCTAGCAGCCGACTCTCTCTCTTTCTAAACTTATCTTCTCTCTAGGATTTCATCTTCCACTAGTGTGAATCTATCCTTAGTCCTTTGTTAAAAAGACAGACGGTGTTGAGATCTTTGTTTTAATCTGAAAAAGTTGAGGTTTGGAGTACGTTGGGTTTGGTCTTTATCTCCGTTGGAGCTCAAACTTCAAGGTAGGGATAACCTACTCCATCTTATGAGCTTTGTCTTTGAATTTTAGCATTTTGATATGTTGGGGGTTGTTGGGTAATTTTGAGAAAGTTTGGGCCTTTGTGTAATTTTACAAAAGTTGGGGTTTTAATTATATAAACCTATATGTATGTTAGGCATAGACAAATGAGATTAATGTTGGAACATTGATGGAAATGGAACCTTAGGGTTATGAATTATGGGAATTTGCCCTAATTGGTTTAATTAATTAATGTGTATAATTAATCAAAGAAAATGAGGAATTGAATTGAGAATGTTGAAAATGGGAATGTTTGGGACTAAAGGGTGTAGTTGAATCATTTATTGCTCACCTAGTTGAAATGTTGATATATTATCCATTTCTGCATTTATTTCCTATTTAGAAATAATTGCTTTGGGCTACCGGTGGAGGGTAGTTTTGATTGTTGTAGACAATGTATGATGATTAGGCAAACTAAAACTAATCAATTGGATGTGTCATAGAGTATGACGGTTGATAGAATACATTGACTTTATATATTGATTGATTGTGTATATGACTTATGTGTTTATATGCATTATGTGTAGACGGTTGATAGAATACATTAACTTTATGTATTGATTGATTGTGTATATGACTTATGTGTTTATATGCATTATGTGTAGAGGAGGAGATGGGGGATGTACTCCGCGGTTTAGGGGAAGATGGGGGATGGACCTTTAAACCGGATAGTGTTGGGAGGAGATGGGGGATTGACTCCGTAGATACAGCTCATACGCTTATCTAAAGAAGTGTAGATACAGCTCATATGCTTGTCTAGTGAAGTATAGATACAGCTCATGTGCTTATCTGTTTAAGTGTTGATACAGCTCATATGCTTATCTGTTGAAGTGTTTGCTTGATTTGATATAGCACTAAAATGTATATCATCATCATTTGTGAAGCATGGAAATGGTTTATGTGTCATTGATACAACACCAAAATGTGTATCCATGATGAGTTTCGAAAGTGTTTTAAAGATTAATCTTAATCTCATTAAGTTATTTTGCTAGGTTCAAGCCTTGTTTTCAAACTCAATTTCAAAAAAGAAGTGGAAAATGAAAAGGAACATGAACTTGAATGTCATGAAACTGAAATGTGATGTGAATGAATGTTTAAGTGTTGACCATCTATTAACTGCTAATCTTTTAGTCATTATTCATAGTTGGTTTAGTGTATTTCTACTGGGCTGTGGCTCACCCTATATGGGACACCATTTTCAGGTACATGAAGTATGCCACCTCCAAGGACATAGCTTGGGAGGCTAGAGGCAGGTAGACGTTTGTGGTTTTGTTATCTTTTGTTGTATTACATGTAATTTCAAGCCAAGGGCTTAATGTGTATTTGAGTTAGTACTCTCCTCTTTGTAACCAAGTGCTAGCTTGGAAAGCTGTAAGCCCATAGGGCATTTGCTTTTGTGGTTAACATGTAATACTTTTTGTAAAGAATTACTCTGATGAATAGAATGATGTTTGTCTCTTATATCAATGCATGTCTAAATTGATGGGTTTAATGTTTTTTTTTTTTTTTTTTGAGGGTGTTACATTAACTACCAATTGAGAATCTCCAAATATATCAACTGCATAAGCTTGTAATCCAATAAGTATTTCCAGTTCCATTATTAAAGCTTCATATTCAACTTGATTGTTGGAACAAGTAATTTCATCCACTCTGAAACCATGTGTGGTTTCTACCCCTTGTGGTGACTTAATCACCACACTAATTCCAGTTAGACCATTGGCTTTTGTTCCATCAAACCACATTTGCCATAGTTCAACACTAACCACACCAAGCTCCATTATCTCTTGGCTTTCTTTCTGACATGGATGATCTTCCAAGAAATTAGCTAAAACTTGTCATTTTACTGCCTTTTGGGGGACATATTCTAGATGAAATTCTGATAAAGCTAGTATCCATTTGCCAATTCTTCCTCTCAACATAGGTCTAGATAACATATTGTAGATGTGCCCGAACGTCACGAGCTCCGCGCGCGAGATGGCGCGAAAATCCGTTTTCGTTCATTAGGCTTACTACAGTTCGGACTCAATGTCACGGTTCTGAATCTAATCTCGCAAAGTGCAATGCAAGACCGATAAATCACCAAAGAGTCCAAATCTGGAAAATCGTTTTGGAAAACTGATTTTATAAAGAAGTGCCAAACATGGACTGCTTTGCCAGATACAGAGTCGCCACCTAAATATTTTGTTTTTGGGAAATTTAGGAAACCCTGACTCGTGCCTAAGGCCACGTGTTCGTCATCACCAAAGTTGCCTCGGCTCGAGAACTTGGGTATGAGAGGGAAAGGTCATGCAATGAGCACCCCCGCTCGCCCGATCAAAGATTGGCCTTTACTAACATGATATTTTGTTTTGAAAACATATGTGTTCTTATTCCGGTTTATTAGCTAGCTTACTACGTGATGCGCACAACACACAAGTATAGACTAGATCGCCTAAGTTGGAACAAAACATCTCATGTTTGTTTTTGAAAATGGTTTGATGGTGCTACTCGCAAGTAGGCTAAGACGTGGATTTGCCACCCTCAAGTGGGCTTAGAAAACATGATTTTGCCACTCTCAAGTGGGCTTAAAACTCGCATTTCAATGATTTGTTCCAATTCAAGTAATCTAATCTTCACCCACAGGCATTCAAGCAGTTATATCATTTAAGCATTTAGCCTCATGGCAAGCATGCTATCATGGCAGTCACTCACACTCATGCAAAGATGCTAAAGCGTAAAAGCTTACCTAGTACTCCGAGCCAAAACAACAACTAGTTAGTAATCAATGCATGATCCTAATTCATGTTAAGATGGCTAATGCAACACATGCAAAATGCAACTAAGATAGGCTCGGCTATTCTAAGATGGCATATGAGATGCAACTTGATAACATGCTGTTGAATACGTATTCAAGTAAATGTATTAAAATACAATGCAGTTAATATGATGCGCCGAGCTCGGTGCATGCAAAGCAAATGAATGGATGCAAACATGCAAACATAAGGATGCTAATCAAAATATGACCTAGAACTAACCATCGTAAGCGGTTAAGTAAGAGGGAGAAAGACGTGGGGTTGGAAGACATTCACACACTCACGCACACTTATTACAAGATTGTCCCTCTCGACGGAGGGTTCGAATAAATAATACAAACCAACTAATTAACTAACTAACAATCTAATTAATTATTACAAAAACTTAACTAATTAAGCAAATTAATTAAGTTACAAAACAGACTAAGTATGAAACTAAAGAGGCTGTTATAGCTCCGCCTCGGAATGATTGAATGATGCATGCTTGATCGCCTCGCTCGGAAACCTGTTGCCATGCCTCATGTTACCTCTATTTGCACTGTTTTGCACCTTTGAGAACTGTGAAAACCTCTGTGATGCTTCTGAACCACTCCATGGCCATGCTGAGAGGCCATCGGCCAAAATATAGGGCCATCAGCCAAGGAACAATGGTCATCGACCAAATATGATGTTATCGACCAAGAACTTTTAGCCGATCGGCACTGCAGAAAGCCGATCGGCCATATCTTCCTACAAACTGATCCTTTTGCTGCAACAGAGGACAAACAAGGGCATGGCAATACATTTGCAAGAAAATGTTGTGCACCTACACCCCTTATCATGTTTGGAACTCAAAGGAGTGTAGTGCTCGGTTCTCAAGCCATCGATCACGCATTTCGATGCATGATGGCCAAAGAAACCGAGTTGCACAAATCAATGTGGAATGAATGCACAAAACACACAAATGCCTCACACTCTATCATGATGGATCAAGAGTGTCGGCGACCGAGGATTGAGGCACGTTTCGTCACTTCAAGTACGAAACGTCCCTCGGTCCTCGTGTTTGGTTTGACACCCCAAACCAAACACAATGCAATGCATGCAAACATGGAAAAGCTATGCAATGCAACAAGGCTAATGGCATGCGAACAAACCCAATGCAATATGAGTATGCAAGCAACCATGCAATCAACTCAAGCATGCAACAAGTATGCATCAACGTCATGCCATGCAACTAATATGCAATGGACATGCAACCTAAACATGCAAACATGTAATGTGCCAAGCATGCAAAATGCAATGCCACCTAAACATGCAAACATGCAACGTAATAGGCATGCAACAACATGCAATGCGATAAGCATATAACAACACACAAACCGCATGACTTATGGACTTATACTGAAAATGGATAGACCTTAGCCGTACCAAAAATAGTGGCTAAAGTGATGAAAAAGATGGAATGAAATGCAAAACAAACATGCATATGTAATGGCCTATCACCTAGGCATAAGGACACAACTCTCAAACATGAGCAAGGAGTGACAAACATAGTAATGTGGCAATGAGGTAAACTCTGAAATCATGTTAGGAGTGCTGCCAAACCACTCAAACAAGTCAAGTATAGCATGCAAGAAAGCTCGAGACTTGAAACTAGCCAAAGGATTTAAACCAAGGCTATACAAAGCAAGCCCCAAAGGGCCAAGGGCACCCAAAACAGTCCCAAGGCAAGTCAAAAGGAGTCCAAAACATGCAAGGGTCAAAGCCAAAACAAGCCAACATGAAAGGCATAAGGCATGAAGCATGGAAGACTACAAAGGGGCGTTACACTACACCTATTACAACCAAACATGGCATGATTTGACCAATAAAAATCAGAGTTATGGCATGTCAAAATAAGCCCAAAAACACACTTAGATGGCATCCCAAAGGCCTAAACATGGAGGCATGCACAATGACCCACTCTTAAGGCATAAAACACAAACCTTCCAATGCATGGAAAAGGTGACAAGTGTGAATGCATGACCACACTATATGGACTAAAATCTCATATGAAATGATGCTAAATTATGAAAAAGGTCCAAGCAATGCATGCTAATGACTTGGACACTCAAAGCTAACAAGCTAGAATACATTGTGGCTATACAAAGCATGGCATATATGACTAAAACAACACCAAACAGAGCTTAATCATGGTAAAACAAGGCTAAAAGATTTATGGAGTTGGGCCAAAATATGCAAGCATGATGGTCTAAATGCATGATGTATGTTAAGGCAAATAAAGGGATTGCAAGACAAGTGTATGGTACATGCAAGATGCTATCACACCAACTTAAAACAAAGATATAGCATGGCCAAATAACACTAAATACTTGCTAAAATGAAGCCAAAACATCCTAAGCAAACATGCTACCATTATGAGCCACTTATACTAGCAAATGAGACACAAGGAGAGGGGGGTCCCTCTCCTATGCAAGACTCCAAAACCACTTCTCCACCACTAAAAATCCTTTGGATTTCAGTGGTGAGAAGGTCAAAGCAAGATGGTTCCAAAGCTCAAAAGGGAAGGCACTAAACAAGGCCTAAGAGGGGATAGACTACCCCCAACCAAAAAGTGACCTTAAACAATCATCTTAAGCATGAAAAATAAGAACTTATTTTAGTTTAGAGTTAAGCTTAAAACAATATGCAAGAGGGTCCAAAAGCTTAAGCAAGAATGGGGTATTAAAAGATATAAACTCACCCTTGAAGAACACCTTCAAGAATACTACTCCAGCAACTTTTCTGAGTTCAAACCAATCCAAGAACACCAAGACCAACTCCCTAGTACCTCAGTAAAAAAAGGATGGGTATTGCTAGGTGTTTGTGTGCAATAGTATGAAGAAATCACACTTTAAGGCACAAACACACACACAAATATATATAGAGAGAGAGAGAGGGAGATATAGAGAGATATATATATATATAACTTCTATATCAATTTTCTGAACCTCTGGAAAGGGAAGGGAGGCTCCCTTCTTATAGAATTCCATTTCTCAAGCTTGTTCAACAAGCTTGAGTCTTGGAGCAAATCCCTCCATACACGTGTATGGAGGATGGGAATTGTGCCCACCAGCTGTCACAGCTGGCAGAAAATATCTGCGAAAAGCAGATGGAAAGGTCTCGGCTCAAAAATATGGCTGATCGACCAAACAAAGTGTCGATCGACCAAAAATAGTGTCGATCGGCCAACACTTTTCGCCGATGCCAAGAAAACAAGGCCGATGGCATCATGCCTTAGCCGATGGGTTGAGAGGATGGCCAACAAGCCACCCTCTTCCCTCAGAAGCAAAACCACAAGTCCTTGTTCCACAACCAAGTACAAAACAGACAAGTTGAGAGATCCTGATGCAAGGCGCGAAGCTGAGACCTCTGGGAACTCAAAACGAACACGAGTATGGGCTACTAATCTGTCTAGTCAAAACATCTTTTCAGTCATTGTAACTGAATCGCTTTTTATTCCATGTACACGTGGCTAGTTTTTATTGGCCAAATACAACTGCCACACCGCCTTCGTACTTCGCAAAATTTAAATAGTCCCGCCTTTTTCATACGCCTTTATACAAAAACCACACATTTTGAGCCTGCCATTCTTACTATTCATCTTCTCTCTCTCTTTCCTTCTGAATCTCTATTCTTACAACCTTAGCACCTGCCAAGCTCGTGTTTTTGCTGATATCGTTTCCATCTTCAGTTCCTTCATTCTGAACTGGTATGTAGCTCAAATCTGTTTCCTTTCTGTTTATTTCGCACTGTTTTGCAATACATAGCATAGTATGTATGTTTCTCAAAACACTTTGTAGTCTCCCTGGGTAATGATCACTCTTTCCCAAGAACCATGCAATAGTTCCACTAGATTCATCACCAATCCGAGAAATAACGCTTTTGATCCAAAATATTATGCTAACCGAACTAGCAACCTATTTGTAATTAAGGTGTGTACTTTAGCCGAACTAGAAAACCTTACCCAAGACTGGGCTACCACTTGGGCCCAAACCAGCTCTCACTAAAAAATCAATCCAAGAATGCCGTATCCTAAACTTCAACAGGGCTATGAACCTCGCGCTCCACTGAACCGAGCTAACGTCCTTTGCTCCAACCAAGCTAAGGACAGATAGTATCCCACGTAGCCAAGCTAGGACTCCATTTATTTTGCCTTTGTTTCTTGTGATTATCGAGTGTTCAAACGATGACGTCCAAGTCTTGAGAACGGTCAAAAATGGGGTGTCTACACATATATTTAACCAAATCTGTGGTTGCAATTACCAAGACAGTTGTAGGCAAAAGATAGTATCTTAGTTTCCTTGCAGCAAAATACAATGCAAGACACAGCTTTTCTACAACTGAATATTTACATTTACAAGAATTTAGAAACCTACTAAGGTAATAAACTACTTTTTCTTTGCCTTCTTTATTGTCCTGGGCTAAGAAAACTCCCTGTGAATCTTCTGCCGCAGCAATATACAACTTCAAGGGCTTATCACCCTTTGGTGGCATCAGCACTGAAGGCTTGGCCAAGTAGGTTTTGATTCCTTCGAAAGTAGTTTGATACTCTGTTGTCCACACAAACTCCTCTTCATCTTTCAACCTTAATAAGGAAGAAAATACTTTAGTTTTCCCTATAGCATTAGAAATAAATCTTCGAAGAAAATTAACCTGTCCAAGAAATTTTTGTACTTTTTTCGTACTTGATGGAGGTCTGGCTTCAATGATAGCTTTGGCTTTGTTCTGATCAATCTGTATTCCCTTCTTGTGTACCACATAGCCCAAGAAGTTTCCAGTTGATATGCCAAAAGCACATTTGAGAGGGTTAAGTTTCAACATGAACTTTCTTATTCTTTCAAAAGCTATTTCCAAGTGAAACAAATGTTCCTCCATGGATTGGGACTTTACTACAATGTCATCAATGTAACACTCTAAATATCCTCCAATGAGATCATGAAAAATGGCATTCATAGCCCTTTGATATGTGGCCCCAGCATTCTTCAGACCAAATGGCATTTTAACCCATTCGAAGGTGCCAATGTTCCTAGGACATCTAAATGTTGTGTTGTGGATATCCTCTTCTGCAATGCAGATTTGGTTATAACCAGAGTGCCCATCCATCATTGATAAAATCTTGTGCCCTGCTGAACTGTCCACCAATAAATCTACTATGGGCATGGGGTATGCATCTTTTGGAGTTGCTAAATTTAGGTTTCTGAAATTGATACATACCCTCATCTTACCATTCTTCTTAACTACAGGCATAATATTAGATAGCCATTCAACATACCTGACTGTCCTAATAAAGCCTGCCTTAAGGAGCCTAAGAATTTCCTCATTGACCTTCTGAATCACTTCAGGACTCATTCTTCTTGGTTTTTACTTGTATGGCTTGAAATTAGGCTTCATGGGGAGCCTATGCTCTACTAATGACCTGTCCAACCGTGGCAGTTCATTATAAGACCATGCAAAACAATCTTTATATCTCTTTAAGACCACCAACAACTGGTCCCTGTCAAGAGCACTTAACCAATGTAGGTGGGTTGCAGTGTAGAACTTTTCCCTAAGTTAACTTCTTTCAAGGGGTCTTGTATCTGAGAACTCACTGATGCTTCTTTTTTTTTTATTTTTTCTGCCTTCGAAATAATCTCCTTGCTTTGTTCTGCTCCTAGTTTCTTTGATTCAACATCTTTGCCCTGCTCCTCATAGACAAAGTCTGTCCATAAGGCTTCTTCTTCCTGTATTTCCTGAACTCTTATTTCAATGTCTAATGTGCAGTATTTATCAAAGGCCAAAAACCTGACCTGTTGCTGCTCCTGCTTGCCAACTACCATGGCTTCTTTCTCTTGCTCTTGCACCTTCTAGACTATTGATTTTACGTCCAATACTGAGAACTTAATTAAAGCCAAAGATCTGGCCTCCTAGGTTCCATCTTTTTGCCTACAACTAGGCATCATTGTCATCCTTGGTGACAAATTCTTCATCAGCACTTTCCTGGACTAAGTGCTTCAGGTGTGCTAATTCCTTATCAGCTGTCACTTCGGCTGATCCATCAGGTTTTCTCAGTATACTAAGTGGTGTCACTCTGACAGTATACAATTTGGCCTCTGCAAAATCTGCACAAGCTATGAAGGGTTAAAGGTCCGCATTGATCTCCTATGTCTCTCCATTGCACAAGGCCATCATTATCTTCTGATGTAGAGAGAAAGGCACACATTTGTTGGTGTGAATCCAATCCCTACCAAGTAGAGCATTATACTTAGCATTGCTGTTGATAACGAAGAATGCCGTCATGCAGTCCCTAGTTCCCATACTCAGGTTGATGGGAAAAATACCCTGAGCCATCTGTTTGTCCCCAGCGAAGCCAGCAATGGTTGTGCTGGTTGAGATTAATCTGGGGTTCTTTTTTCCTAGTTTCTTCAAGGAAGATTTCGAAAGCAAGTTTACTGCTGCCCCATTATCCACCAATACCCGGTTCATCTGTATCCCATCAAAGAAGGCCTTGATATACAAGGGTTTGACATGTTGTGTCATGAACGTCGTAGGATACTCAAAAGGGTATGAGAGGTTAATACTCACCTCTTCCTCACGCTCGTCTCAAGTTTCCATTGGTGTGGCCACTTCGGATTCGTCTTGCACCATACTAACCTGTGAGTCCTCACTAGAAACTGGAATTGGGTCAATCTCCTGACCTTCTTGGTTTTCATCCTCAGCCTGGAACTCCTGTGGTAGTATATGCACCATATTCATTGACACTGGAGGAAACGAGCCAAATTGGACCACTGGCTATATCTGCTTTTTTTCCAAGCCAGCTCGCTCAATTACTTCAGAAACATCTTCCATGTTGCATTCTGGCACTTCAGTACTAATGACTTCCTTCGAATGGTCTGTTTCTGCTGGTTTTCGACCAAAAATGTCTGTTCAGCCATGAAGGCTTCAAACATTTCCTCCTCAACCATCTCCTTTCTCTGTCCTAGGCCAACTTCTCCCTCTATCTCACTATCGCTTTCCATCAAAGCCCCTTCCAATCCTGCTAAATTGGATCTTTCTTTGGCTTTCAGTTCGGAGTGAACTTTGGCCAACTGCTCTCTGCAGCAACTCCTTTTGTCTCGAGGAGTCGATTTTGGACTATGATCTAACTTTGGACTTTTTCTTCCATCTGTCTGGCCCTTTGGCTGGACCAGTAAAGAGCTTTCCCCACTTTCTTTCAAATCCTTCTGGTAGTGAGTGTACCTTCGCTAGATTTTCCTCTTTTGGGATCTAGAAATCACTGGGACCATATTTGGTTCCTTTGTTTTTAGATGCTTTAGTAACACCCAATTATTTGGAGTCACCAAGGGAGGTTTAACCATCCTACCTTGGTCTCCAACAACATTTCTTTGGGTAAGTATTTCCTTAGGTTTGTTCTGCATGACAAACTAATCTGGAACTCCAGGTACCCATGAATCCACTAGCTTAGTTGTTGAACTGTCTCTTTCTTCCTTCGAAGCCAGTTTCGAAACTGCCTGTGAAGGCCACTACCTAGCCCTGACTCCCTGTTTTGGGCCTAATTCAGGCGTTCCATGAAGGTGGCCACTTTCTATTTTGTGTGAGGCTGGTCTAGGGGGCCAATCTCTAGCTTTGATCCTATAACTTGAGCCCACTTCAAGTCTCCTCTCAGAATGATTGCCCTCCATTTTATAATAGTTGGGTGGTCTAAACTCATGTAGAGGTCTCTCGCCCTTGGAGTGCACTCTAGTGGTTGTTGTCTCAGCCATGAATAGCTACTGCCTAGGACCAGTTGGATATGACCTTTTGTTATAGGCATTGGTTGGTTTAGGACGCCTCTGCACATTCTTGTAATACTGCTTTCCATCAATCGGAAGCCCTTTCAACCACTTATAGCTCAACCTGCATCTGGGACACATTCTTTGCATAACAGCTGCCTCTAAAGAGTCATCATCCAGTGCCTCCTCATCAGAGTCTTCCTTTTGGTCTACAAAGCCCTGTCCATTAGCTGGTGAACTTCTAGCATCTTTCTTGACAGTAGTTTGGCTGGCAACATGCATTTGCACATTAACCTCTTCCAATTCCTTCAAGGATAAGTTCTGGAAGTCTGGCACAATAACATTGGTTGCAACTTCTCTAATTTTTGGGAATGGATTGGTGTCAATCTCCATAGCCTTTTTTGCTTTAGCTGGGAATTTTAAACTCCCCTTTCGAATATGCTCTTGGATCCTGTCCCGAAAAACAATACAATTTCTAGTTGAATATGACCAAGAATTATGCCATTTACAATACATTTTTCCTTTAAGTTCTTGTGGGGAAGGAATTTTGACCCCTTTTGGTAGCTTTAGGAAATTTGTAGCAAGCAAATGATCAAAAGTGTCATCTGCCTTTGTTAAATCGAAAGAATATTTCCTATGAAGGTTTTTCTTTTTAAACTACTGGTCTATTGTAGTGTCCTTATGAATTAATGCCTCACAGATCATAGGCTCTTTCCCTACAATCTCTGCTGCGTCAATTTCATAGTTGGGATCTTTATAATATGTCTTGTATGATGCATTAGTTCGATTTTGTTCTTCCTCTAGTAATGATTCATACTTAGACACCTTATAGGTTAATTCCACTAAGTCTCTAAACTCAGTTGAGTCAAACTTCTTTCGAAGCCTAAACTCTAAGCCATTTTGAGCCAATCTCACAAATTCAGGCTCTGGCAGAATGACTCTACAATTGTTTCATGCTCTTTTAAATTTGGTAATAAATTGAACAGCTTTCTCATCAGGCTTTTGACTCAACCTTGCCAAGTCTACCATGGAAACTTTTGGCTCTATTTGGAAGAATTGGGCATGAAATGCCTTCTCCATTTGTTGCCAAGTTTGGATAGAGCTAGGTGTAAGGTTAATATACCATAGAAAAGCTGCCCCAGTTAGAGAATTTGGGAATAGTCTTAATTTCATGTAATAATTATTTGTAAATTCACCACATTGGGCAGCGAACCTAGCAATATGTTCTACCGTTGACTGGTTTCCATTCCTATAAAAAATAGCAAAGTCTAGTATTCTAAACCCTCTTGGGCATTTATGTACTTTATCTACCCATTCTGGATATGGTTTCTTATATACAGAAGTTTGAACCCCCCGAGCCATATGTCCACACATTTCTCTCACAATATCGGCAATTTGGTCCCTAGGGACCATATTTTGTGCTTATTGAACCACCACTGGAGGAACAAACACAGGATTTGGTGGAAAACCTTGTACCTGAGATCCTCTTGGTCCATAGGGAGGTATATTTGGGACTGGTTGTCCCTGTGGTGCTGGCTGCTGTTGAGGAAATGGGTGACCTCTCTGAGCCTGTCCTGCGAAAGGTGCTGGAACAGGTGTTGTATTCCTTCCAGTCGCAGGAAACCCTTCCAACCCCCTAGGTACAAATTCGAACAAAGGATTAGTGAACCCCCTCGTGCCAGGAATGGCTTCGAATATGGGATTTTGAAACATCCTTATGCCATTGTCTTGTGTTGGCCCAGATCTACCAATTTGCACGGCTTCACTGTTAAGTAATGAGGCATTTTGATTTGTCACAGGCCTCGAAAGAGGCTCGTACCAAGACTGAGGTAATGGTCTTTCATAGTTTTGATTACTAGTTTGACCATTAGTATGTCCATTATTTTGCATAAGCTATTTATCTCTAGCCAATCTTTGCTGAAGGACATTTGAAATTTCCTCCATATGCCTTGTGTTAGTTGGTTGATGGGTATTCATTCGATCCATAAAGAATATTGCCCATCTTTCCATTGTGTTCATTAACTGCTATCCCATGGCATCTACTAGGCCTCCCCATAAATTTATTGGCTGAGTAGATGGAATAGTGGATGGTCCAACTCCATGGCCTCGTCCAATATTTTGAACATGTGGTACTTGCTCTGAAGTGCTAGTCTGTTCGACCATGGGTTCTGATAAGACAGGTACTTCCACAGAATGTATTACCACATTATCCTTTGGATTAGGTATTTCTACCTCTCCTTCCACACCTTCTTCCAAGCGTTCATTTTCTCATTGTCTCCTACGCCTTGCCATTTCAATTAGTCCCATTGGGCGTGTCAAAAATATATGTTGGCTTTTTTTGGCTTTCAAAGGTTATTATTGTAATTTTAAGCGTGCCAGCAAGGATCAATCAGTCCTTACAGAAGATTAATTGCCAACCAATTATCAGACGATTGTGTTTCAGTTCTTTCAGCCTCAACGAAGAGGACTTTTACTGGTGGCTTTGTTTAGGAGAATTAAGCAAACAAAAATTAAATGAAAAGTAATTGTAGCATTTCATTAAGTAAAAATGAAAGACTTACAATGATCCAATTTAACCTTATAGAGGTTTGTAGCAACAAATTACAGCCTCGTAGAGGTTTACAGCAACAAACTACTTGAAACTACTCCTATGAACGAAGTGCAGTGCAGGAATTTGAAGTACAGAAAATGTAAAGAATAAGAAATATAAAAACTGGAAGGGAAATAAAGTAGATAAAAACTGGTTCTTTGGATCTGAGTCTGGGTGTTCTTTCTGGGGCCTTCTCTGCTATTTATACTTCTCAATGATAACCGTCGAAATGAGTTTCTAATCGTCGAATCATCCCTCCATGATCACTGATCATGTTTCCTCACAGTTAGCTCCACTATGCCATGTTTGCAGTTAGGCTTCCCTCTTGATTTTAAATTCAAATATACGAGTAACTGTTAAAGCCACGTCATCTTGCATCTTTTTGTTGATCCAGTGCTATGCAGATCCACAATAACCAATACCAACTGCCATGTGTGTAATTACGATTGAAGATTTAAATGGTCTTCCCATATTGCCCTCATCCTGCCACGTTTTAAACTGTGATTGGCTTGTACAAAATATGTAGCCAACAGATTTGGTGAAAGTTATTCAACCGGTTTGGTTTTCAATTTTCAAAATAATTTTTTAAATTTTCACTTCGTATTTTCATATTTTTAATAATTTTTAAAAATATTTTAATTAATTTTTTAATTTTTTAGATTCACTTAATCTTAATATATTTAAAAAATAAAAAATTTATACAAAAATCTTTAAAAAATTCATTGAATATAACAAAATAAAAAAATATATTAAATTTTCATTTTCTTTTGTATATTTTGTATTTAGTGAATTTTTTAAAGTTTTTTTTCATAGATATTACACTTTTAAGCGTATTTAGATTAACTGTATCTAAAAAAAATAAAAATTTATGTCAAATATTAAAAAAATCACAAAAAAATCCAAAAAAAAAAAAAACTTAATTTTTTAGAACCAAACATGATAATTTTGTGCGATATGAACATTATAACCCTTAATAGGATGTGAACACAATTATTTTCTATTTAATGGTAATTTGCATACTACATACAAATCTAGAAACCTAGGACATTGCACTAGCCTGGAAGCAGAACCTTGGGGCATCTACAGAGGATTGACCATAATTATGCAAAAAAGGTTGTCCAACATCAACATTGAGACTGACTCTTAGAATGCCACGGAAATGCTTAAAGAAGGTGCTGCAAATACTTCACTGTATCGAGCCATTGTTGAGGATGCTAAGTTCCTTATCAGCACGTACCAGTGTTCTATCCAGCATATCCCCAAGGAAGGCAATCACAGTGCTGATGTATTGGCTAACATTGGAGTTAATCAACGAGAACACCTAGTGTATCTAGAGAATCCACCTAGCTCCCTACTTTATGTTCTTATCACTCATATGGTGAATGCTAATTCTGGGAGGGATTGAACCATCCCAGGACTACTTTGTTTGTAATCTCTTTGTTTTAACTTATTCCTATGAATCAAAAAAAAAAAATCTAGAGACCTCACCACACTTTTGACACTTTCCATTAATGGTTGAAATAATGATATACAAATAAAATATATATCAAAGTTATATTAGAACAACTAGTGTACGCACTAGTGTACCAACTAGTGTTATAATATTATTATTGACCACATTTATTATACAAGTTACAAATACCTAAAACCATATAAATGATGCCACATCATTTATTAGTACACTAATGTATACATTAATTGGTACATACATCATTATTCATATTAGAATGTTGTGGCTATATTAGAACCTAACATTAAAATAATAATAATAATAATAATCAAATTAAAATGACATTAAATTACTAAATGTGGTTGTCACATCATTTTGGATGAGAATTCTTTGCAAGAATTGTATTTTTTTTTCTTTTTTTTTCTCTTTTTATTTATTTTTTTAAATGTACCATAGTTACATTGATTACAACTAATTTAGGAGAGTTTATTAGGAAATTCTCTTTCAAGTACTTATATCTTAATTAATTCATAATATATTTTTATATTTTAATAAGTCTTATTATTTGGACATTTGATCTACCAAATCATAATTCTCATATTTAATATAAAGGACTGCTATTAGCACTTAATTTTTTTGGACTCATCATTTCTTTGAACCGCCACCATAAATCCTCAATTTTAATAAGATTTCTTTGAACACTCCACTTAATACCAATTTACCCATATTCATAATATTATCACACCCAAATGCACACCTACCTAATTTTGCACACTCTCTATTATCTTTCTCTTAGTAAATAATGAACGATTGAGACATGATTGAAAACAACAAATGATTGAAAGACGAATTGACTGTCCCGCTTTTCTTATTCTCTCATAAATGATGGTCTCTTTCTTCTTGTCATCGTGAACGACGATATCTCAGTCGGAAATCTCATTGGAAATCTCATTAGAAATCTCTTCGATGGTCTATTTCTTCTTCTCTCAAGTAACCTCCAACTTATCACATATATATATTTTTTTATTTCGGAGTAAAACCTTTGATACAAAGGGTTTTAGAGGGAAAAACCATCAGAAAAATAGAAATATGGGAAAAATCCTATAAAATGGAATCGTTCGGCATTCCAATGTTTAACAAAATGTTTATGTTCAGCACTGTATTACTGAACAAAATCTTAATAGTCAACACACTCATACCGAATCAAAAACGACCCAGACTCGTAAATGCAAGATAAATGAAACTTACCAATGCAACGCCAACCTCATCAAAGTTGTTATCGTCCTCCATTGCTCTATAATGAATGGTGAAAACAACCACAAATGTAGAAACACAGAGTCTATAATAAGATTATTTGCAACATTAATTAATTTGGAATACTGAACACATTTAAAATCACCAAACAAAACATTAACTGATTAGGTGGTTTCAAATGTTTTTCATTGAAGATTAATATGTGGGTTTAGGATGGTGATGAAGAAGAATACAATTAGGGTTTAGGTTGGTAAGGAATACGTATAGATGGGGATTGTGTGTGTCAATTTCCGACCACACTGCCAACTTAGTACTCAACTGGAGAACACCGACAGAATAGATGGTACCTGTTTGACCTGCAACAGAAAGAAGAGTCTCCGACGGTGGCTTGTCCACCCGGGGGTACTCCGACGATCAAGTCAGTACTCCATATCTCTCAAAGATAACCAATAATGCTTAACTCACTAGACAGAATATCAAAAGCCATACCTTAGACCCATGGGGGTGCCTCCCTTTTATAGGCAACATAATCCTAGTCTCAAATAGAAGCCTAGCTCTAATGGACTTAGGATTACTGCTAACTTGGACTCCCAGTAGGATTAGGATAAACTCTCTAAGAGTCTTATCTTTACCCAAACTGAAGTCTTCTTCCATTTTAGGACTCTTGTCCCTTATCCGCTTATCTCGGATTCCGGTATTCTCGCAGATAACCTCGGCCTAGCCGAGATCATCTCGGCATCATGACTAGGACACGTGACACCTCGACTGACACTTCGGTGTCACCTCGGCCACGTGTTGTCATTCAAAAATTATGTCCCCACAACTGCCCCCTAGGTTCTATTACCTCGGCATCCTGAGGTGATGAAACCTATGTCATTTATTCCACTTAGCACGTCGGCTAAGCTCGCTTCATCATCTATTGCTGAAGTCAGAACTCGTTGGCTCAATATGACCAAGACCTATAATCTGCTTTCATCAATGCCTTAGAACCAATGACCAAGTTCGTTCAAGTTTCTCAGCCAAAACCGTCCTCCTTTGCAACCGTCTTGCGGTGACATACCTCGGTTATACAAAATGATGATTTACCTCGGCAAGTACCCAAGTACCTTTTCTTGGCATAACCTTGGTTTCACCTTGTAAATTTTTTCATAAAATTTCAACAAGGGTTTAACCTCAGCTTAACTTCAACTTGTAAATTGTCCACAAATTTCAACAAGTGTTAAGCAATGATTTCGGTTTAACTTCAACTTGTAAATTGTCCAAATCCACAAATTTCAACAAGTGTTAAATAATGATTTCGGTTTAACTTCAACTTGTAAATTGTCCACAAATTTCAACAAGTGTTAAACAATGATTTCGATTTAACTTCAACTTGTAAACTTTTCTCAAGTTTCAACAAGTGTTAAACAATGATTTCGGTTTAACTTCAACTTGTAAATTGTCCACAAATTTCAACAAGTGTTAAACAATGATTTCGGTTTAACTTCAACTTGTAAATTGTCCACAAATTTCAACAAGTGTTAAACATCATCTCGGTAAGCTCTTCTCTTCTCGGACTTAATCATCTTAGGTCGAGATCTTGTCTTCTGGGATCTAGAATCCGGGATCTGCTTACTTGGGTTGAGTTCTTGTCTTCTCATATCCAGTGTTATCTCGGCTTCGCTATGGCGAACCATTTCTCTTCTCTGGTTTGGACGCCTTTGTCCCCGGCGTGTCCTCCTCGGCTCTGGCATACTTTTCTATCCTGGCCATCAGCTCCTCCATGCTTTTCAGCAATGTCTTTGCCAGTGATTTTCGAAGCAGGCAGTCATCCTTCAAGCCGCTTTTAAACGACACAACCGCCACCTCTTGGTTGCATCCTAGTATTCGATTGAATACCTCATAATACCTTTTGGCATAGGCCCTAAGGCTTTCATCCTCGCTGATCTTCAGGGCCATTAGGGCGTCCACCATCAATGGCTGTAGCTTGTTTGTCATGAACCTGGCCACAAACATCTCGGCCAGGCCTTCCCAGGTTTTCACAGTTCCTTTCGGCAACTTATGAAAACAATCCGATGCAATTTCTCCGAAGGATGAGGGGAACACCTTGCAGAGCAACGGCTCGTTCTCGGTGTACAATGCCATCGAGTTCAGGTACAAGCCGACGTGAAAATTCGGGTCCGACTTACCGTCGTATATCTAGAACCTTGGCATACTAAACCTTTTCGAGGCCTCAAATTTGTCCAATTCTATCAAGAACGGTGTCCTCGGCTTGACAGGTGAGGTTACCTCGGCATCTTGTCGCTTTCTCTGGAGGTAATCTCTCAGATCCTCCGTGGTTCGTCTAGGAGCTCGGCTATCTCTGAATTTCAGCATCTTTGGTGCACCACTTCATGTGTCATTGCGAGTCCTTTTGGACCTCCCTCCATTGGTCGTATCGAAACAGAGTTCCTTCCCCTGAACATGCCGATGTTCTTTGGAGTCAGCTTCCTTAGTGCGATGTGTCCTCTGTGAATGTCCCTTTCTGGATTCTCCTCGTCCGACCTCCCTTAAAGGCCGGTGAGAACGTTCTTTGGTCCTATCGTGCTGAGGAGTCGTAGGAGTTGTCTTCTGCCCCCCTGCCTGGGCATCTTTCTTGGCTGCTGGAGTCGGCGTATCTTGTGACGGGAATGGTGGTTGCATGATGTTGTTCTGTATCATGAAATTGACAACCGTTTGCAAGTCCGCCAATTTGTTCGCCATTCTCTTTATCTCGTCGTCCCTTCGTAAGCATCTTTCTTTCCATACTTGGAGGTCGTCCTTGTTATAATACTCGCTTCAGTCTGATTTCTTAGGCATGTCGCCCTCCTGGCCGACGTCCTCTTCTCCGTGATTCTTATCACAAGTTTCTTCGTTGTAGTTGTCTTCTTCGACGCCAAGGTCAATATGTTTCCCACTCTCAGTAGGGGTGTTGTCCCCAACCTTCTCTTTCTGTTTGTCGTTGGCCATCTATTCTTCTTTTGTTCCCATAGACAGCGCCAAATTGTGTGTGTCAATTTTCGACCACACTACCAAATTAGTACTCAATTGGAGAACACCGGCAGAATAGATGGCACCTATCTGACCTGCAACAGAAAGAAGAGTCTCCGGCGGTGGCTCGTCCACCCGGGGGTACTCCGACGATCAAGTCAGTACTCCATATCTCTCAAAGATAACCAATAGTGCTTAACTCACTAGACAGAATATCAAAAGCCATACCTTAGACCCATGGGGGTGCCTCCCTTTTATAGCCAACATAATCCTAGTCTCAAATAGAAGCCTAGCTCTAATGGACTTAGGATTACTGCTAACTTAGACTCTCAGTAAGATTAGGATAAACTCTCTAAGAGTCTTATCTTTACCCAAACTGAAGTCTTCTTCCATTTTAGGACTCTTGTCCCTTATCCACTTATCTCGGATTCCGGTATTCTCGCAGATAACCTCGGCCTAGCCAAGATCATCTCGGCATCATGACCAGGACACGTAACACCTCGACTGACACTTCGGTGTCACCTCGGCCACGTGTTGTCATTCAAAATTATGTCCCTACAAGGATGCAGTTGGGTGTGCAATATTGTAGAGTGTCATTCTAATTCTTTTCATTTGGTGGGTAGGTGTTCCATTAAAAGTTATCCTTTAATGTAATTTTACTTTAGGGTATAATTATAATATAAAAAAAAAAGTGTGAGAATTGTGGGGTTGAAAAAAATTATGTAGGTGCTAATAGCAGTACTCTTAATGTATTTTATGAACACTTTTACCCTTCTAAATATTTTTTGAACCCTTTATAATTTGATAATGTGAACATTTATATTTGACAGTGTGAATGTTCACATCACGAAATATTCACATTATCAACGTGAACATTAATGAGCATTTCACCTTATTATTAGTAGGGGTATTTTGGTAACTATGTCATTTATAGGACTTATTGAAACATAAGAAAATAATTTAGACTAAGTGAAATATAAGTAGGTAAAGAGGGATTTATGAATAAATGTTCCTAGAAAGTTTGATTTTTGTAACAAAATAAACTCTCATTTTTTAATTTTGTCAATTTAAATTCTAAATTTTTATTTATTTTCAATTTAAACTACTTGTTTATTTTAGTTAAATAAGACCGGCAGAAAAAAATAAAATTTTAGTCATTAAATTAAATGAAAATGAGTATTTTAAACATTTTACGTACATTTACATTGAGTTTAATAACTAAAATATTTTTTCGTCTGTTTTACGTAACAAAAATAAGTTGATATTTAAATTGAAAATAAATCAAAAAATTATGATTAGAATTGACAAAATTAAAAATTTATTTTGTTATAAGGCCTTATTTAGCAACTTAGGTTTTAACCAAAAAGTTACAAGAAGTTGTCAAATTATTTTATTTACTTTTTATATATTTTTTTGATTTTTTTTTTTAAAAAAAAAACTACTAATGTCAATTTCCAAACGAGCCCTAAAAGTCAAACTATATGAGCCTTTTTTTTATATAGTTTTTTTTTCTATTTTTTTGAAAAACATTTTATATTAGGGTAAATTATACTGACTTTCCTTAAGGTTTGAAAAAAATACAGTAATCCTCACAAATTTGGCATAATTACACTAAGTTCTCTTAAGATTTTAGTAAAGTTATATTACAACTAAAGAAATCATCACTGATCTACTAATTTGAACTCCTAATATTTCTCTCACCACACCTTAGAGTGTAGCTACAAGACCACCAAAAACCCGGTTCATCAACTTCGAGTTTTGTTCAAAAACCATCCATTTAGGATTATTCTTGTCACGACCCCAAACCGCCCCTAGTAGAATGGTGCCATGATGGCCAGTAATCCGAGATTACCGAAGGCCAACTTTCAAAATTCACACACAATCAGAGTATAATATATGGGGCTTACATGTGCGGAAACAATATATGTAAATCTAACTAGTCCATAAGAGCTGTGCATATGTCAAATGAAATGGCATACATCTTAATTAAAGTCTTACAACTTGAATACAAATAAAATAAAGTACATATTACATCTTGATCAAAAGGCTTCTCAAGCCGAAGTATACAAAAGACATGAATTACAACTAAGAAGCATAATCTTCAAGACGATACAAAACATGAATCAAATATCTTGCACATAACATCTTAGGCGTCACCGCCTTCTTGCTTGCCACCTACATATATATACATAGAGAGGGTGAGCTTGGATACTCAGTGAATGGTACAAGTAATAAAGGGTTTAATGAATGATTCCCGAGGTCTTGTCAAAACAATACATATATCATAGCTTGTTCAAAACATGTACTTGGCATAACTTGTATCTAAACATGTACTTGGGGTGATGACATTCCGGGCAAAACAAAAGCATAACCTCGGCATCGAGCACACCCGTTCATAGTCCATCGGTGGCCGATATCTTAACAAGGGTGCTACTTGGGCTTAACGTCCCCTAGCACGAAAGGACGGTGCTACCTGGGCTTAACGTCCCCTAACACGAAAGGACGGTGTTACTTAGGCTTAACATCCCCTAACACGAAAGGACAGTTCCAAGAATGTCATCCAAAACAAAGCTTATACTTGATACATAAAATAAGGGTAATCATTCATACTTAACAAATACTTTCAAAACAAAGCAAAGCAAAGCCTTTATCAAAACGTATAACATAGCTTTATTAAAAATACCACTCACATAGTTCTTCTCGGGTGTAGGCTCAAAGCAAAGATCAAGGACCTACAATCACATGGCAATCACATTCTCAAAACAAGCTTTACATGCATGCAAATTATCTAGGGAAAACATGCTGGAAATGACCTAGGGAAAACATGCTGGCAATGACCTAGGGAAAACATGCTGGGTACCAACCAGGTCCTGGAACGAATGCACAGAAATGATCTAGGCAAAAGTGACCTAGCTGAGTGAACTCAGGAGGTCTTGGCCGAGGTCCCACACCTCTTGGCCGAGGTGTGGTTACCTAGGCTTCGGGGTGCAGCTGTATGTCGAGGTGTTACAAGGTGCCGGCAAGGGTGTACCATGGTCGGCCTAGGTGTGCATGCAAGATAGATTAAGGTTCAAGTGATCATGCAAGGTAGGCCAAGGTGAGATACGATGCTTGGCCTAGGTGTGTGATCTAGGCAAGAGTGGTCTCGGTGATCACACCTAGGGAAAAGAAGTCTGGAAATCTGGGTTTCTTCCTTAAAGAACATGAAGAACATGAATGCTAAGATCATAACTTGTTATTACAAAATCTGGGATTTCATGGCATGAGTTCGAAAACATGGACCTGGGTACCCATACTTGAAGATCATATGAAAACAAACATGAAAACATGGATCTTGGTGCAAACTCTTGGATCAAAACATGACTTTCTTTGAAGAACACATGAATACCACTTTCTCTTTCTAAAACCGAACTTTAAATCAATACATGGCTTACAAATCGTATTCCATCATGCAATGCAATAACATGATCATAAAGAACAACATGAGCAGATCAAGAATCTAACCTTAGAACACGGATCTAACGGTTCGATCTCTTGGAATCAAGCTTGGAAATCTACTCTCCCTCAAGAACTCCTCTTCCTCTCCTAGAGCTTCTCTCTCCTCCTTCAAAACAAGAATATAACAAATGATAGGTTCCTCTCTCTCTGCCGGCTGATTTAACACTCAGCTCGGACACGTGGCAATGGCTGGTTGGTTCTCCTCAAAAAGGTGATAGATTGACAAGACATGACTATGACAAAGCGTATGCAACAAGCTAAGGCAAGGGAACTTCGGCAAGCAATGATCTCGGCTAAGGACATAGGCTTCGGCAAGTAAGGTCTCAATGACCTCGGCTAGGAAGGATAACACTTGGCCAAGCTGTGCCACACCTCGGCCTAGATGTGCCACACCTCGGTCTAGGTCATTCCACTCCCAGAACAAGATCACTAGGTGCAAGGATTAAGGATCTCGGATGCCTAGATGATAACATCTCGGCCTAGATGACGCATATCTCGGCCTAGGTGATGCACACCTCGACCTAGATGATGACATCTCGGCCAATATGCCTAGGTGATGGTGGAGGTCAACCAAGGTGGTTCCAAGATGGTCCTAGGCTTAAGATGACCTCGGCTGGCATGACCTAGGCTTGACATGACTTAGGCTTGACATGACCTAGGCTTGGCATGACTTAGGCTTGGGGACAACAAAGAAGGAACAGAGAATGCAAGCAACACTTAAGCATAGCAAGACAAGATTCATGAACGCAACTTAACATGGCAAATCATATAAATGCATGCAAGCATGACTAAGACATGAATGTGGGTTGTTACAATTCTTAAGTGTGCAAGTGTATATTATATGCACTTGTATAAGTTCTCACAAATATATAAGTTATCTCACAAAATCGTGTAAATTTTCACAAACATACGTAAGTTAACCTTTTAAAATTTGAGAAATTACAATTTACTTATATTTGTGAGAATTTACGCAATTTTATGAGGTAACTCATATATATTTGTGAGAACTTACGCAAGTACATATGGTATACACTTTGCACACCCAAACACTTTTAGAATTAAAAAGTTTGATTGGATTTGTTTTATAGGAAAGATTGGTTATTTATTTAAAATAAAAAATAAGAAGTACTCTCATGTTTATGTAATAGTTTTCAATAATTTTATGAATTCTCAAAAATTGTTCTCACACAAAAAATAACACTAAATAGATCCATTTGATAAAAGTTACTTATAAGTCTTTTAAAAAAAAAATCTCAAACACAGTTCACAATTATTTCGAATATATATATATATATATATTTTTGGTATAGTTAAAATGACAAATAAGATTAAGGCCTTGTTTAGGAAGATATTAAATTAGTCAAAAATTTAAAAAATCAATACAAAAAATCAACTAATTCTCTCTAATTTTTTTGTATGTCAAACAAAGCCAAAAAAATACTAAAAAATTTAATTTCCAAACAAACCATAAATTTGATAAGTTTTACCAAACATTCTAATATTGAAATTTAAATATGAAATTCTAAATTTTAAGCTAAATAAATTGCAAATAAATTTTGCCAAACAGATGAAAAAGATCAGGTTTTTGTTTATTTGTATCCCAGAATAAATAAATAAATAAATAAGAAATTTGAAAGGGTTAGTTACACTTCTCACCCTTATAGTTTTTTTTTTTTTTTTTTAATCTTACCTTAGTTTTTATAGTTTCAATTTGAAGAATTTAGTTCTTAAACTTTAAGTGTGATTTTAATTTAGTTCTTTTATCCAAATTAGATATTAAAAGTAAAATTTTTTTGGAAACTTGTTGATTTTTTAAGATCTACACAAAATTAATTGAAATTTAGATAGAATAGCCAAACTGTTTAAATTGAAACAATAAAATTTTTTATTTTGTCCCCCTAAACTATTACTCAAAAATCAATTTAAAGCCTGTTCTTTTAATAATATCAATTTTACACCTAATTTATTCGATTTTTGGATCAATTCTATCTTCAAAAGTTATAACGTAGCTCTGAAACTTCAGTCAAAACTTTATTTCCCCTCAAATTATCTCCAAAATATCAATTACTTCCTTATATATATATATATATATATTAAAAAAACTCTAAATTTAAATGTCTAATAATAATTTTCATCGTTAAATATCATTTTCCAAATTTTGAAGAAATATATTTCTCTCACGTGTGGTTTATATTTTTACCCAAAGAGTTTTCAATCTACTATTAGTCGAATAGTCTTATTGAGATTAATCAAGAAAATAAGCTGTGATGACCGGGTACGTAAAACTGCCTCGTTCCTCTTTGATTTACGTTGGGTTTACTCTTGTTAGAGTGTCGAGTTTAACTTGAAGTCTTATTAACTGTTTAGGTTTGTTGTATTTGGAAACCTTTCTCAAAATCCTTATTCTTATTTATTCCGGTGTCAAGTTTCACATGTTTCGGGAGGTATGAGGTTAGATTCAGGATTTTCAGTGCAGTTGGTAAATTTTCTGACTGGGAGGCAGGGCCGCACATGTAGAAAGCAGGGCGGTCTGGGTGCAACACTGAAATAATTGCACGTAAAGCAGCAGGTGCGGAGAAGAGAGGGTCGCACGTGCGGGGAAAGGCGCGCACCGCTGAGTCCGAAAATTTCCTCATTTTCTCCTTCTTAGGCTATGTGTATATCACTTTTACACATCTCCCTCTCTCTCTAAAACACTTTTCTCTCCATTCTTTCTACATTTCCTGCACCAAACTAGATTAAATCCTTGATTTCTCTAAATCCATTAACATTTTGACCCTAGTTCGAGAGCTACTTTGTGTACAGTGGAGATTGAGTTTCAACAATGTTGATTTTGGGGCTTTCTTCTCTTTTTCCTTCAAGAACTTGAGGTAGGGATTTTTCTTTGAGTTATATATATATATATATATTTACAAAGTATGTTGTTATTAGGACTCTTTCTTGTGGTGATTGAACTTGGGTTTGACTCATGTGTGTGAAGGATTTTAAAAGTGGGTTTCCATAATGTTTTTTTTTTTTTTTTCTTTCTAAAAGGCCTTGAGATTTGGGGTTATTTTGTTGTAGAGAAGTACTATCTTGAAATAATTTCTTTCAAAATGAAGGGGAAACCTAATTTATGAAAACCCTAGAAATTTGGAATTTTTGAGAAAATGTGGTGATGTTATGAAATTGATATTTGACCAATATTATGACAAATATTGACATATGGAACTCCATAGTACATAGGAATTAGTTGGCTTTGAAGTTGTTGTTCAATGTTGATATAGTCATGAAATGATAAAGTTGATGAAAATACATGAGATATGGAATGTTGTTGCTCCTCGATAGTGATTGATGAGTATATATGTTTATCTTGTGAAATTTCATTAGAAAGAGAAATGGAAATTTCAACCATAATGGGAAAAATTGTGTGGAAGAATTGAAAATGGAAGAATATTGCTATGTATTGTTTTATGTTGCATTGACATTTCAATTCATTTGGTTATTACGAGTTTTGAATTAAAAATTGAAAAATTTTGCATTTAAAATGGAAATGTTTGTGAAATGAGATTCCATTGAAGTGTTTTGGGGTAAATACGTTGGTAAGTTCGGATAGGAGGTGTAGAGAAAATTGATTAAGTTGGCCTGAGTGTCCAGGGTGAAAGACCGAAAACAAGCGCGGAGGAGGTACCACGTGCCTTGCGGTTAGCTACCAGTAAAGTGGGGATTTGGTAATGCTAGTTATATCTACTTGCAGACACCAACTTAGGGATTACCTGAGTCGTATTTACTGCCCCTTGAACTTGAGTAAAAATTTATTGGATTGCTGAAATGTCAAGCGTTCATTGTGCATGAAGATTTTCAACGGATGAAAATACGACTTTCTTTTAAAAGCATAGCCTGGCATGTGCATTTCATTGTTATGAGACTTGTATAAATGTATATACTTTGTTAAGAAGTTCTTACTGGGCTTTGTGCTCTCCCTTATGGGATTTTGTGCAGATAAAGATGTAGTGATTCCACCAAATTAAGGGCGTGGGTGTGTATGTTGAGTGCACAAGGCTTTTGTTTTGTTATGATTATATTTTGCAAGCCAAGAGCTATATTTGAGTGGGTTCGAGCAACCATTTTATGTAACCAAGCTTAAGCCTTGGACTTTGTAGCCCTTGAGGGCATTTATTTATTTTGACTAAATGTTTTACATGCTATAGATTCATGTACTAAAGTCATTGAATGTATAATTGCATGTGAAACTATTTTGTAAACCTTGTATGATTATGTGCCTGTTTGGCAGAGCTTAATTACAGCTTATTTCAGCTTTCAGCTTAATTTAAGCTATTTTGATATGTTTGGTTTAGCTTATAACTTATAGCTTATAGCTTTTTGGAAGTCAGAAATCAGCTTATTCTTTGAGTGAGGCAGGAGATGCTTTAAGAATAAGCTGGAAATCAGTTTAAGCTGAAAGTTATAAGCTTAAGCTGTTTAGGCATAAGCTATAAGCACTTTCCCACAGCTCTACCAAACAGGGCCTATGTATTCTAGTGTAAGAGATTTACTTCTATTTATCGTAAGGAGCAGTGGTGGATGTATTTTATTGTATATTTTTTTGGGGGCATTATAACTTGGTATTAGAGCTACGGAGTTTGATTACTTGGGACTTATGGGAAGTGGTTATTTTGCCACAATGGGTTCATTTCGCTTGATTAGGAGATGTTGCATATTTTTCGGCTAAATGATAACATGTTTATATGAGTGGATGGGTATGGGATTAGACTTTTGGGATGTGGTTCGCGCTTATTAAATTCCTTGAGGTCTTATTAAAAGGATACTTGATCAATACTCGTTCTACTAATAATTCTTGGTATTTCGTGGGACGAATTTTATCGTAAATGAATAATCCGTATGTGTTTACATGACTAAGTGCTTATATGGAGTGAAACTAAATTGTTTATATGGTAGAGAAATATATAAATTGTTGTGATCGAACGTGTGAGGCAAGTTGCGAGCACATTTGAGTTTATGTGCTAAATTGTTTACTTTATTCCTTAATTAGGATGTCAGGAAGGGGTCAAACCCGTAGTGGTAGTAGAGGTGGGAGATGCGGTAGGCCTGGCCGAGGTGTACATGAAGTACCGGTCCATGAGGTTCCGGTGCAAAAGGAAGGATTTAGCCAAGCTAATGCGGCCGAGCAAGCGGGCCAAGCTAATGTGGCCAAGCAAGTGAGGCAAGCAGGGATTCTGGAGCAAGCAGGTCAAGCCGCAATGGGGGCCCTAGCCCGAGAAATGACAGGGCTTTGAGAGAATCAATGAATTTGTTGAGCCCGAGAGAACACTCTAGAGACAAGGGCGAGTTTTCTTACTAGGGAGTTTTTGCGGGCCAAACCGAATGGGCTCCATGGTGACCCCGAGCCCAAGAAAGCGGATGAGTGGCTCGAACAAATGGTGAAGACATTTGAGATGCTTCACATCGAATATAGTGAGCTAAAAGTGACTCTGGTGAGTTACTACCTCAAGGGCGATGCGGGCCAATGGTGGAAGTACTCTAAGAGTAGAGTGGAACCGACATTGGAAGCCTTTGTGGTTACTTTCCAAGACAAGCATCTACCTCCCACTACTAGGGAGAGATTAAGGCAAGAGTTTTAAGACCTCAAGCAACTTAACCTATCCATGGTCGAGTTTGAGGCAGCCTTCACTAGTTTGTCCCGGTTTGAGCCGGAGTTGGTGGCAACGAAAAAACACCATTGCATAGAATTCGAGAAGAGATTAAGGACTAAAATTTTGTTCAAGGTTGCCGGAAATATGATTCGGAACTTTGACCGTCTTGTGGAGGCGGCAACGCATGTAGAGATTACTGTGCAGGCCGAGGATGAGAGACTTCGGGGTTCGAAGTCTAGGGGCTAAGAGTCACAGGATAATTGTTGACCCAACAAGAAGAACAAGAGCACCTTTTCATCCCAATCCCAGCCACAACCTTCTAGATCTACTTTTCTCTTGCCTAGTGCAGGCCCAGGAAAAAATGCACCGGGCAATTTCTCGTGTTTCAAGTGTGGCCAACTGGGTCACAAGGCCTTTTCCTGCCTGCAGAAGAGAGGAGGGAAGCAGATGTTACCACCACTATCATCTAACCGATCTCAGAGTCAGTCTCAGAATAGAGGGCAAGGACTTACTTATTTTCAATGTGGTCAGTCGGGGCATATGAGGAGAGCTTGCCTGCAGTTGAGAGGTGCATCTAGTACATCAGGGTCGAGGCAGACTTAGAGGCACCAGCAGACCCATTTAGTTCAAACTTCACGAGCTAATCAGGGAGCCGTTTCGGTTCAGTTGGTGCAGCAGGCCTATGCTCCAAGAGATGAGCAGGTTGATCAGAGGCCATAGGGACGCGTGTATGCTGTTACTGAGCTAGAGCAGTTACTAGTATCCTCAGTTATGAGAGGTATTTTCATTGTGTGTAATTCTTTGGCTAATGTGTTGATAAATATGCTTGTGTCTCATTCATTTATATCTACTGCATTTGCTTCTACATTGGGGTTAGAGGTGGCACGGTTAGCGTCTCTGCTCAAGGTAAAGTCACCAGTTGGAGGTACCGTTGACTTAGACCAAGGATGTCACAGTTGTGAGATAGAGGTTGTCAAGCGCCTACTTCCATTTGCTTTTGTGTTGCTAGACATGTCAAGTTTTGATGTCATGTTAGGCATGGACTGGTTATCTTCATACCGTGCTGTGATTGATTGTTATCGTCAGAGAGTCACAATGTGCACCTCGAATGGTGACTGTTTTTATTTTCTGGGGAACCGAGTTAATAGGGTCTTGTTGCCAGTTTTTTACCCTCATAGTAGGAGTGAGCTTAGTGGTCTTTTTGCGACTCTCTTGGATAATGAAAGTGACGGGGCCCATGTTGAATTACCAAGGGTAGTTTGTGAATACCTGGATGTCTTTTCCGAGGATCTTACTAGTTTGCCACCCCATCGGGAGATCAAGTTCTCCATTGACTTAGTGCCTAGCATGGCACCGATTTCCACGGCGCCGTATAAATTTGCATCTGCTAAATTGCATGAGTTAAAGTTTCAACTCCAAGAAATTTTAGATAAGGGCTTCATTCGCCCTAATACATCACCTTGGGGAGTGCCAGCTTTATTTGCGAAAAAGAAAGATGGGTCGTTGCGGTTATGTATTGATTACCGCAAAATGAATTGAGTTACCGTTAAGAACAAATATCCTCTACCCAGAATAAATGATTTTTTTGACCAACTTAGAAGGTCACGCTGCTTCTCGAAGATAGATTTGAGGTCGGGATACCATCAGTTGAGAGTCCGGGAGGAGGACATCCAAAAAACAGCCTTTCATAAACGTTATGGCCACTATGAATTCCTTGTAATGCCTTTCGGTTTGATTAATGCACCTACTTCCTTTATGGATTTTATGAACTGAATTTTTTGAAAATTCTTAGACCGCTTCGTGGTTGTTGTTGTGGATGACATCTTGATTTATTCAGCCTCCGAAGAGGAACACGAGACCCACTTGCGATTAGTGCTTGAATTACTTAGGGAGCACTAGTTGTATGCCAAATTTGAGAAATGCGAGTTTTGGTTGACCGAGGTGAAGTTTTTGGGGCATGTGGTGTCAAGAGAAGGAGCACTGTAGACTCTTCCAAGATAGATGCTATATAGGATTGGAAACAACCTAAAAATGTTTTTGAGATCCGGAGTTTCTTGGGATTAGCCGGGTATTATCACCGACTTCTCTAGACTAGCCACACCTTTGACTAGGTTGATAAGGAGGGGTGTCAAATTTGTGATGAGTGAAGTTTGTGAAAAGTCATTCCAAGAACTTAATACTAGATTAACCTTAAGACTAGATTAACCACTGCACTGGTTCTGATAATTCCAGAAAGAGGTTTGGATTACACCGTCTATTATAATGCGTCTCGGGATGGGCTTGGTTGTGTTTTGATGCAAGAAGGAAAGGTTGTGGTTTATGGTTCATGACAATTAAAAACTCATGAGAAAAACTACCCCACCCATGATTTAGAATTAACGGCGTTAATTTTTGCCTTTAAGATTTGGAGGCATTATTTGTATGGTGAGAAGTTTGAGATCTTCTTCGATCATAAGAGCCCAAAGTATATGTTTTTCCAAAAAGACTTGAATTTACGCCAACGGAGGTGGATGGAATTTATAGAGGATTATGACTTTGAGTTACACTATCACCCAAGGAAGGCCAATGTAGTGACCGATGCTTTGAGTCGAAAATCTGTGAGTAGTTTGGCAAGTGTGGCCATTCGGGAATGAGATATGCTAGACGATATCGGTAAGTTTGATTTGCAATTGGGTGAGTCCAACGAGGGTGCTACCTTGTTTACTTTAATTGCTCAACTTACCTTGATTAGTAAAGTCGTAGGGGCACAACAGGGAGACCATAAGATAGAGTCAATCCGTGATAGGATCTCCAATTGGAAGGAAGAGAAGGGTTTGAACATTCACTTAGATCTGAGTGTACGTTATCTAGACCATTTGTTTGTACCAGAATCTTGTAAAGATGAGGTACTTCGAGAATTTCATCACTCACGCCTTGCGGTACATCCGGGAGGCACCAAAATGTATCATGATCTTAGTCGTCAACTTTGGTGGAGGGGTATGAAGCGGGATGTCATTTTGTTTGTATCAAAATGCCTTACTTGTCAACAAGTGAAGGCCGAACACCAAAGGCCAACGGGTTTACTTTGCTCTAACCCTTACCGATAGGTGAGTGGAAATGGGAGTATGTTACCATAGATTTTGTAGTTGGGCTTCCTAGAACTCAGCGAGGCAATGATGTCGTTTGGGTGATTGTTGATAGGTTGACTAAGTCTACACATTTCATTCCGATACGTTCTGGTGACTCAATTGAGCATTTGGCAGAGTTGTAGATTAAAGAAATAGTTCGACTTCATGGGGTCCCTGTGACCATTGTATTCGATAGAGATCTTCATTTTACTGCCAGGTTATGGCAAAGCCTTTAAGAGGCGTTGGGAACTACGTTGACCTTTAGCATCGCTTACTACCCTCAAATCGATAGGCAGTCGGAGCGTACCGTTCAGATTTTGGAGGACATGCTTAGAGCTTGCTGTAAACGTCCCCGAACGCCCCGGGAGGGAATGATGTCCCGTTCCGTTCGGTTCGTTTTGGGCTCACTACAGTTCAGAACTCTAATTGTCACAGTTCGTAATCTAAACCAAAGAGTCCAAATCCGGCAAATCGTTTTGAGAAAACAGATTTTTGAAAGAAGTGCCAAACATGGACTGCTTCGCCAGATACAGAGTCGCCACCTAAATATTTTATTTTGGGAAATTTAGGAAACCCTGACTTGTTGCCTAAGGCCATGTGTCCGTCATCACCAAAGTTGCCTCGGCTCGGGAACTTGGGTACGATTGGGGAAGGTCACTTCGTGAGCACCCCCGCTCGCCCGATCAAAGATCGGCTTCTACTAACCATGATATCAAGTTTTAAAAACATTATGCATTCTTATTCTAGTTATTAGCTTAGATTTACTATGTGATGCACATAGCATATAAGTATAGACCGGGTCGCCTGAATTAGAACAAAACATTTCACGTTTGTTTTCGAAAGATGGTTTGCTACTCGCGAGTAGGCTTAAAATACAGATTTTGCCACCCTCGAGTGGGCTTTAGAAAAGATGGTTTTGCCACTATCTAGTGGGCTTAAAACTCACAGTTGATGATTTGTTCCAATCTAAGTAACCCAACCTTCACCCACAGGCATTCAGGCAGTTATATCACATAAGCACATAGCCTCATGGTAAGCAAGCTATCATGGCAGTCACTCACACACATGCAAGGATGCTAAAGCGTAAAAACTCACCGAGTACTCCAAGCCAAAACAGAAGCTAATTAGAAATCCATGCATGATCCTAACTATACAGGAATGCCTAATCCAACACATGCAAAAATGCAACTATAGCAGGCTCGGCTATTCTAAACATGGCATATGGAATGCTACAACTATCATGTATTCAACTTGGAATTGAAATACAATGCAGTGAGTTATGATGCACCGAGCCTGGTGCATGCATGTCACGACCCAAACCCGCCCCTATAGGTTTGGCGACGTAACCGGCCAGTAATTCGTGGATTACCTACGGCCTCCAAACAGAATAACAAGTAATAAGGGGCTGCGGAAGCTAATACAGAAAGTAAATAAGGTCCAATGAGCTGTGATGACGTACATGAGACAGAAAATTTCAAACTTATTTATATACATAACATGCTAGTCAACGTACGCCAATATTTACAAGATATTTACATAAGTATGCCCCCAAAATCCGACTTTACAAGTCACAAAACAACAGACACGACTAGCATGAACCGGAACAGCCACTGCGTTAAGCTATGACCGGAACCTCCTCGGAAGGCACAACAGCTGGCTGACAAAAAAAAAAAGGGGTACTGCAGGCCCTCAACTCTGGCCCTGACCTTGTGTCGGCTCACCTACATATATATAGTAAACTGTGAGCGAAAACCCAGTGAATAATAAACAGAGTAAAGGGGTTTCAATGAATGAGTTCATACAGATTTTAGAGATCAGTTTACATTGTATCAAAATCATACTTGATCAGATCAATTTCACAGTTCAACTTTCATATACTTGGTCGGATCATATATATATATATACTGAATTCATAAGTCATAGCTGAATTTACGTGATACATCCATTAGCATAACAGAACAGAACGCATAAAGCGTAACAGAACAGAACGCATAAAGCGTAACAGAACAGAACGCATAAAGCGTAACAGAACAGAACGCATAAAGCGTAGCTCCCAAAGGGAACCTCCGGATCCGGGTAACAGAACAGAACAGCAAAGCCCCCATGGCGGGCCTCCCAGATGCGTAACGGATGTAACGCATAAAGCGTAACAGAACAGAACGCATAAAGCGTAGTTCCACAAGGGAACCTCCGATACCGGGTAATGGCTGTAGGTATCACACAATACTAAGGATGTCACGATACATGTCAGAAATTGGACAATCATTCATTGTACAGAACATATCATTTCAGAAAACAGATCTCATTTTGTCACACAGAAAATAAGTACAGTTGAACATATCTTTACTAAGTTATTACTCACAGTGGGCGTTGAAACCGATAGGTGGAGCCAAAAAGGTCAAACAGAATGCACCCACCTCTGTAACACATCACGGATACACACCTTGAAACATGCACTTCAAAAGTACAAAACTCACATCCATGATTCTAAGGGTATATCTAACCCCCTACCCTTAGTATGGAGTCTTAATCATGGCCTAGGAATGCCTAGGATGGAATGTGGATGCAAAAATGCCTTAGAAAATATTTTACAAAAGTTGCTGATAACAGGGGTCTCGCTCGAGCGACCCTCCCTTCGCCCGAGCAAGCTCCCAAAATCAAAGGGTTCGCTCGAGCGAACATTCCCTCGCTCGAGCGGTCTGATGAAACAGTAAAAATACTGGATGTTGAAATTTTTCGCGCGATGGTCGCTCGATGCTCGCCGGCGAAGCTCACCAAAATCAAAGGCTTTGATCGAGCGAGCCTTTCCTCGCTCGAGCGATCTGATGAAAATGCAAAAGTACTGGATGCTGCAATTCTACACGCGATGGTCGCTCGATTCTTCGCTCGAGCGAGATTGCAAAATAAAGGGGCTCGCTCGAGCGAGGAATCCTTCGCTCGAGCGAGGAAGCAAAATCTGGAATTTCCAGATTTGTCTTCCAAGTTCGAACCAAGCATTCTTCAACCAAAAACTCAACCTCTTGGGCCCAAAATCTGGAAAAACACTTTAAACTCATAGTATATCAAGTTTTAAAAGCCAATTTGAAGAATCCTTGCCCAAGAGTGAGTCCATTTGAGCACCATTACCATAAATTTCCAAGAACCAAGTGTAAACCAATATTCTTGAATTCAAAAGCATTTTAAGGCTTCAAAACATGATCAAATGGTAATTTTTCTGGAGAAACATGATGAATTCATGGATTATAATAAAAATATGAACATGCATATAAAACTTGATACAAAACAACCTCTACTACCATGAACTTGGACATGCATGCTAGATACACTACCCAACTCCACAATTTCAAGCTTAATCTAGACCTTAATCTCCAAAGGGTCAAGAAATGTGCAAGAGCTAATCTAAATTCTAGTTCAAGAGGATGAATTCTCACCTTAAGTCTTGGATTAGAGGTGTAGGAGTTCAAACATGCAATTACTCTTCAATTTCCAAGTCTTCAAGCAAATTTTGCAAGAAGAACTCAATCTCCCCCTCTCTAATTCTCTTGGTCGGTTTTGGGACTCAAATAGGCTGAAGGAAAATGTTTTGCTGAAGTGTATGAAGCTCAAGAACAAGACTAAACATTGGCCACTCAATGGCATTTCAGTAATTACGCTAGGCTCAATATTAAAATGTTATTTAATCAGTTTTAAACATTCCAAATCGAATTTTAATTGAACCTACCATAAATTCACATAAAATCTAACGAGTCCAAAACACTAATCAATTTCAGAATCGGGCGCCGATAAGGCTTCCAATTTGCAGTTTAAAGTCTAAAATATAAACAGATATTCTGACACCGAACAGATAAAAACACGTAACACATACAATGCATATGCAACTAATTCCAGATTTTCCTCTTAATGATTATCAGATATAATTAAATTCCAATTAGCGCTAATTAGGGTCATGGTTATTACAATGCAAGACAGATAAATGAATGCAAACATGCTATCATACTATATGCTAATTGAAATATGCCCTAATCTAACCATCATAAGCTGGTAAATAAAAGGGAGAAAGACGTGGGGTTGGAAGACATACATCACACGCACGCACACTTATTACAACATTGCCCTTGCTCGGAGGGTCTGAATAAATAATATACGGTCCCAAATAAATAGTACAGTCCGAATAAATACAAAATCCTAATTAATTAACAAATTAAACTAGGAAAGCTATAAACTAGCATGCAAGCTAGGGACTGCCTCAACTCTACTCCGGATGATGAATGATGCATGTCTGGGTTACTTGGCACGGAAATCCATCGCGATGCCCCAATTAGCCTCTGTTTGCAATTGATGCCGGAATGCTGCGCAAGGCTTTTGAAAGCTGCGGATTTTTGATTTGCTACAACAGAGAGCAGGAAAGGGGCATAGCAATGTATGTTTACATATGTATGCATGCCTCGATCCTCATGCCACCAATCACGCATCTCGATGCATGATGGCCGAGGAGTCGAATTGCCAACTCAATATAGAATGAATGCACATGAAAACACAACCAGACCAAGACTCCATCATGGATAATCCGAAATTGTCGTGGAGGAATTGAGACACGTTGTCACTTTCGGTCTGAAAGCGTCCCTCGTTTCCCGTGCTCGGGCTAACTCCTATCCCAAGCACAATGCAATATGTATGACATGCATGAATGCAACTAATATACAACCTAGCATGCACAATGCTATGAGATGACATACACGATGCACGATGTAACATGGCATACACGATGCTCTAATATACAACCTAGCATACGCAATGCTATGAAATGAAATGGCATACGCAATGCATAATGGACTTACACCAACATAAGTGGACCTCAGTCACACTCACATCAGTGGCCATGAGATAAAAATGAGACACTCGAGATGCGTGCACGCATGCACGCAAACCGAGGACCGATCCTAAGGCACGAATGCCACTCTACCAAAGCATGGCAAGGCATGGAATATGGCATACAAACATGTGAATTTCAGCACTAAAATATGATGCTAAACAGCCCTGAATCATGGCAATATGGCACCCAATGCATGAGATGAACCCCGAAACTCAAAACTAGGCATACACAATGACCTATAGCTATACAAAGCATGCACTATTTGATCATGAAGCATGAAGACAGAGTCAAGGCAGTCCCAAAACATGAACTTTCTTAGTTCAAAGCAAGGCCAAAAGGTGCTAGCAAGATGGGCTAAAGTAGCATGCAATTTTGACTAGTAAACAAGGGTTACATGGCATGTATATGAAGCAAGTGAGAAATCATCAAACTAGAAAAAATCAGTAAATAAAACATGCCAAAATATGCTCAAATAACCTCTGAAAAGCAGCCAACACATGCACAAATGATAAGCTCCTTTAAAGGGCTATACAAGGGATTCTTAAGCATGTACAAGATAGACATGTGGAAGCCCCAAATCAACTTTGAAAATCAAATATGATAGTCTTAAAACTCACCAAATCAACCCTGAAATGTGACTAAGAAGCATGCAAGATAGGGTCTCTTTGGAAGGCCAAAATGACCACCAAACAAGTCAAGGAGAGAGGGGGTCACCCCCCTCTGATTTGGAGGCTCAAAATAGCATCAAAGCCACTAGAAATCTACTAGATTCTAGTGTCTAGAAGGCCAAACAAAGCATGCCATTGGAGCTTAGGTGTAAGGCTCAAAACAAGGGACAATCTAGCATTCAAGGAAGCATGTGACCTCAAATAAGAAAATTCCCTTAATAAAACATGAAGATGATGTCAAAACAAGCCTTTTTTGATTTTATAAAATATCTCAAAAGTGAACACAAATAGGGCTAATCTATCATACAAAAATGACCCTAAACAAGAGAATAGAGATAAGGGACAATAGCTGATCCCAAATGGCAAGGAGCCCTTCAACAAAGTTTAATATAGGCTCAAAACAAGGCACTTTACAGTTTACATAAAGCCATGAAAATGAACACAAGTGAGGCTAAACTATCATGCAAGAAAAAGGCCTAAAAAAGGAATAAATAGGCAAGTGATAGTTGCTGGCCCCAAACAGAGGAGAGCCCTTCAACAATATTGAAGAGGGGCTCAAAAAAATATATTTTTTAGTTTATGACCAAGTCCAAAACAGCTCAAAAATAGGCCTAAAATACTATGCAAAAAAAGGCCTAAAAGAGAGTTAAAGAGGCAAGTGATAGTAGGAGACCTCAAACAGTAAGAGGTCCTTGATCAAACATGAAAAGGAGCTCAAAATATAACTATTTACAGTTTGGGTCGGAGCCCAAAAATGTAAGCAACAAAGGCTAAGATTGCATGCAAAATAGGAACAAAAAAGAGGGAAAAGAAGCTTACCCTTGTAGCACAAAGCTCCAGCAGCTTTTGGTTGAAGAAATGGTGCTCCTAACCTCTGGAAATAGCCTCCAAGTGGCTGGAATGGAGTGTGGAGGTGTGGAGGTGTGGTGCTATGGATTAGTGCAAGAACCTTAGGGTTTGGGTGGTTGAAGTAGAGAGAGAGGGAGATTGTATGCAAGAGCTCTAAACCAAATTTTGTAACCCAGAAAAATGGGGCTGGAAGGCTAGTTTTATAGAGGAGAGGAGTGGAGAAAAGGGGAGGAAAGTCAAATTTAAATTTCCCTCCCAAAAGGCAGCCCTCCGGATACAGGATCTGGGGGAAAACAAATTGCACAGCTGGAACACACTTGGAGAGAGGATCATGGCTGGCCAGGTTCAAAAGGTTTAGGTGGCCGGCTAGCCACCCCCCATGGCCGGCCGCCCAAGGGTCAAAAGGTTCAAGCCTCAAATCTAGTCGGCCATGTAGCCCTTGAAGTTAGCTTTCCAATGCCGCAAACCTTGCATTAAAATTCCTCCTGTGGAAAAAGTTATGCTAGTTTTGGTGAAACCACGTAGATTCGGTCCAAACGGACTTCAACCAGCCATATCTCCCCCACCCGGACTTGTCCTTAGGAGATTCTTGCATGAAAAATGAAGCCCAGGAAGTAAGCTTTCCAATGGTGGTGGTCTCATACCTTAATTCCTCCTGTGAAAAAAGTTATACCCATTTCGGTGAAGCCGTGCAGATTTTTCTCTCCTTCCTAGATTCATGCTGAATCACATTTGACCAAAAAAAGCTGGTCGGACAGAAAAATTGCTGGCCTCCCATGTGGCCACATTGAAGCCCCGGAAGTTAGCTTTCCAACGGTGCCAACCTCGCATCAAAATTCCTCCTGTACAAAGAGTTATACCCGTTTCGGTGAAGCCGCGCAGATTCGGTCCTACCCGGATTCATGCCGAACTTCTCCCAAACTAGTTTTCTTCTCTCTTCTCCTCCTTTCTTCAACTCCAAATCCCTAAGTAAGGTGTTTTGAAAGATTTTTCAAAGATTTCATCTCTCTTTCGTTCATTTCCACTTTGTCCTTGCTTGGTTTATCGAAAAGCGCAACATTTGACAAAATGCGAGCCTCGGAACATCGTAAAAACTTTATTTTAAAACGTTTTGAAAGAGAGGGTTTTAGGACTAAAATCTTTTGATCAAGATCGTTTTGGTCCAAAAAAAGGGTATGAAGTTGAGATTTGACTCTCTCCCCTTGCCGAAGAAATTGAACCTTTGCACTGCACAACTTCCAAAACCATCAGTCGCATCCAAGTCTTAAAGGTGGTAAAAAATAGGGTGTCTACACTGGCGTTCTTGATTTCAAAGGATCTTGGGAGAGACACCTACCATTGATTGAATTCGCCTATAATAATAGTTATCAAGCTAGTATAGAGATGGCATCATTTGAGGCCTTGTATGGCTGACTTTATAGATCACCGGTTTGTTGGGCCGAGGTGGTTGATGAACCGTTATTGGGTCCGAAAATTGTTAGAGAGATAACGGAGAAAGTTGCTCTCATTCGGAAGAGGTTAGCTACGGCTCAAAGCCGGCAGAAGAGTTATGCTAATAAGAGGAAATGACCTTATCTTTCGAAGTTGGTGACCACGTGTTCCTTAAAATCTCACCAAGGCAGGGTTTGATGAGATTTGGTAAGAGTGGTAAATTGTCTCCAAGGTTCATTAGGCCTTTCAAGATATTGGAGCGAATTGGGGAAGTGGCATACCGATTAGCCTTACTGCCATAACTTTCGAGGGTTCACAACGTGTTTCATGTATCCATGCTTAGAAAGTATGAACCCGACCCTTCTCATGTGCTTGATTGGGTTGATTTGGAGGTAGACGAGGATGCCTTATACGAAGAGTGACCAGTTCAAATTTTAGACACCCGGGAACAAGTGTTGAGAGGAAAGACTATACCGTTGGTAAAGGTGTTGTGGAGACACTATGGGGTCGAGGAAGTGACTTCGGAACAGGAAACGGAGGTCCGCTCCAAGTATCCAGATTTATTTGAAAATGCTTAGTTGTTTTAATTTGTGATATTCCCTAGTGTTTGAGGGAAATGTGTTACATTGTTAATCACGTGTTATTGTACATACTGTTATTTCAAACATGTGATTATCATGATGGTCATAATTATGGTTGGAAAATTTCATGCTTATGCTCATCACGAATCGTTGTTGTTATTATGTGACTAAGGCACTTGGAAACCATGATGTTAATGGTGAGTTTTGGTTGAGAATTGATATTGTGATTTGAAATTTTGTTTAGCGTGATTTGATTGCTAGAAATCCTTGCTTGTTAGAGAAGTTGATTAAATTTCAGGGATGAAATTTCCTATGGTGTGGAAGTTGTGATGACCAGCTACGTAAAATCGTCTCATTCCTCTTTGATTTATGTTGGGTTTACTCTTGTTAGAGTGTCAGGTTTAACTTGAAGTCTTGTCAACTGTTTGGGTTTGTTGTATTTAGAAACCTTTCTCAAAATCCTTATTCTTATTTATTCCGGTGTCAAGTTTCACATGTTTCGGGAGGCATTAAGTTGGATCGGGGATTTTTAGTGTAGCTGGTAAATTTTCTGATTGGGAGGTAGGGCTGCACGTGCAGAAGAGGGGCTGCACGTGCGGAAAATAGGGGTGGTCTAGGTACAACATTGAAATAATTGCACATGCAGCAGCAGGTGCGGGGAAGGGAGGGTCGTACGTCCGGAGATGGAGGCCACAGATGCAGTGGAGGCATGCCGCACGTGTGGGGAAAGCCAGGCATGTGCGAGAGTCCCGTTGAGTTCGGAAATTTCCTTATTTTCTCCTTCTTAGACTGTGTGTATATCACTTTTACACATCTTCATCCCTCTCTAAAACACTTTTCTCTCCATTCTTTTTACATTTCCTACACCAAACTAGATTAAATCCTTGATTTCTCTAAATCCATTAACATTTTGATCCTAGTTCCTTAATCAAAGTTGGAGAACTCTTCGAGGGCTACATTGTGTACGGTGGAGATCAAGTTTCAACACCGTTGATTTTGGGGCTTTCTTCTCTTTTTCCTTCAAGAACTTGAGGTAGGGATTTTTCTTTGAGTTATATATATATTTTTACAAAGTATGTTGTTATTAGGACTCTTTCTTGTGGTGATTGAACTTGGGTTTGACTCATGTGTTGTGAAGGATTTTAAAAGTAGGTTTCCATAATGTTTTTTTTCTAAAAGGCCTCGAGATTTTGGGTTATTTTGTTGTAGAGAAATACTATCTTGAAATATTTTCTTTCAAAATGAAGGGAAAATCTAATTTATGGAAACCTTAGAAATTTCGAATTTTTTAGAAAATGTGGTGATGTTATGAAATTGATATTTGACCAACATTATCACAAATGTTGACATATGGAACTCCATAGTACATAGGAATTAGTTGGCTTTGAAGTTGTTGTTCAAAATGTTGATATAGTCATGAAATGATAAAGTTAATAAAAATGCATGAGATGTGAAATGTTACTCCTCGATAGTGATTGATGAGCATATATGTTTATCTTGTGAAATTTCATTAGAAAGATAAACGAGAATTTCGGCCACAATGGGAAAAATTGTGTGAAAGAATTGAAAATGGAAGAATATTGCTATGTATTGTTTTATGTTGAATGACATCTCAATTCATTTGGTTATTACGAATTTTGAATTGAAATTTGAAAATTTTTGCATTTAAAAGGGAAATGTTTGTGAAATGTGATTCCATTGAAGTGTTTTGGAGTAAATACGTTGTCAAGTCCGGATATGGGATGTAGAGAAAATTAATTAAGTTGGTCTGAGTGTTCAGAGTGAAAGACCGAAAACAAGCGTGGAGGAGGTATTACGTGCCTTCCGGTTAGCTACTAGTAAAGTGTGGATTTGGTAGTGCTAGTTATGCCTACTTGTAGATACCAACCTAGGGATTACCTAAGTCGTATTTACCGTCCCTTGAACTTGAGTAAAAATTTATTGGATTATTGAAATGTCAAAAGTTCATTGTGCATGAAGATTTTCAACAGATGAAAATACGACTTTATTTTAAAAGCATAGCATGGCATGTGCATTTGATTGTCATAAGACTTGTATAAATGTATATACTTTGTTAAGAAGTTCCTACTGGGCTTTGTGCTCACAATTATGGGATTTTGTGCAAATAAAGATGTGGTGGTTCTGCCAAATTAAGAGCGTGGGTGTGTATGTTGAGAGCACAAGGCTCTTGTTTTGTTGTGATTATGTTTTGCAAGCCAAGGGCTATATTTAAGTGGGTTTGAGCAACCACTTTGTGTAACCGGGCTTAAGCCTTGGACTTTGTAGTCCTTGAAGGCATTTATTTAATTTGACTGGATGTTTTACATGTTATAGAACTAAAGTCGTTGAATGTATAATTGCACATGGAATTATTTTGTAAATCTCGTATGATTATATATTCTAGTGTTAGAGATTTACTTCTATTTATCGTAAAGAGCAATGGTGGATGTGTTTTATTGTATTTTTGGGGGGGGGGGCATTACATAAGCTAACTACAATGAGTAATGCTACGCATCATGAAATAAATATAATGAAAAATTTCATGAAACTAACCCAAGGGTGATTGTATAACATACAATAAAACACTACAAAATAATCCAAGAGTGGAGAATCTTCATGAAGACTTCTTATGATATTTCTTTCATGATATCTAGCATTATTGAACTACAATTGTGAGCTTGTTTAGTAACCATTTCGTTTTCAGTTTTTAGTTTATATTTACAAAAATTTTAAAAACTGTCATAAAAAATTGTTTGATAATTTTTTTGGTTTATAAATGGTTGTCTCAATTTATAAATTTAAGGAGAAAAATGTAAACTCAAAAAATGAGTTTACGTTAGTTTTTAAACAGAAATTTAAAAATTTGACTAACAAATTTCTTTTTCAATTAATTTTTTTTCAATTAAATTTTTTTAATTAATTTTTTTTTCAATTATAATGTGTATGATCCCATTATCATAAATAATAAAAAAATAAATATAAATATTTTAGACCTTAACAAACATATTTTTTAGTTTATGTTTTTAAAAAATTTTAAACATTTTGTTCAAACCAAACGCATTTATAGTTTATGTTTTTCTAAAAATAAACAAAAATCAGTTTATAAAATTTTTGTAAACATAAACAAAAAACGTAAACGTTCCAAACGCTACCTAAGAGAGAGACTAGGGACTAGATTTAGAATTTTTGGTTCAATTAGGTTCTGTTTCGTTTAGTTTTGGAATTGTGATTCTCTTTTTTGGAGTTGTGATTTTGTGAGCTGAGTTTTGAAAAGAGAAAATTTGTTTGGTTATAGGAATGTAATAATGGCCTGGCCCGGCCCAGCCCAACCCAGCCCATCTGAGCCCAGACTCAGGCGGACCCAAGCGAGTTTCGTGGGCTCTCGCCTTTTTAGCGGGCCGGCCAGCCCATGGTCCAAAAAGTGAAGCCTAGTCCCAAGCCCAAGCCCAAGCCCACTAGTAATAGGGCCTAGGGCCTGGGCTCTGGCCTAAGGCCTAGGGCTTGGGCCGCAGGCCCGGCCTAGTCGGGCTTTTTTTTCTTATTTTTTATATTACTAGTAATAGGGCCTAGGGCCTGGGCTCTGGGCTCTGGCCTAAGGCCTAGGGCTTGGGCCGCAGGCCCGGCCTAGTCGGGCTTTTTTTTCTTATTTTTTATATTAGGAATAAAAAATTTAAAAAAATTATACTATAATATTTGAGTTAAGATTAATAAGATATTTTGTTTGGTTATGTAATGTTTCATTGTGATATTTTGGCAAGTAGTGATTTTAGTCTAAAAGCCAAAAAGTCACTAAAAAAATAAAAAAACCTAAATTTTTATCATACAAACGTATACATTGTGCCTATAAATGTTTTAATAATTGTTTTCAAACCTATAAACCTACAAGCCTACAAACCTATAAACCTATAAATGTTTTCAAGTTCAAGTTTATTTTAATAATAATAATAAATTAATAATTTAAACATAACTGATGCTTGCAAAATTGCTGTCATTGTCACAGGTATAATGCACTGGTACAATGCCGTCATTGTCATTATCACGGGTACAAAAATTAATTATTTATATTATTTTTTTCACATCTTTTCATAAAAAGCTAAAAAGTTCTTCTCAAATATACAAGTTTTTTTATATCATATTTTAGCCAAAAAAACTAAAAATTACTAAAAAAACTTGTTCCCAATATTAAATTATTTATATAACATTTATTGAATAAATAATTTTTATTTCAAAATGAAATAAAATATTACAAAAATTGATATTATTAAATAAATTAGGTGTAGATTACTGATGATGGTAAAGTAATTGTATCACTATAGGTCAAGTACATCCCAACTAGGTTTGCACCTACTAGCCTACCAATCATTTGCATTATACTCCACCTCAATAATCTAAAAAAAAAAATGAAATGAAATGAAATAATAAAAAAGAAATTGTTAATCAATCATCAGATGAGACATACATTTCAGTCACATTGCCCGATGATATGTCATTCAAATCATTTTGAATTTGCTCTTTTTCACTATAATTTTGTCTTCTTATAAGCGCATGCATATGATCTATGGATATCATCAATGCCTTAAACCATTTTTGGGTGAAAGCTTGCTCCAGTAATCGCTCAGCACTCGTCCACCTGCACTAAAAGCTGTTTTCGAAGCAACTGTAAAAATAGAAACAGTTGGTATATCACGGGGCTATTTGTGAAACCATAGACTACATAATGTCATTTTGTTTCCACCATTCCAAAATGTCAAAACCATTAGAATGATCCGCTGACGGGTTTTCTAAATAACGTTGTAGTTCAGAACTACTTACACTTGTATGTTGTGATATTCTTCTGCTTTTTATTGCTGAAAAAACACTTAATCTCCTGCCTCGAGATGAGACTGCTAGCGTAGTGTGTGTAGGTGTATTTACAGATACAGCTGCCTTGTATTCTTCAAATAATCTATTGCATGTTTGCATAATAGGGGAAAACTGTGTTTGATCAGCGAAAAGACGTTCTAAAAATTCTTGTAAACTAATTTCTTTACACCTAGGATCAATTATTAGGGCTAAACCTAATAGATGAGGCAAAGGATCAAAATATTTATCAAATTTTTTTTTTCCATTGAAGTAATAATGGTTATATAATATTCATTACCCATATATTTTACGAAAATTTTAATTATTTCTGCTAGTATATGTAAAACAAATGGTGAAGTAGGAATATATATATATATATATGAAAATAATTTTGTTGAAGTATTGAAAACTTTTAAAAATCTTTATACAAGGCTACTTGGCGCCAATTAAGTTTTGTGGGAGTCAGTACTCCTCCTATTGATGTTGTTGTAAAAAATAAATCTATTACTTTTCTTTGTTTACAAGCTATTTTTAACATATTGTATGTTGAATTTCACCTACTATCTACATCTAAAATTAATTTTTTAAATGGCATGTTTTCTCGTTGATAAATTTTTCTATATTCCGAAATTCGATTAGCAGAAGACATAATAGAAACAACTGCATTTTTTTATACATGTATAGCTTCTTTAACAATTAAATTTAAAATATGGGCATAACAACGAACATGAAATAAATCACCATTAACAAGTAATTGTAAAGTTGATTTTAAATAAGTTACAGTTTGATTATAATATGATGTATTATCTAAACTAATCGTAAATATTTTATTTTGTAAAGCACATTCATATAATACATTTCTTATTTGTACACCAAGCGAATGACCAGTGTATGGAAGTTCAACTAATTTAAATGAAATAATTCTTTTATTTAATTTTCATTCATTATCAATAAAATGTGTAGTAATATATTGATATTCAAAACCATTATTTGACCACAGATTAAATGTTCAAAATTTTAAAGATATCAAATAATTCACTTTTAACATCCTCAAATTTCTTTAAAATCCTATTTCTAGGAGTATTTCTTGAAAAACTTTAATATTGCGGTCCAAAACTTTCGTGAGTCATTTCAGTAAAATTTGGACATTCACTAGTAGTAAAATGTTGTTCTTTTTTAATAATATAATCAACTACAGAATTTTGTGCACATATAGGATCATATGAAAATGTTTACAAATTACCAGTCGATGAAGCCCTTAATTGCATTTAACTTCGAATATCAGGTTGCTGACTTTGTAAAGGTTTGTTAGCATGTCTTTTTAAATGACTAGTACCCCCTACAAATACAACACTAAGTAAATATGTACAATATTTGCATTTTGCTTTAAATATAATTGTACATCATAATTATTTATAAATATTTTTTCAAAATGTTCCCAAATACTACTACTTCTGCTCCTAGATGATGATCCAACTGTTGAAAGAGGGATATTAGAAGGAGAATCAACAGATACATGTTGTGTAGTATATGTATCAACATCAACATAAACATTAGGTATATTAGGATCCATAGTAATGAAAGTAAAATAATATATAATAATTAATAATTAATTTAAATAATGTGTAAATACAATCAGTAAAAAATAATAATTAATATATGTGCACAAATAATTAATGAAAAAAAATGAGTAGCTAATAAATTTAATTAAACTAATTAATGTTACCAATTAGTAAATGCGATATAAAAATTTGCTTCTTCTGGTAAAAGTTTCTTATTGCGCAATTGCAATTGTCACTTAGGGATGATACTTCAAAATTAAATAAAAGTTAAGAGAGCTGGAGAGTTTAAGAGAGATTGAGAAAGTTTAAGAGAGAGAGAGAGAGAGAGAGAGAGAGAGAGAGAGAGAATTATTTGTTGTAAGATTGATTTTGAAAAATGAAGGATATTTAGTAATTTTAAAGAGTAAAACAAATTTATAAAAAAAAATATACATATTACCGTTTAAATTGTATATGTTGGTTTGAATTATGACCGTTGGTTTGTAGATTTGAATAACGACCGTTAGTTTCTTTACACTCCATTTTTCTCTCTCTTTCTCTTCTCTCATAACAGTGCTATAGCACTACTACCTGCCACACACAGCACACTGGTAGCCCACTTCTCGGCTGCTATAATGCTATAATAACAGTGCTATAGCACTACTACCTGCCACACACAGCACACTGGTAGCCCACTTCCCCCCCACACAAAAACACACACACACATACTCACTCACTCTCTCTCTTTCACTCTCCCCCTATGACAATGGCTAGGCTAGCTTAGGTTTGTGGGTAAACTATTACACTATTATACTATTATAAACTATCTCTCTCTCTCTCTCTCTCTCTCTCTCTCTCTCTCTCTCTCTCTCTCTCTCTCTTGTGGCTAGGCTAGCCTAGGTAGGGGTGGTATATAATTATTAATGTTATACTATTAGTGTTTAAAAATTATTTTCAAATTATTAATGTTATTTATTTAATTATATAAATTTTTATTTCAGTTTTTGTAATTCAATTATTGATAATTGTATAAATTATTAATTATTAACTAGTATGTTATTTTATTTTTGTTTTTATTTTTACAAGATCAATTTATTTATTTATTTATTATTTAATTATTTAACCGTTGCAAGTTATTTTTTATTTTTTATTTTTTATTTTTTTTTAAATTTGACCATTGGTATAAAGAGATGGCCAGATAGGTGGGCCGGGTTGGGCTCCCTAATTTTTTTGGGTCGGGCCACAAATGAAAGGCCCAGGCCCAAACCTAAGGTACTGGACTAGGCTCGAGTTCTGGTCGAAATGGGCTGGGCTCACCTCAGGCCTTGGGCGAGCTTCGAGCCCCCCACGGGCCTCGAACCATTTTTACACCCCTATTTGGTTATGAGTTTTGAAAAGAATTTTGAAAAGTTTTTTGAATTTTGAAATTTGAAAAGAGTTTTGAGTTTTTGAATTTTGAGTTATATTTTGATTTTTTTGGATTTATTTTTTTTTAAATATTGAAAAATGTTTAAGAAAATTTTATTTTTTATTTTAAATATTTAATTCTTATTTAAATATTTTTTATTTTAAACATTTTATTTTATTTTGTAAATATTTTATTTTTTAATTTTAATATTTTAAACTCAAAGCACAACTTCACACTCAAATTGTAACCAACCACATAACTTCAAATTCAATTCAAAAATTATTTTCAAAATTCATAACCAAACATATAACTCAAAACTCCAGACTACTTTCAAAACTCTACACTCAAATCATAATCAACACATAACAAAACAATTAAAATATTTAAAAATCTATTTATAAAATAAAATAAAATATTTAAAATAAAAAAATAATTTTTTAAAAATTTTTTAATATTAAAAAAATACAGCACATAAATGCATGAAATATAGTGCATATTAAAATAAATAAATAAATATTTAAAATATAAAATATTTACCCTAAAAATGTAAAATTAAGGAAATTTTTGAATATTTTAAAAAATAAATCCAAAATATTTTAAAATACAGCTCAAAATTCAAAATACAACTCAAAACTCTTTTCAAAACTCATAACCAAACAAATTTTTATCTTTTCAAAACTCAATTCAAAACTCATAATTCAAAATACGATTCCACACTCAAATCATGATTCTAAAAATAATTTTAAAAAACAAAATAAAAATATTTTTTTAAATTTTTTCTTTTAAAATAGAGTTTTGAAAACAGTTTGGTTTTGAGTTTTGAAAAAAAAAATTGAATTGAGTTTTGAGTTGTATTTTGAAAACTCATTTGAAAATTTTGCCTTTGCAATCATGATTCCAAAGGCAAACCAAACACCGCCTTAATTTTCCTAAGATCGATTCAAAATAGTTTGAGACTTATCGACAATTTTAAATGAACCATATTTTTTAAATAAATTTTTTGTAAATGCTATTATTTAAAAAAATTTCCTCCCCTTTTTAGAAGAAAAATATTATTAGACATTTAAATTTATTTTATTTATTTATTCAAGTATCTAATTGATATTGTGATGATAGTTTGTGGGGGTTAAAATGAAGTTTCAAAAATAAGTTTTGGTACTACGTGAGCAATTTTCATCTGATTATAAATGACAACTAATGATAGGGATAAAATGATATAAAATCAAGTAGTTTATATGTAAAATTATTATTATATAAAGAACATGAGCTAAATTTATTTTTTAGTAATAGTTCGAGGGATAAAATAAAAATTCATCTTGAAATAATTAGGACTACAAGTAAATTTTAGAACAAACTATAAAAATAAAAAGTGTAATTGCTAGTGTTTTTATAAAGGGTAATAAATGCAATTAATATTAGTTAATGCATCCAACTTTTGATATTACAAAAAAGGAAAATCTTATGAGGTGCATATCATATCCATCCTATTACAAAAATGTATAATTTCATTACAAATTCGCATAACGAAAGTGAATTGCAAAGATGAATAAAGGAAGGAACAATTGTTTCATCATTGTCTCATTTGGATTGTCACAATTGTGAAATAGGTTTTTGTTACATATACATAGAGATAAACAAATAAGATATATGTAAATAAACACAAGTCCTTACTTAGGGGTTGTTTGGGGTGTCCTAAATAAGTATACTTTTTGTCTTTTTGGATTAAAAAGTTGAGAAAAAAAATATGAATGTTTTGGATTAACTTTTTGACTTTTTATAAAAAAAAATGCGTATTAAAAAATTGTATAAATAAGTGTGTAGGAGAAGATTGTGATGGAAGTGATGGAATAGCTATACGGTGAGGGACAGTGGGTGCAGAGTGGAGGAGGGGAAGATGATTCCCTGCTTTTTCGGGTAGTGAATTGAAGGTATTGTTCAGCCCGTGGGAGCCTACCACGAGTCCCGTTTTGCTAATTAAAACCGTTTGATGTGTAGAAATCGTTGAGTACTATATACTTGTAAAAAATCACGTTGATCGGATATCGATAGCTATCTGATCGGATTAATTTTTTTTTTCAACCGTTAACTATAACACCATCCATTTTATAAATTTTAATTAATTTGATCATATAGTTACCGATATCCGATCAACGTGATTTTTGATAAGTATATAGTACTTAACGAGTTCTACACATTGAACGGTCCAGATTATTAAAAAGGGACCCTTGATGGCCCCCATGGGCTGAACTGCATCGCGTTATGTGTACACCTAAATAAGTGCAATTTTTCCCACAACTATGCTTGGCCTACTCTGCCGTTATGATTGTTTGAAAAGGAAGATGGTGTAAAATTAATTTTTTAATTTTTTTTTGATGAATAATGGTAACTTTTTTAATTTTTTGACTTTTTAACTTTTTCTGAAGTACCCAATCCAGGCCTTACTTAGGGTTGGTTTGGGATGTTCTAAAAAAGTGCATTTTTTGACTAATTGATTTATATGGGTTAGGTTTTGGTTGGATTTGATGTGATATGTTAGAGAGGTGATGTAATTTAAATAAGATGATGTGACTTAAATAGGATAGTGACTTTTTGACTTTTTGTATTATTTAGTTTATGCCAAACCAATCCTTATATTGTACTTAGTTTATTTTGTTTTTTTAATATTTCAATAAATCTTATGGGTGATATACTTATCAAAATACTCCTAATGATAATATGGTGAAATGCGCATTAATATTCACATTGATATGAATATTCCACAATGTGAACATTCACATTGTGAACGTGAATAGTAAATTTATTTAATATGAATGTTCACATTATCAAGTTGTTAAGGGTTCAAAAAATATTTTTAAAAGTAAAATTATCCATAAAATACCTTAAATATAAAAAATAAGATTTGTGAATCAAATGTCTACAAAGGGATTTATTTGAATACAATAATATAATATGGACTAATTAGAATACAAATACTTATGGTGTATTTGGTAACGTTTACGTTTTCAGTTTATATTTACAAAAATTTTATAAACTGGTTTTGTTTATTTTTAGAAAAACATAAATTACAAACACGTATGGTAATTAACAAAATGTTTAAAAAAAATTTAAAATATAAAAAAGAGTGAGAAATAGCAAGTGGTGGCAAGTGGCGGTGGAAGACGGTGGTGGAAAGTGGTGACGGTATGTGGTGGGTAGCTGGTGGTGGCGGGTTGTGGCGAGTGGGTGGTGGTGGTGGTGGTGGTGGGTGGGTGGGTGGAGTAGCAGTGGCAGTGGTGGGTGGTAGCAGTGGGTGGTGGTGGCGGCGGCGGCGGCAGTGGCGGGTGGCGGGTGGTGGTGGTAGGTGGGTGGAGAATGGTGGGTGGTGGTGGCAGGTGGTGGTGGCGGTGGTGGTGGTAGGTGGGTGGGTGGCGGTGGCGGGTGGTCGGTGTTGAGTGGGTGGTGGTGGTGGTGGCGGGTGGTGGTGGCGGTGGGTGGCGGGTAGGTGAGTGGGTGCGTGACAATGGTGGGTGGTGGGTGGTATGAGTGGGTGGTGGTGGTGGTGGTAGCGGGTGGTGGGTGGTGGTAGTAGGTGGATGGCGGATGGCGGATGATGGTAGCAGTGGGCAATGGGTGGTGGTGGTGGGTGGGTAGGTGGGTGACGGTGGCGGGTGGCGGGTGGTGGGTGGCGGTGGCGGTGGCAGGTGGGTGGCAGATGGCGGGTGGTGGTGGGTGGTGGCGAGTGGGTAGTGGTCGCAGGTAGTTGGCGGTGATAGTGATGGGTGGGTGGGTGACGGTGGCGGGTAGTGGGTGGTAACGAGTGGGTGGTGGTGGTGGTGGCGGGTGGCGGTGGCAGGTGGGTGGCGGATGGCGGGTGGTGGATGGTGATGGTAGATGGGTAAGTGGGTGACGGTGGTGGGTGGTGGGTGGTAGCGAGTGGGTGATGGTGGTGGTGGTGGCAGTAGCGGGTGGCAGATGGTGGTGGGTGGTGAAGGGTAAGTGGCGGGTGGTTGTGGTGGTGGTAGGTGGGTGGGTGTGGTGGTGGGTGTGTGGTGAGTGGTGGTGGCAGTGGTGGTGGATGGCGGGTGGTGGGTGGGTGATGGTGGCGGGTGGTAGGTGGTAGCAGTGGGCGGTGGCGGTGGCGGTGGCGGGTGGTGGTGGGTGGTGGAGGGTAAATGGCGGGTGATGGTGGTAGTAGTGGTGGTGGGTGGGTGGGTGACGGTGGCGGGTTGTAGCGAGTGGGTGGTGGTGGTGGTGGTGGGTGGTGGTGCAAGTGGGTAGTAAGTGATGGTGGTGGTGGTGGCGGCGGCGACGGCGGCGAGGGATGGGTGGTGGTGACGAATGGGTGGCTGGTGGGTGGTGGTGGTGCGTGGCAGGTGGTGGGTGGTGAGTGGTGGTGGCGGAAGACGGTGGTGGAAAATAGTAGCGGGTGGTGGCTAGTGTTGGGTGATAAAAAAAAAAAAAAATTGAAAACTCAAAATGGAAACACATTTTTTGTGTTTTCATTTTTTGACCAAATTTATAAACTGAGACCACTGATTTATAAATCAAAAATTTTACCAAACAAGTTTTTATTTGAGTTTTTAAAATTTTTGTAAATATAAACAGAAAACTGAAAACGTAAGTGTTACCAAATGACACTTTAAAAACGATGATTTTTTAATAAATTCCCAAATTGGAATTTTTTTTTTTCAAAAATAAAAAATAAAACAAGTTTTATTTTGTAACAAAAACAAGATTCCGAAACTACCCTCCAGTCCCTATACCCTACGTGGCAATTTTATCCTCTTCTCTCATCGCTCGCAAGTTTCCCAACCACAGTCCAAAAAGTCTCACCCCCGAAACCCCTCCTTTCAATCAACCCTTGTCTTTTCTTCCCCGATTCCTCGCCCTCTGTGGTTTCTGTTTCTCGGGAAAAAAAATTATTTAAATTTTTTCCAGCTCTCCAATCAATCTTTTCCGATCAATTGACTAGTTAATCGAATCGAACATCGAATCCCTAGCTTTCTTTGATCCTCTCAAAGATTCGATCGGCCGATCTGATTCCAAGCATGGAGAGGATCGTCGGAGGTAAATACAAGCTCGGCCGCAAGATCGGAAGTGGATCATTCGGAGAAATCTTTCTCGGTGAGTTCTCATATATATATATATATATATATAAACACACGCAGAATTCATTTTCGTTTTGTGTATCTGACGCCGGTGGTTGTGTATATTTGCAGCTACTCATGTTGATACGTTTGAGATCCTTGCTGTGAAGATCGTGAGTCTCAATCGATTTCTCTCAGAATTGTTTCAAATTTTTTTTTTATTGGTGTTGAATTTCTTAATTGTTAAGCTTCAGTTGTTGTTACAATTGATTCGTTGATTTTACGTGAGTAGATCATGTTTTTGTTTTTGCATGTTTTTTTATTCAAATTAAAGGAATTTAAGTCAAAATTTCGTCTCTTGGCCATATAAATTTTCAAACTTTAGTTGTTCAATTTATCTCTGTGTATATATATACATGTACATTGAAATATATATAGTTGATTTATATTTTTCTTAATTGATTAATAATTGGGATTTTTGGGTAGGTTAGACATGTTTGATAACATAGATTTACTGTAAAACATGAACTCAGATTTAAGTTCAATATGTAAAAGAGAAAAGACAGCAGCTGTAATGAATAGTGGTAGGGTCGGTTCATGCAGTGAAAAATGCATCTTTTAGACTTGATGTGTTTAATTTCTCAACGATTTTTATACAATCAATTTGTTAATTGGGTCTGAGATGGTGAATTAGGTTGTGAAATAATGTTGTATTAGCTCAAACACATCATATTATAATTTTAGCTGTATTTGACTGGAGCTTACTGCCTTTTGTCTTGTATGCCTTCTTCTTAAGGATAATTGTATTTACATTTTCCATTTTTTCAGGAAAACAATAAGACAAAACATCCGCAACTGTTTTACGAAGCCAAGCTATATAATATCCTACAAGGGGGAAGTATGTGAAATCGTTCAATAGTAATTTTTTTCCATACATGTTCCCATTTTCAAAAGTTTCTACATGAGTGAAATTAGATTCATCTTAGTGAATTGTTACGTTTTATCTCTTTATTATGGGGGAGGCAATAAATGAAAAACTTATTATAATGAAGTTCGTTAAATAAAAAAAATTTCTTCTAAAGTTTATGTAGAGTATCTTATTTCAGATCAGTGAAAAAAATATGGATAAAAAGTCATTTTTGACCATGCTCATTCCTTCCGTCCATCACAATCGATGTCACCCCTCCATCTCTTGCAATCACTGCGTGGCGCCGCCCCTCCGTTCCTCACTATCTCTAAGTTACAGCCCACTGATGTAAATAAGGAAATGAAATATATATATATATATATATATCTGAGCAGAAATGGGTTTGTAATAGATCATGATATGAGAATAAGAAGTCATGAACCTCAGTTCATACCAATTGTTGGTACACAGCTGTTTGCAGTTGCCATGCAAGAAGCATAGGGCCTGCTTCCCACAAATTTCAAACATGGATAGTACAACATCCTTAAGAGAGTCATTGGCATAAAAATTATATTGTGTTGTTGAAGTAAAGTATGCACAGATTTCACAAATTGTCATTCCTTATTTTTTATTTTTCCGTGCGGGTTGCGGTGGCTGGAGGAAGAGAGGGCTGTGACAGAGGAGAGTAGGGAGGCGATGGTAGTGGGGAAGGGATGAGTATATGGATAAATATGACATTTTGACTGTATTCTTGCCTCATATGTAAATAATTGGCTATACATAGACTTTATAAGAATTATTTTTTAATTGGTAGATTTAAGTTTTCACTGTGATGAGTTTGTCATTTTGTTGCCTTAATTATAATAATCCCTTATTATTATTGTTTTGTGGTTTTGATTTGGTGTTCGTCTAGGTGGTATTCCTAGCATCAAATGGTCTGGCATAGATGGGGAAGATAATATACTTGTCATGGATTTGCTGGGACCAAGTCTTGAAGATCTGTTTGTCTATTGTGGTAGAAAGTTTTCATTGAAGACAGTCTTGATGTTAGCTGATCAAATGGTGAGTATTATTTCACATCATAGTGGACCATAGATGCAGAAGAGTTAACTTATTAATGTATCAACAGTTTGATGTGCCAAGGAAAATGTTGCATGTAGCTAGCCATTAAACATCTTTAATGGTTGTTGTTACTATTCCGCAAGGGAAAATGGATATTGCAGTTGCGTTAGCATATTTTTGAAGTAACTCGAAATTGTATACTCTTCAAGCTGAGTCCACATGTTTTTTCTACAAGTTATGGTGTCAGCAGCCACCAAAAGACCAACTAAAGAAAGACTCCTTTTTATTCATTGGTCACTGACACTTAAAATCTTATTCATCTCATTCATGCTCAATTATTGTTTTAATTATTTATTGTTGTTGACTTTGTGCTGTTATTGTTTATATTTATAGATGCCTGTTCGAAGAATTTGTTTTTAGAAATTGCATTCTGACGTAAAAATCATCTTTATCTCATTTTTCTCCTTTTCCAGATAACAAGAATAGAGTATGTACACTCTAAAGGGTTCTTGCATAGGGACATTAAACCTGATAACTTTCTCATGGGCCTTGGTCGAAAAGCAAATCAGGTAATCGCTAATTCCTTTACACTAGACCCTTTGACACGGATGGCCATTTTACTTATTTTCTCTCTAGCTTGTGAGTTCTCATGCATTCACTGTAATAATTGCTCATCAGGTGTACATTATTGACTTTGGGCTTGCAAAAAGATATCGGGATTCTACGACCAATCGCCACATTCCTTACAGGTATCCTTCCTGTTGAATTTGAGCCTGGACCCTAGTTTGTTTTGTGTTTCTTCACTCATGTTATCAATCTGATTTCATTTGCAAATACTTCTGTTTTTTCTGATCCTACTAATTGTGTATATATGTGGAAGCACTTTGACATCTGCTCTTTTCTGTAACCACCTGTTGTCTATTAGCTTTTCTATATAGTAATATTCTATTCAGTTTCTGAAATTGGTTCCTTTGTGAATAAGTAATATGTTTACGGTTTACTGTGACTTTCGAATGCTATGATGACAGAAAGCCTTTTCTTTGTCCTTTAAAATTTTTATGCAGGGAGAACAAAAACTTGACAGGGACTGCACGTTATGCAAGTTGCAATACTCATCTTGGCATTGGTAAGCATAGAATGCTTTTTTTAGCTTTCCTTGTTTGAAAGCAGGCATTTGATATGCATCTGTTTGTGCCTTTACTATAGAGCAAAGCCGGCGGGATGATTTAGAGTCTCTTGGATATGTACTTCTATATTTCTTGAGAGGAAGGTATTTTTTTCTATATGAGTTCCTCTTTTCTTTCGTTCTTTATTTTTTTTGGTAATTTTGTCATGGATTGACTTGTTGCATATGGTAGTTGTGGATCATGTGAGCAATGTATTCAAAATCTAAATCATGTTGGTCTGTGGTTGAATGCATACATGATACTCGTGTGCATATTTACGTGCTCATGTGTATGCTGCCTGCTTATTGTGTTCCCATTCGCAATGTTTGTGCATAGCCTACCATGGCAAGGTTTAAAAGCTGCAACAAAGAAGCAAAAGTATGACAAGATATGTGAGAAGAAATTATCAACTCCTATTGAGGTACGTGTCTGCCATCTATTTATGCTGTCAGAGTCAACCCCCTTCCCCTCTTGCATTTTATTGTTAAGTTACATGCAAAGTTTATACTGTCAAGTGTTCAATCAATTTGAACTGACTTGACTGTTGTTTCTTGAAGGTTTTATGCAAGTCTCACCCTGTGGAGTTCGCTTCATATTTCCATTATTGCCATTCATTGACATTTGATCAACGACCTGATTACGGATTCTTAAAGCGTCTATTCCGTGAGTTGTTCAGCCGTGAAGGTAGTGGCTTATGGATGTTTGTTGCTTTTACACTATGCACATTTCATTGCTCATAAAACTTAAGAGCCTGTTTGGTTGTGTTCGTTTTCATTTTTCTTGTTTTTGTTTTTATTTATTTATTTTTGTTTCTGACAGGATATGAATTTGATTACATATTTGATTGGACTATCCTAAAGTACCAGCAAGCACAAAAGAGTAAAACTCAGCCGCATTTATCTGTTAGTATCTCACTACTTAGTTTCTAGTCTCCTCTCTTAGTGCCTGATAGGATTTGCATGTGTTTGATTCAATATAATGTTTACAAGTAGTGGTTTTTGGCTTTAAAGCTTTGTCACTTCAACGTTTGTTGCGTAAGCTTCATTTGCATAATACTGTAGTTGCTTAATTTGAAATGGGATCTTTTTATGCTTCTGACAAGTTTCAATATCCAAAATTTACAGCCAGTCCCTGGGGAGGGCAACAGTAGAGCAACACCAATGGATGTGGACAAATATCAAGGTTAGATCTCGTTGGTCCACTTTTTGCATCTGGTGAGATAATTGCAGTCAAACAATCAGAAGTCATTTCCATACCCTGAAGGAGATTTAGCATATCTTCATTAATGTCTCAAGTATTCTCTGTAGTTGTTCATCTTGCTTTTTGAGACAATTGGTGTAGAGAGAACACATTGTCCCCATTTGGATAGTATAATTCAATTGAAATTGTGGTTTTATTGCATATAAGCAGTGATGTTTGGTGATATATTAACCTGCGGATGTATATTAATTACTTCTATGGAATCAGTAACATGATTTGTGCATTATCAAATGGTGACAGGCAATCATGCTTCGTCAGCTGAGGTAACGGAACGCATGAGATTGGGCAATCCTGGTAGTCCTGCCATTCGCATGCAGTTTAAATCCCCAAAGGGGAGGAATTTGAATTCAGAAAATCCCCTTGAAAGAAATGTAAGTCATCTAATTTTCTGTTTTATGAACACGAATCCTTCCCTGTAATATTGCTAGTCGGATGGTGATATAAAATTGCTTAGTTTTTCCTTGTATAATGCAACTCATTAGTCACATAGCATAATTTCCATTTACCTAGCCCTTTGTTACTTTTATCATTCAGTTTAGCTGGATCAGTACGAGTTTATGGTTTTTGTTTTTTCGGTAGATTGTGAGCAATACAGAATTGCCATCAACTTCATATTCTCCTGCTGGCACATCAAAACAAAAGGCCTCTAAGGCTGTGTTGCCTCCTGAAAGCACAAACTTTAGTCGTGGGAATGTTGATAAAATTGGTCCTTCAAGCAGCTGGATTTCTTCCCTGCACCGTGTTTCTTCTTCCAAGTGATCATATGTGGTAACTTTGTTTTTGTTATACATTTTAATGTATTCAGGGTGGTAATATGGTTATTTTTATTTGGTTATGGTAATTATATATTCCTCATTTTTATGTTGCAGCTGTTGTCCTGTGGATTTGGTAATGATCTTCATGATGCATCTAGGGAGGTTTGAATGTAGCATGGATATGGATTTCCCATCATTTCTCTATGGATGCAAGTTCATTTTGAAAAGTTTCAAGATAACAACAAACTCGTGGGTTGACTCTTGATACTGACCACCCATAGCTCTGTTGACAAGATTTTAGTGATGGATCTATGGAGCAACAAAGTTGTCTGATGTGACCAACACGTTCCTAAGGTGACTAAATCATTGGTTGATCCTTGAACACAGACCACTCAGAGCTTGGTTCCTGTGCTGTACATAGATGTCAAAACTACAAAGAAACTGTGTTATATGGTTTTGTGTAACATGAATGACGTGTGAACTGTTTTTTTTTTTTCTTTTTTTTTTTCTTTTCTGCCTGAATTCTTCTGTTAACAGATCATAGAATTCCTTTTTTGCTTACAGTGGTTGTTGACAGTGTTTTGCTTGTTTGTTTATTGGCCCATTTGCATTGTAACCTTATTGCTTATACCTTTTGGATCAGAGTCCCTGATATATCTCCGAAACAGACTTACATTAATGAAGCACAGAATTTTTATGTTTCTGTTGCCAATATATTGTGCCTACTTGCGTGGAGCATTCCTGAGGCAGAAGAAAATGACACGTGCTAAAAATGACTTTATTTTGTAATGTGAGCTTTATATCGAGAAATGGTTATAGTTGCTGCATTTTTCTCTCTTTTTGCCTGATGATTGGTTCTGCCAAATGGATATGCATGGTACCTATTCAGGTCAAATGAACATATTTTTGTGGGAACCAGCCATGTCATACCAACAAAACTTGTGGATCACAAGAGCTTAAAACCTTAAGATCTAGAGATATTCAAGGTAGTTGTAATGGGTGTTTGCTATTCTTTTGCATATTTTGCAATATTTGTTTTAAACACTTCAGGGCATTCATTATCATTATTTTTGTACCATGCTCGTTTTCTGGGAGGGAAAATGCAGTGAAATTTATTACCTCCTCATCTAGCAGGTACCCCCAAGCTGTGTTTGGTTCTTTCTCTTTTAAAAGGTTTGCCTTTTTTTGCAGGCATTGTGCTTGAAAATTTGATGCCTTTGCAACTATATGTTTATAGAGAATCCTAGATATAGTTTTAGATTCCTCCAAGCAATTTAAACGTCTTGAGTCGAGTTTTTTAGTCATTATTTCCTAAGTTGTCATATGCATACAAGAAAAGGAATATTTTTGCAATTTTCCTAGTAATAATGCTTGACAACTCCTAAGCAAGATTGCATGTTTCTGTTTTTATCCAAAGTAGATTTTACCTAGCCAGTTTGTTCTCTCACAAAACCTGTGAAGTATATGTAATTTATCAGTTCTCATATTGTGAAGTTATTCTGCAGTCTCACACAATTGTGGGTTGATATACTTCTGTAACTTGCAGGATCTCTTCTTTGCGGGTGGAATGAATCAGGGAAGTACACCATTACCACGAAGATGGTACCAAAGCCTCTACCTTGCTCACACTTTGCCCAAAAGGAAGCCCGTCTTACTATCGCCCAGGTGAAACTGGAATATTTATCTTTTTTGGAGTGATTTAACTCAGCAGTTTGATATAGAGTGTTGCATGGAAACAACTACTACGTGGATCTAGGTTTTTCCATCTGGAAGGGGCAGCCTGTGATTTTTTTTGTATAGCCCCATGGTTGGAACCTATATATCTTTAGACCAAAAGCAGATGGCTGGCTGGATTGCTGGAGAAGCCATGCCTAGCCTGTTGCTCACTTGGCTTAATTGGTTGAATATGTTGCTCACCAACTTGTCAATAGGAGCCGCAGAGTTCCATCATGCCTCGTAATGCGTTCGCTCACTGGAGAGGTTTTCTGGATTAACAAGCTGACAGAGTAGGTAAAGATTTGTGTGGTTTGGTCATCATTCATTTTAGTAACGTGTCAAATCGTTAAGCTCTTTGAAGAGGTCTTCAGATTGATGGTTGTCTTGCAGATGTACTTTGGTTTTGGAAGTTGGTACACGAGTAATGCTATTGCTTCCCAATTTAGAAGTTCAATGTATGCTTTCTAGCTCCACCAGTTCTTCTACTTGCACAAAATCCAATCGCAAAACCAGACATCACTTTCTTATATGAAGTGAGACCTCTACGTTTAATGGGTCTTGCTTTATATGAGAGAGTTGTGTTTGATTCTCTGATTGTGCATTTAGAATTGTTTCGATTCATCGATTCAGTTGGGTGTATGGGAAAGGAAATGATTGAGGTTCCCTCCCCCAAAGAAGAATTATAATCTTAATGCAGGTTTTGTTGTCCAAAATTTTCATGCTTTGTTACGTTTTTTCCGATTTTTTTGTTTTTTGTTTTCATTTCTTATAAAATGTAGAAAATTTGTTTAGCCAATTGTTTTGGAAAACTATTTTCTTAATTTTTTTTTCCTGGGTTAAATATAAAAACAATCCACTTTTAGGAAGCATTGGATTAATTAATATGATTTCCAATGTTGATCCAAATTTCAATTGAATACATAAAAAATAAACAATTAAATTTGTGGGATTAATTGATTATTTCTATGGTGGAAAGAAGCATTGGACAGGCTGTTCTCGTGGAACACGAGTTCTGAGCGTGCACTTTACTGTTCATTTATTTAGGGTTAAACAATTTCATTCACACTTTAAATCTAATTTCAGCTTGATTTTTAAGTTTGAGGGTAAAATTAACGATTTTAAGATATTTATCAATTTCTTAAAATGTACATATAGAAAAAATTAATGAAAATTTGGACACGATGATCAAATTAAAATTGGATAAAATTAAGGTACATGGGTTAAATTGTCCAATTTGAAACTATAGAAATCAAAACAAAAATTTAAGTCAAAGTATAAAGGTTAAAAGTGTAATTAATCTATTTATTTATTGGGAAATGTTAATTTTGATAAAATTATAAATAAAAAAAAAAAAAGTGTATTAAAATTTGTAAATAAAAAACAAATATATGAAATTGTATAAAAATATATAAAATGTGTATTATAATTTTAAATTTTTTGACTATCTTAATGTTGACCATTGATAGTGGTAAAAAAAAATATCAATAATACTAAGTTGATCATATTTTCATATTATATGTTGATACATACATCATTGGTAAATTAAATCCCACTGCTCATGTCTAACTTTTATAAAATTTTATTTTACAATCATTACAAGGGAAATGAACATGCTTCTTCTTCGCCCTCTAAATCCTTGAAAACTCTCACTGCTTACGGCAAAACCCCAAAAGCGGGTGCCAAAGAGGCTGGGAAATCTGTTTCAAATGAAAAAAGGACCTGGGAATCATTTGCGGCTCGGTTGTATAACTAAATTTAACTTCATGCAATAGCAGAACCACCAAAAATCAATAATTAAACTCTCAATTCCCAAAGAAGAATAGAAAATGACTACAAATAAATTTATATATAAGTGCTGATATTAGAACCCATTAATTATTTTAGACTCTTTATTTTTTAATTTTTTTTTTTATTACAAAATTAATCTCAAATGAAATTATTAAAAATAACAAACACTTCATCTCACAATTAAACTCACATACCCACTACATTACGAGTTAGGATTTATGAGAGCACCCACTTTTATTACCACCCATCCATCTTCTCCAAATCCCCCATCTATCTTCTCCAAATCTCACCTTCAAAATCTATCCATCCTCTAAACCTTGAAAACCTTTTGGCGGTAATATTCTGACAGTAACAGTGATAACTATTTGATTACATACACTTCTCCTGCAATGACAATGAGTGAAAATTTTTTTGACAACCACAACTCCATGAGACGAGAAGAGTACAACAATAAAAATTAAAAAAATGTTCATAACTTTGATGGTGTTCTTACCTCAGAGGAGATTAACCTTTTAAGGATAAGTTTCTTAAGAAAAATAGTAAAAATAATAAAAATTGTTTTCCATTTTTTCGAGACTGAACTCCCAAACCTATGACTAAAATTCGAGAACACAGGTCCGAACATTATTTATTTGTTCTGGAACAGGTAACCGAACATTTTTTATTTGTTCAAATAACCGAAACAGTAACAAAAGCAAACAAACAAAAGAAGTCGAACTATCCTTGGATGTTCAACTAGGAGGTCAGGTGAGTGAAATCCTGCTCAGTTTTGCTCACACAGAGAGCATACAAGTACAATAAAGCCATAAATAAATGACAAAAAACCAACAAGAGAAATATGAAAATGAATTGTGTTGTGTAAAAAAAGGTAATAAGAAAAAAAAATCAAATAGATTGATTAACCTCATAATGAAACAGAGAAAAAACTACTTAATCACCACTTTTTTTTTTCCACTAGTTTTGAGAGATTCCACTGTCGTAAATTTTATTAAGATTTTAAAAGAGAGACTTTTGGGGGTGTAAGGGATGTACATTTGAATGAGTTGAATATTTTTACAAAGATAATTTTAGTATTATTTAGGGAGAGAAGAAATTTTAAGAGTTTTATAATTTATAAATAAGGATCCAAAGAAATGAAGAGTCTAAAATAATTGATGTTGTCCTAATAGCAACACTCTTATATATTAGTGAAAAATTTTGTACCGAAAATGCAGAGTCAAACAGTTGTTACTTGAGTTTGCCTGTTCTACAGAGGCTGTATTTGGTGTTAGACAAACAAAACAGTTTTATACTCTCTCTCTCTCTCTCTCAGAGCAACCACCCTGCATTTCAAAGAAAGGGAGAAAACAATTCTACACCTCTTCAAAATTCACAAAAAAGATGACTTAATTTTCATATTTAGGGTATTAAGAGCATATATCAGCTCTTTCAACTCATTTCACCGATATTCTAATGCAACACACCAGCCTCGTGCAATAAACAGGCATAAAAAAGCTTCCTTTCAGGATTCCACATTCCATGTTATAAATGACAGCCCCAAAAGAATCATTTCCAGAAAGCCAGAATTGGCCTGTCAAATCCGGATTTGCTGCCTGATAAGCGGGAAGTGATGTTTTCTACCATTCTAAATCCAATCTGCAGCCGTACCAAAAATCAATGATCAAACATTAGCAAATCACTTTCAATGAGAAAATCCAGGCCCCAGATGATTGTCTAGCGTTTCTTTTGGTTAATTTAAACGTCATTGCCAAATCAGAACAAAACATGACATGTACCTTGTCCAGAAGAATTTCTTGAAAACCATCAGGATAAATCTTAATATTGTGATAATTAGTTTGTGCCATCTGCAGAACAAGTTAAAAATTATTGTTTCAGTCAAATAAGTTCCAACCAACATAATAAAAAACCCTAGTACCCTAGTTCTAACTACTGCGTGCCACAAATGAAAGTGTGCTAGTCTCTCTCTCTCTGACCATTGTAAAGATCAGAGGCTAACTTTATTTCATCTATGACTAAACTCACAAAAATTGTTTTGTACCTAGAAAATGAAATTAGAGATTTACAAAACTATGGAGTTTTGAAAAATCAGTTTGATAGAAATGGATACCCGAGCAATTTAAGCATATGGGTGGGAATGCTACATCTGCAGATCTGATAAGTGGGTTTTAATAACTTTATTATTGTGTTTACTAGACAATTGGATGATCTCTCTGGGGCCAGAATAAAGCCATACCAAAAAAACCAAAGAAACAAACAACACGGAAATCAAAGGGAAAATGTCATACCTCTGACACTTGACGGTTTTTGTAATATGATTGCCACGGCTGGGGTTCCAAAATAAGAATGCCACCCTGCTCAAGATAAATATAATATTTTAACAAATTGCTCAGAAAAATCAAATATGTGCAAGAAAAGAGTCCAGACAAAAGGTTAGACAACAAAATGTACCGGTTGAAGAAGCTTCCAGATCTTTGCAAATAAAGTAATCAATCCATCATCACCCCAGTTCAAATGGATCCACTTTGTTACACTGAAACTGCAAAAAGTAGGAAACAAATCCCTTTCACCATACAATTAGCCACAGATAAGACCAAGGTAAACTAGTAAATGAAACATTTATACTGTGATTCTAGAATATACTGCAGTATTGTAAGGCTCAGCATTTTAATTAAAAAACAGTAAAATGCTGTTAAACCCCAAAAAAGAAATAAATAAAGAAGAACAATGTGTAAAGCAAAAGTGATTCTCACAATATTGTATAATATAGTCAATGCTATGTGAATCAATGGTTGTTTTTTTTTTTTTGAGAAACAACAAAATTTTATTAAAACGGAAAAGAGAGAGGACAAGAAGTCCTCCTACAAGGATAGAAAAAAGAAGAAGAAAAAGCAAAAGCAAAACCAATCACAAAGACTCCAAACTCTAAGAATGGCAAACAGCAATCCAATCCCTAAAAATCAAAAACAAAGATACTCCTTTAAAAGGAGGAGATACAAAAGCCCAAAAAGAAGCCAAATATTCAGCCCTATCCCACAAAGCCTCTACACTTGCTACCTTGTCCTCAAAAATTCGAACATTTCTCTCCAACCATATAACCCAAAAAATAGCAAAAACAATGCCTAACCACATTGATTTGGCTTTCTTAGTACTCCCAAACCCGTCAAACCGAATAAGAAGCATATGCATACACTCCCTTGGAGCAACCCACTGCACATCACATAACCTGAAAAGGCGCTGCCATAATGCTGCAGCCACCGGGCAATGAAGAAAAAGATTATCCACTACCTCCAGATTACTCTTGCACATTACACACCATTGGGGGCAAAGAGAGTGATTAGGCCTTCTCCTCTGAAGAACATCATTAGTTGTAACGCCCTTTTGAGCCAAAGACCACATGAAAAACTTCACTTTATAAGGGACACTCGCTTTCCAAAGTTTCTTATGAAAAGGGAACAAGGGAACCGAGGGATTATCAATAATCTTATCAAAAAAGGATTTGCATGAAAAGACCCCAAAAGAGACAAGGTTCCACACCCTACTATCGGGAGTCGAAGAAAGAGAAATCCCCTCAAGCACAACCAACAAAGAAGCCAATTCCCCCGCCTCCCTATCATTCAAATTTCTAATGAGATCAAAATTCCAGGATATGGGTGCCATAGCCGAGCAAGCCACCGACGCTATAGACACATTTGGAGAACAAACCAACCTGTAAAGAAGGGGCAAAGATCTAGCAAACGAAATATCCCCTAACCAAACATCCTCCCAAAACCGAACATTCCCTCCATTCCCCACTTTGAATGAAAAATAATTAGACACAAGAGGATACAAACGAGAAATGGATTTCCACGGAGAACGACAATTGCCTCTATTAACCACATTAGAATCCCTACCATTGGATTGAATTCCATACTTGCTTTTAATAACTGAACACCATAACGACTCACTTTCAAAAGGCAATCTCCACAACCATTTGTCCAATAAAACAATATTCCTGACAACAATATTCCCTATAGCCAAACCACCTTTTGCCCTAGAAAGAGAAACAGTCTCCCACCTAACCAAATGAACTCCTTTACCCTCCTCACACCCTTCCCAGAGAAAATCCCTCATCAATTTCTCAATTTTTCTTGCAATGCTAACTGGAACTTTGAAAAGGGACAAGAAATAAATAGGAACCGAGCCTAATACGGATTGTACTAACGTATACCTCCCTCCCTTAGACAACAAAGCTTGCTTCCATCCCTCCCTCCAATCTTTTCCTAATTTTGACAAGAACAGGCTCCCAAAAAGACACCAATCTAGGATCTCCTCCCAACGGAAGCCCTAGATATTTGAGGGGGAAGGAATCAATTGAACATCCCAACAAGGCCGCCACCTTATGCATCTGACTATCAGCCAAATTAATGCCCACAACATTGCTTTTGCTAAGATTGACCTTGAGGCCAGACACTATCTCAAAAATTCTTAAAATCTTCAGTAGATTCCCCACCTTACTTTCCTCCTCAGATGAGAAGAAAATAGTATCATCCGCAAATTGTAAGTGAGTCACACCTATCCTATCCCTTCCCACCACAAACCCTTCAATGACACCCTTATCCTTAGCTAACTCAATAATCCTACCCAACACATCAGCAACTAAAATAAACAAAAATGGTGATAAAGGATCACCCTGTCTTAGGCCCCTGGATGCTTGGAAAAACTCTCCCGCCTTGCCATTCACAATAATTGCCATACTGCAAGACGACAAGCACCCCCAAATCCATTTCCTCCACCTAACACCAAACTCCTTCCTTTCCAAAACAAAATCCACAAAACCCCAATCAACATGGTCATGTGCCTTCTCAAAATCTACCTTAAATACAATACCCTTCTTACGTAATCCCCTATACTCCTCCACAACCTCATTGGCCACTAAAATTACATCCAAAATCTGCCGACCCTGCACGAATGCACCTTGTGCCGAAGAAATAGTGCCCCCCAGGACAGCTCTGAGCCTTCTAGCAAGCACTTTAGCTAAAATCTTATAAAGAGATGTGACCAAGCTGATGGGTCTAAAATCCCTAATCTTGATTGACTTCTCCTTCTTAGGAATTAGACAAATGAAAGAGGCATTGGCGCACAAATTAACTTGCCCACTCTCAAAAAACTCAGAAAAAACCTTCATAAGATCCCTTTCTACAATATCCCAACAATCCTGAAATACTGCCATTGAAAAACCATCTGGGCCAAGAGCCTTGTCTCTATCACACTCAAATACAGCTTGTCTCACCTCTTCTTCGTCGAAGGGTCTTTCCAGCCAACTAGCAGACGCTAAATCCACTGGGACCCAATTAATGCCTTCAATCCCTGGACGGTCCACACCCCCATCGGAATATAGATTTGAATAAAAATTAAAAATTTCCTTGACAATAAGCTCCTCCTTACACACTACTTCACCTGAAGCCACTTCCAAATTCTTAATAAAGCTCTTCTTCCTCTTCCCCGACGCAACTCTATGATAAAATCTAGAGTTGGTATCACCCTCTCTAGCCCATTTCAACTTAGCTCTTTGACCCCAAAAAATTTGCTCCCTAAAAATGATCTCTTCCAACTTCATTCTTAGCATTGACCTCCTATACCTTAACGATTGAGATAATCCCTCATTGGCCTCCTTCCCATCTAACTCCCCAATCTCCCGAACTAACTCTGCTTTCAACTCACCCGTATCCCCAAAAACTTCACGTTTCCAGATTTTAAGATTCTCCTTGACTCCTCTCAACCTACGCATAAACTTAAAACCCTCCCACCCATGGACGAGCATTTTCCCACCATTCCTTAAAGAATGCCTTGAACGCACAATTTTCCAACCACATATTCTCGAACCTAAATGGGGTTGGACCCCATTTAAAAGGACAACTCTCTAGAATCACAAGACAATGATCTGACACCACTCTGGGCCCTACCTCTTGCCTTACATCCGGAAACAACTCCTCCCACCCCAAAGTATGAAGAAACCTATCCAACCTACAGCACACCCTATTTTCCTGCAGATTAGACCATGTGAATCGCGCATTACTCAGAGGAGGATCTATCAACTCACACTCCTTGATAAAAGAATCAAAGTCCCGCATACTCCTATTTGTGGAAACCCTATTTAATTTTTCAGAAATTTGCCTAACCACGTTAAAATCCCCACCCACACACCAATAAGGAGAACAAAGCCCGAATAATCCCACTAACTCATCCCACCACTCCCGACGATCCCCAGATCTATTAGGACCATACACCCCTATCAACCACCATTCCTTATTATCCCTATTCCTGAACCTAATAGACAAAGAAAATACCCCAACAACCACCTCACACTCCACTACAACTCTCTCATCCCACATAATCAACATTCCCCCTGATCTTCCCCTAGAAGGCAGTACAGCCCATCTCCTAAATCGAGTCCCCCAAACACTCCTAATAAAAATCCTATCACACTCCTCACACTTTGTCTCTTGAAATATAACTATCTCTGGTTGTTGAATTTTCAAAACCTCTTTAACTACGGCCCTTTTCCTACGAGACCGTAGTCCTCGCACATTCCAACTAAAGATCTTCATTGGGAACTATCATCACCCCTTACCTCTTTTCCCCGCCCCTCATAATTGATACCACTTGCAAGATTTCTTAATTCCCTCAACCCTTTCCTTAATCCAGAACCTCTATGATTTCTATCCCCCCCAGATGAAATCCCCACCCTTTTAGCCCGAGACTTCTTCCCAGTATTCCTGACTAATGCCAACCCAAGAGTCTCAAGTAACTGTGTAAAATGAGGGACATCATCCTCCTCCAAAGGAAAAGACACATACTTACTCATTTCCCTCAACCACCTTTTAGACTCAGAACCATCGTTGCCATTATCAGTGTTCTTTTGAAACCTATGATTAAGAGACTTCTCCCTCGAAAGATCAGTCCTATTAGTGTCCATATTATCCAGCTATGGGTTGAAACTGCCACTGGTAAAGGTCCTATTCGCATGTAACAAAGGCAAATTATCATTCTTGTGAGAAACCTTTCCGGAAACTTGTAAGAAACAGGGACCCAATACTGACTCCCCCTCCTACCCCACCCCTCTAACTGACACAGAATGAGAACTCTGAATATGAGGATGAAGTGAAAAATTCATATTGTCCCTGTCAATAGAGCCACCAACCTATTCACAAGACTTGAAGACTTCCTCACCCTCAAATCCCCCAGTATGTTTAATACAAGAAGAACTTGGTACCTCCTCTTCATGATATAACCCAGTGAGATTCAATTCAACATCATCAGCCCTCTCCTCCTTCGAATAATCCTCATCTTCCTCATTCGGACCAAGAGATTCATCAAAACTATCTAAAGATCCATATTCTTCCAATGCCCACCGCTTGACCTTCCCTCTTCGTTGACATTCTCATTGACGAATATCAGAGCCCCTTCGTTAACCCCAACTTCCTTAGGAACCAAACAGCCACGTGTCCCAGCTGTCCCCCCAGACTCTTTATCTCCCCCACCTCCGACGCCAATCTCCGATGGAACCTTTCGCCGAAAATCCCAGTGCCGATGACCCTCCTTTCGACTGAAAGAATTCGAAATCCCTTTCACTCGCACCGTGATGGCTCCATGATCCGTCGAGATCTCCATGGTTGAAGGTAGAAACCCAGAATCCAATCCTCTCACCTTCAACCTCACCTCAAACAGATTTTCAAAATTCTTTGTTCTGTTATCCACTTCTAGAAGCCCTCCACATTTCCTCCCAATTTGCTCAAAGATACTGATATTCCATAGATTAAATGGCATGTCACAAATAGCAATCCAGCCACCGCACGAAGCAATCACATTCGATCTCCTATGCTTCGCTTCTGACCACCTTTCCAACAGTACCACAATACCCATTCCAAAAAACTGCCGCCCTTTACCCCCATAGAAAGCAGCCACATCCTCGGTCTTGGTGAAGAACAGTGCTCGATTCAACTGAAATGGACGCAACTTAATAGATATCTTGTAAGACTTACATAGTTCCTTCTCAATTTGCTCCCACCCAATAAAGAAATCTGCCCTCTCACACACCACCGCCTGATGAAGTACTAGCGAAGGACCATCACTTAACAAACTCACTGATGGAAGCTTGAGAACCTCCGCATACGACCATCCTCTATTTGCCCCTGTTTTCACTTGCTGACTCTTTTCCTCTATGTCATTCCCCTTGTTGGCCCCATTCAATCGAACATCATTGCAAGGATCCTTTGCTTTGGCCTCCTTTCTTATCTCATTGCCTACCTTCTTGCCATCTACGTCTCTAGTGCAGTTGTTCTGCCTTGCTCCAAATAGGATTGTTTCCAGCAACGAAGCCACACCCTTCCACCCCTTCCGATTGACTCCTGCTGGGATGATAATATTTGATGTCCTAATCCGTGCAACCCACTTGGATAGCTCCACAAACTCTCCTCTCCTATTTGAATAACACTGAAGACAGAACACAGCTGAACTATTCGTATACTTTCTGAAGAACTACCTCATGGTGCTCATGTTTCCAGCATCTTTGAGAACCTGTGATGCCCCAAAAAACCCCTCCCCAGATCAAGTTTCAATGTGAAACTGCGATGCCTATTCCTTTCTATGATTTCCACTACCTCCCCATGTGATCTCTCATCCACCTGAACAATAATAACCTTCTGCTCAATCTTCAGATCAAGCACACGATCACTATACCTTCTGACTCTCCCTCTCTCTGAATCTCGCTCTCTCATTACGTCAATATTGGGGGCAGGAATCAATTCAACTTCTTCCTTACAAACTAAAATTGACAAACACAGGTAGTTATAATTCATTCCTTCTTTGACCAAACAAGGTTCCATAAGAAAGTACATTTTATAATTAAATAAAAATAATGTAATTCAAAGTATATTCTTTTAAGTCACAAGAAAATCCCAGAGACAAATAATTTGCTTTTTCATAAATCTTACATAAAACTAGTGTGGACGCTATATTAGGAATTGCACTTGCTATGTCTTAAATGAAAAACAGTGGCAAAATCAGTACTTGGTGGATTAGACCATCTCCAACGGTTCATCAAACCCAGCATCAAATTTGAAATTTGGTGAAAAAGCTACTGTTTGGTGCTCCAACGGTTGCACCAAATCCATATCAAAATGAGATTTCAGCAAAAGTTTCACCAAACTGATGACAGACTCCGCATTTCACCAAAACACTGTACATGACCGTTGCCAGGAGACGAACCGGTCGACCGGCCGGTTGACCAACCGGTCGCCCCACCAAAAGTTCAAACAGTTCCGTAAAAGGTTCAAACAGGTAAAAAATAAAAAATAAAAAATAAAAAATAAATTTTGCCTAACCGGTCGACCACCAAAAAGGTTCAAAAAGTTCAAAAAAAAAAAAAATTTTTGCCTTGACCAGTCGACCAGCCGGTCGACCAACCGGTTGTCCGACGCAAATTTGATGAAAAGGATTTGATACTGAACCGTTGGAGCGCGAAGTATCAAATTAAGGAAATAGCCACTTTTTGACTCAGATTTGGTAAAACATTAGGTGAACCGTTGGAGATGCTCTTAGTTACCACCCTAAGTTTTTCCATTTTGTTTTGAAATGGACCTATGTTCAGAAGTTTGAAGAATTTCAGGTCAAGATTTTACTTAAGAACCCGAGATTTCCAATATTTTCCATTTTCTTAATTTTAAAGGCATGCCTCCTTAAAAGTAAACACATATTTGATAGAGCTGAAGAAAAGCAAGAAATAACTTACCAAAGAATTGTATGGTAGCACTTATCCTCTGGTGGCCACCAATTCTGAACAAAATTTTCCTTTCGGAAAGTAACTATATTTAAAAGATCTTTTCCTTGCAAAGAGAAACAATTCATTAAACTCTCCCTAGTCTCTTCACTCTCTAGATTGGTGACACTGTTCCGTACACCATTTACTCCCCCTGCATCTTCCAACTTGGAGGTCTTGGGAGGTATCTTATGAGTGTTCGTCTTCACAGTTCTTCTGAGATTCCAATATGCATCCTGGACTCGATCTGCAAGAAAATGAAAAGAAAAACAATGATTTATGATACAATCTTCAATTTCGAAAGGTTATGACATCATTAATACTTAAAAAATTAAACCAAACCAAAGCCTTGTGTCCCAATCAAGTGAGATCGGCTACATGAATCCATCTCTTCCATTCTTCTTTATCAGGGCTATATGCTCGGTTAAATTAAAATTCTTAATACTTAATATACAATCTAAAACCTATTGCTTCCTTCCATAAAAGGCTGAGAAATAATTCAACATCTTATTTTCTACTTCCCAAGTAATGTTCTCTGCCACCCCTATCTACCCATCATCTTTCAACAAAAACCTACCTAATCCATTTCCCTCAGATTTTCCTTGCTGAAAGTTGCTTCACAAACTCCTAAATTTTGCTCATTCAAAGTCACCAGTGAAACAGCCTAAATGTCCAACCATCTATTCTAACAAAATAAATATCTATCCAATCTTGTAAGCAAACATACTTCATCGTAGATTATTACACACTCCCCTTTAATCTTGATCTATAACTCTCCAACATCGAGTCCAACCCAGGCCACCCGCACACACTCCATCGTGAGCCAACATACTCCATTGAGAGCCACCTTGTCGTAGTCCAACTTTGCCACGTGCACCAAGAATTTTCTTTGCTCCATCAAGAGTTATCATGGATTTTTCTTGCTCCATCAAGAGTTTTTTGTGCAAACCCAAGCCCACCAACATCAATGCTTGAGGAGAGTCTGCCCATAGATCAGTCTACCATTGGCTCTGATACCAGTTGTTAGGGAATCAAGGAGTCCACAAGGGCACAACCTATGTTACACGGATTCGCCAATTTTGGCGAAGTACCCATGTCGACACGACACAAATACGGGTACGGAATCCGGCCGGGATATGACATGGAGAAAGTGGATACAGTGTCATACCTGCGATTAGGGCTTTGATCGTTTTCGTCACTCTCTTCTCTCATTGTCCATCTCGATTGTCTTCGTCTCTTTCTCTTTCCTCACTCTCGATCTCCTTTTCATCTCTATTTGCTTCTCTTTCTCTTCATCTCTGTTTTTTCTCTCTCTCTCTCTCTCCCCATTTTAAATTAATAAAATTTGTTTTATATAATATAATTTTTATGCCTAAAATAAAAAATTATTTATTTTATCATATATAATATAATTTCTTTTGTACCTAATATAATTTTATTTGTTATTTCTTTTTTATTTTTTTTTACAGAATTTATTAGTTCTTAACTTTTTAACATATAATAAATAAAATAAACCATCTAATCGTTTAAAAGAAATCTAATTAAATTATATATAATAATAAAATCTATAAAATAAAATATCTAATTTTTATTTTTTATTTATTTTAACATAATTTATTATTCCTTATTTATTATAATTTTATTTATAATAAATATGTGTCAATTAAAAATAATACATAAGATAAAAAATAAAAAATATAATTAAAAAATAACTATTTAACATATGCCCGTACCTGTACCCATACCTGCATTTGGATCTACATCCACGTATCCTCATTTTTTAGTTTTGAAGTGTCCGACCCCCAGTTACGCACCCGCACCCAATACCTACACCCGAGTTCGTATAACATAGGGCACAGCAATACCGGCCCAATCTAATAGGAAAAAACTCTAGAGTCCACAAACATCATATCAAAGCCTAACTTACATTATTTGGAACTCATACCCACTTAAAATCTTAAGCCTATAAGTGGAGAGCCCATCTAATGTATATTAACCCCTATCTATCCAATGTGAGACTCTACCTTCACACATGCTCCAACAATTATAACTTGAGCAACACATACTATATATGCATTTTTTTTTATCATTATTATTATATTATGTTTTTTTTTGTTTTAATTGCACATGCATTGCGTGTGCGGCCCGCTACTATATACATATGCATATGAAAATAAATGATTTCAGCATTTTTTGAACATGTGATCATGTTATATCAAGAATAGACCCAGGTGCAGCAATTTTAATTTCAGTTACAAAAGAAATTAAGATTATACTTCAAAATCTTACCTCCATCGATGTCGACTCCAAGGATGCTTCGGCAGCCAAAATTTTTCGCTGTATATGGAAAAAATATAAAAGTTAAATTCATTGTGAAACAATTGATGTAGGAGGGAGCCACAGATTTCATTCAACACATCTAGGCAAGAATTGAGTTACAGACAGAAATGTGAATTTTTCAAGCTTTCAAACTCTAGATGCACCGGTATACATTAAATTTTATCAATCCACATTGATTATTATTCTATACCCAGATTTGCTATTTATGTTATATCTTATCTTCATTGGAAAAAACAAAAGAAAAAGGAACAAAGAAGGAAAAAAAAGAATTTACCAATATTAACAAATTATATCTTCTTGTCATTCCAAAAAACCAATAAAAAATTTTGTCGAATATTACTAATCATATCATGAATCAAATCAAATCAAAAGTCACAATACTAATCATATCACATACACAAGTTTTTATTTTTTAGTTCTCCTTTCCGATTCCAAAAGACACAAAAACACGAAATAGAAAATAAAAAATGATTGCAACAACAGAGGCACCCTCATAAAAAATAACATAAAATAAGAGACGAGCATCACAAATGAAAAAAAAAAACAGCAAATACATTTGATACCTTGTAGTAGAACTTATGCTTGATAGAAATATTAAATCGCATAGAGTCAGCAAATGAGGTGGGTTCATTAAGAATTCGAAATAAAAAATCGCAAACTAGAGATAATCACTACATAGAAGGCACAAAACATTTGGAAAACCAATACGGAAAATTAAGATTCGACCCAATAATTAAGTAGAAATTGTGATCATTATCGTCCCATTATTGCAACCAATGTCCAGAAAAAAATTAGACACAGTAAAGCATAATGGCATGGCATGACACAAAACCTTTGGGAAACCAATACTGAAAATTAAGATCCACAGAAGAATTAAGTACCAATTGTGATGGTTATCGTCCCATTATTGCAACCAATGTCAAGACAATCCTTGCCCTCAAACCATTCCTTCTTCAAAACCTTCAACCTAGGATCTTCCTCCAAGTCCTGACCAACCTGAAAACAGTGTTTTCCATACATAAAAAAAAATCAGTGTTTTCGAGGATAAAAAATGAAAACTTTATCAAATACTCAAAAGACTTTTAACAATTTCAAATTACCTTAAAATCAACCAACGTGATAACATCCAGACATACAAATAAAAATCAATGTTTTCGAAGGAAAAAACAAATAAAAACTCTATCAAATAAAGACTTGAATAATTTGAAATTGCCTCAAAATCAACGAACCTGATAACATCCATACATTCAAAAAAAAATAAAAATAAAAATGAAAACTATATGAAATACTGAAATGCCTTGAACAATTTCAAATTGCGTCAAAATCAACCAGGAAGCAAGCATTTAAAATCTCTGAGAAGCAGTCAATTTAAATGTGAAAGGGGAAGATTACGCGATAGCCGTAGTAGTTTCTGTAATTGCCAAAGATGGCGACTTCTTTGCGTTTTCTCTTCTTATTCGATTGTTGACCTCTCCTTTCAACCTCTTCATTGTTGTCGTCGTGGTTGTTCTCGTTCTGGCCCATTTTTTGGGGGGTTTTTGGTGCTCAAAGTTGAGAGAGAGAGAGAGAGAGAGAGAGAGAGAGAGACGATAGTTGATTTGGTTTGATTTGAAGAGAGAAATAGAGCCAAAAGGGTTTGCAGGATTAGAGACTGGTAGGGTTTATTATTACTAGCAAAATATAGAGACGAGAGGGGGCCTTTTCCCAAATTAAAATTAACAACTTATTTTTTAAATTAGGTCTAGTTTAGACAAAATTTTCAAATTAGACTAAAACGTGATTGTGAGCTATGCTTTCACCGTTTTTGTAGCTGTCGCGCGAAAATTTTGTGAAATCATAAAAGCGTGGTTACAAACCACGCTTTTAATTAAGAAAACGTGATTACAAACCACGCTTTTAAGTTAATCATAAAACGTGGTTTTAAACCACACTTTTAATTAAAAAATATTTTTTTGCTGAAAACGTGATTGTGAACTATGCTTTAACTGTGCTTTTAAACAAAAATTTTTTTTTTTTTCTTCAGAAAACGTGGTTTACAACCACGCTTTTAAGCGAATTTTTTTTGTTGAGAAAACGTGGTTTGGAACCACGCTTCTACTGTTGAGCTTTTGTCCACAATCCGTTTTTAAGTAAAAGCGTGGTTCGTAACCATGCTTTTAAAACTTATATAAAGCGTTAATTTAAGTCAGTGTTGATTTAACTAATTTAATTTGAAGTTAATTATGCATTGATTTAAGTCGGTGTTGTTCTTATCTGCATACTAGGCTAGGTTTTATCTGTAATACTTTCAGATTCTGTACATCGAAAAACCTATTCAGTCTAACTCTACTACAAATTAATCTTCAATACATTCTAACTCTATAACTACATTATCTTCAACGTTTATGAATCTATTTGGAACTGCATATGGTGGCTTTTTAAACAGAAAGGGTCTAATTGTTTTGTTATTTTGTTCTGACACCCCTTTATCCCATTATGAATTGCAGAATTCACATGGGCACAATAGCTATAGCACGATAATAAATTGTAGCTCGGCGCAATGATACGTCTAACATTTCTCAGTGATGTAGTGCAGTGACTTGAACAAACGTAATAATTTGTATGCTTTGTTTTTTTCTCAGATGCTATGTGACTTTGTGCAGCGATACATGTGATGCATGCGACTTTCTGACTTTGTAAATTATATACTTTGTTACTTTTTTCCTCACATTACGTGATGCATGTGACTTTGTGCTGCGCAATTTAGATACTTTGTTTCTTCATCACATTTCAAAATTCATCTAAGTTACATTAATACGACCACATGACAATAGTGTTGATAAACAATTATATAAAGGACTGAAGGAGTGAAGTGTAATTTACCGAATATAAAAAGAAACAGAAAATGCAAAGAGGAGAAAAGGGGATGACTGTGAAGTTCATTAAGTGGAAATAAGATAAAATATAGGCTGTAGTGTCAATCTTCTTTACATATCAGGTAACCATTTTATTATTTTGTTTTCTTTTGTTTTGAACATTGTTTTGTTGAAAAAATCAACGATAGTTTTGTAGGTCGAAGTGAGTTGGAAGGTTGTGTATTTACTTACACTCTGTTTCATAGTTGTTTATGAATAGTATTACTTTAAAACAAAGAAAATTAAAGCCGCTGTTTCATTTTATGATTTAATTTATAATTCTTTGAAAACACTAATTTGTACTGAAATCGTCAGTTCAAAGTGACTACTTACTATATTAAAAAAGTAAGCATGAAAAAATAGTTTAATGTGACGATGTGACAACTCACTGCATTACTGATTAATTTGACAACTCACTGCTCGAATATGAAGGGATTGCATTGTGAAAAGGACGGCCTACAATTATGATTTTATCTGACAATCACGTCCGTGACTACATCACATGTACACAAAGACACGGGTACTCAGGATTGCATGAAATGAATAAGATAAAATAATATCACGGGTATCACTTCTTCCATAATGCTCCAACTCAATTATCGTCACCAAATAATCTCTAGTTAACCCCCAGTATGATGTCTATAAATAGCGCTACCCCCAGTATGATGTTTGTTCAAGTCATACCAATAGTAATATATCTATAATTACTATTATTATTAATCTTTTTATTTTATGAACAATGTCTTCAAGAGGTGCAGGAAGTTCACGCTGGCAAAGAAATCCGAAAGTGTGGCTGTTACCTCCATTTACTTATGACTACAAGAGCGAAAAGTACTCGAGTTCGAAGGATTATTATGCCGGTATCCGAGCTGAATAGGCGTTCAGGGTAACGGAGCAAGAATGATTGTTTAATGATCTACGTAACTTTGGGGCACTGGTACCTCATCGTCATTCATTGACCATGGCTAGACGAAATGTGAGTGACTATGAAAAAGCAATTAGCAGAATTAAGAAGGAGAACAACAGAATGTTGATGTGAAGATGTCGATATTTCATGCTTCAGCTAGCCACCGAAATGGCAGAAGCAAGCAACAGAGATTTGACAATGATTGAGCGAAATAATGTCTTAAATAATGAAAAATATCTCTCTGACTACTACATGTCAGATGAGGAATGAGAAATCAAACACCTTTATCTTTCATATATGTCTGTATATTGTGTCGTATCTTCGTTACTGGAGTGTAAGACAATATTGTTGTTCATCTAACTTGCGGATGTATTTCAACTATTTGTTATATGAACCTGAAATTTATGAAATAACTACATTTATAAGTACATATTTATTAGTTCATGACTTTCTTTATTGAATTGCAATGAGTTAATGAATGTTCTGGATTAATGAATAGATTAATGTATGTTGAATTATGTGAATACTTAAGTTTTTTTTTTTTTTTTCAAACATGATATAGAACTCCATTTTTTGTACCCACTTTACAGACTCAATGATGTGTGAAGAAGATTATTGGTTGATAATCAGATAATATTTAATTATCAACCAATCCTCTTCTTGACATATCAGTAGACTTATAAAGTAGGTCTAACTTTTTCGCCTGAATAACTATTATTTTCTTTTTGTTTGTAAAAAAGATTTTGTTGCAGTTTAATTTTGTAATATGGTAGGTCTTTTTTTTTTTTTTTGTGGGTTGTATTTGGATTTAGAATATGAAGGGAATTTGTTGAGTGAAAGGAAAAGGGAACATTAAAAAGTTAACCTTTTTTATTTGATGAGTTTTTTTTTTTTTAGTGAACTAGTTTTATTTTGATTTTTTATTGAACTGCTATTTTAAAAAGTTTAGGCTCCTCCGTCTTAAAAAAAAATTGTACTTTATTTAGTTTTTTTAATTTTATTTATGAAATTTTTGTTTTAAAAAAAATATATTTACATGTTACATGTTTATGAAGACATTTGAAAAAACTTAAACTTATTTTAAAAATTTGAGTTAATAATTTTTTTTATGATTTTTATGAGAGTATTACTAAGAGTCATGAAAATTTAATATCAAAGAGAGAGAGAGACAGAGAGAGAAAACAAAATTAAAGTTTGTGCTTTCAAATTTGTAGGCACTAGGAGTGTCATGAAAATTTACCCCCACCAATTATCCCACAAAATGGAATTAAAATAGAAATCTAATATCATGAATACAAGTAAACACAAAATCACAACAATGTTGCATTTCATAACAACAATATATTGTACAAGTTCACATTAGAAACATACAAAACTTAATGCACCATCTATTCCAATAGAACATGGAAAATGATAGGGAAAGGAAAACAAATGCATTTTGACAGATAAAATAGAATTTGTTAGCTGGAGAAACAATCTCAAAGCCAAGTGGTTGGTCCAATTAGGGGACTAATAAAGTTACGACAGACGAACTGCCGCTTTCAACAGCACAGAAAACATAACAGGTAGCTCAGCCAAAAGCTTCCCTTAACTGGAGCTCCTCAAATAGTGATCTTCTACGTAAAGAATTTCAATCTCCATTAGGAAAGACGAAAAAGTCGCCTTTTAATTTCTGGAAGTCCAGTCAAAATGATGACTCTGGTTAGGAATGGGGGGTAGACAGAAAACTAAACTTGGAGGCAGGACAAACAAGCTCAAAGCCAAGTGATTGGTCTAGTTGGGGGACTAATAAAGTTCAGAGCCTTCAACAACAAATAAAACATAAAAGGTAGCTCAGTGAAAAGCTTTCCTTAACTGGGGCTCATTAAATAGTGATCCTCTACGTAAAGAATTTCAATCTCCATCAAGAAAGAAGAAAGAGTCGCCTTCAAATTCCTGGAAGTCCAGTCAAAATGATGACTCTGGTAAGGAATTGGGGGTTGACAGAAAACTAAACTTAGGGGCTGGACAAACAAGCTCAAAGCCAAGTGGTTGGTTCAGTTAGGGGACTAAGTTTAAAACCCAATTGGTTTGAGTTGATTTGTTTGTCAAAATAACTATTTACAATTAATTATACCCAAACAGATTGTTTTCTGTACCTCTTTAAAGAAATTGACGATTCTCTTAGTATAGAATAGCAATCAACGCAAGGCCAAAAATGTAAGAAACTAGAGTTGCAACCAGTTCTAATGACGCTGATTTGATATTTTTTAGATTTATACCCAAAGAGAACAACACTTCTGAAATTACTGTTTAACACTAGTTTTCTGGACAGATTTGAATGCACCAGTTAATATAGATTTTGATTTCCAAAAATTATGAGAAAATTCTGATATGCAATTCAATATGTAATTAATCAACTGTAAAAATTTCAGTTCAAAATTCATCCGTTTGATAAGGTTTCTTCATTTTTAAAGATTATGGTTATGTACAGAATTTCATACTCATAGATTGTACCCTCAACTTTATGTACCCTCAACTTTATATACCCATCTAATATTCCTCAAACTACATAAAATACACATGATATTCACAAACATTGGTGGCCAAGTACTCCTACCTAACCCACGTTTCACTCACAAGATCCACTATTACAAGCAAAAACACTCATAGAATATAACCCATGCCATGTACTTGTTCTTCATACATCCACTATACCCATTACACTATTTCACACCACCTATTAACCTGATAGATATTCAAGCCACCTAATCAGTTAAGCTTTTATTCCATCATCTTCCAATGAATGCACAGAAACATAAATACAAACTAACTATATTCACAGAATATTGGTTTCAACCTTGGAGATGGAGTTATTAAAGCACCAAACTAGTTGTTCAATTTTCACCAAAAGCTACTCCTATCTCCTCTTCATGGTTGCTAATTGAATAATATGAGAGTTTAGGGTTACCCACACACTTTAAAAAATCCGACTCCCTTATCCTTTTGCTTTTATTTATTTATTTATTTTGTTATTATTAAAATCTTATCTCTAAATTAGAGATTTTCACCATAAATTTATTTTAGGTTTAAAAATTAATTAAAAGACCTTCCAAATATTTAATTTACACTTTAGGATTGACCACAAAAATATATGAGATTGTAATATTATTATTATTTAATTATTTACTTAATTTTTATATTCGGGTTCTCACAAAACAGGTAGCTCAGTCAAGATTTTCCCTCAACAAGGGTTTCTCAAATAGTGACCTCTACGTAAAGAATTTCAATCTCCATCAGGAAAGAAGAAAGAGTCACCTTCCAATTCTTGGAAGTCCAGTGAAAATGATGACTCTATTAAGGAATGAGGGGGTTGACAGAAAACTAAACTTGGGGGCAGGACAAACAAGCTCAAAGCCAAGTGGTTGATCCAGTTGAGGGATTAATAAATTTTCAAAAAACTGTTCTTGGAAATTCGAAAACCAAGTAAGTTTTGGATTTAAAATTTATAACAATTATTTTAATATATACATTTTCATTCCAACAATATTTTCATACACTAGTCTTCCAATACTATTGGGTTAAGTGGTTGTCCATGAGATTTACAAATTTATTACGAGTGATTTTCGGAAAAAATCAAAATAACAATTAATCTTCCATACCTATAGGGTTAAGTGGGCGTGCGTGGGATTTACAAATTTGTTACGATTGATCTGCGGATAGGTACGTTACGACCAATGTTCAGTTGACGTTGTAAATGTTTCCCAAAATATTACAAATTGAATATTCAAAAGTTGATTTTAAAATAATTCCAAATGACAACAAAAATTCAAATAGTCATACTTTTCAATTAAATACAAATAGTTTGTCGTAACAACGAATGATGTATAACTAAGTGAAACACAACATTGCCTACATAAGAATCCTTTTTTCACACATTGAGTAGTCAAATCGTGGAGAGACTTGTCGGTATATGCAGATGGATTGTCAAGTCAAGTGACTTGGTGCACAAGCTTTGGTTTTCTCGATTTTTTGATTACAGTGACAATTCATCTCTTATTGATATATGTGGGATTCTCAATTCAGAAAGTCACATGACAACAGTGAATTCACTGATTTACCTTATAGTGAGCATGCCCTTATTTTGTCAGTATATGCAGATGGATTGTCAAGTCATGTGACTTGGTGCACAGGCATTGCTTTTCTCTGTTTTCTGATTACAGTGAAAACTTATCTCTTATTGATATATGTGGAATTGTCAATTTATTAAGTCATATGGCAACAGTGAATTCACTGATTTACCTTACAGTGAGCATGCCCTTATTTTGTCGGTATATGCAGATGGATTGTCAAGTCACGTGACTTAGTACACAATATTTGCTTTTCTCTGTTTTTTCATTCTAGTGACAACTCATGCCTTGTTCGTATATGTGGGATTGTCATGCAGAGGGATTTAATTTCTATGGTTTTTCCTTCAATGTCTTTCTAAAGCCGTTCATAACCAACTATATAAACGACTAAAGGTGAAGACACAACCTTACAACTCATTTTGCCCTACGAAATTTTCATTCATTTGTTTAAAAAAATTAGCATGGCTACACGATTCATGGGAGGAAGTGCGAATCGCAGAGGTGGTAGAAACTTGCAAAGGGGTGACAGTTCACGACAAGGTGGAGGAAGGGGACATGGCGATGCTGAAGACGAAACAACAATACGTGTTTTAGATTATACTTGTGGTTATCGTGATAGGTTTGGGAAAACACATTTTTTGATGCCCAAGTATTATCGAGTTTAAGGAGGTTCATGTATGGAGCCATCTAACAATCAAACAGGATATGGTTTATCTGACGCTGCTCGTCTCAAGTGGCCCGCACTATTTATAGAGCGGGTACAGTTGGAAACCTTAAGTCGGGAAAATCAACTTAAGGTACCAAAAGCACGTTCTGTTGAGATCCAAAAGGAAGATCCTGATAATGTTGATCGACTATGTGAAAGACTATAACGTGAAATTTCTCAAATGCATTGTAGGTTAGCCTGCGACATGCAACTATACATAGTTAAGAAAGATGCCCAGAAGAACAAAACAGAACAGAACCAAATGTTGCGGCTATCAAGGATATCATGGAGGATCCTGAACTTGTCTCTGACCCTGAGCTTTCGGATTATTCAGACTCTGAGATTGCCAATTTAAGCGCGAATTAGGTGTTTATGTCTATACTTCGGCAATATTAGGTCATGCATTAATATGTAATGTCTGTGTTAGACTAAGTGTTTCCGTAGTGAGTTTGTCAGATTGTCTACCTAATATTTGTTTATCTAACTGTTATGTTTATGCATTGTGTGTTCAGTTCAGGGTGCCCAGGATATATGTATTGTGTGTTCAGTTCATGGTGTCCAGAATGTATTTTGGTAGGAGACTTATGTCTGTACTACCTATGTAACTGAAAACGGTTACATTTGCAACTTCAGTTATGTTGTTTTCATTCCTGTATGAATATTTAGTAAATTAGTGACTTCGTATATTATGTATTAAGTTTTATTACAAAAATGTTGATAAAATTTATTTTAGGGGAAATATACATTCTTTTAACTTGTTCATCTTCTCAATCGTGACAAGCCAAAAATGTAACCATTATTCATTGAATATAACAAATAACGTTCTCATTCTTATAAAAAATACACTACCAATTGAATAAAACAAATAACATTTCCATTCATTCATTCATTGCACAACATCAGTCTTATGAAATAAGCAAAACCAATTGAATCACAATAACATCAACTCCAACCCAATATTTACATTACATAAGTTCATGTTCGTAATCAAAATTCAAATTATATACAAGTTACATTACATAGCAAAAAACGAAAAAAGTACCATTTGTATGTAAAAAATATATCACCAAAATTGAGGTCTTTCTCTTCTTTCTTCTTGCTGTAGCTCTCGCAGTGGCCTTCGTCTTCTTGGCCTCCTCCGCGGTGCTCTTCGCGTCTCACCCTTCGTCGTTGTTCGTCGAACTGCATAGTGTGTGGGTGTGCTTCGGACTGTAGAGCATGTATATCACCTTCTAACCTAAAACAAAGACGAAAAGAAAAGAAAAAAAATTAATGAAAACAGCTAGAAAACGGTTTTACTAAACCGGTTTTATGAATTACATTATCACCATCTAACCCAAAACAAAGACAAACGAAAAAAATATATATTTAAATGAAAACGGCTTTAGTAAAGCCAAAACAAATTTCTGAATAACACTTTCTAATCGAAAACAAAGACAAAAGAAAAAAAGAAAAAAATTACATGAAAACGGCTTTAGTAAAGCCAAAAGAAATTTCTGAATTACATTATTACCTTCTAACCCAAAACAAAGACAAAAGAAAAAATAAATTTTTTTTTCATGAAAACGGCTTTAGTAAAGTCAAAAAAAAATTCTGAATTACACTTTCTAACCCAAAACAAGACAAAAGAAAAATAAATAAATTAACATGAGAACGGCTTTAGTAAAACCAAAAAAAAATTTCTGAATTACATTATCACCAAAACAAAGACAACAGAAAATATATATATATATATACATATTTACATGAAAACGGCTTTAGGAAAGCCGTATTAGAAAACGGTTTTAGCAAACTCGTTTTCTGAATTACACCAGAACAAAGACAACAGAAAAAAAAGATAACAGAAAAAAAAAAAAATAAATAAATTACATGAAAACGGAAAAAAAAAATTACATGAAAACGGCTTTAGGAAAGCCGTATTAGAAAACGGTTTTACTAAACTCGTTTTTTGAATTACATTATTTTGTGGTAATTTATATTTATGTTGAAAAATATAAATTGGGAAAACAATTACTAGAAACCGTTTTTACGAAGGAAAATTTTATTATTTTTTATTCATCAAAAACGGCATTGGAAAAGCCGTTTTAAAGAAAACAGATTTGGCAAATTATAAGACTGGGGGAGTTTTTATATAAGTTTTAAAAACGGATTTTGATTAAAAGTGTGGTTATCATCCACGCTTTATGTGGTGAACAGTAAAAGCGTGGTTCACAACTACGCTTTTAGAAGAAATTTTTTTTTAGTTAAAAGCGTAATTCACAACCACATTTTCAAAAGAAAAAAAAATTTAGTTAAAAGTGTGGTTCACAATCACGCTTTCATAGAAATTTTTTTTTTGCTTAAAAGCATGGTTTACAATCACGTTTTCAAAAAATTTTTTTTAATTAAAAGCGTGGTTACATACCACGCTTTCTTAATTAAAAGCGTGATTTGGAAACATGCTTTTACGATTTCACAAAATTTCCCGCGATAGCTACAAAAATGTTGAAAGCCTGGTTCACAACCACGTTTTAGCCTAATTTGAAAATTCTTTCCAAACTAGGCCTAATTTAGAAATTAAATTGCTAATTTGGCTTAGTTTAGAAAAAGCCCCACGAAAGGGTTTATATCATTAGGGTTTTATTTTATATATATGCTTTGCTTTGAGTGGTAGCTTTCAGAAACTGCTTTTTTGTTTCCAAAAACAGAAAATATGTCCCCCCCCCCCCCCCCCCAAAAAAAAAAAAAAGAAAAGAAAAGAACTCTCTCAAATTAAGGAGAAATTATTTAGTCTTGGGCAAACCAAGCAGTGCCCCAACTTAATTTATCACTGGAATATTGTTATAAATTCGCCAAATATTCACTCTAAATTAAGGAACGTGAAATACTGTCATAATCAAACAAAAGCATCCTCTATCATCCTTGAAAATATACAATTAAGTCAATTTCAATCATTACATTTTTATTTGTACTCCATTTTATCGTGTTATATTTTCATAGGCCATTTCTTTTTCATTCACATTTTTGGTTTTGGATATTAATTACCAAGCAAAATTACATGAGGCCATTTGGGGAGTTATTAATATAGCCAAAAAAATCATTATTAAAAGATTAACCCTTCTCTATACTTTTTTACGTCTTTTATAAAAAAATTTAAAAATCAATTAAAATTATCAATTCTCAAATGATATCTCAAAAAATCAACTTCGAGATAAAAATTAAAATATGGCTATACATTCGGCTCCGAAGTTAATATCAGAATTTTAAATTTTCATTTGAAAATTGATTTGCCAATTGTGTAATTTTTATTCAATAGTTCGTATCTGAATCAAAAATAACGTGTGGACTAAGCAAAAATAGTATGTGGAAATAAAATGACCCAACAATGTCATTGCCAGCCAAATAAGAGGCATAATTACCTAACTCATCTTCATCAAAGTCACAAAATTATTCACAATTAAAAAAAAACAGAAAAAAAAGGAACAAATTTATGCAATTAATCTTCAAGGTTTCCAAAGCAACCCGAACTGTGGGGATATATTTCTGAGTACCAACACGTGGCATGGTGACGCCGACGTGTCAGCCAAGGTTCCACATATCGTGGTAATTACGCCGAGGTGATCTCGGGATTGCCGAGGTTATCTCCGAGGATATCGGAATCTAAGATAAGCGGATAAAGGAACAGGAGTCCGGAATTGGGAGGAGACTTCAGTTTGGATAATGATAAAACTCTTGGAGAGTTCTTGTCCTAAACCCATTGGGAGTTCCAGGTTAGCAATAATTCTGAGTCCACTGGAGTTAGGCTCCTATTGGGACTAGGATTGTAATGGCTATAAAAGAGAGGCACCCACATGGGTCAAAGGTATGTTTTTTAAGACTCAAGCTTGTGAGTTGAATTCTTGATTATCTTTGAGAGATATACTGACTTGATCGTCGAAGTGCCCCTAGGTGGAAGAACCACCGCCGGAACCTTTTCTTTCTGTGTAGGACAGCAAGGTGCCATCTATTCTACCTGTGTTCTACAGCTGAATTCCTAAGGACAGCAGTGTGATCGGAAAATCACTCACACAATTTGGCGCCGTCTGTGGGAAAGAAAGACGAATAGATGGCCAGTAGCGTACAAAACGAAAAGATTGGGGACGACGCTCCCGCTGGGAGTAACAGGCCTGTCGACCTTGACGTCGAAGGAAACAACCACAACGAAGAAGCCCGTGGCCAGAGGCACGGGGGAAAAGACGTCGTCCAAGAGGGCGACACTTCGAAGAAAACAGACCAGGGCCGATACTACAATGAAGATAACCTCCAGGTATGGAGGGATAGGTGCCTACGGAGGGATGAAGAAGTAAAAGAATTGGCAGACAAGTTGGCTGACCTACAATCGGTTGTCAACTTCATGATACAAAACAATGTCATGCAGCCACCATACTCGCTGCAGGACACGCCAATTCCAGCAATTAACACTCAGAAGGGAGGAAGGAAAACAATTCCTGAAGCACCACAACACTCCAGGAGCAAAAGGCACTCTCACCCGCCCTCCGGGGAGGTCGGGCGAGAAGAGCCAAGACAAGAGAAGTCGTAGAGGACGTATCACACGAAGGATCAGGAACACAGAGAACATCGGCATGTTCAAGGGCAGGCGCTCTGCTTTGACACAACCCACGGAGAAAGATCAAAACGGGCCCATCACGAGGCAGAGAGTAGTGTACCGAAGAGACTGAAGTCCAAAGACAGCCGAGCTCCAGGGAGGAGTAAAGAAGACTTGAGAGACTACCTCAAGAGGAAGGAACAGAAAGCTGAAGCCGAGGTAACCTCACCCGTCAAGCCAAGGACACCGTTCTCGGTAGAACTGGACAAATTTGAAGCACCAAAAAGATTCAGCATGCCGAGGTTTCAAATATACGATGGTAAGTCAGACCCTAACTTCCACGTTGGATTATTTTTGAATTCAATGGTGTTGTACTGTGGAAACGAGCCATTACTTTGCAAAGTATTCCCCTCGTCCTTTGGAGAGATTGCATCAAATTGGTTCCATAAATTACCAAAGGAAAGCATGAAGGCATGGGAAGGCCTGGCCGAGATGTTTGTGGCCAGGTTCGTAACAAACAAACTACAACCATTAAGGGTGGACGCGCTAATGGCTTTAAAAATAAGGAAGGATGAAGGCCTTAGGGCCTATGCAAAAAGATACTACGAGGTGTTCAACCGAATACCTGAATGCAATCAGGAGGTAGCGGTCGTGTCTTTCAAGAACGGCCTGAAAGATGACTGTTCATTATAGAAATCTTTGGCAAAGACATTGCCAAAGAGCATGGAGGAGCTCATGGCAAGAATCGAAAAGTATGCACGAGCCGAGGAGGATACATCGGCCCACAAAGAAGTCAAACAGGAAAAAGGGAATGCCTCGCCAAAGCAAGGCCGAAGTAACAACGGATTCAGCAAAACAGAGATGGAGTTAAGGGCTAAACAGGCAGTCACCGCCGTATTCCGAATTCCAATTCAAAAAGTCCTAGGAAAAATTCGGAGTCAGCCCTATTTGAGAACACCAGCAAGGGAACCAGGAAAGTTCATGGGAAGAAACATGGACAGACATTGTGCTTACCACAATGAAAACGGACATACAACACAGGGCTGCAGAGCCCTAAAGGCACACTTGGAAGATCTGGTAAGACAAGGCCACCTGAAAGACCTTGTCGATGAAACCAGAACAAGAGAGGAACAGGCAAGACTGCCTCAGGCTCCAGCAGCTCCACCACCTCCGCAACCTCGGGCAGAAGGACCTCGGATAATTAATGTAATCCACTCAAAGGTTAACGAAAATGAAGTCAGAGGAGAAACCCAAAGGGTAAGGCATCTACAGCATGTCTACCAAGTCGGGAAAAAGAGACATCGGCCTGAAGAGATCTAAGGACCAATAATAACCTTCACCGAAGCCGACCTAGAGACGGTCCAGCACCCACACAGTGATGCCTTGGTAGTATCCCTCCAGGTTGGGGAGTGCCAAGTGAAACGCATCCTAATAGATCAAGGCAGCTCTTGCGACATCATGTACGTTAGATGTTACAAGGAGCTAGGCCTTCACCCATACGACATGGGGCAATCGAATGACCCGATGGTCGGCTTCAATGGAACGCCCACGTGGCCCCTGGGCGCTACAAATTTGGAAGTACAGGCCGGTACTAGGAAGATTATGACAGAATTTACTGTGATTGATACGCCTTCTCCTTACAACATCATATTGGGAAGGCCATGGTTGCATGCAATGGGGGCAATTCCCTCAACATTGCACTAACTATTGCGCTTCCCAACAGAACATGGGATTGAAGAAGTCAGAGGAGATCAACTACAGGCAAAAAATTGCTTCATGGCAGCAATGAAGACAACCTGCAATGTTCGAGAACCAAAAAAGGCATAGATTGAAGATGAGGTCATAGAGGTCCTAGATGATGTCGGAAAGGAGCCAGTCGAGAAGAGTGAGGAATCACTAAAGAAAATCCTCGTCCAGGAGGGTGATGAAGAGCGCTTTTTTCTCCTCGGCTCAGGCTTAGCCGAAGAAGAAGAGAAAGAACTGGAAGCCTTTTTAAGAACAAACATAGAGGTGTTCGCCTGGACACCTTATAAAATGCCTGGCATTGACCCCGAGGTCACATGTCACAGACTGAATGTCGACAGGTCAGCTAAACTTGTGATACAGCGAGCTAGAAGACCGACGTTGATGCACGTCGAAGTAGTGGAGGAAGAAGTAGACAGACTCCTGGAAGCCAAGGCCTTCAGAGAAGTCAATTATCCAACATGGCTTTCAAATACAGTAGTGGTAAAGAAGAAAAACGAAAAATGGAGGGTTTGCGTAGATTTTACAAGCCTAAATAGAGCCTGCCCCAAAGACAGTTTCCCTCTGCCAAAAATTGACCAGCTGGTGGATGCTACATCAGGACATGGAAGGATGAGCTTCCTGGACGCTTATAGGGGGTATCACCAGATAGCCATGTACCCCCCAGACGAGGAGAAGACAGCGTTCATCACCCCAAAAGGCTGTCTTTATTCTGAGGTGATGCCTTTTGGGTTGAAGAACGCAGGAGCAACCTACCAAAGACTGGTAACCAAAATGTTCAAACACCTGATAGGCCAAACAGTAAAAGTTTACATCGATGACATGGTCGTGAAGACCAAGGAGCCAAAGAATCATCTTGCTGACCTAGCAGAGGTATTTAAGATACTTAAAACATATCGGCTCCAACTCAACGCATCAAAATGCGCATTCGGAGTTGGATCTGGTAAGTTTCTAGGGTACCTGGTAACAAGAAGGGGAATAGAGGTCAGCCCAGATCAGATCAAGGCCATCCTAGATCTACAGAGCCCAACTTCGGCTAAACAGGTTCAAATGCTCACCGGAAGGGCCGCAGCCCTAAACAGGTTTATAAGCCGAAGCTCAGACAAGTGTAAACCCTTCTTCAACCTGGTAAAAAGGACTGCAGACTTCCTATGGACTGAAGAATGTGAGGCCGCATTGGCCGACCTAAAAAAGTATCTGATCACGGCTCCAGTCCTCTCAACACCTGAACCTGGGGAGGAGTTGTTTTTGTACTTATGTCAGACGTAACACGCAATGATCGGCTGTTAATCTGAGAAAAGCAGGGAGAACAAAAGGCTGTCTATTATGTAAGTAAAACCTTGGCCAATGTTGAAACAAGGTACTTACCACTGGAGAAGTTATCAGAGGTTATCAGATTGGCCGAATTGTTTCAGAACTGCCAACTTCTTCAAGTAAGCCGAGATGATACTTGACCACGCCGACGTTGGCCAACACCGCAAGTTCAATACTTGGAAAGACAAGAACAATTATGATCGACTATATGTCGGGCCCGAGCATAGAACCACGGAACGCAAAGCAAGAAACAATGTGCGTGGACATGGGGCCAAGTTGGATGGATGCAATCGTTGCATTTCTAAAAGAAGGAAAACTGCCAGAAGACCGCAAGGAGGCACACAAAGTCAGATTGAAGTCGGCAAGATTCAGCCTGACTGCGGACGGACATCTCTACAGAAGGTCCTTCACTGGACCCCTTTTAAGGTGCGTACATTTTTTACAAGTTGAAGATTTTTTATATGAAATTCATAAAGGGATTTGTGGAAGCCACACTGGGGGCAGATCATTAGCCCATAGGGCTATTACCTAGGGGTATTGGTGGCCCTACATGCAAAAAGATGCAGAAGCATATGTGAAGAAGTGCAAACAATGCTAAAGGTTTGCACCCTTGATTCATCAGCCAGCTGCTGACCTGAACCCAGTATCTAGCCCTTGGCCGTTTGCCCAATGGGGCATGGATCTGGTTGGACAACTTCCCCAAGCAACTGGACAGAGAAAATACTTGTTGGTAGCAACAGATTATTTCACAAAATGGATAGAGGCAGAACCTCTTGCCAAAATCCGAGATGTGGACATCAAGAATTTCATATGGAAAAACATTATTACCAGATTTGGCATTCCCAGAGCCATCGTTGAATACGACACGGAACAGTTTATCAAAAGCTTATCAAAAACTTCTGTGCGAAATTCAAGATCAAGAATTACTTTTCAACACCAAGTTTTCCCCAAAGTAATAGGCAAGCAGAAGCATCCAACAAAGTAATTCTAGATAGAATAAAGAAGAGGCTGCAGGTAGCAAAAGGAAAGTGGGTAGACGAATTACCCAATGTACTTTGGGCATATCGAACTACGCTGAGAAGATCAACAGGGGAGTCCCCCTTTGCCATGGCCTATGACACAGAAGTAGTAATTCCACTGGAAGTCGGCATCCCAGGGATCCGAACCCAGGGAGTTGAGAATGAGACTAATGACATACTCTTAGCCCGAGATCTGGATCTTTTAGAAGAGCGAAGAGAGAAGGCTGCAATTCAGCTTGTAGTATACCAGCAATAGCTTGCCAGAGCTTACAACAAGAAGGTCAACCTAAGAAATTTTCAAGTCGGCGACCTAGTCTTAAGGAAAGTCGTCGGCAACAAGAAAGATCCCAGAGAGGGTAAGCTTGGCCCAAACTGGGAAGGACCATACAAAATTACTTCGGTGTTAGGCAATGGAGCTTATCGGCTTGAAGACAATGAGGGCAAAGCATTGCCAAGACCTTGGAACACTTGTAATTTGAAAATTTTCTATCATTGAGATGTTCATTATTTTTTGCCGATGTCATCAATAAAATCTTTTCAGAATTCTTCAAGTACATATGATTGATTAAGATACTTAACATTGTTTCTGGAAGACATGAAAAATGAGAACCCAAGTGGAACTCAGGTTCACATTGGGGGCAGAGAAGATACAAAGTCTACCACTTGTTAAAATTTGTAGCAATTTACAAGTTGGTCGGACCGAATACAAAGTCTATCACTTGTTGAAATTTGTAACAATTTACAAGTTGGTCAGACCGAATACAAAGTCTACCACTTATTGAAATTTGTAGCAATTTACAAGCTGGTCGGACCGAATACAAAGTCTACCACTTGTTGAAATTTGTAGCAATTTACAAGTTGGTCAGACCGAATACAAAGTCTACCACTTGTTGAAATTTGTAGCAATTTACAAGTTGGTCAGACCGAATACAAAGTTTACCACTTGTTAAAATTTGTAGCAATTTACAAGTTGGTCAAACCGATGCAAAGCTTACCACTTGTTGAAATTTGTAGCAATTTACAAGTTAAAAGTAAGCCGAGATGGTTCCTTAGCTTCACTTGTTGAAATTCGTAGCAATTTACAAGTTGAAGTTAAACCGAGATATTTGTTTCTCTTCACTTGTTGAAATTTGTAGCAATTTACGAGTCGAAGTGAAACCGATGTTATTGCTTACAGACTTACAGCAATCTACTGGTTGGATAAACCAAAAAAGATGTTTAACACTTGTTGAAATTTGTAACAATTTACAAGTTAAAGTTAAACCGACATATTATCATCTGCTGAAATTTGCAGCAGTTTACAGGTTGAAGTAAAGGTTAAGTATATTATTTAAACCCTTGTTGAAATTTATAGCAATTTACAAGAAGATCATTGTTTAAACACTTGTTATAACTTGAGAAAAGTTTACTGCATATAATAGTCCTTGTTGAAATTTTTAGCAATTTACAAGTAGGTTAGACTGATATTACTGTTCAAACACTCGTTGAAAACTTGAAAAAAGTTTGCAAAGTTAACATTGAATAGTATATGTTTTATACTTGTTGAAATTTATGAAAAGATTGCAGGTCAATATCTTGCCGAAGTAAAACATATAGGTTAGACTGATATCACTGTTCAAACACTCGTTGAAAACTTGAAAAAAGTTTGCAAAGTTAACATTTAATAGTATATGTTTTATACTTGTTGAAATTTATGAAAAGATTGCAGGTCAATATCTTGCCGAAGTAAAACTTGCAGTTATTATACCCGAGGTATGTAACCCCGAGAAGATTATACAGGGAAAGAATTATGTAGATCATGCAAAGTATTCTAAGTATAGACCATACAGAAGCAATAAAGAAGAATTAAACAAACATTCAGGGAAAAACAGTTGCAGTTATATATAAAGAAGGCACTGTAGCCTAGCAGAACTAAATTGTTCATGAGTAACAAAACAAAGGCACATTGGCCACGGAAGGAAACTTGCATTGTTCAGAAAACAAAGTACAAAAGACAAAGGAAAAAAAAAAAAAAAAAACTATGATTCTTCAGCCTCAGGAGCGGTTTGAATTTGGACCTCGACAGTCTCTGGAAGAACAACCTCGGCATCTTTTTCCATTACAACCTCGACATTCTTGTCTGCAGCGATCTCGGCATTAATTTCAGCAAGAGTTTTTTCAACACTTCTCTCAACCAGAAGAAGGTCAGACGAAAGCCCACCAATGTCAGCTTCCTTGGACATTTCTTCAGTATCTTCATCCTGGGTCAAGTCCAAAACTTGATCACCCTCAGGAGGAGACTTGACTTCAACAACATCTTTGGGCTTCCTTACCAAGGCTTCATCATCATTTTTATCTTCATCCTCATCTTCAGCCTGGGATTCAGATTCAACTTCTTCCTCAGTCTGACTTGGAGGAGGAGGAGGAGGAAATGGCAAAGGAATAGATTCGGCCTTGCGCCAGGGCGAATCAACAGGAAGATCAAGCTTTTTTGCTAAGGACATCCAACCAAGGGAAAAGCCCCTGTTACATACCTGCTTAACTTGTAACTTGTAGTCTTTAGTGACATCGGCCACACCTTGGGCATAAGCCTTTTCGTTGGCTTCTTTAATTTCAGCCGACTTCGTGGCCAGGGCTTCTTCGAGCTCCTTCTCGGCCTGGGCAGCCTTCTCCTGAGCTTCTTTCTTTTCTGCCTCGGCAACTGTTTTAATGGCTTCGGCAACCTCGGCCTTTTCATCAGCTATTTGTTTAGCCTGAGTTGCAGCTTCGGCCTGATCTTCCAGAGTCTTCATCTTGTTCTGAAGACTTTTATTTATTTTTTGAAGAGCAGCATATTCCTTCCTCATATCAGACAACTTCTCCTTGGTTTCAAATGACTGCATTGAAAAGGAATGGGCGTACTGGATAGCCTGACAGAAAATAGAAGTGTTAGAAAAAAATTCAAAGTATAAAACAAAAAGAAAGGACGAGTACTAAACTGGAACACTTACTTGAACTGAGTGTTGGAGCATTAAAGCGTAGTTCTCATATTCACTATTTCCAGCATTTCGCTCCAAATCACCCGAGTAAGCAGGCAAGATCGAGAGCCACCGACATTTATGTCGTCAGCACTCTCACTGGCCAATATTGGCCTGTCTTCCAAAGTAAATTGGGGGGCCTAAGGGACATTTGGTATCTTGGACTTTGAAGTTGTTGCAGAGGAGGACCTCGGCTTCTTTGATTTAGTAGACTCTGATGGCTGAGCCTCAGCAGACCTTTTTGTAGAAACAGAAGAAGCCTTCTTACTCTCAGCCAACTTGGAGATAGGCAAGGCATCCTCAGCTTTTGCCTCAGTGGTTTTGGTCTTTGGTTGGACTTTCTTGGTTCTTTTTGGTTTTGGCGGAGGCATTATTTGAGCTGGTATAGCATCAACATCGTCCGGGAGGTCGGCTAGGAGATCTTGGGCAATGGGCTTTGGGCGGACCATTTCGGCGGTTTTGACAAGTCTTCGCCGACGTTTTCTTTCTGGTATTGGGACTAAGTATGGGGCTGAACTGGATGGTTGATCGGCTGGATCAGAAGTCGATCCTTGGTCAGCCCGAGATGTTGATACGGTTTGTGCAGTTGTAGCAGAAGGAGGTGATGAACTCTTTTTCTTTCTTTTTGGAACGTCGGGTAAGGTGGATTTCTAGGAGGGGATAAAGTTCAACACCAGCGGAGCCTTGTGCTTCTGGATCGGGAGGTCCAGAAGCTTCTTTAGGTCTTTTCCAAGGAAATAGGACTGGCGAAAGTCCTTGGGTGGCTTACGAACGTCTGCAAAAAAGAGCACAACATCAGAAACAGATAAAATCTCTTGAAGACTTAAAAAAAAAGAAACAACAGCTAAGTAATTAGCGCTGGGCTCTTACCCTTGCCCTCTTTAACTGTTCAGGGAAGAGGGTAGAGATGGACTTCTTCGTCTGGGCCAAACTCCCAATTTTCAGAAGCAATGAGATAATCGTCTCCAGCCCCTTTGTTGGAGTCTGGGAGGTCGGCTACAATTTTAAATTCAGTAGACCTCGGCTTGAGGTAATATACAAAACCCTTTTCTTTCAGGTTAAGGGCGCATATAGTATAACAATATTGGATATCGGCGAGAGTGATCCTAACATTCTCCTATCGAGCTAAAGCTATTATACCATTAAGTGTTCTATAGGAGTTGATGGTAAGTTGCATAGGGTTCAAGGTGTAGTAGTGAAGAACTTCACGAAAAAGGAGATTAAGTGGGAGCCGAAGTCCACACTCAACAAAAGCTACAACAGGGAAAGGCATTGTATCATCTGTAGGCATAATGGAATCATCGTCCCCAGTTAGCCTAAGGTGAACATCGGCAGTGATAGAGAACTCTTGCCTAAAGAATTCGAGTTTGGTCGGGGTATTTGCCCTATGTCTCCACATACCCACGGTTTTGGTATAAAGGTACTCGGCTACAGAAACAGTGTGTTCTTAAAGGGTTACTAGTACCTCGGCTTAAACTTAGGTATATGTTGGAAAAGTGGGTTTCAGTTTTTCCTAGAGAATTGAAGGTCCTATGAGTAAATCCCAAACCTAAGAGCTACGAAGACAAAGATCAAAGGTACAGATCTGGAAAAGATACAAAAAAGCAGAAAACAAAAACGAAGTTTCAGATTCAAGAACATAAAGGGAGGAAGACCAAGAACAGTGATAAAATAGCACTAGTATTCATGACATGTGTAAAATCATGAAATAAGGCACATTCAGGTGAATGGTTCGCAAAATTAAATACTTAACTAAAGCAGTAAAAGCAGGAAAATCCAGGGATAATCAAGAATTGAAGAAAAAGGGCCAGTTGCTTACCAGACAAATCGAGGCCGGAATGAAATTCGCCGAGGACAGACGATGGACGAAACAGTAGCGAAAGCTTCAACGGTAGAAGGAAGACTATTGCAGAGTCGAAGCTCGAAGCAATGGTGGACTCAAAGGAGAAAAAGCTTTGAGAGAAAAAGAAAGCAAAGTAATCAAATGCAAAAGTGAAAAAACGAAGGAGAGAGACAACAGTTTTGTCAAAAACGTGAAACGGCGACAAAACAGAAGCATTTAATGCGCTGGTTAACGATCGTCGACGCAGTATATCTGAAAAAAACGTATTTTACAAACGCGTCGCAGGCACGAGCCAATAGGAATGAAATGCATGAATAAAGCGGTTGAAAAGTGATGTATGATAGCTCATGCGTATGGGAGAGTTCATTCGAATTCTTGCTCTTGAAAGAAGACATGTCGGCTTAAAGAGAATGATCTCGGCTACAGAATTTTTTGTGCCGACGTACTGAAAAGAACTAAACGGTGTAGGTTCCATCATCTCAGAATGTCGAGATAATAGAACCTTGGGGGCAATTGTGGGGATATATTTCTGAGTACCAACACGAGGCATGGTGACGCCGACGTGTCAGCCAAGGTTCCACATATCGTGGTAATTACGCCGAGGTGATCTTGAGGTTGCCGAGGTTATCTCCGAGGATATCGGAATCCAGGATAAGCGGATAAAGGAATAGGAGTCCCGAATTGGGAGGAGACTTCAGTTTGGATAATGATAAAACTCTTAGAGAGTTCTTGTCCTAAACCCATTGGGAGTTCCAGGTTAGCAATAATTCTGAGTCCACTGGAGTTAGGCTCCTATTGGGACTAGGATTGTAATGGCTATAAAAGAGAGGCACCCCCATGGGTCAAAGGTATGTTTTTTAAGACTCAAGCTTATGAGTTGAATTTTAGATTATCTTTGAGAGATATACTGACTTGATCGTCGGAGTGCCCCCGGGTGGAAGAACCACCGCCGGAACCTTTTCTTTCTGTGCAGGACAGCAAGGTGCCATTTATTCTGCCTGTGTTCTACAGCTGAATTCCTAAGGACAGCAGTGCGATCGAAAAATCACTTACACAATTCAATTTAGTTAGAAAACAGAAATCAAAAGCTGATGATTTAACTACTTTTGCCGTGTTAAACATTCTAACATAAATTTTTAAAAAAGACAAGGAAAAGCCACAAGCAACACAAATCAAGGCAATAATGTCTATCATTCCATTCATATAGCGAAGTAAAGCAAAGCAAAAGCAAAACAAGAGTTAAATCTAGTAAATGACTACCAAGTAAAGCATATCTAATGCTCTTTGTATAATAGGCCCAATCAAGGTTTTAAAAAGGGGCCGCAACCGTTACGTAACGAAGGAATAGCAGATTCACATGTAACGCCGTTCATAACGATTGTGGAGTTACCGCACCAATTCTACGGCCGCTTTGCGATGTGATGGAGATTCACAGTGTATCGGTAGTAGCTATAGCGGTGTCAGAATTTGTAGAATGCGTAACGGCTTGTTACATACGATCGCTACGTTGATTCCGAATTGCTTCTTTCGAAAAAACATGCCCAAAAAAAAAAATTGAAAATGAGGGAAGAGAGATAGAGAGAGAAGAGGGAAGATGGAATAGTAAGAAATAGAGAGAGAGAAAAGGCAAGATGAAGAACATGTTATTGATTTGTTGAAGCTATAAGACCTATTCTATTGTATTCAGCTGCTATCACTCAACCATTTTGTTTGTGTGTCTATCTATATATTGTTTGAAAACAATAATAATAAGTGTGGTCATTATCTATTTGATTTGATTAAAAAATACATATATATATATATATATATATATATAAACTTTTATTTATTCTCTTACTTTTGTTATTGTTTATCTTATATATAATAGTTAGTGATTGATTTTTTGTATAATATAAAGTTATTAATTGTTAAAATAAAATATAAAAAACTCAGTTTATAGTGCTTTAAAAATACGAAATATATTAGATCAAACTTTAAAATTTACAAAAATTGATCAATATTTATTTTAAAATCTAATAAATATGATCATGGAAAAAAAAATGTGCGTACCGGTAAGTTTTTTTTCAAATTGTGCGAAAAATAAAAAAATTCACGGTTCCAGTTATCAAGAATTACGCTACGCCTTTACACCAAGAATCGCAATCGCGTCACCGCCACCGTTACGGCGACCGCAACCGCTTTTCAGAACCTTGAGCCCAAGTCTATAAAAGTTGAACTGAGGATGTTGCAATGTGGAAAATTCCACAGCAACTTTTACCCTTTCTTTTCTTTCGCATTGCTTGTTTTCACTCAAAAATGTTTTCAATATATGCAGCCAAAAATAAATAAACAAAACGGGAAAAAACAATTTTCATATCTCAGAGTTTCTACACTGTGCTTTAGTAAACTAATTACTGTGAGAATCACAGTAATTTTATCTACAAAACAGGGATTTTAATACATTCTCTGATGGGAATACTTCTCGAAGGCGTGGGTTTCACAAGAGTTGAAGCTTTAATTGATTTAACTGTGTAACCAGTCTCAGCAAAGGTCCACAGTTGCAAGCTTTGGTACAATGAAATTCCTCAAAGTAACTCCAATTCCTTGAGAAAATCAATATTATCAACAAATACCTGCAAGATTTAAAAACAAGAATATCAAACCACATTGATCATGACGTAAAGGCAACAGAAATAAACAATGAAAGTTAGTTGATGTTTCTTATTAGATAGTTTCAAAGGGTAGGGGAGGGGCTGGGGATGGGTGGAGGAGGGGGTTGGGGGAGGGCTTGGGCTGGGGCTGCCTGTGATGGCGGCTAAGAAGGGGGTTGAGGGAGGGGCTGGGAAGGGTCAGGGAGGGATGGCCGGGGGCTGGAGAGGGTGGGGAAGGGAAGAGGAAGAGAGAGGAGAGGAAAGGAAGACAGAGGAGCTGAGGGTAAAAGTGGGAGAGGCAAAAGAGTAAAACTTCCACCATGTTTTTGTAATCCTTTTTAACTTCCCATCCCCACTGTAATTTGTTTTATTCTCCATTTTTTTAAAAATTATTTCTCATTTTTTTGCAATTCCCCCATTTTACAAAATGGATTTTTATTTATTTTTATTTATTCAAAATCCCATGAAGTGTAAAAATGCTTTTAACAACCACCTCCTCCCTCTAAAAGTTGACATATTTCACTAGTTAAATAAGACTCGATAAAATCCATGACATTTCCATAAATTTCACAGTCAAGCATACTTACCTCTGGTTAGTCAATCTGCCAATGGCCTTGTAACCTAGTGGCATGGAGGCAGCACTTAGGTGCTAGCAAGGGAGAGGTTGGGGTTCAACTCCCCCAGGAGCTAATTTAACTACTAAAAGCTGACTTTCACTGATCAAACACTTTTGCTGATAAAAAAAATCTGTCTTCTAGCTCCCTCTCTTTCCATTCTTAAACTAAATTAGTTGAAGTATATTAAAATGAGGAAATATTTCTCTAGATTTTTAAGTCTTAAAGAATGCGAACACCAGTTTTCAATTTTCATGCATGCATTTCCTACTATGAGTCTTCTTACACACCATTGCAAATAGTTACCTCAAGACATTCTCTCCTATACATATATAAATAGCTATTTATATCTTGTAAAACCAAAAAATGAACTTCAATATACTAGTTCAACACTACAGTTTTTCGTAATAAACTAATAATTAATATGCAGAGTATAAAGTCATATCTATTTCACTCTGATATATACACTAAACCACAAGCCACAGTTTCCCCAGAAATGTGAAAAACTTTTTTGCAGAGCCATTTTAGCTTTTTATAAACATTATGAGACACATGCTTATACAGAGATTAAAGGCCAAGTTTGGCATCTACTAAATAATACAAAAAGTTAAAAAGTCACTATCCTATTTAAGTCACATCATTTCATTTAAATCACATCACCTCTCTAACACATCACATCAAACCCAACCCAAACTCAACCCATATAAGCCAATAAGTCAAAAAGTGCACTTTTTTAGAACATCCCAAACCAACCCTAAAATCCAGAATCAATAGTTCAAGCAGATGTATCAAATACCTGAGGTCTGTTAAAAGCCAATTCAAGTCATTCGAAGTAAGTATTTTTATTCTACAAGCATTATGATAACAAGTTATCCAAATCAACCATGAAGGTATATAAAAGACATAAAGCACTATACCGTCTTCCAACCATCAGGATCCAGGCACGCTGTAATCTTGGTGCTGATACCAGGTAATGGTCCAGGTTCTCGGGTAACCTTCCCATCACTGAGTCTAATCACTTCTGCAGTTTTGTACACATCATCTGTGCCTATTGCTATCTGCAAAGATACCAAACTATCAGTAACCTTATTTGGTTCCTTAAGATGGGTCCATCACAGAACAAAATAAATTAATAGTTCTGCATTGCAAAGAGACAATTCAACAACGTAAAAGGGAGGGATGAAGAAGCATTTCTACCTGAGCATAACCATTGCCTTTCTCATATTCAGTGACCCCATAGTTGTAAGTCAACTCCAGCACCGCACTTTTATCCTCAGGGCCATATCCCATCATTGCTATCGTATACTGAAAAAGGGACCAGAAGTTTATATTACCCCAACAGCTGCATATGTATGCCAAGCAACTACCAAAAGTTGTTCATATAAACAAAAACTTCAATGATCCAGATAAGAAAAAACTGAACAAGGCTTAAAGAATTGGCTGCATCTGAGTTCACTCAACCATGTCATCTAAGGGGGCAAACTGATATGATATCACAACACTTACTAATGGAAGTGCAGTCTATACTTGACTTGCAAGTCGTCTTGGTCAAATGCCATGTATCGTAATTCACGACTGACACATGAATCATAGGTAGCAGCTTTCAAAATAAGCACTAAAGCAGATGACAGATGACAACTATTGTCCCCACCCATTCTCTCCCTCTTCCCTGTCAAAGACACCATAACACACAAAAACTACTCTAGCTCTCTAATCATATTATGGTATCAAGGCCCCGTTTGGTAGAGTTGTGAAAAATTGATTATAGATTATAGCTTAACAAATTATAACTTGTAGCTGTGAACATAAGTTGTTAACCTGTTTGGTGCAACTATGGAATTATGGATTTAAGCAGAATATAGTTATTAACCTATTTGGTGCAACTATGGGATTATGGATTTAAGCAGCAGAGTAGTGTTTAGTTGATAAGCTGTAAAATAATTTTTTGTTGTGTAATTGTCCTTTTTGCCCTTATATGATATAAAAATGATTATTTTGTCATTTTTTTCAATTTTAATTTAAAAAAAATTATTTCATTAATAAAAGTTAATATAATTAGTATTACAAAAATTATTATTTTCAGTAATAGTATTAATTAGTATAAAATTATTTCATTTTTTCATTATAAATTAATTAGTGTCAATTAATGGCTTAATTAGCATTAATTAATACTAAAATTATTAATTAGTATCAATTTATCCTCCTATTTATTTCATTAATGGCTAAAATGCTTAATTATTATTATTATTATTTTATTAAAATAACACTGAAAACCCTAGCTCCGGTAGGCACAGCGGCGACATGGCGGCGCTTGGGTTTGAGATCGCCTCGCACGGCTGATAGCGATGGGGGATGGGAGACGATGACGGAGGCACAGAGAGAGAGACCGAGAGAGATAGAGAGAGAACAACTCGAAATCCTAGTCGGAAATCGTCACTGGAAATCGCCTCTTACGCTCTCTCTCTCCGGATGTGAACAATGTTTGATTGTCAGGTTTATATATCAGTATTTTGGTAATTTTTGAGGTTTTGGAGGGGCATTTTAGTCATTTTCACCCTTCCACAACCAACTGTGCATAAGCTGGAAAAAAAAAAAAAACCCACCTTAGACCCAACTTACAACTTTTAGCTCAAAATCAATTAATTTAAGCTATAATTTATCTCTCATAAGCTCAACCAAACACTCCAAAATGGCTTATTTTAAGCCAAAAGCAGATTTAAGCTGAAATTAAGTGCTACCAAACAGGCAACAAAAATCACTAATTGAAGCATACCTTAGAAAAATTTCTTGAGTGTTCAAGACATTTGGGCCATTTTTCTTCAACAACAAAAAAAAAAAAGGTTAATTTTTATTTTTGGAGGTTGATTATGTACAAACAGGCGGCTGTGATGTTGGAATGTCCAAGCATGTAGTTTGGCGTTTATTCTATATTAGTTATCCAACAATCATATGATAGTTAACTAGTGTAGAGCACATGCATTGACTTCTTACACAATGTTATTAAATGCATTTAATCGTGTATTTCCATTTGTTTCTTGTATCCATCATGCTCTTGTTATCTTCCATTTTTATAAAGTTTTCTTCTTCTGATAATTCTGAGGCACATGCATAGTGTATGATGTCTAATCAGCAAAACTAACCTCGATGACGGCTGCTATGTATCACCTGATGAATTTTCATAGTTTTGTTTCACCTCTTACGTGGAAACACACAACAAATGTCATGTATATATGTAGAACTCACCATACTAGAAACACCATGTGTACTGTACAGTCACATATACATAAGGCAGGCAAAACTAGAAATTTAATCGCAATATCATATAACTTATTCATCATGAAACTAATTCTAACAATAAAATTATAGAAAAAAATAAAGAACTTGGGAAGAAAACAATGAACAATCAGAAAATAATATGCAACCTTCGGTGGTTTCAAATAATTGAACTTTGAACCATAAACTCAAGTCAGGAACGACAATATAGTTGTAAAAAATTTGTCGGCAGAAAATATCAATTATTAATCTGTCACATTGATATCAGCCACTACCTTCAAAAATTTGGTCACAATAATATTCATCAAGAAATTTGCAAGAAATATAAGCACTTCACTCCCTATATAGCAACTTTATTCTTTCTGCAACTAAAAGAAGTTGATTGAAAAGCCAATAATATCCCAAAAGAACTCTCTATTTTTCTTTTTTTCATATGTAATAATAGCCCGAGAGAACTTGAATATAGGTAATATCCACACGGACTCACCCACCCAGTTAA